>CM053764.1:106887902-106915823 GCA_028658305.1 Pachyuromys duprasi | reverse complement strand
AGGGGAACCTGGAGGATGGGTGAATGGACTTCCCGTGGGGAGAATAGAAATCAGTGGCTTTTCTGAGGAGTTCCAAGAGCAAGGTTTGACTCAGGAAATTGGTGCAATCTGTCACAGCAGCTCATGAGCACTGGTCAGAGACAGACCAAGGGCATAGCCAGGAAAAGATGCAGTTTACCTAGCAATAGGATTTTCAGCAATGTGTTAGAGGACGAGGGATAGATGAAATCATGCTGGTAGAGAGAAGATCTCACCCAACGGAGAAGGTCCTAGATGTAGGGTTTGGATGTAGGTAGGCGAGAATGGTAGGAAGCCTATATGCCAACCAGAAGGGAAGACTCACCAAAAAGGCAGAGTTGGATGCAGGAATGTAGCAATCAGGCAGCCAGAAAGTTGGGGGAAGGGAGTCCCAAACCTAGGGAAAGGGGGAGGAATCCCACCCTCTGAAATAGGCAATGGCTGGGAAAGTTAGGCTGTTGATTGGCAGTATTTATCTGGATTCCATTTGACCTGAAACATGGATCCAGGTAGATTTCCAGTAGCTTACAAGAATATCTTTTAAATTTATAGACAAGATAAACTTTAGACATGTTAGCATCACCATTGTAATCTGCAGTAAAATACACATGTAGAAAAGGACAGTAGACATACACCTTTGTCTTAATAGCTTAAACACTCTTTAAGGTAGCTCTGGGAAGGCAGCATCCTTTCATAAAATAGAAGGAGCAGAAGCTCACTTGATCTTGATTTTTAGTATTATTGCACACCATGGACTAGGGACTTCTTCCCTCTATCCCTCTATATACATCCCTCTATCTGCATGTACATAAGTCCTACACAACAGCAAACATTTTAAGTACTTAAAAGACAAACCAAAGGAAATTTAAAGCCTTGAGCTTGGAACTATGATAGTGGATCATATAATGGAATGTTGTAATCAGAGTTAGATTAATACATCAGAGTTTGAGTGATTAACATCAAAGCTTTGGACAGTCTTAATACAACAGTAGCATAGCAGCAGGAAGAAATCTGAAGCATTTTTATTTGTTTATCTATTTTGAATACCTTAAGTTATCTTTTCAGACCTCCCCAATCTTCATACCTTGCATTTACCAAACTTAAAACACCTTTTTAGACCCTCAAAACACTTTCTTAGAAGCTTTTCTTCATAACTTTCATTTACCAACATTGAAACCTCTTCTTAGACCCTCAAACATTCATAACTTTCATTTACCAACCTTGAAACATCTTTTTAAGACCCTCAAATATTTTCTTAGATCCTCATGACTTAAATTTCTGTATTCTTAGGCATTGTATTCAATTATTTACCATGAGACACGGGTGGAATTTCTGGGAGCAGTGATTGTAAATTTGGCTTAAGGAATAGTGAATCTGAGACCAGTTTTTGAGTCTAGTAACAAAGCAGACTATATCTAGACCTGACCGTGGCAGCTCAAGGAGTGAGGCTTCAGGTCTGGTCCCATACTTTTGAAGGGGACTGAGAAGGCACCTGAAGCCTGTTTAACATGCGGTCTGTGAGTAAGGCAAACCTGTTTGCCTTTTAAAATAAGAAATCTAGTATCTAGTAGTTTTAACTAGTTAATGAATTGATTAACAGAATAACATGGTAGATTACCTTGGAGTAAGGAGCTAGTTGCCTATTCTCTATTAAGCTACCATTAGCTTAGATGTCAACATAATCGGAGACCAGAGAAGGTTAAATTGTAATCTAAATGATTCTATGTATTTATCAAAATGACAGAGATGACTAGTCAGTCATAGTCCATTACCTAGACAGTTGTCCCAGGTCTCCTTGGCAAAGCAGGCAGATAATCTGCTCATCAGGTGCAAAAGTCCTGAGCTCTTTCTGTGGAAGGAGAACATGTGAGAGAATGACCTCACTTCTTTTTCTGCAAGATGAGACAATAACTATTCAGGTGTCCAGTTTGTTGACAGTTCAGGCTAATCCCTAGCAAAGGGCAAGGCATTTGGGGGCACTCTTGCCCTAGTTAGCATATCACAATCCAGAGTTGAGGTAGTCTATCATGCCCAGATCTTCTTGGAGACCTTGGGGAGCTACTGTTAGAATTTGGGAATCTCTGTCACAATACACTTAGACATGTCAAAATGCCTTATTCAGCAGGTCTCTGACAGGTTGGAAGGCGAGCATACTTGAGTTAGGTAATCTATGTCTATCTTTAGTTATCTTCTCTAAACTACACCTTGAAAACATAAAACAAAATAAGATGATCTGTGGTTGTGTCGTACTCTGTAAGTAAGTGTTTGAGGACCAGGTCTATCTTAAGTAGATCTAAATACATAAAGCTTACTCCTGCAATCAATAAAAGGTCTACAGTTTATCTTAATCATTAAAGACTAAGACTTCAGGTTTCTCCCTCTTAAGTTGGTGCCTTAGAAAACATATAGTCCATAAAGAGAGAGCATAACAGTTTTTTGTGTGATTTAGTTTATAAAAAGTTCATAGGTATAAAAGCCTAAGGCTATACATAGATTGATAATATTACCATATTCAGAAAACAAGACTAAACATATTTCTAAGGCAGTGATTTTTAACCTTTTGAGAGTGAAGAGAGAACATAATGCCTACGTGTTAACATTGTAAACAAATGAGTGTCTCTAACATTAATAAACCCCAACTTAAAAGTATCTTTGGAACTATGTTACGGGGTTTAATTATTGACCCTGGATTTAAAAAAAAATGACTGGGTGAATAAAAACCTATTTCTAGAGTCAGCGGAACAGTAGAGCAATATAAAATTATTTTAAAATAACATTTGAATTTATTATACCAAATCCATTGACTGGAAAGCCTAATGGTGAACCCAGAACACAGGCAGTTGGTGGCAGGAAAAACAGCATTTACTCACAAATCCAAGAACTAGTTAAGGCATAGGTAGTTAGACATGCACTTTAAATTAGCTTGTTAGTCTAAATAGACCTTTATAACCTTAAAAGTTTACCAACATATAAAGAACATTTTGGACCAAGACACAATATACAGCATATTATAAAAATCCATACCAATTTAAGAGGAGATTTCTTAGTCTTAAAAGGAGGTGAAATATTAAATAGAGAGTTAATTGTGACTAAGAAGTTTTTTAAATTGTTGTTTTTATTCCATGAGGTTAGATGTTTGCAAGAGAGAGCCAATTAAAGAGGGGAGAGGGGAAATGCACAAGCTTTTGGAATCCTGCAGGGCTTCTATAGGACAGGGAGGCTGGGGTGAGCAGGTAACAAGGAAGAGATCTACTTGGAGAGGCAGAGAGCCAGAGCAATGTGGGAGACTCTGTAAGTATAAAAAGATTTATTGTAGGGAGGTGGAAAGAAACAGAGATAGAGGGAGATGGGGGCTCCCCTGACACAGGAAAGAGGAGAAAAACCGAGACAGAAAGAGAACATACAGTGACGGGTCAGTCATTTATATCTGGTGTGCAGCTGAAATGCGTTTAGCACACATCTGGTGATGGCAGATGATGATGTCAGGTTGCATCGGCTTGTGAACTAACACTCTGGACAAATATCGTCATGTGAAAATTCGTCCTACTCCAAAATATCTTGGAGGTTTAATGTTGCCTCCTTTGTTGGTTTTTACCACATGATCACCTTAATCAAGATGGCAGTGAAGTCACATGGCATGCACCCTCCTTAATCTTAGTAAAGATGGCTGTCAGACACATAGTTTGATCCTAGTTTCATCAGTGAAGATGGATACCAACCATACAGTTGTTATTTACTCCAAGGTGAGCCTATTAGATCCAAATCTCTTTAAAGTTACCTATGTATAGATTTTAACTATCAACCCTATTATAATTTTAAGTAAATTTTTGTTACAGATTTTTAACCATACCCAATAAACTTAAACATTTTGAAGTATAGGAGGTTTAAATAATAATCTTACAAATCTTGAGATAAAATTTATACGTTAGCCACAGTTTTAGAGAGCTAAATAAAACCAAAAAGAGTATGAGCTGAGTAGCAATAATCCTTGTTGGAAATAGTCTACATTTTAAAGTATAACTGATGAAGTTATTTTAGCCGTTTTAAAGCACATAGTGTCTTTTCCCAGTCTGTCTTGTTGGAAGAGTTTAGTGCACCTGTAATTATTCAGCTTACCTGAATTTGATAATTTGTTGCTGAACCCATCTGTGACTCTTTCACATGTGATTTATTTGCTAATTCATGCATTTATTTTCTTTTAACTGTTTTGTTTAAAAAAAACTTTTGAGTGTGTTTTGTTTGTTCACATGGACACAAGTATGTGTGCGTGTATGTGTGGGTATATATGTCCACGTTTGTTGATGTGGGCACACAAATGCAACAGTGCACTTGTGGAGATCAGAGAACAAGATTGTGTATCAGTCTTGGCCTTCTACTTTGTCTGAGACAGAATTTCTTGGTGCTTGTCAGAATAGGTTCATGAGATTCTGGGAAGTGTCTTGTCTCCAGCACACATCTTGCTGGTAGAATGCTGGGACTACAACTATGCATTACCATGTCAGTGCTACTTGAGTCCTGGGGTTCCAACCTCAGATTCTTATGCTTACACGGTACATGCTTTGCCCCAGCCATGCCCTTGATTATTGATGGTCTCATTATAGAGTGTCTAGGAGAAGTCTTCTCTGAACTGAGTTTGAATATACACATCAGTGCTTTCTATAGCTAGACTTTAGTTGCTTGGTGAAAGTTTTGCTACCAGGCTGTGAGGTCCTACTACCTGCCACTTCTTCAGAAAAAAACTGGGGGACAGAGATTGTCCAACATATATTTTGATTCAACTCTGGGTATATAGGAGACTAGAAACTATCTTAAAAAAAAAACATTCCACAGTTTTTAAATTGGGGGAGAAAAACCTCCAGGATTTTTGTGGGTTTGGAGATATTCTTTGTCCTACACATTATTTGAGGGATTTGCAAAGTAAAGACTCTTTTTCTTGGAATATCAGTTTCCTCTGTCCCTGTTGTCACAGTAAACTTTCAAGTTAAGACAAAAAAAAAAAAAAAAGTTCAGAGAGACAAACAGGATGGACATTGGAGAAAGGAGAAAACAGGAAACAGGACAAGAGCCTACCACAAAGGGCCCCTAAAAGACTCTACCTAGCAGTGTATCAAAGCAGATGCTGAGACTCATAACCAAACTTTGGGCAGAGTGCAGGGAATCTTATGAAAGAAGAGGGAGATAGTAAGACCTGGACATGATAGGAGCTGCACAAGGAGAGCAACTGAACCAAAGTATTTGGGCACAGGCGCCTTTTCTGAGACTGATACTCCAAGCAAGGACCCTTCATGAATATAACTTAGAAGCCCTGCTCAGATGTAGCCCATGGCAGCTCAGTATCCAAGTGGGTGTCCTAGGAAGGGGAACAGGAACTGTCTCTGACATGAATTCAGTGGCTGGTGATAGGATTGAGCAAAAGAGTTACACAGCAGGTTCACAAATCACGCCAAGCGACTGGTTCCACATGGGAGGTTTATTAGGGGAAGAGGTCGCAGAGACCATCTCTGGACAGGGAAGGAGAGAACGAGAGAGGAGGGGCTTCAAGTTCTCTTTTTTTAATTTTAATTTATTTTTTATATTAATCACAGGTTATGTACTTTGTATCCCAGCCATAGCCCCCTCCCTCATTCCCTCTCAATCCCACCATCCCTCCCTCATCTCCTCCCTGCCCCTTTCCAAGTCCACTGATAGGGGAGGACCTCCTATAAGGTGACCCAGAGCAATCACAGGTAGTTTCAGGAAGTCTGCAGATGGTCTAGTGGTCTGCAGGTGGCCTCACAGATGCTGGATAACCAGTACGTCGGGTCCCTTGGGGCTGGCCTTAGAGATGGCTGCTTACTGACCCCAACAGCTGGATCTTTGACCACCATGGCCCCTGAGGGGGGAGCAACCTTGCCAGGGCACACAGGAAGACAATGCAGCTAGTCCTGAAGATACCTGATAAGCTATGGTCAGTTGGAAAGGTAGGAGGACCTCCCATATCAGTGGACTTGGAGAGGGACACGGGAGGAAATGAGGGAGGGAGGGTAGGATTGAGAGGGAATGAGGGAGGGGGCTACAGCTGGGATACAAAGTGAATAAACTGTAACTAACATAAAAAATAAAATTATATTAAAAATAGTTAACAGGAAAAAGAATGAGGGAGTACCATTAAATCTCTATTCCTGGAACTTAGACTGTTTTGTAAATAACAAAGGCTGTTAAATACTGGGAAAGGGAGTTGAATTTGACAAGGCTTTGTTTACATTGCTTATCAAAGGCCAGCAAAGGGAAGGTAGTTTCTTCCCTGTATGGAGTGGCTCTTTCTGTTTATAAATTCATTTTTATTTTATCTTTGTAATTTTAATCTGTTCATTACAGTTGCTACCATTATTTCTTCAAATATGCTTCCCTTGGTCTCTCCATCCCCCTCCTGTGTGTATTATGTGTGTGTGCATGTGCGACTTTCCTATCACTAAGAAGGATATGTATTATTCTGCAGACAAAATGTCCTCAGACCCTTGTCATGAAATAGAGAAAATTAGGAAGATGTAGGAAAGGAAATGAGCCCCTCACTCAAGTGTCTGGTTGAGGTCCTTCTCAGTTAAGAGTCATGAAATTTGATTCAATTAACATTTACTCTGAGGATTGCCTACATAGAGGCAATATGTTTTGTGTGTAGATATATGTATGTATATACATACTCCTAAATATAACACGTAAGAATGACAGAACAGCATGAACCAGCGTAAGGCCTGAGTGTGTGTGACCTTTGAGTTTGATCTTATTCCTTTCTCAACTTTAAATCTGCAATTTTTGGAGAAGTTCATAAAAAACAAGGTGATAAACTTTGTCTACAGTCAAAATATTTTTAACTCCTTTGTAACCTAGCATAAGAAGGACTCTTTTGAAGCTTAAGACCCATGGATTTATCTCAGCAGCAGTCTATACTCTTATTCAGTATACCTCTAAAATTGTTCAAGGATCTCATTTGAGGAAAAAGAAAGGAAGAAAAAAAGAAATAGTTCCTTTGAAAATATAACTCCAGAAGCCATCAAGATCAACTATAAAACTATTGCAAAAACATGACTCTCTTGAGAAACCCATATCCATGTCCAGGGTGTGGCTGCCATTTCCCTGGGCTACCAGCAAAACCAATGTTTAATTCAATGTTAAAACCTTTTCTTAATAAAATCTGACTCTGCCTCCTATGCATTGGTCCTGAAACTCTTTTCTTTGTTATAGCGAAGGATCCCGCTTTTCTTGCGTGAGAGTCCAGAAGCCAGAACCACCCCCTTCCCCCAGACTACTGAAAGCACTGCTGGGCTGTATCTCGCAGCTGCCTCTGACATCATCACCAAGAAAATTATGTGGCTAAATATGTAATCATTAGAAAAAAATTCTCATTGCATCTGTCTTAGTTTGGATTTTATTGCTGTGAAGAGACACCATGGCCATGACAACTCTTAAAAAAGAAAACATTTAATTGGGACTGGCTTACAGTTTCAGAGGTTTGGTTCATTATCATCATGGTGGGAAGCATGGTGATTTGCCGACAGACATGGTGCTGGAGGAGGAGCTGAGAGTTCTACATTTTGATCCACAGACAGCAGAAGGAGACTGTGAGCCACACTGGGTGTAGCTTGAGTATAGGAGACCTCAAAGCCTGCCCCCAAAATTATACACTTCCTCCAGCAAAGCCACACCTACTCCAACAAGGCCACACCTCCTAATAATATCACTATGGG
Organism: Pachyuromys duprasi; assembly: GCA_028658305.1. Taxonomy (NCBI): domain Eukaryota; kingdom Metazoa; phylum Chordata; class Mammalia; order Rodentia; family Muridae; genus Pachyuromys; species Pachyuromys duprasi. The sequence goes on along the minus strand of CM053764.1, from coordinate 106,908,081 downwards.
TCAAGCATTCAAACACATGAGTTTGTGGGAGGCATACCTACTCAAACCACCACACATGCTAGTTATGCAAATTTTATTTTATCATTTTCTTCACTAATTTGGACATTGACTCACACACACACATATGTTCATTATAATTAGTAAAAGTGACATCACGCTAAATATGCTGTTTTGGAACCAATACTGATTTATTTCCTATGTCTTCTATTATTAGGCATTTGGTCTGTAACCTTTCTAAGAATTGGAACAACTCCAAAAATTTATCAAAGACTGACATGAAATGAGAATAAAATAGAAACAGTGAAACATCTCAAAATTCTAAAAACCTGATGAAAAAAATGGTTAAAAATCCAGAAAATACTGTAAAACAAACAACAATGCCCCAAATAAATGAACCTGGATTTGGTCATTCTTGTTTCTAATCTGTGATTCAAGTCAACTTGGAAACAATATCCTTACTTCTATCTCTCTTTTTTTTTTTTTGGTCCATTTTGTTTTTAAAACATGTTATCTAGTTTCAGATAGCATTCATCTTATTTGTTTGTTTGGTTGGTTGGTTTTTTTCAGGCATGCCCATCTTGTTAAGTCTCAGACTCTGGCACAAACTGCTGAGGTGCCCGTTTAACAGATCAAAGCGGAACTGGCTAGGTTTTCCCAGAATCCCTCAGTCCATACCTATTACAGGGTATGGCTGGTGCAGTCTGCCCTCTATCCTTGAAGTCTTTAGCCCAGGGGCGGGGCTGCTCTTCCTCCAGAAGCTCTTCTCTATGTAATCCAGACATTTAGTTACCCGCTTTAGTTTACTCCCCTGGTTGCTTTGCCTTCATCTCTCTATTCTGGCCTTCTGTCAGTATTATTTTGTTGTTGCTCTTAGTATAAATCTTTGTCCCAGTGTTATCAGTTTTCCATAGGAAGGGCTCCCCATCCCCTTTTCTTTAATATTAGCTTCCCTGAAGAAACCTAGAAGTTCCCTCTATGGTATTAGCAAAGAAAGAGGTCAACTCTGTCTGGGAAGGCCCAAGATCAGTACTAGTGTGTGTGGAGAGGGAATCCCCACTTGTGGTTGGTTGAATAGGTATGACCCCCGTAGACTCGTGTGTTTGAATGCTTGGCCCACAGGGAGCAGCACTATTAAAAGGTAAGGCACTGTTGGAGTAGGTATGACCTTGATGAAGGAAGTGCATCACAGTGGGTGGGTTTTGAGGTTTCCTACACTCAGGCTCTGCCCAGTGAGGAAGATAGTCTCTTCCTGGCTGCTTTCAAATCAAGATGTGGAACTCTTGGCTCCTCCTCCAGCACCATGTCTGCCTGCATGCTGCCATGCTTCCCGCCATGATGATAATGGACTGAATTTCTAAAACTGTAAGACAGCCCCAATTAAATGTTTTCTATTATAAGAGTTGCCATGGTCATGGTGTCTCTTCACAACAATGACATCCTAACTAAGACACCCACACACCCTCTAAAGTGGTGAAGCTAAGACCCTCTCACCCTCTCCCCTCCAAAAAAAAAAATGAGAACAAGCCTGGATTTGATAGAGACAGTAAGGAGGCAAAGTGAAAAGGCACAAGAATCACGGTGTCCTTCTCTATACACTCTTGGTGAGCACACATGGAGAAAGTCTGGGACTGTCTGACAGCTGAGTTTTTCTTGAAGGGGAAAAATGAATAATGAGATGATAGCATGCCTTGAGAGTGCTAGCAGTTCAAGAACATGCCAAATGCAACAGAGGATACTGTGTCTTCTGGTAACCATAGTGGATCCAGCTGAGAACGTCAGGATAGGAACCAATTCTGTCATCAGAATCTGGAGACTCAGGAGACCCATGACAGGAGAAGCTCTTGAAAAAGCCAGACTTGTCGTCACAGAAAATAACCACCCACACACACCTGTGGAGAACACAGAAAAGTTGGAGTTAGAAAGAATTCAGACTACAACTGTGTTTGGAGACAGGCTTTTCAAAGAGACAATTAAGGAAAAATAAGGCTGTTGGTATTTGAACAGCCATGGCATGGCTAAGGAGAAGGTTTCTATTGTAGATATGAAGAGAAAACAGCCAGAAGCATCTGGGAAGAATCCAGAGCAGGGCAGAGAGAGGGGTGGGTGCAGGTAGTATTAGACTGAATGTGACAAGCAGACTGGACCTGGCCATGAGAGAAATGGGAACAGAGAAGAGAGATAGAGGAATAAAGAGGGTTTTTTTTTTTCCTTGGGGGAAGGGTGAGACACGAAGACAAAGAGAATGCAGGCAAAAGACAGAGCAAAAGAGGGATCATAGCTGAAATAGCAGGATAATAAGGAAATTGAGTAGTGGGGCAGAAGAGACCATGAGCTAGAGAAGGTTAGAGTAGGGGAGGAGGTGAGAAGAGCTAGGATGCCAGCATTGACTCTGAGGGGTATAACAGGTACTTGTGATACTAAGGAAGCCTGGAGGCCAGCATACACTTTGGTAATAGACACCATGGATTTGTCCCTTCTACCAGTCATAAGGGAAATGGCTCTTTGTTAGGGGGAATTGGTTCCACATGTTCCTGAGGAATGCTGGCTTTAATCTAACCCCCAGAATTTGGGCAAATGGAGTTTCCTTTGGACCTGACAGTATACATCTTAACCAATAGAGCTACCTGGTCTCTTCATAACAAGTGACACATTTATACCAGAAAGTTGTGCTCATAGAAAAAAAAAAGTCATAATAACAAAATAACACAGAAAGGAAGGAGGCACAAAGGAAGGAGGTCTGAGTATAAAGTAAGTTTGTCACCACCTTGGTTTTGGATTTCCAATCTCCAGAATTGTATACAAAGGAGTTACTGTTTCAACCACCCAAATGGTACTATTTTGGGATGGGAGCCCTAACTGAGCAAAACAAATGGTTCCTGAGATGTTAATGCAGTGGAGAACAATAAAATAAAAGAAACAGTGAAGGTGAGGGCATTCCACAGACTTAAGCTGGGTAGAAAGCAGAGGAGGGTTCCCTCCACTTCTATGGTGGTGGGGGGTCTAGGCTGGACAACCCACGTAGGCAGTCAGGAAACAATGCTAGATGTTGGTGCTCATTCCTTTTTCTCTTTTATTCAGTCTAAGACTCTAGTACATGGCCTAGTGCTTCCCACATTCAAGGTGAGTTGTTCCTCCTTATTTAACCTTTGTGGAACACCCACAAACATACCAAAAAAAAAAAAAGTATCTCCTAGGTCATTCTTAAATTCAGCCAAGTTGACAATGACGATTCCTCATCTCCATAGCCAATCCTGTTTCAGGAAGGAATACATGTTTAACCATTCTTAGAGCATATGCTCCTGGTCTGGAAATCATTAGCTCAATGATTTCCTCAGCTCATTAGCACCAGGGTGATGAGAACATGGTCAGGGCACTTCTGTAACTCTGCAACAATAGCGGCTCAGGCGTGGGGAGGCTGAACGCTGCACTCCACTGCCCACAGGAGGAGGGTCAGACCAGGGAGGACCTGGCATGGGCTGCATGTTCCAGATTACCTAGTTTTAGTTATTGCATCCTTCCAGAAGAGCCAGTTAGACCAAAAGAACATGCTTAATCTCTCTCCCATATCTCTGTCTGTCTCTGTCTCTCTCTCTCCTGTATCTCTGTCTCTCTCTCCCTATCTTCCTCTTTCCTTCTCCCTTCTTTTCTTCCTTTTCTTATCTTCCTTCCTTCCTTCCTTCCTTTCTTCCCAAAGCCTTCACCAAAGCAGAGATAGAATCAGGGCCTACACACTCGAAACCTTTATGCATTCATATTTATATTTTCTGCTCACTGTTCTTATAGTCTCTGGGCCTATTCACATGGAAGGATACAATACACAAAAAGACAAAGTTGTATGGTGCTGCTGGGCACATTTGTGACTTGAATTTGAGTTGAAAAACATGAGTTCAACTTAAATTTGAGCTGAATTCTACTTGCCCATGGTCTGGGCCTACTTTCTTGTCTGGAACAACGCTTCTTCGAAGCACCTCTAAAGATGACTTTGAGGGTTAAGTGACAGTATGATGTGCATTGCTTAACATGCCTTCAGAGCTCAAAGTTTGCTACTTATCACTGGGTAAGGCAAATACTTCTTTTCACATCACTACTCCAAAGTCAAGAAGTTCTGTGTCTACACAGAGGAGGGGTTGTATTTTATTTTCAGGAACAAAGTAGACACCTTCTTCTTATATTTCCTCAGGAACACCCTGATGTGAATAAAGATGCTGCTGAGGAATGAGAATCCTGAACTGAGTTTGGGGCACAATCCATGTCCAGATCTGTGAGGTCAGCATACAGACAGGAGTGAGCTGACGGGTTCCGCATCCTTATGAAAGCTGTCTCGTTGTTACAGAGGCTTCATTCTCTATGTGCTTTATGCCAAGTAGCTCAATGCTGGGAGGACAAAGAGTAGTAAGAGCTAGCATTGGAACAATGGGTTAACACATGAGAGGGTCAAAGAGGCTCTGGATGACAGGAAGGCAATCATATTCTCTAGTGAGAGAGGAGGTGACCCAGCTTACCTGACAGGGTGCCGCAGGTGCCCGGGAGTGTACAGGCTAGAGGGCTGGGGTGAGAGGAGAATAGCAAGGTTTTTGTTTTGTTGTTTTGTTTCCCAAGACAGATGAGACAGTGCTCTTCCTCTCGAGTTGTGTGTTCAGAGGCTGGTTTTCCAGAGGGCACCTTCAGGAGATCTTGACGAATTTCAAAAGACTCTCGTGCAGATTTCCTTGCATACTTCTCCTTCTCTTCTTCCTCATCCCCACTTCTTCCTCCTCCTCACCTTCTACCTTCTCTTCTTCCTCACTTTCATTTCCCTTAAAAATGAAGAACAATGTTTAACTTTTTTTACTCACTTTCTCCGTCTTCTCAGGGGCACTTTTCAGGGCTTCCAACAGTGACAACTCCCAGTATTCCCAGGCAAGTACCCCGGCTCTTCCTAATTTGATAAAATTCCCGAGTTGAACATAACTGCACCATTTGTGGACCCTGAAGGGAACATACTCTGGTGAAGGATCATAGAGGCACCCAGGCTTTTGTATGGTCATTCAAATTCTTTCAGTTTCTTTACTTGACGCAGACTCATTTCTGATCTCTAAAGACATCTGAACTAGGACTGCAGCCTGTGCTTAATGCGTGAGTTGAAATGCTTAATCACGTTCTGGAAGAAAAATCAAAGGCTTTTGCAGAAGGTATCACAAACGTCAAAAACCTGCCAAAGCATCTATTTTTAAATATCTGATTGTTCCTCCCCTTTTGGCTTTTGGTTATTCAAGAAGTTGGTACCACTTATGTGAAGTATTGAGGGATAAGAAAGAAAATGAGAAATAAATAAAGCCGTTTCCTGTGTTCTGCTGAGAAAAAGTTCCTCAGAGGTAAGGGCTGTGTATGGTAAGCCTGCTTGGTAAGGTGAAGGGTTTTTTGTTTGTTTGTTTGTTCGTTTGTGTTGTTTTTTTCATCTTCATCTCACTATAGCTTCCCATGGGTAAGAAGAAAGGTTAGGAGGATGGTTTCTAGAAGATGTGTCAATTTAATTTTTGCTGTTAGATGAGGAGGCAAAAAGGACAATTCTTTACATAGTTATGTGCTGAGGTGTTACCGTTGCAATGTCCCCCTCAGAGCCTGTATTTGAACTCTTGGAACCCGCGCTGATGGCACTTTGGGGAGGTTGTGGAGCCTTTGGTAGGTGGGGTCTAGTTGGAGGAGGTGAGTCATAGGGGTAGGTCTTCTGGTTTCCTGGAACCTGTTTCTGGTGAGTTTTTTGCTTCTTGTTGCAGGGAGCTATGAGAAAGTGAGAAGTTCTGGTGGCATGGTCCTGCTGTAAGGGCTTACATCCATTAAAGAAGGAGTCAAAATAAAGCCTTCCCCTCCTAAATTGTGTCAGCCAGGCATTCACAAGGCGTTACTAAAAGCAACACATGGGAGAAATAACTACTAACAGGTAAGAACTGTTAAGAATTCAGTCATGAGATAGTGAGAAAAGCAGAATGCAAAATCAACAGCTTTCTGTACAGAAAACAAAGCAACAACACCAGACCTTGCCAGTACAGAACAATGAAAGACATGCACAGAAACCATAAAACATGACTGTTTATAATAACTGTCAACATTGTGAAAACATTCTTGATCTATAGGAAAATATTATTACATGGAACCAAGGAGATGTCCTAAAATAAGACAAATGCATGCAAGGCAAACTCTTACTACCAGACTCTTCACTTGCTTTGTTTTGTTTCTCCAGCAAAACCTTCAATTTCAATTTAACATGTTAACAAAGCAGTAACGTGGCTTCCAGGTAATTCAGAATGTACTTCGTAGGAGTAGATCGTGGACAGTAATCGTGAATTCCAAGAATCCCTGCTATGCACTAGGAAGGGCTGGCACAGGGAGATTCAACCTGAAGGATGAGGATGAGGATAATAGAGTCCCCGAGCCACCAGGTGCATCTAGGTAGTGCACCTGTGAGCACCCCCAAGCTCTTCATTCCTACAACATGGTGTGCTGTCAGATACAATTCCTTAAAAACTACAATGAAGCCATACATGTGCCTTTTATATGAGACTCCACACTCCTCAATAACGGGTATTCTTGTGAGCTTGGGAAGTCTGTGTCTCTCAACGGAACAAAACCCACTCTTCATATCATTACTGAGAATGCAAGTCTGCCACAGACTTTCAGAACTGTATCCAGTCCAGGGCTCAGAGAACTAAGGATGGCCCTGACCAAATATTAGAATTAGATAAAGCCACAAATAAAAATGAAACATCCTTAAAAGAAAATAGACATGAATAATACACAGGGAAATAACTGAGTACAGCCATGAATGTCAGCTACTGGATGATAAATTGCCAGTTATAAACAAATCAGAAACCATTTCAATGATACGTGTGACAAGAAAAGATTAGTGACCTTAAGTACACTAAATAGGAGTTCTTAGAAATCACCAAGAAAGATGAGTGGTACAGCAGAAAAATTAGCTAGAAGTGAAAAAAATAACCAATGAGCATGAAAATAATTCACTCTCAGGAAAAGTTTTAAAATGTGTATTAATATAAACAGAAATAGTATCACTTACTCATCTTACTGACAAAAAAACAAGATAATTTTAAATAATAAGTCTCAGCAATAATATTAATCGTTAAAATGCTTTCGCACATACTAGTAAGAGAATAAAGTATATGGCAGTTTCCAAATGAGTAACTGACAATATGTAGTAAATCTTGAAATATGCTTTGCTACAATATTCCATTTATAAGAATTTACTCAAGGTCATAGTCACATAAGTTTCTAAACATACACAAACACTTTAGATGAACATATTCAGACAAATATTAGAGATTTTTTTCTCTTTTTTTTTTAAATTTATTTATTTTTATCTCAGTCACAGGTTAGGTACTTTGAATCCCAGGCGTAGCCCCCTCCCCCATTCCCTCCTACCCTCCCACTCCCTCCCTCATCTCCTTCTTCCCCGCCCCCTCCAAGTCCACCAACAGGGGAGGACCTCCTTCCCTTCCATCCAATCCCAGCTTATCCTGTCTCCTCAGGGCTGGCTGCAAAGAATATTAGAGATTTTTAAGATAACGTTTACATGGAAAATATAAGTGAGCAGGCTATGAAGTTTGATCATGTATTTTAAATTGAAAGCAATATTTGCATGATTTTATTAGCAAAGGGAAATAATCAAAGCACTCTAACCCAGTGGTTCTCAACTCTCCTAGTGCTGTGACCTTTAATACAATTCCTCATGTTGTGGTAACCCCCTCCCAACCATAAAATTATTTTCGTTGCTACTTCATAACTTCAGTTTTGCTACTGTTATGGATTGTAATGTAAATATCTGTGTTTCCCAATGGTCTTAAGCAGCCTGTGTGACTCCCAGATTGAAAACCACTGCTTCTAAACTGTAAATGATGATCAGATTTGAAAAGCAAGAAGCAATGAGGGTTGTCTCTTTCACCTTTTATTCTCAGTATTTCTCTACCATTTAGGAATTTTATAACCCAAGTCTTTAATCATGAAAATGCTAAACTCAAGTGCAAGCAAGCAACGATCTTTAAATTTCAGGGGTAGATGGATGTGCTCTTTTTACTATCTCTTGATGTCCCTATTTCCTTAGCTATCCACTAAAATTACACCCAGTCCAAGCCACAGTGTATTTTCCTTTTAAGGAGGTTTGAAATAACCAAAAGAAAGCCTCAATATATTTTCAGATTCCTGTCCTGGTTTGTGAGAGACCATTCTCAGTCTCCTTTTGTAACAGCCTGACTCCATGCCACAGTTGCCTTCTGACACTCAGATCTCACACTCACCTAAACCTCACCTTCAAATGAAGTGGTAGAAACACGTGGAGAGAAGGAGCAGGCAGCAGTGGGTAGGACGCAGGGAGTGTGCCAGGAGGACCCTGCCACTGTGAGTGATTGAGGGCACAAGCAGGTCCTTAGGAGAGAACAATAATTGCATGATTTTATTAGCAAAGGAAAGTAATCAAAACACTCTAAACTGCACATTATGGTTATATTTACAGCTGGTGTCAGTAAAGACCAGTGGGCCCCTGTGAGCTCCTTTGGTAGAGAAACAGCCTCCTAATTCTGTCCTCTTGGTTGTCACCATCAGGTCTTCAGGACCCAGCTTCACAATAATGAGACTCCACACTTTCTTCCTGCCTCTCTTTGCCATCTTCCAGGCACTGCACGCCAAACACCAACTGTCATAGTCTTTCCCGTTATTTTCGCTTTTTCCTTTCCCAAAGTTAACCATCCTTGGAAAGTAAAGCACTAAGGGATGATGCAGAAACCACCTCTGTGTTCCCAAATCACTTGCAAGACACCAGATTTTATCCCAGGTCCTGCCAGGAGAAAGAGAGAGAGAAAGAGAAAGTTAGCCACAAATATTCCATCATTAGATGATTGTGGTATCTTCGTGCCACTCCAAGTCTTCATAGAGGAAAGTCATCTTTAGCGGCCTCTCTACCAAACAGACGGGATGAGCTGACAACCAGACTTATCCACTTGGCTACTGTGAGTGCATGTGATAGCTAAGATTCTTTCCCTAGCCCCTGAAGAGAGACTTCTAAGCATTGGTTTACCACAGCAAAAACCTCAAGTTCTTGCAGACTTCACTCAAACATTCTCTTTTGTTTTTTAGCTATCAGCAGTGCCCTCCATTTTGAAAGGCCTTGCTACCTCCGAGGAGGCACCTGCCTGAAGCAAGGAACACCAAACTGTGAGCCTTTCCGGGGACCCTGCAGAGCTTTCACTGTTTGCTGTAAAATAAGAAGTTGATACAAGAGGGTCAAGGAACCTGCCAAGGGATCTGGATGTGGCTCCTGTTGTCTAAGTGAGAGAAACATGTTCAAGTCTAAATCATACATTGCTCCCTCATCACTGTTGGTTATTATTGTGGCCAATTAGGAGGTTGGCAGAGGGAGGAAGAAAATTATATGAATTCATTTATATTATATCTTAACAGTTACAAAGATCTTTGATCTTGTGTATAATCCTTGAAAACATTCTGGTTTATTTGCCACATTTTATAAATACACAAACTAAAAGTTAAGTAGGTTAAAGAACTTGCCAAAAACCACAGACAATAAATGGAAATTCAAAGTCAGAGATTCTTCTTTCAATTTTCCAAAGATATTCTGCCTATGAGGAAGATGGCTGGGTGTGAAACAGTTTACTAACAAGAGGTGGATGCAACTATGGTTAGCTTAAGATAAGCTACTATGTTATGCAAAAGCTCACTGAAGAGGTGGATCACCCAGTAACCTTATGGAGCCGGGCCTGAGGAGGAAGCCTTCTTAGGTTTCTATTGCAATGAGAAACACCTTGACAAAACCCAGTTTGTGGAAGAAAGGGTTTATTCATTTTACAGCTTGTAAGTCCATCATCCAGGGAAATCATGAGAAGAACTCAAAGAAGGAATGTGGAGGCAGGAACTGATGCAGAGGCTATGAGGGATGCTGTTTACTGGCTTGCTCCTTCATGGCACCCTTAGGCTACTTTCTTAAAGTACCCAGGACCATCCACCCCGGGGTAACACAACCCACAGTGAGCATCAACCATCAATCAAGAAAATGCCACACAGCTCTGTCCACAGGCCAGTGTGATGGGGTTTATTTTCTTCATTGACGGTCGCACTTCCCAAATGACTCTAGCTTGTGTCACATTGACAAAATTAGCCACCACAGCCCCAAGGTTCATACATTGCCTACAAGTGTCTGCTCTATTTGAAAATGTGGATAGAAGACAGGAATTCAAGTTACAGTCAGAAGGTGTTGAGTAAATGGGAGTCTTGGAGTAGATGGGACTGTTTTGTATCTTTCTTAAGTCTCTTGTCTTGTCCTCATCTGGACATTGGCTGTGGTATACTGGTCCTTTGTGTTTTCCCTTAGTGAGGGACCTGGCCTAGATATAACTCTTCCTAGCTGGGATTTACAATGCAAACTTAGAATGGAGAGGTGATTGAGGTAGGAACTATGGCAGAGTGGTCAGGGACTTGAAAAGCATGGAGAAAAATGCCAGCTATAGCAACATTTTCTTTCTTTCTTTCTTTCTTTCTTTCTTTCTTTCTTTCTTTCTTTCTTTCTTTCTTTCTTTCTTTCTTCCTTTCTTTTACCAGACACAATCGCATGGAAAGCAAGAGCTCGTAAGTGGTCTCACAACATGTAACAAGCAGGATACGCCGTACAACAGGTCCTGATCAATGGCTACCTAATGAAAATGCAGTGCAAGTTTGCAGGTCAGCTCGGGTCACCATTGGCTGCAGGCCAAGATTTGTGAAGCTGTTGAGTCATATTGGTGTTAACTCCCTATAGAGTCTGTTAGGAGCGATTACCGCAGAGTTTTGAGTTCCTACCTTCCTGATCTTTATATTCTTGTGAATATAAACGAACACAAAATCCTGTTCATGAGGATGGGAACTAAAACTCCAACCCACACATTAGTCCCTTCTGGCGAGTAACTTTGAAATCCCTAGAACAGATATTAGCTATATCTGTTCTCCAATTTCAGCCCATCTCCTAAATGATTTTAGGGTGGGACTGTTGCAATGTCAGTGAAGGCTGAGCATGAGAAAGTTCCTTACAGTCAAGGAAACAGGGTCGCTGACTTGGTGAGGACCTAACTCTCCAATTGGATATGTCGACCACCTGGGCAAGGGACCAGTCCTCAGGAAGGTGGCTCTACATTAAGCCATGCTAAAGAGATAGTATGCTAATGTCCTTTAATGAGCTAATGTATTTTTCCTTCCCAGAATTCCTACCCCTTAACATAGCTGCTCCAGATCTCCCCTAGGTTCTATTAGCTTTGCTTGCTTTTCTGTGTCTCCATTTTTTCTTTTCCCCCTTGTCTATAGTTTTCTTTTAGATATTAGCCAGAGCCTAAGTAAGCTTTCTCTGGTAATTTGGCCTTATTCATTCTTTCTCTAATGTTCCCCTTCCCACCATATGGCTGCTTGCCTGTCATGTGGCTGACCTCTGTGCCAACTTAACTCAGGCAGTGCGGATTTTTCTTTTTCTCTTCTCCGTCTTCCTCTTCTGATCAGCTGCTGAAATTTACACCTAGCATTCTTCATAGTTTTTCTTTGAAATTCAATTAAAATTGTCCTTGAGATTAAAAACAAGAATAAGTAATACTCAGTATATCACATATTTACAAATGTAAGATTTCAAAAGATATCAAGGGAGAGAAATGTGAAGTGTTGAGGGTTCTGTAGCTGGGTCTCCATGATGGGCCTTACTGAATAACACATTAAGGACAATTGTTCTCCAGTAGCCTAATGCCATCTGTTTTATAGTTTGCTTGTTTAATTCTTTTAAATTTGAAGTCGTGTCCACTCATGAGCAGGTATTGGAATTATTAGATCATCTGAAATCAAAGGCCAGATAAGAGATTTTGCAGATTTGAGATCCAGGTATGTGTCATTCATTCTTCATTAGATAGCACTGTTATTCATGCCTTTCAATGATTCAGTTATCTGTTGCAAATTGTATGTTTATATAAGTTGGCGAGTAAAGCTACATATTTACTGTACAGTATGACATGTCCACCTAAGCACACATTGTGGAATTGCTAAATCAAACTATCCACATATTTCTTTATATTCTTTTTCTGCTTTTAAATAAATCCGTTTATTAACAGAAGTCTGTGAAACTTGTCTGCTGTGCAGCCTCCCATGGTACTACCTGTGTGTATTTTCAGTTTCAGATGTCACTCGCTTAAAATAATTTATTGACATCCTATCTTGAGGGTGTTAGGTTAAAAAATACCCTTATTGCTGTCTTTCCTAAATCCTGGAACATGCTGGAAAGAGTCACATAGCAAGCATTATAAGAAATTATTTAATGCATCAGAGATGGAAGGGCTACCTCCACGGCCACCAAACCTTTGGGGCAGACACCCAGATGGAACCCATAACTTACCCTTCCTCCAGGCCGAGGCCCAACAGCCCATGCTGTGAGCTCTGGAATTAAGTCTTCAAGCCTATCAGGTCTCATCAGAACTGTCTGGATTCTCTTTCTCTGAGGCCTAGTAAGTCCGCCTTGCCAGGGGCAGTTGGTCAAAGAGCAGGCAACCAAGTTCATGCCAGTGACTGCCCTGCTCCCCTTACTAGGGAATCCCCACAGAGACCGAGCTTCCCATGGGACTAAGGGAGGGATATGTGGAGTGGGAAAGAGGAAGGGAGGATGAGCCCTGGAAGAAGGGGTTACAGCCAGGATACAAAGTGAATAAATTGTAATAAATAATGATGATGATGATGATGATGATGAAAAAAGATGTCTTCAAGACACAAACCAGCAGCTCTGCTTGATAGTTCATGATGGATTGATTACCTATCGCTTTTAGTTGATTATGCTAAACAGACTTGTAGAATTAATAGACTCAAAGACCTGGAGGAGACTCAATAAACAAGAGCACACACAATGTTTCTTTCTTCACAACAGCAGAGGTAAGACCCAAAGCAATAAGGACCTGCTTCCCAGTACAAGGTGGCTCCAGTTCTGTCCCAGGAAATATGCATTCCTGCTTGCATTGTGGAGGTGGTCAACAGGGATATAGATGGTGGTAGCGGTATCAAGTAAAGCTGACATTTTTAACAACTGGGCTGTACCTCAAGAGACTGTGAACATGACCTATATGCCATGTGCCCTGTACATTGTAGCCTCAGAGGTTTCAACACCTTCACTTCTGTCTGCCTCCATATCATCTCACTGTTGCCTGGCTTCCTGACTCCTCTCTGAGGGGAATACTTGGATCCCACAGAACAGCTTAGAGAAACAGAGGCAGAAGTGGAACTTGTCTGAGTTTCCAAAGATCAGCAAGCTCTACTGAAAGACCATTAAGCACTTCCCATTCAGAATTGCCCTCTTTGTTCAGGACAAGGGAAAACATTAGAGTTGCTTCACATCCTTCAGGAAGCTGGAGACCCTGGAAGGAAAAAAAAAACCCTTCCGCAAGAAGTAAATGTAAATAGTACCAAAGAAAAGTGCATTTCAATAGTAATTATACAAAGTAAAAGAGTTCACATCCCTATGCCAAATTTGCGAGAGAGATGAATGCTTGGGATGAAAAAGGATAGAACCATGATCATCAAAAGTGAGAGATTCTAGGGTCAAGGAAGGCTGGTGTTTGAGACACAAAATCACAAGAATTTAAGCCTGTGAGTGTTTACCTCATTAATATCACCTCTTCAGCTCTGGTTTTAATGAGGAGAAGAAATACAGTCATCATTTTGGCTCAAAAATCAAAGAATTTGGAGCTTTCCATACAAATCTCAGTGGAATCTCCCCACAATGTGCAAAGAGCTTTGTTGTCTCCTCCAGCCCCTGACATCCTCTGCACACAGCATAGGAAAGGAAGAGGGTGCAAGGAGACAGGATGTCATCACCTGCTGGGCAATTTGGTACTTTTAGTCAGGGCTCCAGTTCATGTGATGGTAGACTGCAGCAACAAAGGAAATCTCAAAGATCAGACATGACCTATGTTTAGAATAACTGAGGCATTCTTATAATGATAAGAAATTCATGTTTTGTTTGAAAAGCAAGTTTAAGTAGCCATATTTAAGTTCACATTTTAAAGATGAAGATAAGATCCTAAGAGGCGAAGTAGTTGCCAAGGACTGGGAAAATGCTGAGGGAAAAGACAAAATAGAAGGTGTTTTACCTATTCTGATATTGCCTTGAATAGGAGCAAACAATCCCAAACTATATAGCTATTTTAAAAACATATGCAAATCTTAAATACCAGGGAAACCAGAACCGTGAGACTGAGCTGTGGCAACCCTCAGAACACGGGGAGGCGATTAGATGTGTTATGTTTGTTCAGGACTACGGGACTAGGAACGGTGGCTGGTGGAATGGTGGAGGGGAGCCTGACCACAGTGCTTCACTACACCAAATGAGTCACCATGGCTCCTGGGCTTCTGTGAGTTCCAACTGGCTCGTGCAACTCTTGTATTCTCATTATGCATCAGGGTATGATCTAAACAGAGGATGCATTGCACGCTCCTGGCTGAATAGTGAGGAATGCAGAAACAGGAAATCAAAAGTCTTGCTTTACTGAAGGATGCAGCCTCCACCGGTGCATGTGCTCCCTAAGTTCTTAGAGAAGAGAATATATTTGAAAATGTTTCTATTAATATTTTAATTAACGTTTCTTATGATATTAACATTTCCATTTTAAGTGCATTTACACTGCAGACCAACTGTCACCTCAATTCACCTCCAGCACTGTTCAGTTTTCCAAAACTGTAAATCTTCTCAATAAAAATAACAACCCATTTGCCCCTTTCTTCTTTCATGTCCTTTATATAAGCTGCCACCAGAAGTTTAGGGAGGGTCTTCCCACCTCAAAAGATCTGGCTTTAGGGTGGGCCTCCTCATCTCAAAATGACTCAATCAAAAAAATTCCTGGCAAAGGTACCCAGCTACTTGGGTTTTTGTCAACTACAGATGTAATCACACTTGACAATAAATAATAGCCATCACAGGTAAGCAGACAGGCAGAGAACATCAGCAGGTGATGGGAATAGAGTTGCTGTGTACATGTGTAGCAAATCATTCCAAGACATCTATATTTATATTTTCTAGTAGGTGCAGTCAGATGGTTACATTGGACATTTTAATTAAACAAATACGTATGCATGAGGTACACTCTGGCTCCTCAAAAGGGAAACTACCAGAGTGTACAAATGATGGGCATGAAGGAACTTGCCTTATTGAGCCACCTTGTGGTTCTGTATCCACAAACATACTTCCTCTTTCAGTCTGCCTGCGGGCAGAAAACACCAATTAGATTGAGTCTTACAAAGTCCTGAAAAGGCTGGATAATTTTTCAAAATTTGTGCCAGAAAGAGCTTAGCAAATCCAAAAACTTTGTATAGATATTAATAATTATTGTGTCATATTCTGCTATAATGTGTGAAAATTTTGTTTTTACACACATATACACACAAAAGGTCTGTTTTTACAATTTATTTTGAGATGAGTCTCATTCTGTAGGCCAAGCTGGCCTGAAACTCTGTCTCTTAAAGTGTTAATCATGGTGAGCCCCAAGATCAGCTGTTTTCAAGGGTGACAAGCCTCAGTGGTGTCATTCAAATACCAAAAATTAAACACCAGATGAATATTCAACATTGAGGCCTTTGAGGGCGGCTCAAGAGTTTAAAACTCTGCCCTTGCAGAAGAACTGAATATAGTTCCCAGCACCCATGACAAGTCAGGTTCCAGGAAATCTGACATCCTTTCTGGCCTCCAAGGGAGCAGGCACATCATATATGGTACATATACACACAGGTATTCATATCGGCAGGTAAAGCACTCATACACATACAAATAAAACAAAAGAAATGCATATTTCCAAAAGTCTTTTAAGCCAAGAGAAAGTTTGAATAAATAATGCAATGAACACTTTTTGTTTTTATCCACTTGACCTCCGGCTCTGACCATCCTGCCACCTCCTCTTCCTTGGTGTTTATGAGGAATACTAAATTTGGATTCTCATCATGGCTCTTCCCTGTAACATTGTCTCTCAAGAACTAGAGCCTTTGATACACAGCCAAAGGATTTTGCACAGTTGTCCCCATGTATTTCTGTAACCAAAGAGTCTGAGATCCTATGGAAACCTAAAATATGACCTTTGCTGACATCTTTTTTATTCTTTTTCTTTCTTTTTTTTTGTGAATTCTAGAGTCATACAACTGACTTCTTAAAAAAACAAACAACATTGATAAGACCTGATAGACTAAGGTAAGATGGAAGGAGAGGAGGACCTCCACTATCAGTGGACTCGGGGAGGGGCTTAGGAGAAGAAGAGGGTTGGAGGGTGGGATTGGAAGGGGACAAGGGAGGGGCTACAACTGGGATACAAAGTGAATAAACTGTAATTAATAAAAAGTAAATAAATTAAAGAAAACAAACATCCAAAGAAAAATCTGACTTCTTAAAAAACCAAACAACCAAAGAAAAATCCCCCAAAGCTCCTGCTTTTCCTTACAGACTGTCAATCACTAACATCTTCATGAACTGACAAGAAGACAATGCACACCTTTCCCAGTATCCCACAGTGAAGACCACTTCTTTGATTATTCAGTGCCCATTTTGGGCTTATTACAAAAGAGGAACTGGAGTATGCTGGTAAGAATGTCCTGTATGACATATAAAATATGTTATAAGGAAACATGCTTTTTGAAGATTATGAAACCTTTTCAAAAATTAAAGATTACAAAATCATCTACTTCCTCATTTTCACTACACATTGAGGTTCCTAAAGAGAAAAAATTCTAATTATTAAGTATGTTGGAACCCACTGGAAAGAAAAAAGATGAAAGGAAATAATTACATATGAAAAATAAGACAGTGTGTACTGTTTAAAGGAAGAACATGTTTTCTTCTTTTTTATTTTATTTATTACAGTTTATTCCCTTTGTATCCCAGCTGTAGCCCCCTCTCTCATCCCCTCCCAATCTCACCCTTCCCCCCTCTTCTCCTCCTATGTCTCTCCCCTAGTCCACTGATAGGGGAGGTCTTCCTTCCTTTCTATCTGACCCTAGTCTATCAGGTCTCATCAGGAGTGGCTGCATTGTCTTCCTCTGTGGCCTGGTAAGGCTGCTCCCCCCTCAGGGGGAAGTGATCAAAGAGCCAGACACTGAGTTCATGTCAGAGACAGTCCCTGTTCCCATTACTAGGGAACCCACTTGGAGACTGAGCTGCCATGGGCCACATCTGTGCAGGGGGTCTAGGTTATCTCCAGTTGGAGTATCAGTCTCAGAAAACACCCATGTCTAGAATTTTTGGTTCTGTTGCTCTCCTTGTGGAGCTGAAACAAATCTGTTGGTCAAAGCAACAGAACAGAGCCTGAGCAGCCCCATATGTATGTACTACTGTATGAAGGCTTCCACCACGGATGGGTGTTTAATCAGGTTACTGAGAGAGGACCTCTGACTGTAAAAACCAGTGTCATTACCAAGCCATGTTGTTTGGCAGGCTGAAGGATATGTGGGAAAGTCCCAAGGCAGGAGAAGGGGGTCAAGAGTGTACATCACAGATACGGGATATTACAGAGACTCAGACTCCATGATTAGCCTTGCAAAGAACTGAAATGACTTTCTTATTGTCCTAAGACTGTGGAGATGTGGGAAAGGTTCCAACCAAGTTCTGTAAGGCTAAATAGTGTGAAACTGGAAAAACCCGAGGTAGCCACGAGCTCTTAATAACCCTTAAAAAAAATTCTCAATTTCAGGACACAGATTTCAGCAGATTAAAATCCATTAAATTAAGTACGATTTGCCATTCAAAAACAAACAAGCAGAGAAAGACATCAAGAAAATGGGAGCTGATAGGAACAACGGATCTTAGTTTGAACCCTCATGAGGCAACAATAGTGTAAAAGTGCACCACAGAAGCTAGCAATCCATTATGTAACAGCTGCTTACATTTGCAAAATGCAAACCTTCAAAATGGCAAGACCACAGTGATGATCAAACTGACCAAAAGTATTTGAGCAGATGCTACCCACAAGCACAATTATGACTGAAATCCAGCTTTAATGGTCAACCCAACACAGTTGAGGAACCTTTGATGGAGCTGGAGAAGCCACCCAGATTGCAGCAGCACGATTGAAAATAATAAAAGCAAGAAGGGGTGAGGTAATGAAATAGTAACAAAGGGATAATAAGATGGTGGGAGACATTCTCACGCAAATATGTCGCAGCAAAGGATGGAGATGAAGCAACACTTGAAAATACAGCAATTGGTATATGTGGAGGGGTGGGGGATGGGGACTGGAATCTATGGACACAAAAAGCACCATGTACCCAAAGAGAACAATGAAAAGAATATTGATTTTAAACCACAAGATAGAAGAAAAGGGGAAGAGATGTAAGTAGGCAGCAGAGCCCAGCAAAGAGGAGTTCCTCCTACATCTTAGACCCTGCTCCACAAGGTGGCATGAGTCTGTGCGTGCACACGCCTGGACTTGCAAGGAATGCATGAGTGTCCAGAGGGTGTCTACCAAAGAAGGAATGTTAAACGGGTTTTGTCACACAAAGAAACAAGACAATCATAGTTTGGAAGAAAAGTCACCCAGACATTGTGGATATTAAAGGTGATCTGAGGAAAAAAAAAAAAACGAGAGAGAGGAAAGAAAGAAAGAAAGAAAGAAAGAAAGAAAGAAAGAAAGAAAGAAAGAAAGAAAGAAAGAAAGAAGGAAAGAAAAGAAAGAAAGCTTCAGTAAGAAATCATGAACAAACAGGCAACAAATGAAGAACAGAAAACTTTAAGAATAAGAGAGCTGGGCAGGGAAGAGATGACTCAGCAGGGAGGACAGGCACCCCAGAACTGCCTAAAACTCTAGTTCAATGGGATTTGCTGCCCTCTTCTGGCCTCTGCAGACACCTGCACACATGGACAGAGACACATGTATGTGCACGTAAATAAAAAGTAAAATAAATATTTCTTAAAAAGACTAAGATAGGGATCCAAGATGGCTGCCACGAAAGAACACTGTGTCTGAGGAGTAGGAGAGCAGAAACAACGCAGTGACCAGGAGACTGAACTCTGGGACCTAAAACGCCAGCATTGTGAGTGCCAGGTGAGCAGAACTCCCATGGTGAGAAAATCAAGTGGGAAAACCCTAGGGACACCCAGTTATAACCTGGAGAAATTTCCCTGTGACCAGCGGCGCACAGCTCTGATATGGACTGGCGGCAGCGCTGGGCGCCCACACCCGCAATTGTAGACTGGATCGCACAGTCTCCCGGGCAGTCTCAGGAGGAGACGGGTACCGTTTGCACTGAACTGCACCCTGCAAGCTCACACTGCACCCGGGTTCTGCTTCGACCCGCGGGTGTGCTGCGGGCTCAGACCGATCATCAGAACCACACCAGACTGAGTGGATTGGGGGACCATTTTGACCAGTCCGCACACTGCGGGGGCGCGAGCCGATCGCTTCCGCCAGCAAAAACTCAGTCAGTGTGTGAGTCCGCCGGCGTCTCTGAGAGGCACCCGAGTTCTGCCTCAACCCACGGGTGTGCGGCGGGCGCAAACCGATCGCGGGAACCACCACAGACTGAGTGAATTGGGGGACAGTTTTGACCAGTCCGAACACTGCGGGGGGGGAGGGGGGGGTCGCTTGCCAAACCCTTCCGCCAGCAAAATCTCAGTCAGTGTGTGAGTCTGCCAGCAGATCTGGGAAGAACCTGAGTTCTGTCTCAACCCACAGCTGAGAGGATCCTGGGACCATCTTGACCAGACTGCACACTGAGGGCGAAAGATGCACACATCCGCCAGCAAAAACCCCAGTTCGGGTGTCTGTCCACAGGCCAGACAGAGAAGGCCTCGGGCACCATTTCAAACAGCCCTGCATACAGCGGATGCACACCAACCCAAACCCACTGTGTGTGCCCCAAATATCGTCTCAGACCGTGGTGCACAGCCTGTGGCACAGAAGGAGGCGCCAAATCTCCATTCCAGGGGAGAGCCCTTAGCAGCAAGCCCAGGGCGGAGTCCACAGCCCCCAGCTGACATCTCAAACCTGGACACTCAGACTCTAGCACAGAGTGAGGAATAAAGACTCCAGACCAGAGGGGTGACCAGCCTGCAGTGCTCACAGCTCCTAGCACAGAGCACGAAGCTGGGCACACAGAGCCCACAACAGAGATCAACTGAGACAACAACTCACACACTAATAAACCACCGGAAATC
>CM053764.1:106824137-106887402 GCA_028658305.1 Pachyuromys duprasi | reverse complement strand
CAGCCCTGAGGAGACAGGATAAGCTGGGGTTGGATAGAAGGGGAGGAGGTCCTCCCCTGTTGGTGGACTTGGAGGGGGCGGGGAGGAGGGAGATGAGGGAGGGAGTGGGAGGGTAGGAGGGAATGAGGGAGGGGGCTACGCCTGGGATTCAAAGTACCTAACCTGTGATTGATATAAAAATAAATAAATTTAAAAAAATCTAAAAAAAAAAAAAAAAAAAAAAAGGATGTGGTTGAGGCCCATTCATGTGATGCACTGGCCTCAGAGGGAATCATTGAGGCTCAGTCTTGTAGGCCCAGTTCTCCACCACCTCTTCCGATCCTCTTTGTAAGAGTAGATGTACTTAATTTGAAGAGCTGATACTTTCAGGGCTTATCACTTGGTATGAGATACCAACGGGATCAGCGAGGCTTTTTATTCAAGGAAGACCATTTTCTTCTGCTCTCAGCATTCCTTAGTTGCTCATAGTTTTTGGTCTAGCACCATGAGATTTCTCCCTTCTGTGTTAGCATGTGTGTTGGTGTTGTACTCCTTCAGATCTTGTTTGGGCAGCTATGTTGTTGAGACTTCACTGGTATAGCCTCTCTGATATTTCTGGGACAGAGATCATGCTTAACACAAAGGCCTCCTTTCAATTTGTTTTTGCACCCACCACATCCCACCCTGGTGTCTAGCAGACACACATGTTGCTTGGGTTTAGATGAGAAAATAGCTTAACAAAGTGAACCCACATTCACACTGGTCACCAACTACACAGAGTGCTCTTATTGATCTCCTATCAGATAATGAGCCCAAACCCCTCAAATTGCACTCCATGGCTGTCTTTCCGGAAATCATTCTGCTTAGCTTATATTGCCTGGACGAGCACTACAGGAAGAACAAGGAAAAGCAAAATTGCATGGAGGGATGGGCCTCCAGGGACTGCAGGGAGCGCAGTCTAAAGACTGTGCTGTCCAGAGCTCAAGGCTTAAGGCAGTGAACACTATGTATGGAGATAAAGGCTGAAAGGCTGGGGTGGATGCTATCTGACAACCTGGTGATCTTTCCGTTCTTCTATGGAGCCAACCTTCCTGGCTCTTCCGGTATCTTGAGCATGGTTTAGGCTCTAACCCTGAGCTTAGTCTCAGTGAACAGAACCCACCCTTAGGAGAGGTCCCATGTGCTTAGCATTCTCCACTGGTAGACTCTGTCCTTATGCTTTCTAGAAACTCCTCTCTCAGTCCTAGCCCTGAGCTCCGCTCTTCAGCCAATAGTATTCGTTCTTGCTGTCGAGGTCACAGGTGTCTTGCTGCTTTGCTGGGAAGTTTCCATGTTGCTGTGCCCAAAGCTTTGTTATGAGAACTGTCACGTGGAGATGTTTTCCCCGAAAAAGTCTGACTGTGTTTAAATGTGTAAGAGAATTAAACCACAAGCTCAGACACTCTCTAGAGGTTTTGATCCTGTCTGACTGACCAAGTCCAGCTGTACTGAGCTTTCACTCTCACCTCTTCACGTTTTGTTTCTCTGCCAGCCATGATAGCCACAGGGATGAGGGTGCCATTAGGGAGGAGAATCAGTGGTGACCCTTGGCAGATGGTGATAGAAGGCATGATCTGGAGAGAGAACCAGGATGGCCTAACTTTTGCTATTTTTGATAATTTGACATATCCACAGAATACATTTTGATCAACTCCATCCCCATCCTTCCTCCATGTTCTACCGCATCCCCTCACTACAATTCTCTCCAGTTTCATATGTTCCTTAAAAAAACAAAAAACAAAACAAAACAAAAAAACACTGGAGTCCACTTAGTGTTGCCAGTATGTGTGCGCACAAATAGACATCTACTGGAGCATGGGTGTTCTCTTAGGAGTCCCAACCCTAAAGATAATGGACACACCCTCTCCCAGTAGCCATCACCTGCCCATAGCACTTCAGCACGAGGCAGAACCTAGTGACTGCCTCCCCTGCACATGCTGAGACTTCGTCTAGCTTGATCTTACACAGTCCTTGAGTATGCGGTCATAGCCGCTGTTGACATGCTCAGACTAGTTCAAGAATCTGAAACTTAGCAGTGATGTAGGTGCTCTGTCATAGTTTCCAAAATCACATCCGACCCCTCCCCTGGCAAGGCTGACTACCAACTCTTCAGACTGAAACAAAGCAAATGTTATCTAATGTTATCTAAGGTTTCCTCAAGGACATTTTTCCACACATCTAGCAGGGTTAGGATCACTTCCAGCAGAAGAGTGAACACTGATGCCTCTTTGATTACACTGTTACTCTCTCATCAGAGCCTCCAACTGCACTTCACAACCCAGCCCCAGAGAGACCTCACCATGAAGCAATCTGTGCCAACACCTGCACGTCCTCTGAAAGAAAGGCATAAACGTTTCTTATAAAATGGTCTTGAAGTCAAGTCATCCAGAGGCTGGGGACTGGACTCAAGAAAATCATGTATCCAAAGGCAAAAGGTGGAGCTGCAGGGATTATTTTATTTAACTTGTTTGTTTTTTTAATACGTTTTAATTGAAATAGAATTACATAACTTTCCCCTTGACTTTCCTCCCTCCAGCCCCTCCCAGCTATCTTCACTTGAACCCCACTTTCAGGTCACTAGCCTCTTTTTTTATTGCTATTGTTATATATTACACATATACGTGTATTTATGCTATGTGTATGCACAAATACGTATAAATACAATCTTCTGGATTTGTTTTTTGTTGGTGAAGAGTGAGTTTCAAGGTTGACCACTCTATAAGAACTCGTAAGGGGTCTCAGAGAGGCTAACTCTCCTCTCCCAACAGCCATTAGTTGCCATAGCTTCGTCTAGTGGAGGGACCCCGAGAGAATTTACCTCCTGAGTTAGAATGTCCATTGATATTGCCATTTTTTTGCCATGATATTGTCTTGTTTATGCAGCCGTTTCTAGGGAAGACTGTTTGACAGTAGTCTCCCTGGTGTTCTGAGACTGACAGACTTATGCGCCTCTCTTCAAAGAGGTTCCTTGTCCATAGATGCAGGAGCTATGTGACGTAGCTGTATCCATTCAGGCTGGCCTCCATGCAGTGTCTGCATTGTATCCAGTTGTGGTTTTCTGTTGTAGTCTCCATATGTTCTAAAGAACAAAAAAGCTTCATTGATTGGGATGGCAGCTAATCTGTAGGTATAAGAATAAGATTTAGATTGTAGTAAGGCATTATGCTGGTCTAGCAACAAGGTACTAGTATAGTCTTTTCTAAAATCCATGACCTCACTAGCTCTAGCAAGCTGGCTTCCAGGACCAGGCATGCTTTCTTCCTGTAAAACAGACTCTTTTCTTTTATTATTGCTGTTATCATATGTTACACATATATGTGTGTTTATGTACGTGTATGCACAAATATATATAAACACAACTTTCCGAAATTGTTTTCAAAGTCCAGTTAGATAGCTGTTGGTTGCTACCTACTTGTGAGTGCACTTATTGCACATTTATGAGTATTTTGCCAGGCTGGTAGTTTTCCTGGCTCATATGTATTGCAGCTGGTTATCTGCTTCCTTCTCCTGGCAGCTTGCATAGTATTTTATGAAACCACGGAAGGCAGAGCATGGGAAAGAGACTCACAGGTCAGATCCAGCTCAGAGCATCCCACATTCTCCTGCAGCTTAAAGTGTGTGGTGTCTAGAGCAAGGTGAGGGCATCTTCAACCCCCAAGAGGCCGCAAAGGCCTGTGTCTATAATCTGCATTTCTGGGGAATCACTTGGACTACACTCACCAACTATTTGAAAGGAGGTTTCTCGTGCCTGGGATTTTTGTAAATCTATGGTTCTTACAGAGAATATTGTCAGCCCAAGTGGCTTATATATTTTATAATTTTAGGTAAATATAAAATAATATCATTCCTTGAGGATTTATTAAATAATCCTGTTTCTGTTAGTCCCTCATGCATATGCATCCTTCTCCTTTTGTATTGTCTCCTTCCCTTCCCCAGCAAATGGAGTCCCATCCATATTACTCCATTTTCTCTGTCACCTGTATCCTGCTATTCCTCTCCCAACTCCCCTCCACCTACAGTATCTCTATACTTTTCTAGTCTCTATGGTTACTCCATGTTGTATATGCACTGTTCTGCCTAGTTTTCTGTCAACTCGACACAAGCTAGGGTCATCAGAGGAGAGAGTCTCAACTAAGAAAATACCTCCACAATATTAGGCTGTAGCCATGCCTGTAGAGCATTTTCTTAATTACTGAAGAGATGGCCCAGCCCATAGTGCGTGGTGCCATTCCTGGGCTAGTGGTCCTGGTTCTATAAGAAAGCAGACTGGGCAAGCCATGAGGAGCAAGCCAGTAAGCAGCATCTCTCCATGACCTCAGGATCAGCTCCTACCTCCAGGTTCCTGCTCTGCTTGAGTTCCTGTCCTAACTTCCTTAGCTGATGAACTGTGATGTGGAAGTGTGATCTGGGTAATATCCTTTCCTCCCTCAAGTTGGGCTTTGGTCATGGTGTTTCACCACAGCAGCAGAAACCCTAACTGAAACATTTCCAGCTGAGAACTTAGAGCTAGAAGCTGTTGATGACAGAGGTGTTTGTTTTTCTGGATCTAGTTTTTTTCCAATATAAAAATTTCTAGGTTCATCCATTTACCTGCAAATTTCACAATTTTCTTTTTCTTGCGCCTGAATAGTTTTCCATCTTACAGATTTCCATTACCCATTCATCTGTTGAAAGCTGTTCATCTACCTTTAGGTTGTTTTCATTCCCTAGCTATTGTGAATAGAGCAGCAACAAATATATCTGACAAAATATTTCATACCATTTTGGTATATATCAAGGCATAGTGCACATAAGTCATGTGGTAGATTTAATTTTAGTTTTTTGAGGATTTGCCACACTGATTTCCAAAGTGGCTATACCAATTTGCATTCCCACCAACAGTGAATGAGAGTTCCCTTTCCCCGATTTCCCATTTCCCATATCCCCAGTACTCACTGTTGGTTGTTCTATTGACCTTGACCATTGTGACTTGGGGTGAGTTAAAATCTTAAGTTGTTTTATTTTGAGTTTCCTAGTTACTAAGTATCTTACTTACTTTTCTGTTCTGTGAAGAGAACCTATGATCAAGGAAATTTACGGAAGAAAAGGTTTATTGGGCTTACAGTTTCAGAGAGTGAATCCACGAGCATCATGGTGAGGACTATGGCAACAGGCAGGTGTGGCACTGGCTAGTAGCTATGAGCTCACATGTGACCCACAAAAGAGTGTGAGAGAGACAAACAGAGAAAAAGAGAGAGAGAAAGAGAGAAAAAGAAGAAAGAGCTATCTGGGGATAGATGGAATTTTGAAACTCCAAAGATCACCCCCAATGGTACCTCTTCCAACAAGGCCACACCTTCTAGTCCTTCCCAAACAGTTCTACCAACTAGGAACCTAACATTCAACCATAGTGAGCCTCTGGAGGGAATTCTTATTCAAACTATCACACTAAGATGACAAATAATTTTTTAGGTATTTCTTAGCAATTTTTATTTCTTCTATTGAGAACTCTCTGTTTCAATCCCTGGCTCATTTTTTTTAATTGGGTCATTTGTTTCCTTGACTGTTTTCTGAGTTCTTTGTGTATTCTGCATGTTAATCCTCTGTCACATCTACATCTGGCAAAGATTCATTCCCATTCTATGAGTTTCTTCTTTACTTTATTAACTGTTTCCTTAGCCATACAAAAGCTTTTGGTTTTATGAGGTTGGGGTTGTCAATTGCCGGCCTTAATTTTTTGGTTAAAGGAGTCCTGTTCAGAAAGTCTTCCCCTACATCTATATCTTGTGGGGAACTGCTTTGTTTCCCTCCATCAGTTTTAGTGTTTTGGGTTTCAAATTGAGGTCTTTGATGTAATTGGATCCAGTTTATACAGGGTGATAGATATGTGTCTGATTTTATTCTGCTCCCTATAGACATCCAGTTTCCCTAGCACCATTATTTGAATATATTGTCTTTTTTTTTCTAGTACATGTTTTTGGTTTTTGGGTTTCCTTCTGTGTCAGAGATTTCTTGATTATAGTTATAAGTTCCCATATTTGGGTCATCTATTTTATTCCATTAGTCTACATGTCTGTTTTGTGCCAGAACAATGCTGTTTTTATTACTCTTGCTCTATATTATATCTTGAAGACTGGAATAGCAATTTCTTCAGTATTCTTCTTTTGGGAAGGTGTTGGATTGTTTATCTGTGGTCTTTTCTGGTTCCACATGAATTTTAGGATGCTCCTTTTCTATTACTGTGCTGTGGAGAATGTTGTTGGTATTTTGATTGGGATTGCATTGAATCTGTGAATTTCTTTCAGTAGAATGGTCATTTCACAATGTAAACTCTACCAATCTATGAATATAGGATGTCTTTCCACTTTCTGGTGTCTTTATCATCTGTTTTTTGTTTGTTTGTTTGTTTGTTTTAAAAATTTGAAGTTTTCAATATAGAAGTCTTTCACCTCCTTGGTTAGATATATTCCAGGATATTTCTTGTCATTGGTGCTACTGTGTAAGTCAGAAGCTTATTATGCACCTCAAGAATTCTTGACACTACTGTAAATGGGGGTCTGCTCACAATCTCTGTCTCAGTGTGCTTGTTGGTGATGTACACAGAGACAACTGAGTTTTGCAAGTTGATTTTATACCCTGCTATTTTTCTGAAATTGTTGATTGTTTCTAGAAGTTTTCTGGTGGAATTTTTGGAATCTTTTCTGTGTAGTATGCATCATGTCATCGACAATTAGAGATAATTTGAGTTCCTGTTTTCCTATTTGTATCCCCAGGGGTTGTTTTTAATACGGTGTCTGACACAATCACGTAATCAGGACTGGTTATTAAAATGAACTTGCTGTCTAATGGTGCAACGGGCAAGGGTGAAACATTGACTGTTTGTGATGGCTGGTACCCAACAGAACCGTGACTATGTACCAGCCCTGTAGCTGAAACTCTATTCTTAATTTGTACTTTAATGCATTTTTCTGACCCAAATGAGGTGATGATAGTTTTATAATCAGTATTGTAAGAAGAATGAAACTATAGTTTTTGAACTCAAATTTTGGCGGCTAAGCCATCTGACTCACAGACTGTTCTGCTAAAATCCCCTTTTTCTGCTGGAGCTCGTCTTTTGCTTTCACATCCACCTTTTCTGTCAAAGGTTCAGAAGTTCATTTTCTCAGTGGAAAGACCATTGACAATTAGTGGCAGAATATGAATGACAGAGATTTAGGAACTGAAGATATGCCCCACACATGCAATAGGCTGCAGAGAAATTCTGGTTTTGAGAATGTACAGGTAATCCTCCTATGAAAGTGAAGGCTGCAGCATCTTTGGTGCTGGTGCTGAAGAGAAATCCGGTCATAGCCTCTCATCTTCTCTTCTGTGTGCTTCAGAGTCTTGGAATTTCGTCCATTAGGAATCAGTGAGTCTCCTCTATGAAGGCTAGACAGTGAGGGCTTTCAGGCTTTGTTGGCCACATGGTTTCTATTGTAATTACTCAACTTCATGGGTGTAGTGCAAAATGTATCTGAAACAATAAGTGAATTCCTATGGCTCTGCCCCAGTAGAACACTATCGACATAAACAGGTAGCATCGGGCTTTAGCCAGTGGGCTGTAGCTTGCTGACCTCTGGCACACATTCAGGAGACAATAGGTCTGGTGCATGGTCTCCAAGATGGTATCAGTAGCCTTGCCATCTGGCATCCATGCTGTGGGCCCTGTCCCTTTGGATCAGGGCCTCGCCTTACTGGCACTTTACTGACTGAGCTATTTTCGCAATCCTTTGAATACACATGAGGATGTGAGTTCAATCCCCAGCACCCACATAAAAGTCAGGGACAGTGGCACATGCCTGTAGTCAATCAATCTCAATGCTGGGTGTTTTTCTGTATGTCAGGTTATGAGTTGTTCAGACCATCAGACATACCGACATCCAGAACCAAAAAATACACTGGGGTCTGCCTTTTAAGGAGAAGGCTGTGGGGGTGAAAACTGATAGCCTGGCAACCCTCTCAGCTCTGCCCAGTTTTTACATGAGCAGTGGATGATGGTGCTAGAGAGTACCCTCATCGAGAGACAGTCTTTACCCAAAGGGGAAAGCCTTTTTCTTCACACGCATTTTCATTTTTATATATTATCTCTCTATGTATTTTATTTCACCATCATTATAACTGCACTACCCTGGAAGACAAACAGCCGCCCTGAGGAGTGGTACAAGCATTGCATCCAGGAAGGCTGTGATGTAAAAAGATGAGATTATCCTCATTCATACTCAAAAGAACGCAGCAGGAAGCCTGAGGTGCTGGGCCAATGCCATTCTAGGCAGAATGCCATGAAAACCCCTTTCTATCACACTCACCCTCCTCAACCTGGACGTTCTATACACCCACAAGCATCCTGCTGCTCCTCAGTCTGGTCGTTTGAAAGGGTCCCCAGATAAGACTAGAGCAGGAATGGGATCTCCAGGAGTAAGTGGGAACAAGGAAATGAATACAGTAGGAGGCGAGCTTTCAGGCAACAGACTGAGCCTGGAATACACAAGACCCCACTTAGAAAATCAGCTTTTTAGTGGGCTCCCAAAAAAAAGTGTAAATTTCGCTTGACTTTAGCATTTTCCTTTCTCTAAGGGCAGCTATGTTAGGGAGTTTGAGGATGCCAGGCAATGAAAGATGATTATCACTGTTCTCTGTGAGGAGCTGGTGAGGAAACTCCTTCCATTTAGTGCCTGTGAGTGACAGCAGCAGAGTGGCTATGCTGAGGCTCCCAGCTGCTCAGGAGGAACCTGGATTACACAGTGTAGGTGACCGCTGTCACCTCCAGATACAAAATAAGTGCCAGTCCCGAATCTTGAGAAAACTAGTCACGGAGCTACAGCAGTCACATGGGCCAGACCCCTGTGAAGGTGTTTCCAAGCTCCGAAGAGGGGTCTGATCATCGTTGCAGTAAAGGATGTTGACTCCTTCAACTTGTGTGTGGCACATGAGTGGCAGAGAGACAGGCCTTGCCTAGTAACTGGCAAGAAGAATCCATGTCCTTTGAGCCTCCTCCCCGTGACAACACAGTGAGGGCAATAGTGAAATGAGACACTTTCAGGTTCCCATGTTTATGCTCACCTGGGATGTCTGCCACGCCCAGCATCAAGCATTACAGTGCAGCCTGGTAAGCGACTCACGACTCTCAGCTACCAACCGGTTTGGCAAATGTAGATTCCAGGAAGCCCCGGGTTGACTCACCAAGGCCTTCCATCCACTGGGAAAGGCCCAGATCCATACCATCACAGTGTAGACCTGCACCCAGATTGATTGCTAACATCCACAGTGCTTTCCTCACCTGCAGGGCGGGGTGGGGGGAACATGCGTTTTGCAAAAGGAATGGGGTAGAGAGATACTCCCTCTGTAGAAGAGGAAGACAGAGGTACACAGTGACGTAGAAAGGTTTCCTCTGAGGGCCTCATAACCTATCCCTTGGTCCACCCTCCCGAGAGTCCAAGAGTTTCCTCCCTCCCTTGGGATCGGTGCCACCTGCTCTGCTGCTCTGGCAGAGATTACTTTTTCCTTCGGTTCCCTCATCCTGCTGCTGGGAGTGAGCCTGAGCCGACAAGAACACAGAACAACTGGGCCTCACTGACCCTCTCTATATTCGGGGGGGGGGGGGGGAGCTTGTCTGTCTGAATGCCAGTTTGGCTTTTGTGTGTGCGTGTGTTTTTAAACTCCCATCATTTCTTCTTTATTTCCTTCCTCACTTCCTTCCTTCCCCTTCTCCCTCTCGCCATCTCCCTCCTCCCTCCCTTTCTTCCTTTCTTCTTATCTCCTTCTCTCCTTCCCTTTATTTCTTCTGTTCAATAATGCAAAATAGACACACAGTTTAGGATGTAAGAAAGAACAGTGCAGCTCCGGGAGTTCTGGGTGGGTGTCTGCTTGAGGTACACGCTGCAGCCGGCCGCTGGCTGCATTGTAAAGCTTAGAAACGCGCTGGGCATGGGGAACAGAGGGCCCAGATCCGGGAAGTAAAAGGTTAAAAATTTAAAAGACTTTGAGTTGATTAAAGCTTACCAAGGAATAGCTGTAGCTGAGTTTAGGGGGGTTGACATGAGGAATCTCAGAGGGAAATTAGGTGTAAGTGCCAAGACAGATATTTAGGGAATCCCAAGACCTGAGAGACACAAAGGGACCCTGTCCTTCTTGCCTGTGTCCCATTGGCTCAGCGCCTGTAGCAGCCGTATGGCAGAGGGTCTGTGCCTCAGTCCCTCTGTGTTTTCAAATAGAGTCTTACAAGCAACTGGCTCAAGCCCTCTTTGAAAGCTCACATGAGGGTGAGATGGCTGCTTGTGGGAATGTGGAGAGCACACAGTGGGTGAAAATCCTTTTCTCCTGCTGCCAGGCTGTAGCAGGAGAAAATCTCCCGCCTTCCCCCAGCCACCTTGACACCT
This sequence comes from Pachyuromys duprasi, assembly GCA_028658305.1. Taxonomy (NCBI): domain Eukaryota; kingdom Metazoa; phylum Chordata; class Mammalia; order Rodentia; family Muridae; genus Pachyuromys; species Pachyuromys duprasi. Next base: position 106,876,990 of record CM053764.1, on the reverse strand, counting down.
GCCTGTTCCCTCTTTTCTTCCAAGATAGGGCAGGAGTCCCTTGGCTCTTGAGGTGACTCCCAGACTCATTTCCAGCCTTGCACATCTAGAAACATCCCAGGTATGGCAGAAATCCCAAAGTCCTCTCACATACTCCTACCAAAGGGGGAAGAAGGGGCTGCCCCATCAGCTGCACAGCCTTGAACTGCTTTCCTAACTCACATTCCCATTCCCCTGTCTCTAGAGTCTGTGGATACCCAGTATGCTAATTAAGAAATAAACATACAAAAGTTAATTATTTCCAGTGATTCCTCATAGTAACAGAGAGCAAACACAGGATTAAGCTGGGTGTGCCTTGGAATCCTGCCTGGTCTTTGGGACATGCCTGCTGTCACTTGGATGCTGAGAAGACCTCATCTGAGTTTTGCGTTTTTCCCTGAGTCAGGCTACACTGATGCTCTTTGTCTCCCAAAACCTGTGGGTCATACAGAAGCCGCCATCCCCTGGCTGTCCTGCTGGCAGGAAGAACGATCTAGGAATCCTCCGACTCAGCTGGAGGAAGCATGTTTCCTTGCACGTGAGACACGTGAGAGCTGTCAAAGGAGTCAGTGGTAGAGTCCAGTGTGAGCTAATGCACCCTGGGCCTCTCACGGGAGGAGGCGTGGGGACCTGGCAGGTTCACCTGGCATCCAGCCGGCCACCCTGATGACTCAGGAGTTTAGAGAGCCATCCATTGTCTTGGACTGACAAAGACAGGCCTCTGCGTGGAGTGAGGAAAGCAGCAGAGGACTGTGGGTGGGCGGAGCTCCTAACTTCCAGACACTTGAATCCTCGGCAAGAGAAGTGTGTGGTCCTGCTGAACCAGATTCTATTGGGGAAGTGACTTTCACAGGCATTTTCTGCGGAGGGACTCTGAAAGCAGTTCCAAAAATGGAATCTTGTTGCTTTGAGCTGTTGTCACATTGGTAATAACCATACCTAGCTTGTGGTTCCCAGGCAAAGTGTTTCGGGTGTTTGTTTTATAAATGCATATTTCATCTGTCTTGTCACCTTCTGGCTCCGAGAGAGCTGTTCTAGGGTCTAGTGATAGGACCACCCCATGTGTATAAAACAGCGGTTCTCAACCACTATCACAACCCCCAAAAGAACATCAGAAAGACAGAGATTTACATTCTGATGCATAACAGCAACAAAATTACAATTATGAAGTAGTAACGAAAATAATTTTATGGTTTGGGGTCACCACAACTCGAGGCACTGTGTGAATGGGTCGCAGCGTCAGGAAGGTTGAGAACCACCACCAAGGATGGGGCTACGCACACACCATGCTCTGGGTGACAGAAAATAGGAGCAGAGCTTTGAAGGAAACCTGTGTTGAGGTCTGGCTTAGTTAATCCACCAAGTCACATTTAATTTTTTCCTGTTTCGATTAGCAAAAGTATAAATGTTAGTGTTTATGACTACCAGACCCTTTATACCTACCCGGCCTTCAAGTTCAAAGCATAAAGAGAATAGGACACATTGAAACGGATTATGGGGCCAGAAGGCCCAGCGCTCTAAGAGGGATGCCCACAGGGCACAAGAAACAAAGAGACAAAGCAGGCGGTGATGTGGGCAGAGGAGCAGGGAGGGAAGCAGCTGCCAAAACAACTCGTAGTCTGAGCTGAATTCTTCTCCACTCACTAGAGTGACCTAGAGTATATGGCTAACATGTGAGGCAGAGATAAAGACACTACAGCTAGTACCAAGAAATTCCAGCTAGAGGCGCAATTAATTCTTAATCCTGCAGCAATTCCAGGTGTTTTTCCTTAACCATGGGACCAGCTTCAGTGGAGGAAATAAATAATATAAATTAAAACCCAAAACCAACTGTGCGTGGTGACGCATGCCTATGATCCCAGCACTTAAGGAGGCAGAAGCAGATTCCTGTGAATTCGAGGCCAGCCTGGTCTACAGAGCGAGTCCAGAACAGTCAAGGCTACACAGAGAAACCCTGTCTAGGAAGGAAAAACAGAAAACAATAAAAAATAAATAAATACTTAAACCCTTCAGACATTAGCGGTTGCGGCGCGCCCTCTTGTGGTCATTTTTTGTATCGACGCGAGGCCACCAGGCCCAGGTTTTGTGTTGTTTTTTGTTTTGTTTTTGTTTTTGTTTTTTGTTTTTTGTCTTCCAGAAAGACAGTCAGCATTAATACCAACCCAGAACTGTCGAGGACCGAAAATACTTTCATTTAATAACGTGAGAAAACGTATGGTGAGGAGAACAGGAATGATTGCTGTTCTTGGCGCTCATCAGGAGCTCTAAATCAATTCCTTCAGACTCCAGGGGCACCTTTCGCTGGTAAATTAGTATCAGATCGGCTCTAAACCGCCTGGGGGAAGCCTGTTGCTGGATGGCAATCCGGTTCCTTCCCGCTGTCACTCTGGAACTGTCTGTCTAAGCCTCAGTTTCCAGCAGGTAGGCAAGGCTGCAGGTGCCTCTTCTCTTCCGTGTCTGAGGCACACAAGCATTCTTTCTAAGAAGTTTTGCGTCTCAGCCAAAGGACATTCCTATAATGTCGGTCCAGTTTCCCGCTCGAGACTATCACAGGGACTCGGACCGGGGCTCAGTTAACAGAATGCTTGCCTAGCATGCATGCGGACTGAACACACGCCCAGTACCGAATAGCCATTGTGATGGCGCACACTTGTAGCCCCACACCCTCCCCCCTCCCCAAACACACCGTTGGTGGACACAGTAGGATCCAAGGCCAGCCTGAACTACATGAAAAAGTGCCCTCAAAAACAAAATAAACAACCAAACACACGTAAAAGCATATTATAGAGTGAGTGATGTATTCTATGGTGTGAGTGTATAATAGGGATTTATGAGATCCGTCTGGCCTGGTCCTCAGGTTGTTCTTACGCCATATTTAGTCTGTGTGGCGGGAAGAAGGCAAAGGGGTGGCTTCGCTCATCACTCTGCTTGTGGAGAACCCCACCCAGAACCACTAAGGAAGCATCACTGTGAGCTGGGAAGCTCTGGCGTCCTGTGCTGGAGCCTTGAGCGTCTAGCTCAACTTCTTCATCTAACCCTGGGAAGGAGGAACACGCACTTCCGGCCCTCTGTGCCATGCTCCGCTGGGAGGGTGGAACCATGCCCCTGATCCATGCTCAGCGCTGGTGGCCACTTCCGGCAGCCAGCCACTTCCGGGTGAGACAGAACTGTTGAGCTCAGAGAGGTGGCTCTTCTGCTAGTGGCTAGAGTTTCACTGCCTGAGAGCAGAGGCTGAGCCTGGAACCAGCACCCTCCCCAGACAGGTATTCCCACGGGCACAGAGGATGTGTTCCACTCTCTGTGCGACACAAGAGAGGGCTTTAAGAGATGCTGGTGTCTGAGGCAGCCTTCCTGCTCTGCAGTCCCAGGGACTATATTTGGGGGGAGGGGGAATTAAAATGAATGCACTGAGAAAAGGCTGCAGAAAGACCGAAGCCAGGATGTCAGACGCTCATTGTAACTTGGGATGAGAATCCAGGCCAGAAGTAGATCACACCGGTTCATAAGCAGAGTAGATTCAAGCAGTAAACGGAAACAGGGGAAGAGGGGTTTTGCCTGCTCATCTGGAGAATGCTTGGCCTGTAGCCTCTACCACAGCAGCACATTTCTCTTAATGACGGCCCTGTAGTTAATTCACCACTCTTGGGCTGCTGCCCCCACAGCTGAAGAGCAGCAAACGCCTCACTGTTAGGAAATTTCACACTCGAGGTCCTGCGGAACTTCAGGTGCTCAGAAACATCCTTTTAAAACAGCAGAGTGGGCTCAGGGAGGAGGTTCAGCCACTGAAGGCTGCGCAAGCTGATGGCCCGAGTTCCACCCCAGGACCCGTGGAGGGAGGAGAGAACTCACACCCAAAATCCTTACCTCCCCATGTGACCATGGTGTGAGCCAGTGCTCTCTCTCTCTCTCTCGTTTCCTCTCTCATCTCTGTCTCTGTGTGTGTGTCTCTCTCACACACAAATACACCATACATACACACATACACACAAACAAACACCAATAAACATTTAAAGATAAAAGTAACAGTGATCACTCTTACAGGCTCATCAAGAATCCTGTTTATGAATTTCTCATTTGTGGCAATTTGATTGGCCTCAAGAGTATTTTTCATTGTCCTTAAGTCCCAGGAATGGCCACTCTTGAGCCTGAATATATTCTCTGTAAATGGCAAGCTCGCTGTGTTACTCGGTTTAGGATATAAGAATGGATGCTGAAACTGGCATATAAGAGTCCGTAATGACGTGAGGAGGCTCTGGAGTTGGGGCAGGGGCCCTAGTGACCTGAGCAAGAAGGAAGAAGCTAGCACTGGGCTTGATAAGATGGATGCCGTAGAGGACATATGACCAGTAACGTGGCCATTCCTGGCCCTTTGAGAAAGGCGTCTTAGGAGCTGAGCTTGGTTTCTGGGTATGTAAGGAATATCACCCACTACAAGGAGAGGACGGAGTAGAGAACTGCAGAAAATGCAAGGAATTCCTCAGAGCCCTTTCAAAATAAATGGCAAGATAAGGCTTCGTCAATCAAAATCCTTCACCAAACCTCTCCTCAGTGCTAGGTTCATTCAACAAGTGTTTATTGGGCTCACGCCAGCAGCTGCTCAGACCCAAGGCCTCCGGGGTGCCGCCAGGTCTCCGTCTTCCAGGAGCCTGGCCCCCACACCCTAGTTCTCAACGAAACTGGGCACGCAGCACCTGTTCCAGGGGTCCGAGCAGATGTCCCCCTTTTTCTCACCAGAACGGCACATAAAAAGTCTGCAGTGGCCCCGCTGCATGAGACACACGGTGTTTCTGATTCCGGGTGGCATGTCCCCTGTGGGTGCAACAGACAGAGATGAAGAACAACTCCAGCCCACAGCCCAGTGCCCGAGAGCGTGCTGCCTTCTTACAAAGCTAAGTCCCAGCTTCGTGAAGACTTGGCCCCTTAGCTTTTAACAGCCATAGTTTCTACCTCACGGTGTGACCAGGAGGGCATGGCATGCCGGGTGTGAAATCCCCTGGCCCACCACAGGCCCTGATAACTTGTGTTACATCGGGGTTCTTCAGCTGCCTGGACATAGAGGTCCACTGTGAGAAGGGAACCTGCCCTGTTCACTGCCTAGCAGTAATTTCACACTCTCCTTGCAGCTTCCTTCCTTGTGCAGACTCTGGGCTGCCTGGAAAGACCCCTTACTCCCTTCCAGCTCTGAAACATGTATGACTGTAATTCTTTGCTGAATTAGACATTTTGGAAAACAGAACAGAGTAATAGGAGGCAGGCCTCGGGCTGTAGAAATATTAAAAATGGGCCTGCCTCCTGGCTGTGGCTGGATTTTCATTCTTATTACTACTATACGAAGAAAAGTAAAAATATGACTTGTGTGTGGCCTTCTGAGTAAAAAAATAAATGAGAGTCCCCATGAAGAAAGTAACCATGGGAAACAGATGGTTAAAAAAAAGAGAGAGAGACCTTTCTAACAAAAGAACAGTAACACAGCATGGGTCTTACATGCTTAGAAAAATAGTCTCCTGCAAAATCCAGGCTTCAAATGGTGCTGACTTACGGGGATATGGAAATGTGGGTGTAGCCCACCTTGACAGAAGAGCCACTAACCCGAAGGCTTCAGCATCAGGAGCCAGTTTTCTCTGAGTAACCCATTTTCCGTCATTTCTGTATCCCATTTCTGTGCCCATTTAAAGGATACAGCTCATGAGTGTGTGTGCGCGCATAGGTTACATGCATAAAGCTAGAGGAACGCCATGGATGTGAATACCTTCTCTGTTCACTGCATAGCAGTAATTTCACAGTTTCTGCAGGAGGTTCCTTGGCCACAGACTCTGGGCTTCCTGGGAAGAACTCTTGCTCCCTCCCAGCTCTGACACACGTATGATTGTAATTCTATGCTGAAAAAAACTATCTCAGATTGCAACCAGACCTTTCTATTGCACTTGAGAAAACAGTCTTTATGTCTTGTGCTGTAAACCTTACAACTCTCAAAACAAACAAACAAACAAGAAGCAAAATAAAACCCCAAAACCTCTTCATAACGAGTGGTCCAACCCAGGGCCCCAGAGTGGTCCACCAGCTGTGCCCACTGTCTGTACTCAGACACAGCTTAGTGCTGTCCACAAGCAGAAAGAAAGCCTTCTCCAGGGCTTTTCAGAAGATATTTACCTGAGTTTTCTGGGACCAAGCAGAAGAAAACAGCACAGAGTAACAAAGCCTTCATGCTTTATGGCTCCCTCTCTGTACAGGAAAGCAGGTGTGACTAACGACTGAGTTAAGCCAGGTGGGGAAGGAAGATGAGACCTTTATAGTTTTGGAGAATGCTACTCAGATGTGAGGGCATTTATCTGCTCTACTGAGTTAAGCTGTGGGCAGAAAGTGCCAGGTAATCTTTCGTCTTTGCCTAAAAATAGACCACACTGTGGCATTCCCTAGAGGCAGAGATAGGCCAATTTAGCATGTGAAACTTGAAGAAAGACATTGGGGGACCGGCTACTGGGCATGAGGCACTGTGGTAGGCTGAGAGGTGACAGAGACTTAATTGTGTAAAGATTTGCCCCTGGCCTTCAAAGTGTTCAACTGGGCAGGATCCACCTCAGCTGAGAACACCCTAAAGACTGTTCTGACCAGAAGCCACTCCCAGAGAGCTACTCAACAGACACACAGCCCCATGTGCACACAGAACATTCAGTGTAGTGTGACTCCTCACAACCTGTAGACAAAAGTGAGGCGGCAGATTACGACAGAAGGGGACAATTAGTGACTTCCCACACAGCAATGAAAATATCAGAACATGACAATAACAGCAGCAGAGGGATGCAAAGTCAACAGGAGGCCAGAAACAACACACCAACTTCACAAATTTGAGAAAGCAAAACCACTAGAAGGCGGAATACTGTCCACACTGGGAGAGGAAGGCCTATCTGACATCTGTCACGGTCCTCACTTGAAGAGGTCAGTTGGAGGGGTTAGGGAGACAGAAAGCAATCTTTAAGAAGGGTGTCCCAAGCAGAATCCAGGGCAGATTCCTCGTGAAGGTTTAGGGCAGATGATCCTGAAACAGACAGTCAACGCAGCGACTCATCTTGTCTTTGTTTTAGTCTCTGGTCATTTGGATTTGCTTCTCTTAAAATTCCAATAAAAATGGAAAAGCCTTTGCCCTTGAACTACCAGCAGTTGTGGTTACCTGTTTGAAACTGGGCTGCCCAAAAACCTGCCATGGAGGAGGGGAGGGACTCAAGCCTAGCCCCTCTCTTGAGGATTTGTATGCAGTTAATGGTTGCCAGAAGAGGGGGAGACATTTAATCCAGTGGTATAGATATAACTAAGGTCTCCATGTTCCTGTGAGGAACTCTTCATAAGTGTTCCTGTAAGCAACCCTAATGGAACTTACTAGGCCAATTAAAAAGACAAAGGACACAAAAATAGGGAGTTAAAATTAGACTAAGTTAGGCGGAAGTGGGAGGGGATACAAGAGAGCAATGGGTGTGAGCATGACCAAAATATAAAGTACACATGCATTAAGCTGTCATAATGAAACTCGTTATACGTAATTAATATGTATCAATCATAAACCAAAGAGTAAAAGAAAACAAGTCTATACTCAATGCTCCATGGCAATTCTAATAGTTTTTCATTAACCCTTCCAGTAACTTCTAACAAGTGGATGTATAGGCATCCATAGCCTTCTTGCTAAATTAGCAGCAGATTTCACACATTACTCTGGCCTTTCCTTTGGTTGGTTGGCATGTATTGGAGAGATGTTTTCAGGGGAAACGTGGAAAGCTTTCTTGTTTTTATGACGGCTTCATAATGTTCTTGCCGGCTGACCTCCACCTCAGTTACCCAGACAAGAGCACACATACTTGACCTCCAGCCTGAGCAAAAGCGCATTTTGAAAAAGAGTCAAACATGATGCCAGACCAACCTGTGGCTGAACAGTGAGTTCCCTCCACAGAGAGTACAGCCAAGAGTCCATCAGACGTTTCCAGCTCTGTAACAATGATCAAAGCCTGAGGACCCTGCTAACCGATCCCCGGGCCTTTCTGTCCTTTGTAAAAGTTCAGGAAGTTGCTGCCTAGGATCAAAATAAGTTGTGTGAAAATATCAAAGAACTAGTACAAAAATATGAAAAAAATATAATGTGTGAAACTCACACTCAGACTGACAACTATGCTGTCTGTTAGAGTAACTGGAGCTGGGCTCCTCGCGACCCCACAGTCATACGTATGAGCCTGCATCTCAGCTGGGATGCTGAGGAGACCTCTCAGGAAGCCCCGCTTTCTCGTTTCTCCTTTAGAATGGCATGCCTCACTCTCCAGAACGAATTCTTGAAAGTCACTTTTCTCAGTCTCTTACCTGGAAACAGACTCATCTCTGGAGGAGAAGGAAGTGGAGTAAATAGTGATCCTATTCGTTTATTTCGGCCCTGAATAAGTTGATTGTTCAACCCAAGCCATGAAGTTTTCAAATTGTACTAAAGGTTTTTAAACTATAATTTCATAGCCATCTCACTAGTGGTATTTAATGTACTTATATTTTTACAAATGTATACATAGGTACTGAATTGTGATTGTATTCACTCATCATTACTCCTTTTTATTCCCCACCTTCTTTTAATTATTTGTTTGTTTGGTTTGGTTTTTCAAGACAGGGTCTTTCTGTGTGGCCTTGGACTTGATTTGAGTTCAGGTTGGCCTCAAACTCACAGAGATCTGTCTGCTTCTGCTTCTTCAAGTGCTGGGATCACAAGCGTTCTCCACCACACCCAGCCCATCTCCCTCTACTGCCAAGACTTTTTTTCATACTTCTGTTTTCTAAAATGTGAACACTGCAGGTAGAAATTACCTAGAGAGTAGAAAGAAACTGAGATGTGCAAACCTTTTGGAGTACAGCTATAAAACAGTGAGGCAGCTGATAGACTGCATGCTAAGAACATCTCCCACTGCATTCAACAGCCTCATTCAATCTTAGGTTCAGCACTGGGGAGGACGTTTCAACTCATTAAATAACTAAACATGGACCTTCATGCATTTTATCTTTGGGTTCTGTATCTGAATGATGAGAACAGTAAAAGCTACTTCAAGGGATTATTCTATTCCTAGCACCGTGTCTACAATACTGTGTGTTTGAAAAGCGATTGACATCTTTGTGACAGAGAACCCCATACACACTCTGCTGCTCTATAATAGCCTCCAAGCTAGACGAGCTCGAGCCTTCATCGTGTGAAAGGTCCACAGAAACCTGGGGCATAGGTCACTGGGTATTTCTGCCCAGTTTTGATCATGTTTTTTGCTGGAAGAATCCTGTGGTTTCTGCCGTTGCCTCACAAATGTACAATAAAGGCTTTACTCCCAGTTTATTTTCAATGACAGAATCTGAGCTGATCTGGGAATGGCATTTACCTGAGACAGAGGTGGTGCTCAACGGGAACAAGAGTAGACAGGTTTGGTCCATGCACTCTTTGTTGTATATTTCACATCTGGAATGTTGCTTGGCAAAATAGTGGGTACCAATGAACATCTGTCAAGTAAGCCAATGAAGGAACCAAAAGACAAATTTATCCCCCAAATTAACAAAAATTAATCTTTGCTATACTAATTAAAGACAAGCATTAAAAGGCTTATCGAACAAGGTGAGGGACAACAGCAGCAGGGCTGAGGAGGGAGGGTTAGGGGGGCAGAGCAAAGCTTATGGCATGGAGAAGGCACCACTTTGGAATTTGAATAGATGAGGGCCAAACCTGAGCCGCCATGCCAAGAGAAGAAGAAAGAGGCACACCTGAAGGAGTAGTTAGAGCAGGTGAGACAGGAAAGCGGAGGAAGCTGAGTCAGCCTGGAGGCTGTGGTATACCTTCAGGCCAGGGAACTTTCAAAGAAGAAACAGTGTCAAAATACAATTGATAAAATTCCTATCAGTTAAAATCCATATGAAAATAGCGCAGTTAGTAGGGCTAACGATTTTCAGATGAAGTTAATGAAAGTGTCATGAGAGTCAATGTCAGACCTGCCGCGGGGCTTTTGAGCTGCCCGGCACTGCTGGGTGTGGAGGCACCTCTGGAGCCGGTTGACCAGGCACAGCCACATGCCTAAAGGAAGCCAGAAGCCAGCAGCATTCAAAGGGGGAATAACAGGGAAGGAGGTTTAACGGTGGGGGGCGGGGGAGACAGTGGGATGGGGGAAGGGTGACTAACACTTGGGAGTTTTGGAAAAGCTAAGGGATAGGGAGGGTGGGACCAGGAGATGAGGGAGGGGACTACAATTGGGATATAAAATGAATAAATTGTAATAAATAAATAAAGGAAAAGCCACATGGAAACCTGCTATTTTATATATACACATATATGCATATACAGAGAAAGAGAGAGAGAGAGAGAGAGAGAGAGAGGTGTACAGAGCTTAGTGGAGCTGCCTTACAGAGGGGAATCATGCTTCTCCCAGGAGCCATAGGTTGCCAAATAATTTTTACTTTAAAAAATAATCCATTGCCCTCTGAGGAAATGGAATGCCAGATGCTAAATTCTTCCTCTCAATATGCCGTATTTTGACCCATTCTCTTATATCCTTATTGTTAGATTTGCACATTATTGCAAGAGTGAAATTATGACTTTGGGGACTGGCAGGATAGCCCAGTGATGACTTGTGGAGAACTTGGGTTCTGTTTCCAGCACCCACATCAGCTTGCAACCATCTGTAACTACAGTTTCAGGAGATCCTGTACACTCTGCTCTTCATGAGCACCAAGCATATACATGGCGCACTCACATCAAAGCAGGCAAATAAAGTAAAATACATAAATATAAAAATAAATATGGTAAGTAAACAAAATAACATAGTTACGACTATGTCTTTCTATGCTGATTCTCTACGAACTTGATCCTCTCTTAGTCCTTGAAGTCACATCTACACTGGATTAGCCTATCCTTATTCAAAGTCTGCCTCATACTTATAATTCATTAGATGAAGTGATAGGGAACAGAGAAATGGCTAGAGGCCATTTCGTCTCCACCCTGTAAGACGGAATCTGCAGGTACATTGCATTAGTTGCTTAGCAAACACACATTGTTCCACTACCTTGTTCTGAGTTAATGCTGCAAGCAGGTAATGCAGACAGTGACGTCACTCAGTCTTCCAAGAAGCAACTGAACCCAGATGTCCAGAGAATGAGGAAGAGTATAGGGGAATGGTAAAAGAGGCATACATGTCACAAGTCTCATAAGTGATGACCCGGCCCGAGGGACAAACTAAGCCTTTGTCCCTCTCTTACCTGTGAGGTCTGCTGGCTGCAGATGAGAAAGAAGACAGCTTGTTTTCAAGGAGCCTGACCCTCTGCCCTCTCACATCCCCGGGTCTCTGGACAAAGCACTACTTAAAGACCCAATCCCTTCCAACTTCTGGCTGTTACATATAAAGCTGCTACAAACATGGTTGAATAAATGTCCTTAGTGTGTACTTTAGCATCTTTTGGATATATACCTAGGGGTGGTATAGCTAGATCTTGAGGAAGTGCTATTCCTATTTGTTTGAGAAAGTGCCAGGTTGATTTCCAATGTGGTTGTACAAGTTTACATTCCCACCAGCAATGGAGTAGGGTTCCTCTTTCTCCACATCCTTTCCAGCATGTGTTGTCGCTTGAGTTTTTGATCTTAGCCATTCTGATGGGTGTGAGGTGAAATCACAGGGTCATTTTCATTTGTATTTCCCTGATGACGAAGGATGTTGAGTGTTTCTCTGCCATTCTATGTTCCTCTATTGAGAATTCTCTGTTTCGCTCTATACCCCATTTTTTAATTGGATTACTTGATTTGTTGCTGTTTAACTTCTTAAGTTCTTTATATATTCTGGGCCCTCAGTTGAGGAGTGAATACAGAAACTGTGATACATTTACACAATGGAATACTACTCAGCAATTAAAAACAAGGAAATCATGAAATTTGCAGGCAAATGGTGGTATCTAGAAATGATCATCCTGAGTGAGGTATCCCAGAAGCCAAAAGACACACATGGTATATACTCACTTATAAGTGGAAATTAGACTTATAATATAGGATAATCATACGAAAATCTGTACACCTAAGGAAGCTAAGCAAGAAGTAAAACCCTGGGTAAGATGCTCAATCTTCATTCAGAAAGGCAAATGAGACAGACATCGGAAGAGGGAGAAAACAAGGAACAGGACAGGAGCCTGTCACAGAAGGCCTCTGAAAGACTTCACCCTGCAGGGTATCAAAACATATGCTGAGATGCATAGCCAAACTTTGGGCAGAGTGCAGGGAATCTTATGAAAGAAGGAGGAGATAGAAAGACCTGGAGGGAACAGGAACTCCACAGGGAGAGCAACAGAACCAAAAATCTGGGCACAGGGATCTTTTCTGAGACTGAGACTCCAAACAAAGACCATGTATGGAGATAATCTAGAACCCCTGCACAGATGTACCCCAAGGCAGCTCAGTATCCAAGAGGGTTCCCCATTAATAGGACCAGGGACCATCTCTGACATGAACTCATGGGCTGGCTCTTGGATCACCTCCACAAGAGGGGGGAGCAGCCTTACTAGTCCACAGAGGAAGACAAAGAAGCCAGTCCTGATGAGACCTGAGAGACTATGGTCAGATGGAAGGGGAGGAAGACCTCCTCTATCATTGGACTGGGGGAGGGGCATAGGAGAAGAGTGAGAGACGGTGGGATTGGGAGGGGATGGGTGAGGGGGCTACAGCTGGGATACAAAGTGAATAAACTATAATTAATAAAATAAAATAATTTAAAAACAAAAAAGAACTAAATTAATAAGATAAATTAAAACTCAAAAAGAAAAAATCCAATCCCTTGATGTACTGTGTGTCTTAGAGTGAAACAGAAGTATGGACCTGGCCTAGAGCCATAGGGATACAAACTGGCCCTAGGATAACAGAGCCAACTAACCAGGGCTGAGGGGGCTTACGAGGCTGAAGCAACAACCAAGGACCATAAATGGACTGGACCTAGGCCCCCTACACAGATGCAGCTGATGGGCAGCTCGGACTTCATGTGGGTCCCCTAGTAAAGGAAGCGGGGTGGGGGTGCTGTCTCTGACATGGACTCTGTTGCCTGTTTGACCATTTCCTCTGGCGGGGCTGCCTCGCCAGGCCACAGGGGAAGAGGATGCGCTGAGTCCAGATGCTACTTGATGTACTCGGGTGCAAGGGGGAGGGAGAGGAGGCTCCCCTTTTCTGAGGAGTAGGGGATGGGAGAGAGGAAGAAGAGGGAGAAAGGTGGGGCCAGGAGGAGAGGAGGAAGGGGCGGTGATCAGGATGCAAAGTGAATTAACAAACAAAAGGAGTGTAGCAGGCAATGACTAGAATTCCCTAGGCCTAGAGTTCTTAGTAGCTAGAGGAAGATGGGGTGGGGTTCAAACAGGGAGTCCCCAGAAAGTAGAGGCAAAAAGAAATGCTTCTGAAATGTTTCCCCACTTCCCTAAAAGCTTAAATACAGTGGCCTGACGTATCATCCCTTCGCCCAGAAAGCACTTAAACTCAACAGCACCAAGTCTGAGACCCCTCTAAGGAGATCTTGGCCACATCGGGAGGCTGTGCGTTGGGTTTTCCCAGCCTCCCTCCTCGGCAGAGGAAAGCTGATGTTATTTGGATTGCTCCAGGAAGCTGTTTTGTTTCATCAAGACAGCAGCAGAGCCTGTTTTCCTGAACTCAGTCTCACAACAGTTTTCCATCTTATTCCCAGCCACGGTATCTTTTCTTGTGACCTGGGAATTGAAAACAAGCCGGGATAGAGCAGCCCAGGCCACAAGATTGCTATGCCCACCACATATGCACACAGGGTGAAAAGGTTAGCTGTGGTCGTCATAGGTCATAGGAAGCCAAGTTGGGGACAGGATTAACTGTGCCTGCCTATCCCCAGCTTCCTGGTGGCTTTGGGTGCTGGGGAAGAAACAGATTTCCCAGAAATGGGGAAGCTCCAAGCCATGAACAGAGCAGAGAGATCAAAGCCTTGGAAGGCTTCTATGTTCAGTAGGAGGAAGGACATTGTGGGTGTGAGGTGATGTGGGAAGTAGGCGGCCAGGCAGTCATCTGTGCCTTGACTGGCTCTTCAGCAGCCTGAGGTATTGCTGACTAGAGTATCTTCCCACGAGGGTACAGCTCGTGTCTATAAAGCTGGTGTCATTGTCTGGGATTCTGTGAGAAACAGCGTCTACAAAAAGAGCGTGAACAAGATGACTAAAGGAGCCGACGGCCTCAGAAGTGACCTCGAGAGGCCCTTAAGTCTACTTCCTTGTCCACAAACAGAAATGCAAATTTTATTTCAGATGGGTGAAAAAAAAAGTATGGGCTGTGGTTGTTGTCTTTGTTGTTGATTTTTTGGAAGGGGTTGTTTTGTTTGTGTGTGTGTGTGTGTGTGTGTGTGTGTGTGTGTGTGTGTGTGTGTGTGAATCCAATGAGGCTCCACAATCTTCCTGGATAACACATTTTTAAAGTCTTATTACTTTAATATCCAGAAAGTTCTTTCTTAGGTTAAATTCATAATTCAGTACTGTTTAAGTATACCACAGAATACCAGTTTATACTTAAAGATAGCTTTGTGCACACATGCATATCCTTGGGGCATAGGACTTTTTGTTCCTTATCATGGACCCTATAAGAATAAAGCAATAATTTTATGGAGTACCCTATAAAGATTAAATAATTAAATCCACCAATGATATTCATGTTGGACTTTGGATTTATTTTAAGCAGCTTTAACAATTAGCTTTGCACAAAATTATATGAACATTTGTTTCCTATGAGGACAAAAAGCTGCTTTTGGGGTTTTTTTTCTTTATCTTAAGCTTGTAGTAGGAATTTTGTAATTCTGGTTTCTTCGAAAAAACACAAAAATATTATGGGAATATGTTTTTGCTTTGATTCCAGGTATGAGATATGGGGCTACTTCAGATTGTCTGCAGCAGCTGACTGTTGTCTTGTACTCTAGCAGGGTCTAGAGGCTACAAAGAACTAAGGGCTGGTTTTAATGTTTATTATTTTCTTTGTGTATATATATTTGAGCAGGAACATGTGTATGTGTGTGTGTGTATGTGTGTGTGTGCTCCAGAGACTAGCATTGTGTTATGTATAGTGGGACTTTCTTAGACCTGAGAGCAGTTAAAATAATGACACAGAGACTTATGATATTTAAAGCGTTAGATGTATAGCTGGGCAGACTTTCAGCTAGCTCATCTAAATTGTTCTGGCTACTCTAGCCCATGACCAACCATAATCAACAATTGAATATATAGAGACAAGCTTCACACAGTGTACCCCAACATCTCCTCCTTTTGTCCAAAACATAGCTTTATCTCTAACATCAATAAACTATATACAATAAGAACAGCTATGAGAACTATCAGCTAAGAATTATATTCATAATATTCAGTCCATTTGTATTTGGCAACCATGGAGAAAGTATTCCATATCTGTCCTATCTTGATGAGTCCAAAGTTCTATACCTAAATCATTTTCTTCTTTTTTAAGCACTCCTTTTTAAAATTTTTAATTTATCTGTTTATTTAGTGTATGAGTGCCCTTTCTGCATGTACACCTGCATGCCAGAAGAGGGCACCAGATCCCATTATAGATGGTTGTGAGCCACCAAGTGGTTGCTAGGAATTGAACTCAGGACTTCTGGAAGTACAGACAGTGCTCTTAACCTCTGAGCCATCTCTCTAGCAGCCTCCCCCTGCCCCAAATAATTTTCTATCACTATTTAAGCTTTTATAAAGAAAACTGTAAGACTATAACTATCTAGTCTTCAACCCCATCAGAGATCTGAGAGGGATAAATATTACCTGAGTAAACAGGAAGTGAAGAGCAGGCAGCTTTCAACTATAAAAAAAATAACAGAGACTCCTGGCCACCTGGATAGTTGTCCAAGGCTCCTCTGTATCAGTAGGGCATCCAGCTTCGGCCAACAGGCCCAGAATATCTGACAGATTGTTCTGTGAAGCAGGGATTTTGAAGGACTTGCCTACCTTGTCTCAACAAAGTTGGGCAGTCAACTTCCCAGTGTCCTGCTTGTCCACAGTTCGGACAGCATGCTGTCAGCAGTCAAGTATTTTTGCCCAGTGGATAGCTTTACCACATTTGAAGCAAGCTCCATGAGGAGGTTCTTCGGTGCCCGTTATCTTCTTTGAAGTAGATGGGGGTGCTGCCAGGAGCTGAAGTGTCTCTCTGTCAGAAAAGCTTTTTGTTATTAAAACATCTTAAATGCCATTTTCTGCAGATCTCTGAAGTGTTTGAGGATCATCTGGGATAGGTGCTTTGTCTTCATTGGTGTCTGGTCCATTTGCTCTGTAAACACACAAACGTTCAAAGGTAATATTTTAAAGGACATTTCTGCATTAACACGTGTTTGGAATATGTGGTGTATGCAAATTAGTTAATGATGACTCTCTGTTCTATGTTTGAGCAGGTGAAAGGCATCTGTCAATATTACAAGTCCATTTGGACTGCATAACTAAACTGCAACATAAATCTCCATCTATGCTATATGGAAGGATGACAATGTAATAATAAATTATGAGGACCAGGTAACAGCTAACAAGATTCACTGGCTACACTAATCTTTACTAAACATATAATCATTTCTATGCTGATAGCTAAAACAAAATTATGTGGGGTCCAAGTGCCCTCTGCCATTGTGTTCTCCATTTTTTGACACAGAAAGTATTTTCTCTTTTTACATCTCTCTAACTCCTTCCTTCAGAGACTTCACTTTACTATTTTCAAATTAAATATTTCTTTTTCTTTTTTCTTTAGTACCTAAGTGCATTTCAAAATGTTTCTATTTGTTTCTTTTACTGCTTTCAAACTGACTATTTATCTCTGTACCTAGATTTCTATAAACTCTTACTTCTGGGATGTGCACATTTTAAGCATATTACTGGCTTCAGGAAGGTTCTCTTTCTAGGTGCAGCAGTTGCTCACTGTGAGATTCTCAGTCTGGTCCTGGTTTCCTGGTTTCCTGGCTGCCTGTAGTCACAGGACTAGCCAACACGCCCAGCCAGGCCTCTGCCTCCTTAGAGCAGGTACTGGGTGGGACCAGTTAAAGGCAGCAGCAGCTGGCTGGGCATGCACTGCTGGCCAGGTCTGGACCTTGGTGCTGGCTGCCAGGCTGCTCACTGACTGCATTGCCATGCGGCCCTAGCCAGCCACCACCTCAAATTTTCATTCTTAGCTCGGTTGCTAGGAAACTGTGTCTGGCTCCCATGTCTGAACTTTTGGCCTAAAGCCTGAATTTAGTGCCTGAGCTTGGATAATGTTGCCACCATGCTGGACACCAAATATGGCAGGAAAAATATTCTCAGACCTGCCAGGGGGTTAAAATAATGACACAGAGACTTATTAATATTAAAAAACTTAGGCATATAGCTCGGCAGACTCTCAGCTCTTCAGGTGTGGAAAGTCTCCCACACCTGCTTTCTTTTCCCAGAGACCCTCTCTCTGCACAGAAGTTCTGTCCTCCACTTCGTGCCTAGATATTGGCCATCGGATCTTTATTAAGCCGATCAGCAAGTGAGGAGGGTGACTGTTTACAAAATATGAGGCCGGTAATGGGTCATAAGAATATCAATCCGAGATCTGGCTAGTACTCAGCTCTCTGCTGGTGTGATAATCAACAGATGAATACACAGGCACAGCCTTCACACAATGTGCCCCAACAGTTATTACTTTCGATACACTAGAAGGGTTCGGGTGTTCTTACACTCATGCTGTCTGTCACTGTGAATGTTAGTGAGCAGAGAAAGGAAGTGAAGCTTCAGGTTGTTTTACTGAGAGTCAATGATCTGAGAAGGCAGAGGGTTGATGGCTTAGAAAGACACTGCCTTCCCTACCCTCTCCAGCCATCCGGCTCTATAGAGGATTGGAGGATGTTAAGACAAAATCCACCAACCCTGTCAGTCATTCTTGAGCTCAGGAATGTCAGGTGACAAGCCATATTTCTGAAACTTGTACCATCTGTGCCTCTCTCTGCTCCTTGTCATTTACATTCTTCCTCACTCTCTAGATGGAAAAAAAATCGGGGAGGGGGGAAGTACAAAGGGAGAATATGGGCGTGGAAGACCAGGAGAAGGAAGTCTGGAAAAACACTTTGTCCAAAAACACCATAACATGGAATCTAACACAAATAATAATTTTTTAAGTAAAAGCATTAATTTTTTAAATCTAAAATATAGGTTTGAACAAAACCAAAGTCAAGGAAAAGTAAGAAGAAAGGAAGTTTTGGAGGCAGAAGAGGAAATTCAACTGATCTAGAGTGTGGGGTGTTGGGATCCCATTGAGAACTATTTTATTATGTACCCAATATTGACCAACTTGGAAGAGCTCAAGCTTTTTTATATTTGCAAAGTCAACTGTATAAGTTAGGAATGTTAGTCTACTTAACTTGTAGACACTCACTATGAATAGGTGTATAAAAGCACACCGTTAGTAGTCTGTAAATATGTACATTAAGATAAAGGGGAAAGTGGTATGCTATTAAAGAGGTCAGCTGCTATTTTCTGTCCAAACACAGTTAATTTTTAACCATCTTAGGAGTCAGAGTGTGTAGAATTTACTGTTAATACACTGCTAGTAGGGACTGGATAGAAATCCTCTTTAAGAGGAAATGTGGGTAATAGTATAACAAGAATCATATGGTCTATGACCTAACAATGTTAATTTTATCACTGGTACATTTATTAAACACAGTTAAAGTGATTGTTATGTCATTGTCTTTAATATCAAAAGATGCACCTTATATGTTAATGAGTAAATGATATTAGCAACAATGATCCGAAAAACAGGCTCTATGCAGCCATTCAGAAAGGGCTAGCACTGCATATTATGTGTAAAGATCCCCTTGACGCCATTTTTCAAAGCTGCATGAAAGTGATCTTCTAGTTGAATCTGCATAGAATCTCCTTAAATGGGTTCTGTGGAAATTAGATTGTGCAGTGAAATGGTGTGTAAGATCGGACAATGAACTTTCAGAACTAAACAGACAAGGAAGCATATCACACCTAAAAACAGGTGATGTCCAAATCCACTGATGTACATTCCACGCCTTATCTGTCATGGCTCAGGAGGAAGTGGGAGCCCATTGGCAGACAACAGCCTGATGACGTTTTCTTATTTGGAAAGAGGAGCTGAGCGGTGGTTCATTACCATATAAGGCTCCTCTGCCATCCAGTAGGCCCAAATCTCCAACCCAGCAGGAAGACAGTGGCCCTCTTCCCAGAACTCCTGGCCATGCTCAGTCATCTCCACCTGATCTACAAGTTCCTTTAGCAATCTCCCTAGCTCACCCTGAATTTCATTCCCTTTGCTCTGATCACACTGGCCTCTGTCCAATATCCTCCAAAAATACCAAGCCAGGCCGGTCCTCAGTGCATTGCCTTTTGCTGGTCCCTCCCCTTGGTGTCCATGGCCATTATACCCTGATGTCCTTTAGGGTTTTCTCCAGTGTCTGCCTCCTCGGTAGACTCTATGTCACCCCTACCCCCTAAAAGTCAACATTCCTCCTCACAACTTGCATTTCCTTCCACAGTTTTCTTCTCTCGTTATGTTTACTATTTTCTAACACGGCATATATCTTACTTGCATATCTTTCTCATGGTTTGCCATGCCAGTTAGAATATAAAATACGTCAGCACAGTGAGTTTTGCTAATGACTGAATGTTTGAACCTACAGTAACAGTTGACAAGATGATGCTCACTAGATATTTGTTGAGTAACTGAGTGAGCAAGTGAGCGAAGAACAGAAATAATATTAGATTTAAGACAAATAATGAAAACTTATACCCCTGTTTTACAGGGAAGGCTGTGAAACCTTGCCTGCCTCCTTCTCATCTCTGTTCCTTCTTTGGGTACTTCTCACACAGACCTGCATAATCTTACTCTTTTAACTTTCTTGTTTAACTTACTTGTTTAACAACTAAACAAAACCATCTCTTGAGTAAATTGTTGTTCTCTCCACTTGAGAGATGTTGACTTCCTGCAATTGAACACCCAAGGCTTTATTGACAATGGAACTCAATTCTTACGGTGGAGGCCAGGTGTCCCACCCCTTACCAAGGTGTGGTAGCCCAGCAAAGGAGGAAGGAGTTTTAATCCTGACTGATGTTCTTCAACTTCAATGGTGGCAACCTCTTCTCTGGTCTCTTTGCTTCTCATCCCTAGCACATTCTAAATTCTGTTGATAGAATGAGCATTGAAAGGCCGTTGCCCTCCTGGAGCACTTGGTATAACTCCCTGTTGTTTAGCAGTCCAAGGTTTTAGCCATCTGTTAGCCTCGATGGCACAGCACCAGGTCCTACACGAAGCACACTGCTTCTGTGAATTGACCTCCCTTGCAGCTGTACTTGAACTCTTCCCATTTAATTGCCTAATCATCCTTCCATATCCTTCCACCTTTGTGCCCTATGCTTGGAAATTTCTGACCCTCCACCAACTTAACAAGTTCCTGATCATCTTACAAAGCCTTCTCAGTTTTCCCCAGGAGCCACTTAGTCAAAGAATTCTCTATGACTGCTGTCTAGGGTACATCCATATGAAAGCATAAATCCCAGTTCATTATTTCTGTCTATTCAGATATTTATTTCTGTGTGTGTCTTGCCCATGTTACTAATTCATATTTCTCAGTACCCATGACAAAGGGAAGTAACCCAAATTATTCCTTAAATGAAAGAACGCACTATTTGAATGCTTTTCTGTGAAGGTTTATTACAGCTGAATCTTCCAGCATGAATGGTGAGACTTTGAAGATGTGTCTGAAGCTATTGGACCTTGTGTAAGCTAGTGTGTAGACAACTTTTGTTATTTAGTTTTGTAATAATAAGATGCTTAGATTGCCCAACATGGATAGAAATGCCTCAGCCCTTTTCTGGTTAGCCGCTTCTCCAATGCCCCTACGCCTGGACGGACACTTATAGTTCAGGAGAGCTGCAGTGGTGCTGGGCTTCAGTGTCAGTGACCAGCAGCATCAGTTCATATGCAGCAGACATCTTTCTTCGAACAGTAGCCCACTTGTGTTTCCATAAAATTACAGTATTCCTGACAAAAACCTTCTCTTCTCCTGCAGTTGACAATTTGGTAGTTTGGTTCAGGCTCTGTATAGAGGAATATCCAAATTAGTATCCTAAGATTATGCCAAGACTATCAGTCAGTGGTAATTTCCAAAGTAAGGTTATGATGATGTGGGGATAGCTTGTAGGGTTCATAATTTCAAATACTAAACTGTGAACGCAAGTCCAGACACACAGCTCTGTTCCTTCAAAGGCTCCCAAGATCCTATATTAACAAAATCGGGTGGTACTGTGCCTCACATCACACTGTCAGACAGAACAGCATGTGCATCCCATTGTGCCTGTTTATATTTGGGGTGTGCCAGCTGCATTTTATTTTTCTCTTCCCTCAGTCTATTAAATCCCTTGTGACAAGGGGTGAATTCCAAAGAAACAGAGATTGTGGTAAGATAAAACAGGATTAGAGTTGGTAGGACTGGAAGTACTGAATGTCACCAGGAATTAGCCAGCACTCAGTTGTCCTCCTGGTCCGCTGATCTTGTCTCAAGGTCAGAAATGACTTGGAGATTAAGATCATTTCAGAAACTACCAGCTCCTCCAAGCTTTCTAGATTTGAGGCTGGCTCTGGCCTAGAATTTAGAGACAGAGAAGAAGCATGGATCTGACCAGAAGAGTCCAGAAAAATGGCCTGGTCTTGTGGTACTTTACCATTCCTTTGTATCTGTCCCCACTGGAGTTGACAAACAGCACAGTCTGCCCTCTACCTGATTCCCCAGGAACCCCTGCCAGAACTTCTTCCAAAGCTTAGAATTTAGCAAGTACATTCCTATTGAGTAAATGACCTCCAAGTCTGTGGGAACAAAGAACCAGCAGGAGGAGAATTATCTCCTCTCTTTAGTATTTGAATCAAGCAAGAGATTACCATAGTGAATTTAGACAATTCACATCTCAGCCCCTCAAGACTCCTGTGTTTCCTGAGACCCTCAATGATTCAGTTTCAGCAGAAGCTTCAAGATCTCTTGACTTTCCCCATATCTAGGGAAGACTGAACCAAACCATGTCTCCCCAGACAATGATGCTCATCTCATCCCATCCACACTGTCACCTCCTATCACACTCGCTCGGTATTTCCTAAGCGGATGAGCTTGCCTTGTTGTTTGGTGCTTGACTTACCATACAAAGGGGGCATGTGAAGAGTTAAGTGTCTCACTTTGCCATGCAACAGCTGAGACCCGTTTATTCCTTGTGCAGGAAATTCTTCCTTGGGGCAACGGAGAGGTTCAGCGGCTAAGCGGTTAATGGATGACAACCTGCTGAAATGAGAGATGTTTAGAACACTCGGATCAGCAACCCAAGAGGATGGGGACATGTTTAAACAGTGAGTGAGAGTTGGCAAGAGGCTAGAATGCACTGCAAGGGATTGCACACACCTTTATGCATGTCCTTATGTGTGGAGAGAGCGGAAAGAGCAGCAAGTGAAAAACTGCACCAGGAACGGTGGTGGTGAATGCCTCAGCCACAACAAGCTCAGCTTTTGTCTTGGACATTTTAAATGCACTTGCCAAAACTGATCTAAGACTCAATGTCTCCTGTGTAAGATAGGAGGGTGAGGAACTATTTTCACTTTTCTGCACGTAGATATCCAGTTAAACTAGCACCATTTGTTGAAGATGCTGTCTTTTGTCCATTGTATGGTTTTGGCTTCTTTGTCAAAAATCAAGTATCTGTAGGTGTGTGGATTCATTTCTGGGTCTTCTATTCTGTTCCATTGATCCACCATTCTGTTTCTATGCCAATATCATGAAGTTTTTATTACTATTGCTCTGTAGTACAGCTTGAGATCAGGGATGGAGATACCTCCAGACCATCTGCTATTGTACAGGATTGGAGGGACTCTAAAAGACTCTACCCAGCAGTGTATCAAAGCAGATGCTGAGACTCATAAACAAACTTTGGGCAGAGTGCACGGAATCATATTAAAGAAGGGGGAGTTAATAAGATCTGAAGAGGACAGGAGCTCCACAAGGAGAGTAACAGAACCAAAATATCTGTGCACAGGGGTCTTTTCTGAGACTGATACTCTAACCAAGGACCATTCATGGCGATAACCTAGAACCCCTGCTCAGATATAGCCCATGGCAGTTCAGTGTCCAAATGGGTTTCCTAGTAAGGGGAACAGGGACTGTCTCTGACATGAACTCAGTGGTTGGCTCTTTGACTACCCTCCCCACTGATGGAGGAGCAGCCTTGCCAGACCACAGAGGAGGACACGCAGCCAGTCCTGATAAGACCTGATAAGCTAGGGTTAAATGGAAAGAGAGGAGGACCTCCCCTATCAGTGAACTTGGAAAGGGACTTGGGAGGAGATGAGGGAGGGAGAGTAGAATTGGGAGGGAATGAAGGAGGGGGCTACAGCTGGGATACAAAGCAAATAAAATGTAATTAATGTAAAAAAATAAATTTAAAAAAAAAGAAGAGGAAGAGTGAGGAAAACTAATGACCCCGGTGCATCTGAGAACCCATCTCACTGACTTCTGCCCCAGAACCCCATTAGGAAAATGTGCTCTGTACTCTGCTATCTTATGACCCACCCTAGACTTCCAAAGCAATAGCTGCAGAAAAAAGCCTGACCCTGAGGACTTAAAGTCCTGCTTCTGCTTTACCTGGAAACAGCAGGGCCACAAGGAGAAGGCTGACAAAAAAAAAAAAAAAAATGAAGGAATCTTGGCTTCATGCTGCAGGGAGAGGCAGGCAGAGAAGAGCCCTAGGTGGGTGGGCAGCAGCCCCAGGCGCTGTGCTGGGAGAGTGGGCCGGGGGCTGCAGACAGACTGCACAGCCACCAAGGTGACCAGAAGGTGTGCTGTTCCCCCAACTGTCCCAGAACAACCTTTTGAATTATGGGGGGGGGGGTGTTTTTTCAGAAAGTAAATAATATGCCTGAATGCTTTGGGTGGGCTTGATGAATAACAGATTTCAGGGAAGTAAGTTAAGATGAAAGGCAAGGAAAGGCAAAATAAACATTATTAGCACATCACCAGCTTCCCTAATTACTCTTCAGGAGCTCTCAAAGGCCTGGAAAGAGTGCTTACCATAAGCACTTACCATAAGCACTTACCATAAGACCCAATTCAATTCTGCAGAAAAAAACGTCGTACAGTTGAGCCCAGGGTTTCTCTTGATAACCTTCCTTTTCTCCTTCATCTTTTCACCAAGCAGGTGTTTTGATTTCACTGTATTTTCTTCAGCATGTACACCCCAGGAAACAAAATCCAGACTAAACCAAAGTGGCATAGGCTTCAGGTCAAGAGTTCTTTTAGTCATAAAAGACCCTGTGTATTTTGCACACACAAAAAAATAATAATAACCTGTGATACCAGTGCTTTCTGTTTTGAATGGATGAGGCTATTAAGTATAGAGCAAAAAGAAATAAAATAATTAAAAAGTAAGCAACAGAAAGACAATAGGGTATTGAAATAGACACTTATACACCATCCAAAAGAAAGTGCCTAGCGTAGCCACGGACGCCCAAACTCTCAGCCGGAGGCTGTGGCCAAGAGATTCTCAGGCAGAGTGTCTCCCTGGAGAAATTGCTGCTCTGCTCCCCATTGCTTCAACAGCTCCTTCTGTGCTGCTTTAGGACTTGATCCCGGAGTGGCAGGGTGACTCATAAAGATCTTACGTTCCACATAAAGTTCATGATATGTTGGAAAAATGGGTCAACTATCCTAACTCAAGCCTTGGTGGATACTGGAGCAGAGGCTAGTTTAATTTATGGTGATACAAAACTGTTCAAAGACAAATCACTTACAACTATGGGAGTGGAACATACAAAGCAAGTGAAGACTGAAAAGTGGTCAGTCAGCCTTGCAGATGGAGGTATGAAGCAATGATAGTTCCCAGGCCAGAGAGTATTGTTGGCACTGATTGAAAGAAGGACATGATGGAGCTCCAAGTAGCATCAGCAGCTCCTGGGAAGGGTCACTATGGGTCATTTGCAAAAGGGTCACTTTGCAAATGTGTCTCATTTGCACGTACATTTTGCTTCCACAGAAAATGTCTTAGACTGTATACTTGAAAATACTCATCTTGGTGTGGAGAACAGAGAAAGGGGGTGGAGAAAGGGGCAGCAGCCATAAGGACCTGGTCTCTGGGGAAGCAAGAAGAATGCAGGAGGGTGAGCCCTGGGAACACGGGTGCACACAGCTGGGCAGTGTCACACAGCAAACACTGCCTTAGGCTCGGCATGTATTCGACCCTGTGCAGCATGGAGGTGCTGCTTTGCATGTGACATCTCGTTCCGGTGAATCCATTAGATGATGTGAGGTAAAGGTGAGAGACTTCAGTGCTAAAGAGAAGGTCCCATGTTGCCTATCCTTGCCCTGATTACAATGTGTAACTGTGGCAGTGAGAAGATTTTCAACACTGCCATCTGTTTGTTGCCTCTCAGGCGGCATCTCCATTAATCCTTGAAGCGTGAATATCAGAAGGGAAAAATCTAGAGTAGCCCGGTTTGGTCTCAACAGCTTCTGTAGACTTCTGGGAAGTTACCTTAGAGGAGACTCGCACATGACTGACTCGAACATTGATGTGTGAGCTTCCTTGTGAGATTACAGATTGCAATGTGCTAACAGAGCCATGACCGCTGTGAAGAGTGCATCCAGAAGGACACATAGGGTACTCTGGGGGAAAAAATTGACATATGGGGAAGACAAAATACAGTAGATGCCTCTTTGGAAAGGGGCATCAAGAGGAAAATTCTTAGGATAGCAGTAAACAGATTGGCTTTGTGGAATCAGACAAAGATCAGTGTGCTTGCTTGTGGGCAAACAGTGTCAATAGGTGTTTCATTTTTCTTCATTTTTTCATGTGTGCAAAGAGTCACAGAATGAACCCCACTGTCGGTTTGATGTGCAATGACCTCAGCCTTCCTAAAAGCTCTGCTCAAATGATTCGTAAAGAGACAGAATAAGCCTTCTTACAAGAATTCTAATGAATAACAAACCCCTTTGAGGGACTAAAAAAACCTCACGCTGTTATAAATTTAAATAAGTTTGTTGAAACTGCCAATTCTAATGAAATAATCATAAAATTTTAAACCTGAAAAAGAAAACTGCCTTCTTTTCTGTTTTCTTCTTTTCTTTTCCTCTTTCCTCTTTCATTGAAAATAGATTTTTTTTCCCCTCACATAATAGATCCTGATTATGGCTTCCCCTCTCTCTGCTCCTCCCACTCCCTCCCAACTTCCCTCCCATCCAGATCCACTCTCTTTGTGTCTCTCATTAAAAAACAAAGAGGATTCTAACAGATAACATTAAAGTATGAAAGATAAAACAAAAACTAACACATCTGAATTGGGCAAAGCAAATAAGAGGAAAAGAACCCAATAACCGGTGAGCCATGTTTTCACACACTCAGGAATCCCATAAAAACATTAAACTGGAAATAATTTTGTGTATGTAGGGACTGTCGCACCCACTGTTTTAAGAAGTGCAGACAGAGAATGTCTACACTCAGGAGACTGCTGAGTGCACACCACGATAACACAGTGGGCTTCTTAGGTAAGGCTGAAGAGAAGAGAGGGAAGTTCATTTAGAAAGTATAGGACTTCATGGAAGTGGGATAGAGGTGGCCACAGAAGGCTGGGAAGAGGAAGGTTGGCAGGAGAAGGTGGATGACAGGCACTTAGACACCAGCTGGATGCAGGAAATGAGCTCCGGTGTGTGACAGTACAGTAGTGTGACCGGGGTTTACAAAACTCAGCTGTGTGTTCTATGAAGAATTAGGAGAGAAATGTTCTAAGGTTCTCAACCACTCACAAAATTAATGCTGAAAGAGAGAGAAGCACTGGTCATGCTAACTTACACACAATATACATTGTGTACTTGGTTCAAATTAGCACCTGTACTGACAGAGGGAAATACAACCTATATGTTGATAATTTTACTTTTTTTTTATTCTTCTCTCATACACTACATCCTGAGTGCAGTCTCTCCTCCCTCCATTCGTCCCAGACCTCCCCCCATGCCTTCCTTCTCCCTCAGAGCCACTGTACCTCCATTTCCCTTCAGGAAAGACCAGGGTTCCCCGTGATATCATCCGACGTATGTTGATATTTAGAGTAGTGATTTGGGGTCACAGAGTGGGTGAATGTAGTTTTCGCAGGAATGGTGCCATTCCTCCCTGCCGGCTCGGTTCCTTTGAAGTAACTTCTTGCTACAGAAAAGAGTGTTGGCCTTTGTCACTTCTCCATGGTTACCACATTTCCCTGAATCCTGGTCACAAAGCAGCTCCACATCCTCCCAACACCTCAACTTCTGCATCTCTATATCTTTGGTTTTATTGTGGTGGGAAACCCCAGAGCCTCACTTGTGTTTTCCTAGAGAAATGTGTCGTGTGAGTGAAGCCCTTGAAGTCCTTGTGACTTTGTTAGAACTTTGCAATCAAAGCTGAAGAATAAGAAAATCACATGTGAACACGTGCTTCATTCATCTGAGTCTCACCAAAGATAAACTTCTGAGCCCAAGCTAAGCTAATACATTCCTGGTTTTCAGTGTTTAGCAATAGGAGGAGTATTTGTGACTTTTTGTGGCCGTAACAAAAATCCCTGTTGAGAAACAGCTCGAGAGAGAAGAGGTTTATTTTGGCTCACAGTGTGAGAGGCTACATTCCAGTATGGTGGGCAAGATGTGGCAAAACTCATGGCAAAGAAAGCCTGCTGCCAGGACTTCTAACACTCCAAAGGAGCAAGCAGCAGAGAACAAGCCTAAGGGTCCACCCTGGGTGAGCTCTTCCTCCAGTGCAGCCCCTAAAGGATTTGCCACCAGCTGGAAAACAGATGTCCAAACACATGAACACAAGAGCCTGTGAATCAATGTTGGAAATACTACCTTCTGTAAGATTCTGCTGGCATTTTCCAGTAAGAAACTGGGTGGGGAATCTGCTCATCTATATTTCCTCCGCCAACTTCAATTTCTCTTTCTCACCACTTCCTTCTCTTCCTCACTCCCCTACTATATATAAATTTTAAATTGAAAAGCGTACAGATTCGATTTTTATTCTTTTCTTCATCATCATCATCATCTTTCTCCTCCCCCTCCTCTCCTCCTCCTCTTTTCTTTCTTCTCCTTCTGCTTCTCCTTCTTCTTTTTCTTCTTCTTCTTGTATAATACAATCATTTAGGGTCCACTTTTTAAAGGAGAAGACTTACAGTTTTAACCAAATAAAATATATTAAGATAAAACAAAAGTCATCATATTAAAATTGGACAAGCCAAGCTAATAGAAGAATAAAAGAGCCCCAAGAGAAGGCACAAGAATTAAAGAACCACTCAGTCGAAGATTCAGGAGTCTCATGAAAGTACAAAGCTGAAAGGTATAGTATACATGCCCAGGACCTGGTGCAGACCCATGTAGTTGAAGGTGGAGCTGACCAAGAAGCTCTGAGACCTCAGAGAACAAAAGAAGCTTTGAATGATGGTGAACAGAGAACAGACTAGACAGGGAACATGGGCTTCGGAACACTGGACTATATTCCACAGAAAGCTTCTGTATGCATTTACTCAAAAGTGAGAGTGAAGGTTCAGAGAAGGAATGTGATCATCTGTCAGTTGTTAGCAATGTAAGCACAGAAGCTCAAGCCAAAACCTAGCTGTTGTAGTTTGTAAGCTGCCAATGCACAGAAGGGAGAACACAGCATGCACAGTAAGTGATAAATAAATCCCAAGCTATAAATCCTTGCTACGATTAGCCAAATTATACCAAATCAGATTCTGTGCAACAAGGTGCACACATGTACAATGATGTGAGGAGCTACATTTTCCCAGCACACTGCATTCACCTGCTCCCAGTGTTACCTGCCACTATCCCAGTCAGCTTCCCTTAGAGTGAATTTCTGAATGAGACACACAGGCCTATTGGTCCATAACACCAGCGCTGCAAGAGCATGTCCTGGCCATAGAGGGATGCTGGTCCCTAGAATTGGAACATTGTGTCAAAAAAAATGTCTGGCACATGAAGGCGATGAATGGCAGTAGGAGTTGTCAGCACAGTTTGGGAACAGAAAGCATGTGAGATAAAGATAGCAATCGGTGACATTAAGCCTGCGCTGTGGGGTTGTTCCTAGTAGGCATGGTGCAGTGACCAAGAGTGATCCATACAAGGTTCACTGAACTGGTCTGTCTTTCCAGAGACAGAGGTTTGCTTAGGGTTTGACGCCAGCGCCTATCCACAGGCAAGGCACTCAACACAGGGGGCTTCATTTGCCTTTGGGCTTCCTTCCTGATAACTTTACCTTAGGAGGAATTAATGGAGTGTTTTAGAGGAAATATAGATGCCTGGCTTTGGAAGCTGACATCCTTGAACAAACCCTCCTAATCTTGGCTCACAGATCAGACAGACGATACTTTGCTCACACACCTTAGTCAGTGGGAGAACTTGTATGTTCTACAGAGTGACTGTTTATAACTCCTCCCCTTATGCAGTAACGGGGAAGACAACTGGAAATCACCGAATCACCTGGCTGGGAAACGGCAAAGAGCAAGAACTAGACAGGAAATAGAATTGATCTCTAAGGTACCTTTTAGGAAATATAAAGGATGAGGGGCAGATAGAGCAACATTCAGCCTTTGTCTTGAATCCATGGTACAAATTCATACCTGTGAGTAGCTTGGGGAGATGGGATGAGGTCCAGCAGGCCTCAGGATTGTTAAAGAGAGAACTCAGAGAAAGAGGAGCACATGTCAGTAGACATGTCCCAGCTCCGAATCCATGGAGTGCTTATGGGTCCACCAGAAGCAGCCCAGGTGTTTGCTATTCACACAGAAAATGTGTCAGGTGGAAGCTGCTTGGTGTGTTTTCACAGTAGACAGGTGGGAATTATTTCATCACAATAGACAGTCTTGAAATCATGTAGGTAACAGGTTGAATCTGCTTCACTGTGTAAGGGAATGAACTCTGGAAACAATATTCTAGTTCATGCTTCAATGGGCAGTGACATTGTCTTTATCTGCTGCTATTGTGGAAGAGACTGTTAGGCTGGGGGAAAAGATGATGGTTTTAATTACATGTTCAACAAAACACCGATAAGACACAGAAAGTTATTTTGGATTTTTTTTATTTGTGAACACTTTATGTTCCAAATATAATGTGTTTTGTGAAGGTTTCCATGGTCTGCTGAGAAGACTATGTTCTGATCGTGTTGGTTGGGACAGTCTGTACTTGACTTGAACCATGTCACAATTTAACTTTGCAGTTTCTATTTTTAATTTTCTTGTCTGGATGACTCATCTGTTGGTAAAAGTGTGGTACTAAAGTCACACACTGTTACTGTGTTGGACCAGTCTGCCCTTTAAGCCTCATGGTTGATCATCTCATGACACTGGGTGAATTAAAGTTCCATGCAAATATAGTTACAATCATTATGTTGTCTAGATTGTGTGTCTAGATTGATCCCATTAATAACGACTTTCCTTGTGCCTTCTAACTTTGTCTAAAATCTCCTCTGTCACACTTGCCTTTTAGATATCAAATGGTTGTATATTTCTTCGTAACCTTTAAACTGGGGAATCAACACTGTTTACTTTATTACTGTACGGTATCCCTTTAGATGTCTCCCGCAGTGCTGGCGTGGTGACCATGAATTGCTCTGATGATATACGTATATTGTGAAAGGTTTTCATATTGGCTCTGACTTTTACAGTTTAACGCTGAAGGGCACTGTAGTCTTTGTGTATAGCTATGTTGTTCCAGGGCTTGAACTAAGTCATTTCCTGCTTTTCCAGCACTTACTGTCCCTACTGTTATTCTGTTATCTGGGTGCTTCTCGCTCACAACGTTCAATACTCTTCTTTGTTCTATATTCCTGGCATTTTAAGTATGATATCATATGGACATGTCCACCTCTGGCCATGACTATTTGAGTCCTAACAGACTCATATTCTTAAATGTCATTTCTTTCTCTAGATCTGGGAGATGGTCTTCTATAATTTTACTGACTAGGTTTTCTATGCTTTTAGCCAAATTCTCTCAGTAATTTTCCATGGGCTTTGAATGTTGCAGTCATAAATTTTTATTGTTACCTAAGTGTAGTAATTATTCATCTTTGTCTTCCATCCCCAGTATCTTCTAGTTCTCCCAGGCTAGTCTATGGGTGATGTTTCGTATTGAACTTTTTATTTGATGCATTGAGCTTTGATTCATTTCTATGATTTATACTTTGTTGTTGCTGTTTTGTTGCTTTTCCAGAATCTCTATGTCTCTGATGAATTTCTCACCCAAGTTGTTGCTATCCAACTCCAGGTTATGGATTGCCTTTTTTTCTTAATTTTTTTGTCTGTTTATTTGAATCTGAAGTGGGCTTATTGATTATTTGAAAAAGTATATTTGAATTCTTTGTCTGCCATTTCACCCATCAGGATGCTTGAATTTAACTACTTCAGAGTTTTGTGGGGTTTTAGAGAAGTCATGTGTCCTTCCTATTTCCTATTTTACATCACGTTTCTAACTTGTGGTTTGTGTATTGGTGGGGATCAACTCTGGCTGTTATCTGAGAGTCATGCTAGTGAATGGTCTTCTCTTGAGAGCTTAATCCCTAGTGTCACTCAGAGAGGTGAAAACACACCACCGTAGCAGCAATAACAACAAACTGGATACAGACATACAATCAGAGCCTCTGAAGCCAACCACTGATAACCACAGAAAATAATATGATAGGAACAAGAAAGGAAAGCCCCTGATGACAGACACACACAAATAAAGCAGGTAAAGGAAAGAAGATGAATAAAAAAGTTAAGTGTTTTTTACAATAAAATTAGTCTAAAGGTTAAAACAATATTAAAATGCAGTAAGGGGGGAGAAGAGTGGGGAAGAAAAAGGGAGAGGGGAGGGGTAAGTGAGGGGAAGGAGGGTGAGTGGTTTTTAATCGACAAGGAATTAGAGAAGCTTCCTTCTGGGCCTCCAGTCATGGAATTTTCCATCTTGTGGGGGTGGGGGTAGCTGGCTCCCGCAGTGCCCGCTGCTCAGCGGGAGACTGCTGAGAGCAGTGCCAGTGAGGGCAGAAGCAGAAGCTTCACGGGCTTCCCCACACGGAACCACTGCTGACCCTAGAGAGCCTCTCACTTGCCTCAGAGGCTCCTCAACTTGTGTGCACATGGGGAACAAATGCCCAAGGTGGCTTCAGCTCCTGCCCCTGTGAACTGGCCTTGGAGAGGGGGACTGTTTCGTACTTTTCTCTGTGTAGACTTTCTGTTTCTACACACTTCTCAGTTGCTGTATTGCCTCCTTTTTTTTTCTCCTAACAAAATTTTGCGATCATCAATAGCTAAAGGTGGTTTTCTACCACCTCCATTTAGCATGGCCTCAACAGTAAGTTCCTAGCTAGGTTCGATGACTCCCCTAGTCAATGTTGTTCCCAGGTTTACAGTACTAGGCTGTGTTGTTATTCCTTCCCGCAGAGTGGGAACGTCTTGCCTGCAGACTGTTGTTGTAGTGCACAGTGGATGACCCGCTGTTGCTCCTCTTGCTTCGATTCATGTTAACCCTGCTGTAGTTGCTGGGCTCTCCTCCTTTGACACGCGCCCATCTTTTTGTAACACTTGCATTTGTTCTGGCATCATATATTTCTCTAAGCACATCTCGTATAAATCACACCCCAGGCTTGGGACTCATTTTTGAAAACACCTCTGGAGCTTTGTTGTTTCTAGACTCCCTTAGCTGGAAGAGCAAGGAAATATCTATATTTACACACACGTAAATCTGTGTGTATGTAACAATATGCGTCTATACTGAGCTAAACATGAACTTATCATGGCGTCTCTACCTTTAGCCTATCACTACACGTGTCATTTCGATTTGCCTCTGCCTATCTGTAAACTCTTGCGGTAAGCAAGCCGGCTCCATCATCCACTATCCATTCACTGGTAGCCAGTGTTGATGTACACAGCAGTACCCGAGTTGTTAAACAAACACCCCCATGTGTTCCCACGGGCATCGATTTCAATAACTAGAGTGATGCTTTCTGCATGGCTTCTTATACATTTAGATTTACAGATGACACTCATTTCCACAGCTACTTAGGTCAGGACTTTCTTCCTCTCCAGTATGTGGTTTGCCAATACACTCACTCTTAGTGTGTAGTATTTTAAGCATTCCATGACACAAAGCAGAGCATGTTCCCGTTACTACAGTGTCAGGGAGAACAGTTCTCTGTCAATAAGTCCCTGGCAACCATTGATTATTGATTGTGTCTCTATAGTTTTACACAAAATTTGAGACACAAGGTATATAACCTTTTCCAGGCTGGCTTTCCTCACTTATCTGTATGCAGTTAACATTTATCCTTGACATACTGTGAACTGATAGGTCATTTCTTCTTGCTGCAGGATAATAATCTACTGTGTGCCTATGTCACTCTTGTGTTTAGCAACTGACTTATTGAAGGATATTTTTGTTGCGTCCATCATTTAATGCTTATGGACAAACTATTATACACATTCTAGAAAAAAGTTTGTGCTACTTGTATGTACATACATTTTTTA
Source organism: Pachyuromys duprasi (assembly GCA_028658305.1). Lineage (NCBI taxonomy): Eukaryota > Metazoa > Chordata > Mammalia > Rodentia > Muridae > Pachyuromys > Pachyuromys duprasi. Next base: position 106,843,428 of record CM053764.1, on the reverse strand, counting down.
ACCATTCAAATACTGAAAACTGTTTTGCCAAGGCAATTAGAGGGAGTGTGACCTTTGTCTATCAAGTTATGCTGAGAAAAAAAAATAAAAATTCAAAATCCAAAATGTGATTTGAGCAAGTTTCACATCTTAAAGGAAAATTAACTCTTTGAAATGGCTGTCGATTTAAATGAAAGACCTGTGAATACACAGTTCTCAAAACAGCTAAAATAAAATGATAATGTGTTAATAATAAGAAGACTTGTGCTTACAGAAGTAACGAGCCAAATGCTGGCTGAAGGACATCTCAAGTTAATTGCTGCAGTGTTGACAGTGACAATAAAAAAGTGAGAAAACTCTGGAGATGAATTTAGTGGGATGCTTTCAGCTATGACATGATCCAACAACTGTAGCCCTGAAAAAAAAAACATGCCCCCCCCCAAAAAACCTGCAAATGTAAGTGTGTTCATATCAGGAAACAATATAGGAAAGGTAGAGGCAATCCACAGAAATAGTGACTCAACCCTGATTAAAGGCACTATTCATGGTGATTACTCAGAAAAGGTGTCAACACACGCAAGTCCTTAATATCTATTGCCTATCTGCTTCCTGTCACTAATACAGATATTCATCTAGATACATGTTCATTTCTCCATTTAACTATTTCCTCCCTCCCTCCCTTTGGTTGAAGTCAGTTGCCCAAGGCTAAAGGATTCTAGTCCCCTTGCCTTAGGAGAAATATCATATAACTTTGGGACAATTGCTGCATCACAAAACTGTAGACAAATGAGCAAGGATAGAAGGCCCATCAAATTTAGATAGCCATTCTTGGCCTTCTGAAAGAACTTGACAAACTGAGGAAAAGCAGCCATTTATTTTCATTGAAGTATCTGCTCCCAGCAGTTGCCACAGGGGAAAGAGAAAGCTAGGTCACTGACGATCCTCTGCGAGCCCCACATCTTCTTCCGATTCACTGACTTTGCTCGTTCCACATGGCTCGAGTGTCACACAGCACTTCAGACCCTTCTGACAGAGAGCAACAAGTTCTTCATTTTTCTGACAATTATCTGTGCATCGCCCATTAAGCCTGTTGCATTTCTCATCGAAAAATGCATTCTTGGCTACACAAAAGAAGAGCCCCCAACCAGGTTAGTTCTTTGAATAATTTAAGTGTGGCTAACCATTCCCTATCATTGTTGTGTACCATCATCGACCGTCTCCTTACAAGCCATGTGTTAGTGCCTTTGTCCTCCAGCAGATCAACTGCTAGCAGAAACATTTTCTATGTGATATCTCTCTTTTGTCACACAAGGTGACAGGGCAGGAAAAAAATAGCTAATACCTGAACTGTGTTGTTTAGGACTTTGGAAGACAGGAAATAGCATCCTTTTATGCAAATCTGCTAGAAAAATTATCAGATCAACTCACAAGCACTTTCACAGTCTGGAACTTTTGTAACATGCTTCCAAAGATTGCTGCTCAGTTAGAGTTGAGAGCAATGTCTAAGACTGGGGAAATGGCTCAAGGCTGGCATTAAAATTGGTAACTGTATACACGGGACAAAAGCTTAATGGAGTTCACAGAAAGTGTAGAGGCCTGTAGTATATCCAGTTCACAGTGATGGCCCAGGCAGATGGGAGCCAAAGAATACCTTTGTCCATGGGTTTCTAATGGGCCAATGCAAATACCCAAGTAGAGGAAGCTCTCTGATTTCTCTATCACATTGCACCAAAATTCCACTGTAAACATCAGACACTTTAGGGAAAGGGTGAGTAGTTGAGATCAGCTCCCAGTGACTTTTATTTTTATTTTGCATAAAGGTGCAGTTCTTGCCTTAGCGCCTTGTCAACAGCATTCATAAGAGCAGACTGCTGCTGCACGCTAAGGGCAGATGCTCCCTCTTACTGGGATCAAAATCTCAAGAGCAGCTGGCTTAAAGCATATGCAGTGGAGGTATGGAACAGGCATAGGTTCCATTTGCCATGAATGCATGAAGCTGCCAGCTCAAATTTATGCAAAACCTAAAACCCAGGGAGGTGACTGCTCTCAGACAGACTAGCCATTAGCTGCTGTCTGGGTATCAATTCACAAGCACAGGTGGCCCATCGTTTCAAAGCCCTTTGAACTCTGGCTTTCTCTGCAGAATTCAATACATTCTCTGCTCTCCTAACATAGTTACGCTATGTCAGACTAGAGGCTCAAGACCTTACTCCACCAGGAATCCTTGCAGCACATCCTGTTCACAGTGATGAACCAGCAGCTTTTGGACCAAAAAAACCCATCCTTGCCTATAGCCTTCTAATGGGTCCAAATGGAGTCAGGTGTGGGTGTGTTTGGTACGACTGATAGTTTTATACTGTATGATCTTGCGGCGTGTTGAACAACTATGTAGTACATATGAATGGTCCTAATACCTCTCCTTGGCCTCCAGTGTACACATCAGTGCCAGCAGGGCACCTGAGATGCCATTCACCCACTGAAGGTCAAGAGAGTCATATCCTGCTGCAGAATCCACTCACACAGATTTGCACATGGATTCATTTTGATTCCTGAGAATCCCATTCTTCAGCTCCCTAGAATTGGTAAGATTCTACTCTTTACCTTAATTTTGAAAAGGATACTGCTACATCTTTTCAAACTTGCCAAAAGTATGAGAAAGTACAGAGAACTCTGATGGGGGAAGGATGTCCCACAGGGCTTTCACTGTACAGCTCTCAACACAGAGCACCAATACCTCCTTACCTGTGTGGCCCTAGGAAGAAGCCCCACCCATCTGAGTCCCAGCCTCTGTGCACATACCATATATATACACACACATATATATATATATATAGTAAATGTTTCAAACCAAAAAATAAATCTTTGAATATCTCTATATTAAAAGCAGAACAGAATTTTCCCTAAAGGCACTGGCTTTGCAGAACTAAATGCGTTATGCATTTTCTTACCAGGAGTCTACAACACAGCATCCATTTTTAGACATGCAATTAACAAATGGCAGTCTCCAGTGAGCTCTTTTGCCTGATGCCATGATGGGCATGGATGTTTGTTGAATCACTTTCTTTTCCACATCTTTCCTTTTCTATCTTCTTGTTACCTATTTTATTCAATACTTAAAACACATTTTTAAAGGCATGTTTGTTTTCTTTTAATTCTGCCCCTTAACTTTTCTCTAATTTTTTTGTTAATAAGTATCAGAGATCAAAAAGTATCTTTCTTGATGCCCTTTAACTTATTCAAACCTGTGACAACTTTTCGTTAATGGAAAATGCAATACATAGATACATGATTTGTTGATAAACAGGTTGTAGGAAAGTTACCTTCTGTAACAACTGTTCTCTTTCAAGAGAACAGACCAACAGATCAAAGGTGTTCTTACAATCCTAGGGTTGATAGTGCCTGGGCATTTGCAGGATAGACCCTCACCCTCTATATAAAGATGCTCATTTTCTTTACCTGTGTCCAGAAAGAAGAGAACAGCCAAGAGAAATAGGAATGTCTTCATGACCTGGAGGGCCGTGGAGGGTCAACGCAATGGCCGTGGGAAAGGACCAACACCCACCTTTATAGATTTTTCTCCAGGCCGAACAGAATCTTGATCAGTGAAGCTTATCTGAACGAATGAGCCCCCGCCCTACTTCAGAAAGCCCATTTGCCTCAGGGGATGTCGCACAACCTACAGTTCAGTGCTGTTTTTTCTGGTGCTGGAAAGTTCCCAAGAAGGAAAATAGGCCTGGGAGTAGATCAGAGGTAGGCAGAGGTGGACAGCTGGGTGTAGGTTTGGGGATGGAAGAGTGTGGGGTGCAGACATTTGCATTGCTAGTCCTGGCTGTGTTCCTTGATGGTTTCAGGTCACGGGGGTGGTACCGGCACATGTAGACGACATCTCAGAGTTTCAGTTCAGGGCCGGTGCCCTGTACTCAGATTCCATCCTGGTGAGCTGCCCACGCTGGGAACAGAGTTTGCCCTGAGCGTGCACTCCATTATTTGTTTTTAAATTCTGGACTACCATATGCACCCCTTTTCAAATGTTACCTACGTCATTTCATTTAACCTCAGAGGGTGTTTTGTTTTGTTTTATTTTGCTTGTGTTTTAATTTATTTTTTGAGAATTTCACTCAATATATTTTGACCACATTTGTTCCCCTCCCCATACCTCCTCCCACACCTCCCCCCCACTACCCACCAAGCTTCCAGTTGTCTGATTTGTGTTGGTCATCTATCCCAAGCACAAGGCCTGTCCTGCAGTATGGTTGATAGGCCCAGAGTCACTCCACTCAGGAAAACTGAGTTTCCCCTCTTCTAGCAGTTATCAATTACAAATAAATAGCTTCTTGTCGAGGAGAGGGCTTTGTGTCCACTTCCTCTTCTCTGTGCTGCAGCTTCATCTGACTTAAACTTGTGCAGGTCTTGTGTACACTGTCACAGTCTCGGTGAGTTCACGTGTGCATCAGCCTTGCAGTGTGTGGACCAGTTAGTTCCCCAGCTCTTAACAACCTTCCTGCCTCCTCTTCCACATGGATCCATGAGATTTTAGTTAAGGAGTGTTTTTAAAATATCCCATTAAGGGCGGAAAGCTCCAAAGCCTTTCACACTTTGCACACTGCCCAGTTGGGGAGCTCTATGTTCATTCCCATATAATGTAAGAAGAAGCTTCTCTGGCAAGGGTTGAGTGAGGCTCTGATGTATGAGTACAGAAGATGTCATTATTACTACACGCATTTAGCAGAGTGGTTGTTCAGAGCTCTACATAAATAGGAATGTATTAATAATAGCAACAATCATCATCCTCATTACACATTCTTCTAAATGCTTCTATGCAATGTTCTCAAATGCCCCCAGGAGGCTGATATTACAATCCAATTTTAAGGATAAAGAACCTGAGGTTTAAAAAATTGTTGGTGTGTCTAAGGTGGTCTACTTGATAGGTATCTGTCTAACTTTAGAGTGTACACTTTTCTGGTGTGTAAGAGGTGAGGTTGCTGAGAACTGACTGTAATGTTTGTGTGTGCCGGGCAAACACTTTACTACTGAGCTGTACATCCCAGCCCTCTTTTACCAATCTTAGATAAAATCTCACCAAAGTCACACAGGCTGACCTTGAACTCACTGTGTAGCCCAGGCAAGCCTTTAGGTTGTGATGCTCCTGCCTCCGTGTCTGGAAGAGCTGAGTTGCAAACCTGTGACGCCAGGCCTGCCTTTGCCTCCACGACTGAAGACCAGAATATCACACAACTATAAGCATCAATGTGGCAATAAGCAGGACATCGTTTAGGGGGTTGACATGAGTGACATGAATATTCCTTTTGATACTCAGCAACAAGAATGAGGAGGGTAAGTGTGCATATCTGTGGATTGCCTGCCAGTCCCTGCCAGAGCCCTGTCAGCACTGTGAACATTCAAAGTAGTCGTGAGCTGAAATCATACTGGGTCCCTGCTGCAAAAACAATATATGTGCCTTGGTCTTTGGGAAGATATGGAGACTTATCAAGGTCCTCTTCTCTAGGCTCCTGCACTCAAAGCACGCATGGCCCCGGGGCTCTCCCAGTCTTGGACAAACGTCCACTTCCATTCTACAGGCTGGTCAGGTGTTGAGAAGTAGGCCTTTGCCAGCTCCAAGGTTATAGCCCACTGAGCCAGCTCTTGATCCTGGCAAATGGAGCATGTAACTGTGCTTTCTTTATTGATTCACTTCACTGATCAAGAACGTAATCCATTACTTTCAAATATAAATGCTTTCTTGTCCCCTCAGAGAAACCCTGATCCTGTCTTCTGAAGACTCTCCCCTCAGACATGGCCCTGAGCAGAGAGACGTTCTATTTTGGTTTTGCTTTGTTCTTCATTGTAGCTCAACTGCTGCCAGGTAAATCAAAGTTGATGGGGTTTTGATACGGTGATGGGGGCAGATCATGAAACCCAATGATTCTTCCATGCCTCATTGTGAAACTGAGAATACATCTTCTCTCCCCAAAGATTTCTTGGGCACTAGTGTTTCCTAAGAGCCAGCTGAATAGAGCTTTCATTTTTATTTTACTGCTTTGTACATTGGTCTCTCTGGCCGACAGAAGGACTAGCCTTGAGATCAGATAAAGATGGCAGCCATAACTTCAGCAGTACCTCAGGAGATATTTCACACCTAGAAGTTTTATACAGTGGCGTTTCTTGCTTTAATATTCTTTCCTAAAATGTATTTTGTTTTAAATTTAGGGTCCTGGGCAGGACTTGAGTATTCCCAGCCATTTCCAGGAGGTAAATTATACCCTTTACCTACACTTTCTCCTTTTCTCTTGGGGACTCAAGCCCAGTTAGCTATCTTTGACTGATGAAGCCAAGGAGCTGAGGCAGTTGTGAAAGGATTGAGTCCTGATCCGTTGGCTCCCTCTTCTGTTACTCTTGTGACCATGAACATATTTTTATTTTTCCAGTTGACTTCCCCATTAATTTATGTTGCTTGGGTTCAACCTCAGCCCCATCAATTAGCACTACCCAGAGAGCATGGCTTCCCTTATCTTACAACCCAAATCGGATGAGGTCTGCACAAGAGCAGCTGGGTAAGGAGGATCAAGCAGAATGGTGAAGACGGTCTGCTGGGAAGCTGCCTTCATTATAGATGAGCCATTTATGATAGTTAGCCACAAACTTTGCGTGTGCACACGGGAGGGTCTCTTACATGGGAAGACAGCACAGTGTAAGCACATTTACAAGACATATTAAAATATTTGTGGAGGGCTGGAGAAATGGCTCACTGGTTAGGGGTGCTTGCCTAAACCCATGAGGACCCAGGGTTGGACTCCAGCACCCACACAGTCTTGCTTGAGCCTGTAAGCCCAGCACTGTGTGGGCAGAACTAGGAGGTTCAAAGGGACTTTTTAAATCTACCAGCCCATCTGGTAGCTCAAAAAAAAAAAAAAAGAGCTAAGATTCAGAGAGAACATGCTTCAATGCTGAATGTGATGGGAGAGAATACCCAATGCCCTTTCTTACCCTGTGTATGCACATATTCATGTGCATGTGTACCACACAATGCATCTTTCTCTCTCACACACATGCACTAATATAACATAATAATTAACAACTAATTGAATAGACTCAGACAATATTCCAGAGTGAGACATGCAGAAGCCCTGGAGTACTAATTTCTCCAGTCCTTAATGAACACTTAATTACTAAAGCGCCCTTACAAGCAAATACCATACAGTACAAACATTAGTAATTTTGTTTCACCACTAAGCAAGTTAATATTGTGCACAGGTGTTTCCAGTATGTCCCTCAGTTCAAAGGGTTTAGGTAAATTAAGCAATTGATTGAAAATGTGCAGCTGGTCCTAGGCCCAAACAAGAATTGAGACTGAGATTATTCATCCCAGCTTCAAGGATCTGAAACCAATCCCTCTCATTTTCATCTGGTAAATGCTTCAGTAGTGTTAGATGTGCATTTTATTAGTTCCAGAGATAGATATTATTTGGTCACTTCCACTGGGCCCATGAAAGGCAGGAAACACCCGGGGAACAAGGATGATGATGGTTAATTGCTATCTTTAACCCTTTCCAGCTCCCACAGTATGGAAAGCAGATGCTCCAGCGTTGTGCTTTTCTTACACAGTGTGAGTGTGTGTGTGTGTGTGTGTGTGTGTGTGTGTGTGTGTGTTCATATATTTATGTGAAGGCCAGAGGTTAAGCTTAAATGTCATTCCCAGGAGACATGTTATTTTTTTTTTTTGCATATTTTCAATCTATCACAAATTCGACCAGGCTGACCACTGAGCCTCAAGTACCCAAATGTTCCCAAGTACGTAGCTCTTGGGTTGTATGCCACTGGGCCTGCCTTTTCATCCGGGCACTGAGGATCAGACTCATGAGGTAAAACTCATGTGTACCTAATAAACACTTTTCCACCTGAGCCCCCAAGCCTGTGAGCTAATCCTAGAAAATCCTCTTCATAACCGTACCTGCAAACCCTGCCTACTAAGATGGCCTTAGAGGCATGTCCCTCCCTTTCCTACAAAGCCCCAGCAAAGTCTCAGCAGCTCTTTCCTGGTACAGGGGAGTTTTCGGTGTGCGAGACGTGCAGGCTCGGTCGGGGAAAGTGCAGGAGGATGTGCATGGAAAGTGAGAAGGTTGCGGGCAAGTGCAAGCTGAACTTCTTCTGCTGTCGGGAAAGGATCTGAACAGTGCTCCTTGGGCCTAAAAGCCATACTGAAAGATGTCCAAGGAGAGACCTTCTGGGCTTCACTGGGCCATGGTCAGTGAGATTCGGGCCCATTCTCACCTCACTTTTGCTTCTGTGCTTCGTTCTAATTTTCATGATAAAAATCAAAAGAGAAATGAATGCCTTTTACTCAATCAGATGCTACTGAACATTTCCAGAATTCTTGTAATTTATAAGTCCTCTCTCCAGAATTTTCTCATATAGCTCTGGATCCCCTGAGAGATCAACTTTATCGCTCTTGCACATATTTTTAAGAAATTGAGGTCCAGAAAGGTTGCTGCCTGTGGGAAGCCAGAGCTGGGAGACAAGGGCAGACAAGGTGTATGTCACCACCTCACTCTGGGTGTCCCTCTAACTTACTAACAAAAGTGTCCTACTCCTCCATGTTGATGGTATTGTAATTCTATGGAATACAAGAAAACGTCATTCATTGTATTCTTGATGAGGTAGTGTGCTCTCATCCACGGATTGTAACAATTCTGATGTACTCTGTAAAAATAATGCCTATTCACTCTGTTAATGCCTGGTGGTACCGAGTTTGCATTGTTCCTCTTGCCTGCAAAAGAAAACTGCTAGGGATTAATTAAAATGTTCATTTGCATAGGACATCTGCACGTGAAAACTGTAACTTTTGCCTTGTGAAATAAAATTTGTAGCTTCAAAACCTCACGGTTAAAACCAACAGCCATGGAGCTTACACTTGGTCGGCTTTACGGGGGACTTGTGAACCTGAGCACTGTTCTGCCCAGTGTTATCTTGTACTTAGGCTCCTCTCTTATTCTTTCCCTTCTGACGCTGAAACATCAGCACTGTTCCCTTCAAGACCCATCTACCAGGGCTCCTGACTCTAGGTTGGCATTAGTCAATACCATCTGTTGAGAAAATGGCAGGTGAGAAAGGAACAGGAATATTTCTCTACCGGGGGCTTGATATTCCGCATTAAAGAGACTGCTTTTCTATCAGCTCTCACCTGGCATGTAGGTACTCCCATGGCATGTACTCCCATGGCAGGTAGAGCCTAAAACACTGGGCACAGCACAGCAAGACATATGTTTCCAATGGGTCACAAAAATATATGGTGGCAGCTCAGGGTTCCCCAATAATAGGAACAGGGACTGTCTCTGACATGAACTCATGGGCTGGCTCTTTGATCACCTCCACCTGAGGGGCGAGCAGCCTTACCAGTCCACAGAGGAAGACAAAGAAGCCAGTCCTGATGAGAACTGACAGATAAAGTCAGATGGAAGGGGAGGAGAACTTCCCTTATCATTGGACTGGGGGAGGGGCATAGGAGAAAAAGAGGGAGGGTGGGATTGGGAGGGAGTGGGGAAGGGGACTACAGCTGGGATACAAAGTGAATAAACTGTAATTAATAAAAATAAAATAATAAATAATATATATATACACATATATGTATATATCACTGGGCCTATTGGTGCAAAGCCATCCTTAGCAGGGAAACAGCTAAGGATGTGGCCTGTTAAGAAAAGAACTCAGAATAATGAAGTTTAGCATAAAGCTCTGGGAATGGAGTGGGAGTGAAGTGAATTCATAAAATGACAATTAGAGGCTGGCATGGTAGTGCACGGCCTTTAATCCCAGCATTCCAGGAGGCAGAGACAGATTCTGGCCTACAAAGGGAGTCCAGGACACTCAAAGCTACACAGAGAACCCTATCTAGAAAAAAAAAACCAAACACAATTAGAAAGACTTCCAACCACTTGGGGAACTATATGACCACACACTATGATGTTAGCAGCTTATAACAGCACATGCTATCTTGAACAACCTCAGGTTAGAAGTCTGGCTCAGGTGTAGATGGCTCCTCTGTTCAGAGGCAAAAAGCCTTCCAAAGGCACGCAGTCAGGGGCCAGCCTCTGCAGTCCTGGAGAGCACTTAGCACCCTCTGGCCACAGCGGTCATTGTTCATGGCTGTCTCATCCTTCAAGACCAGGAAGAGAATCTCTCACTTCAGAATTCCCCAGCTTATTTTTACACCAAAAAACAATCGTGAGGAACTGGGGCTGTAGATCTAGTTTACAGTGAAAAATATATATTGAAAATATATATACATATGTATATGACATTGAAATTGCAGCAAAGGGAGAGAGGGGAAAAAAGGATAACTCCATAATCTTAGTCAGACAAATAGCAAAGCTGACATAAGTCCTACTGAACTGATACTTACATTAAGAGAAATCAATTAACCATCCCAATTAGAGATTAAGAGAATGTATTCTTTAAAGATTGATGTTTAAGTTGCATATTTTTAAAATTTTACATTCAATGAAAATTTTTGGAAACAAATTCTAGACCAATTAGCATGTAAAACAGACTTTGACAGAAACAGACTGTTACTAGAGACAAAGAGGTTTTATGACTCAAGTGTCAGTCCAGGAGAGGAGATGTAATTAGAAAAGAATTGTGTCTAAAAGTGGAACCGTAAAATACTTTGAAGGAAAAACTGACACACTCAAAACTCTATGTCTGGTCTTTTCCCAGAGTCAACAAAAACTCTTAGCTGTGAACATATATAGACAAAACAAAACAAAAAAATGACATCCTTCCAATATACAATGTCACAGTGTAAACATTTCCGTTATTAAAAAAATCAGGAGAGGACAGCAAAGAAGGATGGCCCAAAGCTAGACCCAAATCCATCTGGGCAAACACTAAAGCCTTCTGCTCTGTGCCTGGCATCTGGAGCATGGAGAGACTGCCATGTCAACTCCAGAGGGTCTGGGTAGCCTTGTCTCCAGAAGCAAGCATGGCTTCTTTTAGACTGGCTTGTTTGGTGAGTGCAGCTAGAGATCCAACAATCTTTGGTGGGAGGGGGAGCTGAGGTAGGGTTTCTCTGTGTAACCGTGGCTGTCCTGGACTCCCTCCAACTCACAGAGATCTGCCTGCCTCTGCCTCCGGAGTGCTGGGACCAAAGGCGTGCACCACCCCATATTCGGCAAAGTAGTTCTACTTAGGTTTGAACCCCAGACCCCCAGACCTAGAGCCTGGTGCTTTACCAACTGTGCCACCTGAGGTTTTCTGAGACCCAACAATCTTGGTTTCCCTAATGCCCTAGGGTCTCCAATGAAGCATAGACCCCACTCTTTGGGCAAAGCCTGTCCCAGGACTCTTTGCAGGGAATTTGATCTCACTATACAGTCCTGTGTCTCCCCAGCTTTTCTCGGGGAACCTTTTTGAAAGTCTCCACAATCTCACCAGTCTCTCTGCAAACCAACAAAACCAGGAGGACACAGATGATGCCAAATTCTACTGCCAACTCCAAGTCACTGGGCCCTCTTGGACTGCAGCTGCAGCAAGCTCTGAAAGTTTCCCTAAGCAACCCTTTCACAGAAGGGCTTTCACATGTTTGTGCTTTTCCACCCTGGGCTCTTCAGTGGGAAGGAATCTCACCCACCAGACACCTCTCCTGCCTTTCCAAGGCAAAGTACTTAGTGTCACTTTAACAGCACCAGTTTTACTCAGGAAACGGAAAGAAAGTGACACCAGGGGTCAAGAGGGGAGCCTGGATCCTGGAGGAGGTCAGAGCCTCTGGGTTCCTGGGCCTGAGGGGGGGGGAGGGGTAAGGCGCAAGCACCTCCTTTTCTGGCTTTGTCTCTCATAAAGTGTTGAACAGGGTGCTGAATGGGGAGAAGAGGGACCTTGTAGTAGTCTATTTTTCCTTTGCTATCACACAATGACTGAGTCTAAGTACTTTATTTTTTTTTAAATATTTCACTCACAAGATAAAGTTCAGGATCAGTAGACATCTGTGTTCAGCTTCGGAGAGGGTCTCTGAGGCTGTGTCAAACCTTGGTGATGGCATCCGGGAAGAAGAGCGTGGATGAGGGCAAAGGACAGCATGGAAAACCAAAAGCCAGAGATCAGGGAGGGGACATTCTTATTGTAACAGCCTCTCTGGGAAGAGCCAGAGCCCATAAGAACCAGGTTAACTCCTTCTAAGGCCAGTGACCTAATTAACTTACATGGATCTACATATATGTTTTGTTTGTTTTACTTTTGTTTTGTTGGGACAGAGTCAGTCTGAGGCCCAACTGGGCTAGTAATCACTATGGAGCACAAGCTGGCCTGTGCACTCTGCCTCCACCTCGTACCGGGACAGGGATGTGTCGCCGCAGCAGGGCTGTCAAGCTTTACATCGTAAATGTTCTATCATATTTCACACTGAGGGTCCAGACTCTAACACGTTTAAAATCGCCAGTAACTCGCCCTACTTTATATCCTACCTAGACATTTCCTTTCCTCCAAAGTATGCCTGACTTCACGTCATCTTGCACTTCTTCTCGGCAGCTCTGCATATATCCAGAAATTAATTTGCTATTAACGTGAGACTTGGTCTGTTAAGCTCTCCCTCTGTTGGGGATGTTCATTTTTATTCTTCCAGATAACTCTCCTGCACAAAATCTTCCACTGGTTGGAAAGATGGCTCAGTGGTTAAGAGCACGGAGGACCTAGTTAAGAGCACTGAGGACCTAGATAAGAACACTTTTGCAGGAAGAGGAAGAAGAGGAAGAGGAAGAGGAAGAAGAAGAAGGAGAAACCTATACTGTCTACTTTGGTTTTGGGACAAATTTAAGGCCTCTTGGTAGCACATATCTGTGTAGCACAAACATTCACGGCTTTTGCACCACAAATGGTAACGGAAAGAGTGTTTAGAAATGCACCATCCTCAAAGACTTACATATGCATGAGCTTGAAAGATTTAATAACAATTTACATCTAATTGTTAGTTTAGTTATGAATTACCCTAAGCAGACAACTTCCCACTAGAAAATTAAACAACACTGATGCAAGAACCTAATGGAAAAAAAGAAACCCAAACTGAGCTGGCCTCTTTTATGAAATTTAATATCTATTGGGATAGCTAATTTATTCTATACCAAAAGCCACTATACCAGTTTTCAATCACTTAATTAACAACTGGTGGATAAAACTTGTAAAAGAGTATTTTATACATAAAACATTACTGCAGGGGGAAAAAAACGAGTGGATGGTTGTAGATTTTGTAGAAATGGGGATATTGAGAGGGAGCATGAAAGGAAATGGGGGAAGCCTAAGAAAAAAGGGAATAGAATATTCTGAGCAAGAAGAGAGGGCTCTTCATCTGCCTTGCCTCTGATAAAAGACTTAGACAACGCCGATCATCTGGCCCACGTTAGTCAGTGGAGCATGGAAGCGGTTCTCTCTTAAGGCTGTTTCTGAGCAGTAGCATGGGTCTTACTCTCCTCTCCTTGATAAAGGAGCCTAGCTGCACTGCTGTGCCTCCTTCACCTCTCTCCATGCCTGGAGACATGCGAATCCTTTCCTTAATTGTTGCTGGGCTCTTGCTTCTCCTTCAGCTTCACCCAGGTAAGAGAGCAATCACTGGAGAGCTCATATTGGCAACCTAACCCGGATCTGTCTTTGGAAAAGCAAGCTGTTTCCAGGGAAACCTCAACCATTCCCCTCCGTGGTCTTTAACAGCCTCAGGCCAAACCAGCACAGGAAATGTTCTTCTGAGCTCAGAGACAGAAGAATCCAGTTCCACTGACTTAGATCACCGACAGCTAGCACACAAGGTACACTTCTCTAGTCCGTCTACACAGGGATTTGGACCTCTTTGCTCTTTTAGATCCCTCGCCTGATTTTCAAATCTTCAACACATCTCAGCATATGACAAAGCAACAGCTTTAGAAAGGGAAAACACATTATACTTTTCCATGTCTCCATAGTTGGTTCAACTATCCTACCTCTGAGAGTATTCCAAACTTTTTTTGGGATCTCAGTACAATGGGAAATGATCTCACAGGAATGCTACTATCTAATGTGTTAGCACTTGACAGGTGCCTTAAACAGGTCTGTTTATACAACATAACAACCTACAACAGCTAGCTAGCCCTCCCCAAACAACCTTGAAACACGCTCCATGTCTTCTGAGGTTTCCCAGCCTTCCTTCGTAACTCCTGAGTGTTTAGCCCTCTGGGGCAGAGAGACAAAAGATCCTGGCAACATGTCCTTACCACTTGTGAAACACTGGCCCCAGCTGTATCCACTCAGCTATACAGAATGAGCAGAAACTTTTAACTTAAGCAAAACCTTTGTCCTTAATTTTCTGGAAATATATTGGTGTATTATTTCTGTTAATAAAAAACAGATTCCCTGAAAGAGTAAAATTATTCAAAAAACTTGTGATGCATAAATAAATAAATGAGTAAGAAACCACTTTCCTAAAGCCCAGAATGCCAAGTACAAAGAAGCCAAAGTAGGGCAAGGCATACTCTAACTAGGAGATGCAGAAAGGTCTCCTGGGAACATGTTTTTAAATGAGCTTTTGGTAAGAGGCAGCCCTGGAACTGAGGAGCATCCAGGGAACAAGATCTGTGCTGAGCTCTCCCTTACAAACCAGCTTGATACAGAATAGAAAAGCGATTCAGTCTGTCTTCTCCATCTCCTCCTGCCTCAGGAGTTCACTGTATCCAGACCAACACATAGAAGCTCAGTAGCTTACCTACTCCAGATCTCAGCCTATTCATATTTGAATCCCAGTACACAGGAGGGTGAAAACTATGACCATCATAGCCAAGGAAATGACATGGAATTTCAGAGGTGTGAGTGAATTCAACAGTCGATAGAAGGCAACACACTAGCTGAGACCAACCCTTAGTTCTGGTCCTCAGAGAGTGTCTGACCTCAGTGCTTACGTTTCTTTTCTGCAAATGCCAATAATGAGAGTGTTCTTGTTTAATTTTATATCTGAAACCTTAAGATCATATGATAACGTGCATGATTTACTGTTGATTTGCCTATAATGTTATTTGTACTGTCTTTAAATTTTGATCTATATCAGACAGTACTAGAAATACAAAGAAAAAAATCTTGCTGAAAAAGTTTGTATCTTGGAGTTGGGAAGTGGTTTGCTTACCTTCCTAGGAAGAAACATTCTCTTTCTGTGTGAGCTAGCTGATATGGACAGAGAAATTGCGTTACCTGTAGCTTTCCCAAATGTTTACTAAAGGCGCTGATTGCACATGAATTACGAGGAGTCTGGGCCTCTGTCTGTCTGTCTGTCTGTCTGTCTGTCTGTCTGTATGTATGTATGCATGTATGTATGTATGTATGTATGTGTGTGTATGTATGTATGTGTGTGTATGTCTCTATCTCTCTGCCTCTCTGTCTGCCTCTCTGTCTGTCTATCTGTCTCTCTCTTTGATTTAGTAATGAAAAATTAGTGAGAGATTACCTGATAACAGCTGCTCTTTTCCTCTAGCCAGGGGAGCAATTTACAGAAGATACCTCTGTACAAAACTGGAGGGCCGATGTGAAATTAACTGCCTTACCTTTGAAGAAAAGATCGGAGGCTGCCGAGCCAACTTAACACCACTCTGCTGCAGAAAAAGAAGGAAACACTGAACTCTCGGCACCAGGTACAAGGCAGAATCTCAGAAAAGAACCTCTCTGGACTGTCTTCTCATCCGCCTCCTCTCCAGTTTTGGACTTTCCAAAGTCAGGTCCATTCCATCTCTAGCATTGAGGAAAATGGTCTCCCTGGGTCTGACCTTCTATGGGGCCAACACTATGTCCTGTAAACTCTATACACTGTCTTTCTGGCAAAGTCTATGGACTGTTTCATTAGCTAATAAAAGTATGAAAACACATAAAAGCAGGTAAGATGGAAGAATTGGCTTGCGGCCCGGATGAACTGCTTTCTCCAGCTCTCTCCCTAGCTTTAAGCAAATCTTTGACAATGAGGGTTCTTCCCAAGCTCCTGATAGCTGTAAGCAGAAGAAACTTGACCCTCACAGTAAATGTGCTGCCTGCCAGACTCAGATGATGTCAGCAATAGCCCTGCCACATGCTGTGAGAAATCTTTTAAGCTGCCTTCCATACACTGCCTGGCCTAGAACACCGATTTCCTTCTAGAACAGAGCTCATATCAAACTCGGAGTGGCTGTAGAGTCAACATGTCTCTCACTGACCACTTAGAGTGAGAACATGAATCAGAGCTTGACCTCAGAAGTCACAGACTCAGTGCCTTGCTACAGATGAGCCCACATTCAGTTTATGACTTACTACACCGAGAATTTAGACTTCTGGCTTTTGTGTCTTGTGCTCTTAGCGTGCCCATTAAATAGAGCGCTGGGTGAGGATGGAACAACAAAGGCCATTCATAAGGGTGTGACATTTCTTAGCAGGAAAAGTGGTCAGTGGAATGGAAGGAAAGGTTGAGACAATCCGCCGAAGAAGAAAACAAGCAGGCACTTAACCTCAAATGCCTCTTGCGAGCCTGCATTTACTTACCAGCTTTTCTGAGTCCTCCTCCTGCCTACAGAGGGGAGTGGCTGGCTTCCGAGATGCTTAGAGAACTAGTGAAGGTGACTGAACTATTGTGTATCTTAATTAGGGAAGTGGCTGCTTAATCAATCGTGTATCTCTTCATTCCATATGACAAGCACAGGCATGCACACACACACACACTAGCATGCACATATGTCTAAGCTGTATCTTCACAATACAGATGTGTGCATTTAAGTCAAATGATATGCTGGCATGAATTCATTATCTAACTCTATGATGAACCTCTATGTAATACACTCATAAATGTGTTGTACATTAATATTCTGAAAGTTATTTTCTTTTTTTGGAATCAATACATATGGTCTTCAGAAACAAATTCCATAATCAAAAATAGTTTATAGGATTTTAGGAACTAGGGGAGGGGCATGCTGTCTGCAGACACTGAAATTATTTACTATCAATATGTGAAGGAATCTTACAGATAGTTCTTCTCAATGTTTTGCAGAGAAGAATCTTATGAGTGCCTACTGCCCTGGAAAAGCTCAGTGTCAATTAGGTGTCAGTGCCAAAAAGACATCTTGCAACCTTAGTTTTAGTTCCTTGTTCTCCTTGCTGGTTTTCTCTGATGATTGTTCATGAACTGTTATTACAGGTAGCATGTGCTTGCAGATAAAGAGCTATAATATTTATGAGCTAGTTTAAGACGTGGGTAAATAATTCTTTATTGTTGTCAGTTTATATTGAAATAATTATTAATCAATTTAAACATGGGGCCATATAGCATTTTAATAATTTAATCTGCCTTAGACAGATTAAAAGTGAAGAGGGAGTTTCTAGGAGATGTTTGTAAGCAGCCAGCTGGGTACACTCTGAATCAAGAGACCATGAAGCAAAAGTAGCAGCCAGACTCTACATCTGTGTATGTGCATGTGCGTGTGTGCGCATGCATGTATGTTTGTGTTTGGTGTGAGTGTGTAAGTGGGATGCTGTTCTACGTACTATGCATAGAAGATAGGCTCTCTGCAAGACTAAAACTCAAGCCTGTTTTGTCTAGATTTGAAACAGTGACTTGGTAAAACTTCATATTTGTTGGTATCAGATATTGAGTTAGCAAGCATAAGGTCACCATTCAAAGCACATGTGTGATTTACAAAACTCAACAACATCATTTGAATATTTTCTTCACATTTTGCTGGCCTCGTTTTGATATTAGAATCCACAAGGATATTCGCATTTCAAATACTCAAATATTTAGCTCCCAATTTTTATTTTGTTCCATTTTATGATGCACAATTCTCTTGGTCTCTTTTAGGCTGTAACTCAGAGTTTCTTAGAGTGATACGACCCTTTTAAAAGCTTTTCAATTTTTGTCAAAAAATATTCTGTGGCACTTATCAAAACACATAAAGGAGGATCACTTTCTGGACATGAGCAATAGAAATTGGGACCACTGAAACAGTCTCTCTGCAGAGGTGAGATTTGTGGTTCAGATCCAAATATAGTACTGGAAAGTGGGAAAAGACAGGAGACAAAATAGAGGTCAACGAACAAAAAATTACTGAGAGAAAAGAAAAATTTCAAAATGTGGATTCTGAATAATACAAGATTCTTAGCGTTGGGAGCAAGAAGCCAAATCAGAAGCTTGGCAATCGCGCCCTCTAGTGGAAATATCACTTAATAACTCGTCCTTTGCATGCTTTTGTGTGTGAGATGTGTGTTTTGTTTTTTAATAGTATTTTCCCTTTTCTTAATAAACTCTTTCTTTGAAGGCATGCTGGCTATCCTGTGTCTCTGTCCTTTGCTGTCTGGACAGACATATACTAATGGACTAGTAACACGCATGTGGGAAATGATAGAATACAAGGATTCATGGGAGTTAAAAGGCCTTTTGAGCCAAATGTGAACAGTGGAAATGTTTAGAAAGATGTCCCTTAACTAAGTTTATCTGTCAAAATGATAACTAGAATCTTAAAACAGAGGTTGACATAATTCCTGTAGACCATAATGATGAAGCTAAAATCAGTTTGAAAGCAAACAGCTCAGTGAGAAGGTTGTGGTCGAGAGTACTGTTAAGGCTGGGAAGGCACCTCCATCAGTAAGGCAGCTGACTCCCTAAGGACACACACTGACCACCAGGCCCTTGCTGGTTATCCCAGATCTGGGAAGACCCAAACGGATCCCCTGGGCTCCGTCATTGGTTGGGCTGGTGGGTGTGGCCAGAGGCAAACCCCTGGCGGACTCTGTCTCTAAAAGAAAGACAGAAGATCTGAGAAGCGACCTTTGACAATCTCTTCTGGCCTCCACACGAACGTCATGTATGTTCTGACAAACATACAGAGGCACTGTACCTGCTTGCCTGTACACACACACACACACACACACGCACGCACGCACGCACACACACACACTCACACACACACAAGAATGAATGTGAGTCCTACTGTGTGTGAACCATGAGTTATAAAGCACATGACTTTACATTTAACAAATGTTTAAAAAAAAAAAAAACAGCTGCGATAAGTTTGACAGACATAATCTCAAATTTCCCAAGCTAAGTCTTCCCTGGAATTTAATGTATCTGAGATTTTCATCA
The DNA here is from genome assembly GCA_028658305.1 of Pachyuromys duprasi. Lineage (NCBI taxonomy): Eukaryota > Metazoa > Chordata > Mammalia > Rodentia > Muridae > Pachyuromys > Pachyuromys duprasi. Next base: position 106,824,356 of record CM053764.1, on the reverse strand, counting down.
TCTAAAATGTCAGCAGATGTGTTTTGCTACTTTAAGCTGCATTCCTCTTGGATCTACTTATTTCTTTTTTTTTCTTTTTTTTATTTGCTTTTTTTAAATTTATTTATTTTTATCTCAATCACAGGTTAGGTACTTTGAATCCCAGGCGTAGCCCCCTCCCTCAGTCCCTCCTACCCTCCCACTCCCTCCCTCATCTCCCTCCTCCCCGCCCTCTCCAAG
>CM053764.1:106808066-106823637 GCA_028658305.1 Pachyuromys duprasi | reverse complement strand
AAAAAAATGCAGGATGAAACCAATATCTTACAAGGCCTTCAGCACTCTGCTATGAAACTCCAGGTGCCTTGATTTTCACATGAATACAAGACATACATACACACAGCCACACAAAAACAAACAGGGAGGCAATATTGGGGGCAGGAGGAGGTCAGTGAACCCAACAGTTTCATCCTTCAAGCCCAAACTGCAATGCATGCTGTGATGAAAGGGTGTAATGAACAGCCAGGATTTACACTTTGTGAGGAATTCAAAGTCGTGGCCGCATAAATGGAAAGCAAATGAAAGCGGAGGTATGGGGACAGTGAGTGGCCTCATGTGGAGAAAACCTGGCATAAGAACTCAGTAAGAAGCCTACTGAGTCCTAAAATTGATGCAATTGACCCATTTGACCATGGCATCCATGACCAGCAGCCCTGGAAGGACAGGCCTACAAACTGTCCTGTATCTCGATGGTCTTAAGATGACAAGGAGCGGGTACCTGTGCATAGTGTTGGAATGGTGAACCTCATGGGGTAGGTTGAGAGCCACTTGGGTTTGTGGCTCATTATTGGGCCATAGGTTCTGTGAAAAACCCCATGCCTTAGGCCCAAGAACACCAGTGCAGACATAATTTCTAGACCAATTTTATTACTGAAAGTGGGAAACATTATAAAACATGACAACTCAAACAAAGTTAGGACATTGAGGTAGCTGAAAAGACATTCTACAGGTCATTGATAATGACAATGGAGAGGACAGGTGACCTTTCTTCAGAGGTCTTCTCAGGTCAGAGTCCAGAGTTCATGCTGAGGTGAGGCTCCACGCAGAGATGTGAGTCCACACACACTAGAACGGTCATTTGGAAGTGGACCTGAGAGGTCCCAGTCATGTCATCTAACTGGTTAACTCAGAGAGGACCAGTCTGAAAGTGTCAGTTATGAGCAGGGAGGTGGCATCTGCTGTCCCTGTGTCTGCTCACTCCCCATCACTGTCCTCTGAAGAGGAGGAGACCTGAAGGTCCTCATAGAGGATGCTCACTGGGACCTGGGAGTGTGCTGGCTCACCTTTCTCCAGGAAGGCAGGGCCCTCGCGAGGAGCTGTTTGCTTCCCAGGGGCACGTGCTGAGGAGGCTGCCAGGAACCGGGAGCTCCAGCAGTCACCGCCACTTTTACTAAAGACCATTCTCAGGGACTGGCCTGCAGCACGGCCAGTCGATGCCTTAGAGGACTTAGCACAGGCTGTGGCTGAGACCAGAGCAGCCCTGCTTTGTGGCTGTTCTTGGTCAGTGCTGGGCACCTGGGCTGCTGTTTTCTTGCTCACTGGCATTGCCTCTTTTAGTCCAAGTCTGTTGGCAATGGGAGGAGACTGCCTATCCCAGCAGGCCTTCAAAACAGTGCTTGCATTGCTCTCCTCTGGTGCACTGGCAGAGTTGACTCTTGGTTTCTTTGAGGATTTCTGGCTAGGCAGTGTGGGATGCCAGGAAGCTTTCTCACCTGGGGCCCAGAAGCTGAGTTCAGGGTTCTGTCTTCCCTGATGGAGGGCAGCATGCTGGCTGGGCTGTGTTTTCACACTGGGACCCTGGGCTTCTGACTCTGTGTGGAATGCTTCACCAACTCCATTCCTTTGGGGGACTGCAATGGGGTGCTGATGTGAGGCTCCTGGTAGCTTTGGATCCAGCAGGTCTTGTGAGGCTGTGTTTCCACCACCCTGCCTGAACCCTGGCTGTGTGATACCAGGGACAGCCATGTTCTGACCTTCTTCCTGCCTAGAAGGAAAGATGCAGGAGGCATCAAAGCTTTGGATGGCAGGGTTTCTAGTGCACAACCGCTTCCCAGGAGACTTTCTGGCAGGTGGCACAGTAGTCTGAGTTTGGTTGGCCAGAGACTTCCTTGTGTTTCCAGGACTGAACACTGGCATCTTGGGATGCTGTGGAAAAACCAATTGTCAGCATAAATTGACTATGTAAGTCTTCCAAATATCACAAAGAGCTCATGAGATGATCATGACAGAAAAACACTTGTATAAGTTCACTTTAACGTGAACTTACTCAGTCTCTGATAGTTTACACTAGTTATCTAGCATGAGAACGAGTAGTAGGGAAATGTGAAGAGTTTCAGCCTCCCTGTGAAGTTTACATGAATTGAACTCTAATCATTCAAATGTATCTCCATGTGTTTATGTGATTTCTGTAAGGATCATATATATAAATATTTATATATGATATAAACAGACAGATAAGAATATGGACATGAGCCTTTTGTGCTCAAGAGGAAAATAATTCAAATTACCATGCAATTTCCAGTTTATTGAAAACCCTAATCCTCTCACCTAGGATGTGAAACAGGGGAAGAGGCATGTTAAGATGATATGACTTGAATCTGACTCTCAAAATGAGAGTCAACTCTGCAGCCAACAGATTGGGATGGAATAAAAATAAAATAAAATATTTTTTTTAAAAAAGGATGCATTCATTCCCCTTAAAGTTCTCCAATAAAAGTCTAGATTTTGAAAGTAGCTCACAAAATCAGTTCAAAATGGCAACAGTCAATCTAGACAGACAGGAAGATCACCAGAAGGCTAGAAGAGCTGGCCATGTTTGTAATCTGACCTCAGAAGGAAGGGCCACCTGGAGACCAGGACCCAAGGTCATGCTCAAGGACAGGTAAGGAGGAGCCTGCCCATCCTCCAAGAGAATTGGTCTACCAAAGGAAAGGCATACAGTAGAGGCTCACTCGCTCCTCAAAACCCAAGTCAGTCTGAACTATGGAAATGACCAAATGAGTCTTTGCTGCAGCAGAGAGAACTGATGCAATGGGACATGCATGGGGTCATGAGATGAGCAAGCAGATGGTGCAGAAGGGAACGGGCAGGTGGGGTAGAGCACAGAGAAAGGGACTCTCAGGAATGGGGGAACTGCTGCTACTCACGGCCAAGTTGATGTGCTGGGCCCTCCTTTGTGGATTCATGGGGAGTTTCTGGAAGGGAGCCTTCCTCTGCTGCTCATCACCTCTGTGGGACAGACAATGGTGTGGAAACACATCAGATTTACCCACCCACTCACCCACCCACACCCACTCTCACCCACCCACTTCCCATTCACCCACCCACTCACTCTCTCAGTCCCTAATACATTACTTAATAGCTGTCTGGCCCTTTCAGTGTTTGGGGACAGAGAGATGAGAGATGGTATCACCATGAGCTTTGCTGCACCTAGAGCCTTCTCTCCTGACAGCCCCTTCCCCATCACTCACCTCTGTCCACTGACTTGACTAGGTTTCTTTTCTCTCTTGACCTGGCTTATAGGCCCTGGTTTCTGGAGATCCTGGGTCCTGAGAGGATCCTGATTCTCTTTCTCCTTCCTGGTTCCCAGAGGCTGTAGGCCTAGAAGCACTTGGTCATACTTGATTGGGCACCTTCTGTTCCTTGCTGTGTGGCCAAAGGCCCCACACTCTCTGCATTTTACCTGTGAGTAGCAAATGAGATATCAGAGTCAAAAAGGGATCCAGGTACCTCTTAGGGATAAAGGGTTAAAATGCCCTGTAATGTACTCTCTTCAGAAATGAAACACACTATAGATTGGGTTTAACCTTCAAATGGTTATTTCATTGAACCTAGAAAGCACACTTGCCATCTGAATGGGTGTGAATCCTGTTTCTGCCAAAGGACCAATCCTGCTAAAGATAGGCTGGGCCTACTTCCCAGTGTCTCCTTAGGTCCACATGCAGGGGGAGCAGCTCTTTTGCCTGGCCTTCTGATACCTCTGCTATGGTCAGGACCTTGAATGGATGCAACAAATTTAACAGGGCCCCAGAACTTAGCAAACCCCTAGACATTGGTACGACTGACTCCATGATATTCATGCTGTGGAATTCATTCCATAGTCACTTCGATCAGCCATAATAAAAACAAGACCCAGTCCATTCAGGTCCATGGTTCTGGGGAAATGTCTCAATGTATTACCCTTGCCTTTTTGGCCTCCGCATTTCTGCCTCTGGCCTAGTGTTCCGGGTAACTGATGTATGTTGATCCAGAACATGGTTTTTGTGCTCAAAAGTTAACTCCAAGAAAAGCTCAGTGATCCTCTGGGATGCAGAGGATCTATCTGCTCAGTGTACTCTGCCAGCTGGTTAATCAGGACTTTCTATTGACTTAAACCCATGTTCCCAGCAGTCTTCTCTGGTGAAAAACCCACAACACTGAAGAAGCCCAGTCCATGTCTCACCTAGCCCCAGTAGTTGCTGACACATAAAGGTCTCCACTTACCCTAGGGTTCTCTTCTTCTGGTGGGGGCACGTTCTGTGCCCATAGGCCTCTTGGCTTTCCCTGGATTCCTGTTGCTAGAATTGTTCCATGGCCCTGGCTCTTCATGGGTGACTCCATCTTCTGGATCTGTTGGCTTTGATTTCCTGAATCAGATACAAACAAAAGATTTTGAACCAATGCAACTAAGCATCTTGACATGACAAGAATACTTGGCCTGAGCCACCCGGGTCTGCAGCCCCCAAGACCACGACAGATCAGAGGAAGCTGCAGTTCCCTGGCCTGTGCCACTTCCTGGAACTCACCCTGATCCGCGGCCCCAAGAACACCATGGATAAAGGAGCAGCAGCCTACCAGCAACAGCGGCCAGGTCTTCCCATGGCTCTCTCTACTCCACTTCCTCTGTGCTCCCCACAACCCAGTCCCCCTGCCTGCACCATTTCCCAGGTCCTATCCCAATCTGAGGCACCTGAGACAGCACAGAGTAGAAAGCAGCAGGAAAACCAGAGGACTCTGGCCACCCAGGGCCATGAGCTCTATCTACAATCCCAGAAACCTATCTCCATCAGAGCCCACCAGGCCTGCTAGTAACAGAAACCAAAGGGCTAGAGGTCAGTGCAAGAACACCAGCAACAAAACTCAGAGCCGTATGACACCACCAAAACCCAAACATCTTACCACAGCAAGCCCTGAGGATACTATCACGCTAGAAGCACAAGAAAACAATCTTAAATCTGAGATTATGAAAGTGATAGAGGCCTTAAAAGAAGAAAATAATCCCTTAAAGAACTGCAGGAAAACACAACCAAACAGGTGAAGGAATTAAATAAATCCCTAAAGGAAACACAGGAAAATACAATCAAACAGGTGAAGGAACTCAGTAAATCCCTGAAAGAAATACATGAAAAGACAACCAAATGGGAAAAGGAAATGAATAAAACTGTCCGGTACCTTAAAATGGAAATAGAAGCAATAAAGAAAACTTAATCCAAGGTAATCCTGGAGAAGGAAAACCTAGGGAAGAGAAAAGAAACTATAGACACAAGCATCAATAACAGAATACAAGAGATGGAAGAAAGAATCTCAGGTGTACAAGATATGATTGAAGAAACTGATACATCAGTCAAAGAAAATGTTAAATCTAAAAAGTTCCTGACAGAAAACATCTAAGAAATCTGGGGCAATAGGAAAAGACCAAACCTAAGAATAATAGGAATAGAAGACTCTTAACAATAATGATAGACAGTACCTAAGAATAAAGGGCTGGAAAAAGGTTTTCCAAGCAAATGGACACAAGAAACAAATGGAGTAGATATTCTAATATCTAATAAAATAGACTTTCAACCAAAATTAATCAAAAGTGATAGGAAGGGCACTTCAGACTCATCAAAGGAAAAATTGACCAAAATGACAACTCAATTCTAAACATATATGCCCCAAATGCAAAGGCACCCACATTTGTAAAAGAAACATTACTAAAGCTTAAATCACACATAGATCCACACATGTTAATAGTAGGAGACTTCAACACACCTCTCTCACCAATGCACAGATCATCGAAACAGAAACTAAACAGAGAAATAACGAAACTAACTGATGTTATGAGTCAATTGGAACTAACATATATCTACAGAACATTCCATCCAAACACAGAAGAATATACTTTATTCTCAGCACCTCATGGAACCTTCTCCAGAACTGACCACATACTTAGACACAAAGCAAGCCTCAACAAATACAAGGAAATTGAAATAACACCTTGTATTCTATCAGACCACCATAGATTAAAGCTAGACTTCAACAAAAATAGAAGCAATAGAATGCCTAAAAACTCATGGAAACTGAACAACTCTCTACTTAATGATCACTGGGTCAGGGAAGAAATAAAGAAAGAAATTAAAGACATTCTAGAATGCAATGAAAATGAAGGCACAACATATCAAACTTATGGGACACAATGAAAGCAGTGCTAAGAGAAAGTTCATAACATTCAGGGCCTTCATAAAGAATGAGGAGAGAGTTCATACTGGCAACTTAACAGCCCACCTGAAAGCTCTAGAAAAAAAATGAAACAAACACACTCATGAGGAGTCAACAGCAGGTAATAAATCAAACTCAGGGCTGAAATCAATAACCTAGAAACAAAGAGAACAATACAGAGAATCAACAAAACCAAAAGCTGCTTTTTTGAGAAAATCAACAAGACAGACAAACCCTTTGCCAAACTAACTAAAAGGAGGGAGGGTATCCACATTAGTAAAATCAGAAATGAAAAGGGAGATATAACAACAGACACCAAGGAAATCCAAAGAATCATTGGATCATACTTTAAACACTATACACCACAAGATTGGAAAATCTAAATAAAATGGATGATTTTCTTGATAGATCCCTTTACCAAAGTTAAATCAAAATCAGGTTAACAATTTAAATAAACCCATAATCCCTAAGGAAATAGAAGCAGACATCAAACGCCTCCCAACCAAAAAGAGCCCTGGGCCAGATGGTTTTAGCACAAAATTCTACCAGGCTTTCAAAGAAGAGCTAATACCAATACTCCTCAAATTATTCCACAAAATAGAAACAAAAAGAACATTGCCAAACTCATTCTATGAGGCTACAGTCACCATGATATCTAAACCATACAAAGACCCAACAAAGAAAGAGAATTTCAGACAAATCTCCCTTATGAACATTGATGCAAAAATAGTCTATAAAATACTTGCAAACCGAATCCAGAAACACATCAAAAATATCCATCATGATCAAGTAGGCTTCATCCCGGGAATGCAGGGATGGTTCAACATATAAAAACCCATCAATGTAATCCACCATATAAACAAACTGAAAGAAGAAAAACCACATAATCATCTCATTAGATGCTGAAAAGGCCTTTGGCAAAATCCAAAACCCCTTCATGTTTTGGATTTTCTTCATGTTCTTGGAGAGATCAAGGAGTCAAGGCACATACCTAAACACAATAAAGGCAATATTCAGCAAGCCAATAGCCAACATCAAGTTAAATGGAGAGAAACTTAAAGCATTCCCGCTAAAATCAGGGCCAAGACAAGGCTGCCACTCTCACCATATCTCTTCAATATAGTACTTGACTTTCTAGTGAGAGCAGTAAGGCAAGTAAAGGAGGTCAAAAATATACGAATTGGAAAGGAAGAAGTCAAAGTATCACCATTCACAGATGATATGATAATATACATAAGTGACCCCAAGATTCCACCAGAGAAATCCTACAGCTGATAAACACCTTCAGCAAAGTGTCTGGATACAAAATTAACTCAAAAAAGTCAGTAGCCTTCCTTTATACAAGCAACAAAAGGTCTGAAAAAAAATTAGGGAAACAACACCTTTCACAATACCAACAAATAATATAAAATATCTTGGTGTAACTCTAACCAAGCAAGTGAAAGACCTATGCGACAAGAATTCCAAATCTTTGAAGAAAGGAACTAGAGAATATTTTAGAAGATAGAAAGATCTCCCATGCTCTTGGATCAGTAGGATTAACATTGTAAAAATGACCATCCTGCCAAAAGCTGTCTACAGATTCAATGCAATTCCAAACAAAATTCTTTACAGACCTGGAAAGAACAACCATTAACTTAGTATGGAAAAATAAAAGACCCAAGATAGCCAAAACAATTCTGAACAATAAAAGAACTTCTGGTGGTATCAACATCCCTGATTTCAAGCTATACTACAGAGCAATAGTAATAAAAGCTGCATGGTGTTAGCATAGAAACAGACAGGTTGATCAATGGAACAAAACTGAAGACCCAGAAATAAACCCACACTAATACAGGCACTTGATTTTCAACAAAGAAGTCAAAACTATACAATGGAAAAAAGAAAGAATCTTCAACAAAAGGTATTGGTCTAACTGGATGTCTGCATGTAGAAAAATGCAAATATACCTGTATTTATCACCCTGCACAAAACTCAATTCCAAGTGGATGAAAGACCTTGACAAAAATAACCATAGACACTAAATCTAGGTAAAGTGGGAAAAAGTCTGGAACTCACTGGCGTAGGAGACAACTTCTTGAACAGAACACCAACAGTGCAGGCTCTGAGATCAACAATTAATAAATGGGATCTCATGAAACTGAGAAGCTTCTGTAAGTCAAAGGACACTGTCAACAGAACAAAATGGCAGCCGACAGATTGGGAAAAGATCTTCACCAACCCTACATCAGAGGGATAATATCTAAAACATAGGAAGAACTTAAGAAATTAAACATCAACAAATCAAATAATCCAGTTAAAATATGGGGTACAGAGCTAAACCAAGAATTCACAACAAAGGAATCTCAAATAACTGAGAAGCACATAAAGAAGTGCTCAATGTCCTTAGCCATCAGAGAAATGCAAAGCAAAACCACTCTAAGATTCCATTTTACATCAGTCAAAACGGCACATTCCCTGCAGTCCCCCCAACTGCACACCAATCATGAGTTCCCCTGTATCCCCTAGATCAGCACCAACCAGTCAACATAAAGATCTCCTAACCACACTGGGAAATCCCCTAACTGTCTTTAAATTGAGCCTTTAAATTGCCCCAGCATGCTGGCAATTTCTGTAGAGTAAACATTCCATGCTTTTTGCATATACCTGAGTCCTAGGTCTTCTTCCATCGATTCCTGGACCTAACAAAAGGAGGGCCCAACGGAGGGTGCTGGAATGTCACTCCGAAGGGGAAATAGAATGGAATGAGGATGGGATGTGGGGAGAAGGGGTCTATAGCAGGATCTCTGAGCTGTGGAGCCTGGAGCTACTCACTAGGCAAGAGGCTGCTCTCAGAAGGCTGGCTGCAACTGGAGTGGAAAGAAGTTCCTTCCCAGGCTATTTACAAGGTCCAGTCAAGATTGTGGAATCCATGAAGTCACATAATCCAATTATCACTTTAAGAGGAACACCTGATCTTGAGGCAGGTGCATACCGGCTTTAGTCTGGATCTTAAATACCCTGAGGAGGAAAAAATGGAGATGACCACACACTCTAAGTGCCTCTGAGTGCCTCGTTTTAGGCAGACAGATGAGTAGAGGCCACAGCAGGAAGGCCAGAATCTTGGCTTCCACTGCACAATGTATGTTTGCACGGAAGGTGAAAATCTGGGGACTGGCCCATAGACACCTAAGCACTCACACAGGCCACCTTGCCATCTAATCCTTGTCATCTGATCCACTCAACTAATTCCTCTTACATTTAGATATTCCTCAGCATCAAAATGAGCCTCAACCTACAGTGTGTTTGCTTAGCACTCATCAATAGGGAGCTGAACAACTAAGCACATTAATGAAGCTGCTATACTGGCAGCAAATTCTCTAATTCCTTATGATAACATTTTACAGTACCATTGCCAAAAATGCATAGTGAGACTGTATCTGTGACAGAGGGTTGAAGGGAAGAATACACATGGAGAAAGCAGTGTGGGGGAGTAGGTGGGAAGCTAGATGGGGCGGGGAAGGGACATAAGGGGGAAGGGAAGGTGGAGGCAGAGAAAGAGAAGATAGAGTTAGAGTCACTTGAAAGGGAAAGGCAAGATGAGAGACACAAAGAGAGAATGTGTGGAGGAGTTAGAGGATCGGGAAGTGTGGAGAGCAGGGAGGGAAAGTTGGACACAGGGAAGTAGAGGTAGAGAGATAGTGATGAAGATTGAATCATAGACAGAGAGGGAGTGAAGAGAGAGAGGAGATGGACAAAGAAACTAACACATGGCTGACTGGACTGAATACAGGAGTGGCTGAGACCAGAGCAGCCCTGCTTTGTAGCTGTTCTTGGTCAGTGCTGGGCTCCTGGGTTGCTATTTTCTTGCTCTTTTCAGTTGAATCTTTTAGTCAATCTTTTTGTCTGTTGGCAATGGGAGGAGACTGCCTACCCCAGCAGACCTACAAAACAGTGCTTGCATTGCTCTCCTCTGGTGCACTGGTAGAGTTGGCTCTTGGTTTATTCGGGAGATTCTGGATAGGCTGTGTGGGATGCCAGAAAGCTTTCTCCTGTGGGTCCTAGAAGCTGAGTTTGGAGTTCTGTCTGTCCTAGGGGTGGGCAGGATTCTGACTGGGCTGCTTTTTCCCACTGGGACCCTGAGCTTCTGACTCTATGTGAAATGCTTCATTGACTCCATTCTTTTGGGGACCGCAGTAGTTTGTTGCTGCACGGCTCCCGGTAGCTTTGGATCCAGCAGGTCTTGTGAGGCTGTGTTTCCACCACCCTGCCTGAGCACTGGCTTGGGGACATCAGGGACAGCCATGTTCTGACCTTCTTCCTGCCTGGAAGGAAAAGATGCAGGAGGCATCAAAGCTTTGGATGGCAGGGTTTCCAGTGCACATCGCTTCCCAGGAGACTTTCCGGAGGGTAGAACAGTATACTGCCACTGACCTCCTCCTCTTCCTAGGAATGAACCTGGGCATCTGTGAGGGTTGTGGAAAAGAAAGACATATGGAAAAGTTAAGGGAACTGTGTCAGGATGGAGATTCCTCAGTTTGTATGGGTGTGTCTTCTTTCAACAGGTACATAAAATGCAGGCTCCTCATCACTTGTCCTTAAGCATGACCTTGGATTTGGTCCAGGTCCTCCTTTCTTCTCAGGTCAGATTACAAGTGTAATCTGCTTCCCTAGCTTTCTGTTGACCTGTTCAAAATACCTCTTCCCTGCTTCACATCCTGGGAGAGATGATTGAATTTTCAGTAGTATGCTGCCAATTACATGGTAATTTGAATCTGTTTTTCCAAGACCACAGAAGGATCATGGTTATCTTCCTACCTGTCCCTCTGACTATCCAAACATCTTGGGTTACTCTGTATTCTCTGTGTTTAAAGCCTCCATGGCCCTGAATCTTCTTGTGGCACCCCTGCCTCATGTGGGACATTTTTTGTTTCAAGAATGATAAATCCTTCCAAACTCTGTTCAAGGGAATATTTCTTCAGTGAAAAGAAAGAGACTTCTGGAAATGTATTTGTCCACAGACCTACTCACTGATCTATTGCTGTGAGGATTCACCATGACCGTGGGAACTCTTATTTAAAAAAAAAAAAAAGCATTTAACTGGGGCTGGTTTACAGGGTCTGGGCTTTTGTTCATTATCATCATGACAGGGAGCTTGTTAGAAACTTCTTCAGCACCATTTATCCCTCCTTGCTAAAATTCCTATATACAATCCCTCAGGCAGCAGGAAAGAAGGAACATTGGGCCTGACTTGGCATTTGAAACCTCAAAACCCGACTTTAATGGCATACTTCCTCCAACAAGCTACGCCCACTTCAACAAAACCCTCTCCTAATCCTTCTCTAGTAGTGGCACCCCCTTCTGACTAGCATTTGAATATTGGATCCTATGGGCACCATTCTTATTCATGTCGCCACAGTCTCAAGTATGGAAAATATGAGGGGAGCCAAACAGGAGTTGGAAGCCTTGGGGGGAAAAAGCGGGAAATGTTTAGAGTTAGTAAGTAGTAATATTTAAGCAAAAGGGTATGTTGATGTGATTAGTGGTTATCCTAAACTGGGGTCTGAAATCTTAGGCCAGGGTTGCCTGGAATCCACATTGTAGTGTAAAATGACAGGACTCCCTCAGCAATCCTCCTGCCTAGGGCTCCAAAGTGATAAGACTAGCATTTAGATGGAACTCACCTGGCAAATGCTATTTTCGTGTTTGTTTCTGAGACAATATGTCAGAATGGGGACCCTTCCTGACCCTGATGGAGTTCTCTCCATCAGGTGGGTTGAACTCCTCCCTGTCTTGTTGGCTTCGGTTTCCTGAATGCGCAGAATACAAAATAGTTTTACCCAATGAAATGAAATTGCTTGGCAGGAGAAGAATATGTGGCCTGCTGATGGCTAGCGAGCACATGATGAGCCTGTGACTGTGTTTCCACCTCCCAAGCATACTCAAACTGGAACTTAGGGACCTGAAATTGAAACATTCTGGAAATGTGTCACTTTTTAAAAATATATTAATTAATGTATTTATTCACTTTACATTCCGACCGTAGTGAAAGGCACAAGTTAGCTTTACAGGTTTCTTTATGAAACCTAGGCCTAGAATGATTTTAGACTCTGAGATTTACTGCTATTCAGCGTACCCTATCTAGTTCTTTCTAAGCTCATAGCTGGCTGTTTCAATTCAGCTGTTCTGGCCCAAACTCCTCTTCCAGCTGACTTATTCAATCTGGCTTTTCTCTTGGCTGGTGAGAGTGAATGAGTGGGTGAGTGAGAGTGGAGAGTGGGTGTGGGTGGGTGTGGGTGGGTGAGAGTGGGTGGGTAAAGCTTATGTGTTTCCACACCATCGTCTGTCCCACAGAGGTGATGAGCAGCAGAGGAAGGCTCCCTTCCAGAAACTCCCCATGAATCCACAAAGGAGGGCCCAGCACATCAACTTGGCCGTGAGTAGCAGCAGTTCCCCCGTTCCTGAGAGTCCCTTTCTCTGTGCTCTACCCCACCTGCCCGTTCCCTTCTGCACCACCTGCTTGCTCATCTCATGACCCCATGCATGTCCCATTGCATCAGTTCTCTCTGCTGCAGCAAGGACTCATTTGGTCATTTCCATAGTTCAGACTGACTTGGGTTTTGAGGAGTGAGTGAGCCTCTGCTGTGTGCCTTTCCTTTGGTAGACCAGTTCTCTTGGAAGATGGGCAGGCTCCTCCTCACCTGTCCTTGAGCATGACCTTGGGTCCTGGTCTCCAGGTGGCCCTTCCTTCTGAGGTCAGATTACAAACATGGCCAGCTCTTCTAGCCTTTGGGTGATCTTCCTCTCTCAGATTTTGCTGTTTCCATTTTAAAATGATTTTGTGTGCTGCTTCTAAACTCTAGGTTTCTATTGCATAACTCTAAAGGGAACGAATACATCCTTTAATTTTTTTTTATTTCATCTCAATGTGTTGGCTGCAGAGTTGACCTCAAAAACCATTTTAAGAGTCAGATTGAAGTCACGTCATCTTAAGATTGCCTCTTCCCCTGTTTCACATGCTAGATTAGAGGATTAGAGGTTTTGATACACTGGAAATTAATGGTAATTTGAATTGTTTTCCTCTTGACCACAAAAGGCTCACGCCCATCTGCTTATCTGTCTATTTATACTTCGATGATTGTGTTTATACTTAATCTTTACAGAAAACACATGCACAAATGCAGATACATTTGAGTGATTAGAGTTCAGTTCAAGGAAACTTCACAGTGAGGCTGAAACTCTTCACATTGGCTGCCCCAACCACTCCCCACCCGACCCCACTCCCACATGTGTTCTCATTCTGCAGCTTTTGGATAACTAATGTAGACCATTTCAGACTGAGTAATTTCATCTTAAAGTGAATTTATACAAGTGTTTTTCTGTCATGATCATCTCATGAGCTCCTTGTGATATTTGGAAGACTCACATAGTCAATTTATGCTGACAATTGGTTTTTCCACAGCATCCCAAGATGCCAGTGTTCAGTCCTGGAAACACAAGGAAGTCTCTGGCCAACCAAACTCAGACTACTGTGCCACCTGCCAGAAAGTCTCCTGGGAAGCGGCTGTGCACTAGAAACCCTGCCATCCAAAGCTTTGATGCCTCCTGCATCTTTCCTTCCAGGCAGGAAGAAGGTCAGAACATGGCTGTCCCTGGTATCACGCAGCCAGGGTTCAGGCAGGGTGGTGGAAACACAGCCTCACAAGACCTGCTGGATCCAAAGCTACTGGGAGCCTCACATCAGCACCCCATTGCAGTCCCCAAAAGGAATGGAGTTAGTGTAGCATTCCACACAGAGTCAGAAGCCCAGGGTCCCAGTGTGAAAACACAGCCCAGCCAGCATGCTGCCTTCCATCAGGGAAGACAGAACCCTGAACTCAGCTTCTGGGCCCCAGGTGAGAAAGCTTCCTGGCATCCCACACTGCCTAGCCAGAAATCCTCAAAGAAACCAAGAGTCAACTCTGCCAGTGCACCAGAGGAGAACAATGTAAGCACTGTTTTGAAGGCCTGCTGGGATAGGCAGTCTCCTCCCATTGCCAACAGACTTGGACTAAAAGAGGCAGTGCCAGTGAGCAAGAAAACAGCAGCCCAGGTGCCCAGCACTGACCAAGAACAGCCACAAAGCAGGGCTGCTCTGGTCTCAGCCACAGCCTGTGCTAAGTCCTCTAAGGCATCGACTGGCCGTGCTGCAGGCCAGTCCCTGAGAATGGTCTTTAGTAGAAGTGGCGGTGACTGCTGGAGCTCCCGGTTCCTGGCAGCCTCCTCAGCACGTGCCCCTGGGAAGCAAACAGCTCCTCGCGAGGGCCCTGCCTTCCTGGAGAAAGGTGAGCCAGCACACTCCCAGGTCCCAGTGAGCATCCTCTATGAGGACCTTCAGGTCTCCTCCTCTTCAGAGGACAGTGATGGGGAGTGAGCAGACACAGGGACAGCAGATGCCACCTCCCTGCTCATAACTGACACTTTCAGACTGGTCCTTTCTGAGTTAACCAGTTAGATGACATGACTGGGACCTCTCAGGTCCACTTCCAAATGACCGTTCTATTGTGTGTGGACTCACATCTCTGCGTGGAGCCTCACCTCAGCATGAACTCTGGACTCTGACCTGAGAAGACCTCTGAAGAAAGGTCACCTGTCCTCTCCATTGTCATTATCAATGACCTGTAGAATGTCTTTTCAGCTACCTCAATGTCCTAACTTTGTTTGAGTTGTCATGTTTTATAATGTTTCCCACTTTCAGTAATAAAATTGGTCTAGAAATTATGTCTGCACTGGTGTTCTTGGGCCTAAGGCATGGGGTTTTTCACAGAACCTATGGCCCAATAATGAGCCACAAACCCAAGTGGCTCTCAACCTACCCCATGAGGTTCACCATTCCAACACTATGCACAGGTACCCGCTCCTTGTCATCTTAAGACCATCGAGATACAGGACAGTTTGTAGGCCTGTCCTTCCAGGGCTGCTGGTCATGGATGCCATGGTCAAATGGGTCAATTGCATCAATTTTAGGACTCAGTAGGCTTCTTACTGAGTTCTTATGCCAGGTTTTCTCCACATGAGGCCACTCACTGTCCCCATACCTCCGCTTTCATTTGCTTTCCATTTATGCGGCCACGACTTTGAATTCCTCACAAAGTGTAAATCCTGGCTGTTCATTACACCCTTTCATCACAGCATGCATTGCAGTTTGGGCTTGAAGGATGAAACTGTTGGGTTCACTGACCTCCTCCTGCCCCCAATATTGCCTCCCTGTTTGTTTTTGTGTGGCTGTGTGTATGTATGTCTTGTATTCATGTGAAAATCAAGGCACCTGGAGTTTCATAGCAGAGTGCTGAAGGCCTTGTAAGATATTGGTTTCATCCTGCATTTTTTT
>CM053764.1:106795510-106807566 GCA_028658305.1 Pachyuromys duprasi | reverse complement strand
CATGCATTGCAGTTTGGGCTTGAAGGATGAAACTGTTGGGTTCACTGACCTCCTCCTGCCCCCAATATTGCCTCCCTGTTTGTTTTTGTGTGGCTGTGTGTATGTATGTCTTGTATTCATGTGAAAATCAAGGCACCTGGAGTTTCATAGCAGAGTGCTGAAGGCCTTGTAAGATATTGGTTTCATCCTGCATTTTTTTTTTGTAACTTATGAGCTTGAGGCAGTGTTTGACAGTGAGTGGAGGCACCACAGCTTGGCCTGCCTGACTGGCTGGCTCACTTCAGTGGCTTGCTTTTCTCTTCCCTATTTGCCTGCTGAGATCTTTCAGAGCTGTGTGTATAGCTGTCTGTGAGTGGTGGGCCCCAAACAGAGGTAGCCAAGGTGTATCTCTTCCTCTCAGGTACCACACCCTGTGTTGTCCCTGGGGTGCTACATGCTATGTGCTTCTCCTGGGCTCTCACGTGAGCTCACTTATGCTGAATTATCTGTTCTTCTCATCCAGTGGCTTTCTTTTGCTTCATGCACCGTTCTTCTTATTCACTCGCTGATTTATGAATTTTTTTTCTGAGTTCTTTTGTTATGGTCTTTGTGTCCTTGAGCTGTCAGGTCTTCTCTGTGTGCCTATTGCCCCCCTTTAGGGGAGTCCCGGGTTTCTAGAGGCTCGATATCTGGAGATGATATTGACGTACAGGTTCTGCCTGCTTCTAAATATCCTAAAGACGCCTTAAAGAAGACCTCAAGTTGAGATCATGTTGTGTGCTCAGGCAACTACCTTCATTCACACCTTGGAGGAAAATGGGTTTTTAAGAATCTGTTCAGGATTCTCAGATTAATTCAGCAGATTGATTGTTTGGGATTTGGGGGAATGGGGTCTGTAGTGCTTTCTCATGGAGCTCATGAACCCTGAGTAGCTTAGACACTAACTCACCCTTACAAGCTTTTGAGTCAGGATTTCCACTCAGCCAAGGAGATGCTGGCAACACCTGCTTTTATAACTATTTCCTGTGAAAGTGTTCTCTTTGCTTCGCATAAAACACTTTTGTATAAAGCACTGTATAGGGAATTTTTCTTAATTATACTTGAGCTGCAGTTCTTTTGACCAAATAAATTCTGTTACTTGACACTCTTCTCAGTCTAGTGTTTTTTGTTTGTTTGTTTTGTTTTAGTCCTGGATGCATATTGATATTAAATATTATTGAAAGTTGCAGTCACATCCGTATTATACACATAGACCCTTGCTCACCACCCACAAGATTTAAATCAGGAGTCCTTTCTTCCAAGGAATTACAACCAACGTACCCTGTTTTGGTTGAGAGGCCATTGGTTGAGCAGAAAGCCTGGTGTTTAGACGCATTTGAATTTTCTGGGTGTGATAATAGAACAGAAAATTTGAAAGTCAGCACCTCTGGCCTCAGATGTCCATCGAAGGCTACGGGAGAACTCTCACGTGGGACTTGCTGGTGCCATGAGTGCCATCTTGTCAGGTTTCTCACACTGCACACTACATCATCCTCACTGTGTCATTAGGTCACAAAGGCTCCATAGACATCTCTAAGCCTGTCATTTAGCTTGGGGATCTCAAACTCTGCCTTTGTGATGGAAATGTTACCTAAGCTTAGAAGGAGAGCAATGAATATCACCCTGTGTCAGCAATCATTGAAATTAAAATTGAGTGCTACAGAGAACTGAATTACTGGTAACTAAGGCTCCAGGACCACACTGGACAGATTTTTTACAGAAAAAAAATAATACATTTCAAACCTAGCATTTATATCAATGCTCAGATCATCGACAGGGAAGTGGTGAGTAGAGAGTATAGGGAAAGGATGGAAACATACTGCGCAATGTAAGTGCCTCTGTGGGGCTTGTTTTAGGCAGAGAGATCATAAGGGGCCACAGCAGGAAGGCCGGAGCAGGAAGGCTTCCACCAAACATTGTGCATATGGATAGAAGTTGAGAATCTCCCAAACTAGCCCATAGACACCTAAGCTCTCACACCAGCTACCTTGCTTTAAACTTCTTCCCTGTCTGCTGAATTCTATATGAGAAAAGAGAAATGTCTTATGACTGATATTGTTAATAAAATATAATTTGGATACAATGCATTGAATGACCTCCTGATTTAGCATTGTGAACTATCTTAGTAACATGAGTTTCTATAAATTAAAATAACAAGAACTTTGGGTGCTTTTCAAGGTAGAGAGAGCTAATTTCTTTTCTGTGTATATCTTGTGTTCAAGGACACTCTAGAAAACTGATACAAATCCTGACTGAAAGTAAAAATGTAAATGGATTATTAGTACATGACTTAGGTAAAGTGCTCAGATGGAATGTGTAAGCCCTAATGATTGAATCATAGACACACAGAGACCTACCCATAGGCAGACACACAAAACGCCAATTGGTTGACTGCTAGGTTCCGCTCCCTATTGATAAGTACTAAGCAAACACAATGGAGGCTCAAGCTCATTTTGACACTGAAGAATATCTAAATGCACACTGTAATCACTTGATTGGATCAGGTGACAAGGATAGATGGCTAGATGGCCAGAGTTCTACAAGTCCCACAGATTTCTGTGTTTCAATAACCATTGAAAGCACCCTTCAAGCCTCTGAAAGAATCGATATAGCAATATATCAAAGCAGATATTAAGACTCACAACCAAGCCTTCAGCAGAGGGCGGGAAATAATAATAAAATAGGGGAAGTTAGTAAGACTTGGGGAGAACAAGAGCTCCTCAAAGACCAAACTGAGCAGGGCACAGTTTCTCCAACCAAGGACTATGTATGGATATGGCCTAGAACCCCCGCTCAGATGTGGCCCATGGTAGCTCAGTGTCCAACTGAAGACCCTAGTAAGGGGAACAGGGACTGTTTCAGTCATGAACTCGATGGCTGGCTCTTTGACCCTCCCCCATACATGCCAGGGAGTAACAGCCTAGCTAGATCCCAGGGGAGGACATGGTAGCCAGCCCTGAGGAGACAAGATGAACTGGGGTCGGATGGAAGGGGAGGAAATCCTCCCCCATCAGTGGACTTGGAGGGGGCAGGAAGGAGATGAGGGAGGAATGGGGAGAGTGGGAGGGAATGAGGGTGGGGGCTACGACTGGGATGCAAACCCTAACCCTAACCCGAACCCGAACCTGTGATTGATATAAAAATAAATAAATAACATTAAAAAAAAACACCCCTCAAGTATCAGGGGTTGGCACTCTCCCATAGGGTGGGTCTTTGGTTGGGCCAGGCATTGGTTGGGCATTCCCTCAATCTCTCTCTATCTGTTCTATCTTTATCCCTGTACATCTTGTAGGCATGGTAAATTTTCGATTAAAGTTTTTGTGGGTGGATTGGTGTTCCCCTCCCTCTGCTAGGAGACTAGTCTAGTTAGTGAAAAAATGCTCTGCCTGACAGAGTTGTCCTCTGAGAGGCACTACCCAGCAGTGCCTCAAAACAGATACTGAGACTCAGCCAAACATTGTGTAGGGAGTCTTGTGGTAAAGTGGGAGGAAAGAGAAAAGGGCCTGGATGTGACAGGAGCTCCAGAAGACCAACAGAGCCAACTAACCAGGGTCCAGAGGAGTTTGCTGAGACTGAAGCATCAACCAAGGACCATGCACAAACTGGACCTAGGCCCCTACAAAGATGTAGCAGATGAGCAGTTTAGGCCTCCTGTGGGCTCCCTAGTAAGGGAAGTGGGGACTGTATTGGACACAGACTCACTTGCCAGCTTTTTGATCACTTCCCCCTGGTGGGACTGCTTTGCCGGGACTGTGGAGAAGAGGACACACTCAGCACTGATGAAACTTGTAGAACTGGGCTGGATGAAAAAAGGGAGCTCCCCTTTTCTGAGGAAGAGGGGAGGGGAAAGGAAGGAAAGGAGCTGGGAGGGAGGGTAGGACTGGGAGGGGAAGAGTGATGGGGCTACAACAAGAATGTAAAGTGAATTAAAAAATTAAGTTAGAAAAAAAGAAAGAAAATACACCTCAAAAAAGATTGTTATGGCTCTCTTTGACATATTGTTATAATATAAGCAGCATCAATGTCATTCATATGCAACAATAAATGCAAATGATTAAAAAAAACCCCACAGACTCTTTGAACACACATGCTTTTTCAAATCAATGTAAATTGAGTGCTCCAGAGTGGAGATACCTGCCTAAACATAAATTCACCAGGGATTTTATATTCAAATTGAATAGATCTTATGATTAAAAAGACACTTTCTGTGAGTATAATAAAATAAGTAAGAAAACACAAATGGCAGCCCACCTACTGCACCAGGTGCAGCAGCATCACACTGTCCATGGCTCCTTCCTCATTTTGATCTTCAGAGCATGGAAATAGAGGACAATCTGCAGGCCTCTCATTGGAAGCACCTGGTTGTTTAGCCAACCTCTGTCCTAACGGGCTTCCAAATATGGACGTACAGGTACCATGTGAAAAGAAAGACTTTTGACTCAGGCTCAGGTTATCCCGAAGTAAACACTGACAGTCCATTCTCATAACTCCTGTCTTTCCCTAAAGCTGAAGGGAGTTCAACATCAAGGACTAGAAGTGGTGCTAGGGCTCTCAGATGTCATGCCGGCCCTGCAGCTCATGAAGGCCTGAGGACTGCATTCATTTCAGAACTCAAGGGGCCACTGATAGTGTGTTCCCAACCACTGAGCTCCAGTGTGAGAAGTTTCACTGCCTACACTCATCTTAATCTCACTCTTCCCTCCCTGACTCCAGAACCCTGCAAGCCTCTCAAAGTTTCCACAGCCTGGATTTTGCAATACACCTGTCTTTGTCAACAAACCACTGCGGAACCCTGCCCAGGTGTGAGTTTAGTGGAGGTGTCAAACTGTTGAGTCTATTCTCTCTCTCTCTCTCTCTCTCTCTCTCTTTGTGTGTGTGTGTGTGTGTGTGTGTATTGAAAATCTTGGCTACCACACTCCAGTGACCTGGCCTTTCTGAGCACCATATTGGTTTCCATGACACACCCACTGGGAATGTGTCTTTGCCCCAATTCAGGCGAGTCCCATGTTTGTACAGGCTAGACAGCTGGAAAAGAGGCCCTGAGACTCAATCTGCTTCTCCATATCCTAGAGGCACCTTCTTAAAGACCCCATGAGTAAAGGTCAGGCTATTGGCTCAGGTCACTCAATTCAGGACCTTGGAGGCAAAAGTACTCTGGTCAGAACTTGAAGGCCAGCCCAGGTAGGGAACCAGCTCCAGGCCAGTCTGGGCCACAGGGTCTTGTCTCAGAAACAAACACAAAAGTGGCATTTGCATGGTGTTGTTTATCTAAACACTAACCTTATCTCTTTGCAGTTGGGGCAGGAGGATTGCTGAAGGAGTCATGCCTTTCTACACTACAAAGTGAATGCCAGAGAAGCCTGGCCTAGGACTGAGATCTACTTTATGTTAAACACTAATCACCTCAGTAATCTTTTTGTTAAAATATTAATTTTCTATAATTTTAAAAATTTGTAGTGAGTTTACATTGTTTCCAACATTTCTTTATTGGGGAAAAAAACACACATAGAAAAGTGCTAAGTTCTGAGAGTGGCCCTTGGTGTAGGTGGGTATATGTTGGTGGGGAGGGGGACAGTGAAAAAAGCCCTCTGCCCAAATCATGCATGTTTAGAGCCTCTCAGCCCCAGAGGTCACTCTTCGTCAAGGGTGGGCACCTAAGACCCTTCAGTGCTGCTTCTAGAGCCCCTCCCTGGCTGTGAACCCGTCTCCTGAGCCAGCCTGCCCCTCCCACCAGGAGTATGGAGGAGTTCCCTCAGCCACAAGCACAGACTATATGCCCATTCCCAGGCTTTTACACAGAAAGACTCATGAAGTTCAAGGCTTGGCTTCTCAGTCTGGAGAGTGTGGGCACCTGCAAAATACGGTAGTGAAGAGGAATGGAACGATAACTACAATTTGGAGGAACCTAATCAAACCCAGATTGCAAGTGCAACCCATGGAAGAACCAATGGGTTTGCTGTTGTCCTAGCAGCCATGGGGCCGACCACCGGCCTCATTTGTTTTATTCCACAGACAAGGTGTATCTTACCTTTGATTATACCTGCCTTCTAGTTTAAGAAAATTCAAAAATCCCAAAGCCATGGAATAAGGGCCACAAAGGACAAGACTGGCCTAGGACGGAGCGTGGTAAGGACCAAAGTTCTCCAAGCCGTCCCGATATCTTTTAGCCTCACTAGATTCCCAAAGGCCTCCCTATTGACACCCCTGGCACTCACTGGGAATGCCTTTGGTCCAGTGGAAAGTGTCCCCCAACCATCCAGCACTCCTATTAATCTGCTGGCCTAACCCGATCAATGGCTCTGTGGAATTAACACCCATATAAGTCTGTGCATAATTCAAACAGGTCAACCACCCCCTCCACGGGGACGCAAGCGCACCCCCACTGTCTTGGTTCCTACGAAGCTTGAGCCTCACAGCCTTGCTGGTTTACTGTAGCCTGCTTAGCTGGCTTCTGCCCTGTGCCATGAGGACAAGTGACTGTCTGTTGCGATGAGCTAGTTTTCTCCCATCTCATACTGTTTAAGCCAGTGAACTCTCTCTCTCAATAGTGGAGTGACTTGGGAGCAGTCAGGAGAGAAGGGCACTTTGAGCTTTTGAGATGCCTGCCCAGAACACAGTGTGTGTGTAAACCTGTAGTGGCAGAGACTGGCAGCCTTGAGGCACAGCTTTACCCCTGGGCAGTGCAGTAAGATTGAACTTGGAAATCTCAGTGATGGATCCAAAGGGCACTGTCTAGAGGGAAGTGGGGAGAAGAAATATTTGAGAAACTCCCTCCTCCTGGTTCATTTCTGCTCCCAACAGAAAAATGCTGCCTCCCAGAGTGTCAAGCATAATGTGAGTGCTATGAGATCAGGTGATCCGAGAAGTGAATTTTCGAAATTCAAACTCTCTGGAAGAGCGAGCGATCTGTTTCCTTCTCAGTTGTCTCATAAAGAGCCATCAGTGGTGTCACTGAGAAGGGTTTTAGAATCTCCAGTGAAGATCCTGTATATACCTGTACCGGGTGCTTTTCTTGTCATGACCATGACAGCAGCGTAAAAGGAGGAGGAAGAGTATGTTGTGTCTCACACTTTCAGGGTGTCATGAGGGGGATGCTTCCATAGGACAGGGAAAGACTGAAGCCTGGGAAAGCCGGTCGGTTTGTCTCTGTGGTCAGCAGAAAATGGATAGGAAGTAGGGAGGGCTCTAAAACCCACCCCAGTGACCCACTTCCCTAGTGACTTCCCTCTGTGGTTCCCCAAACTTCCAAAACAGTGCCGTAGGTTCTGTGGACTAATTTCAAACACATGAGCTGGCTGGAGCACCGACTGTCCAGGTCAGGCCCTGACGGCAGTCAGTGCACACATCACACCCCCAGGATCACCACAGGGGGCTAGAACAAGAGGCAGCCTAAGCATTCTCTTCCCCAGAGTACCCAAGAGGCCACTGGGGAGCAACCTGCCCAAAGTGTGGTACTGACAATGGAAACTGACTCCGTCCAACAAGAGTGAAAGCCACTTTGCCTCTTCTCATGCCACGACAGACGGAAATAACAGACCATTGCAGTTAACGCCGTATCATTCCCCGGTCAGATCAGCTCATCTCCCGTGAGGCCTGAGAACGCAGCTGCTCCTCAGGCCAGATGAATCAGAATTTCTGGGCCTGGGATTCTGCATTTCAAGCCAACCCTTGTACAGTTCTGCAAGCAAGAGCCCGATTAAATGTTTTTCTTTCACAAGTCGCCTTGGGCATGGTGTCTCTTCATAGCAATGGAACAGTGACTAGGACAGTCTTCTGTTTGTCACAACAACAGAAACCTAAGCTAATGTCCAATGTAGCGAGGAAAATGAAATGGCTTGAAAATTTGATTTTTTTTTCTCCTTTTGCTGCAGTCTTTTGACAGATAGAAGCAATGAATTTGTTCCTGGTATGTGTAAAACTGAGGAATCTCCATGTTCATTTCTTTTTGGGAGCCCATCCCCTTGCTCCATTCCCACTTGGTAGGGGTAAAGGACTCTTTAAGTCTCTCTTAAGTAGGCACTTTTGAAGCTGTGGGTCCACACTGCCCATTTAATACCACCACCGGAAGCCTCCTTCAGATTGGGCCAGCAAAGACACCCATGAGCTTGTTAGGCTTTCCTATCAATACACTGTCCCTCAGCCAGGAGAAAATATATTTACTCTATAGATCATCTTCTTATCTTGCTTTGGTGTCAAGGAAACACAAAGCCAAAAATTTGACTAGGTTGCAGCATAACAACTAGTGTCCATTGAGAGGGAGGGGATGTCTCTCGGAACACTCCATCTGGGATGCAAAGCAAGTGTGCTGATGTGCACAAACAAAAGAATTGAAACAAAAAGGTTCCAACAATTCCCTGTGGTTTTTTTTTCTACTGACACAT
This sequence comes from Pachyuromys duprasi, assembly GCA_028658305.1. Lineage (NCBI taxonomy): Eukaryota > Metazoa > Chordata > Mammalia > Rodentia > Muridae > Pachyuromys > Pachyuromys duprasi. The sequence goes on along the minus strand of CM053764.1, from coordinate 106,799,167 downwards.
TTTCCTTATGCTTTTCCTTTAATTATATGTAGCAAGGTACCTAAAGACTCTTACTTTGTTACAAAACAAGATTTAGAGAAGGAAGGAGCAATGGCAAGAACTCTTTTTGACAAAATTTAATAAATCATATCAACTACATTAAGATAAAGAGTGCCATAACATTACAGGGATATCCAGGCCTCCCTGCAACTTGCCAGTGGTTCAAGAACAGCTGCTGATGTGCCCAGAGCTCTAGCTCAGATCTGGCATCTGCAAAAGGCATCTTGATAGTCATGGTCCCTCACAGGCTCCTTTTCTGTCAGCAATTTCAGACACCTTCAAGTGGGAGCACTTCAAGTGTGTGTTAGGGCGGGATGACTAGGCTCGGGTATGTAACACCCACAAATGTGGAAGTCAGATAAGGCTCTTCTATAGCATGGGAGAGTCACAAGCACACCCTTATCTTCATTTGAATCTAAAAGTATCGCCCCCACCCCCAAAGCCCATGTATTAACGGCTGGAATATCACACCATGAGGGCTCCACTAATGTAATTGGAAAGTGTTTCACATACTTGAAAGTTAAGCAAAAGACTTCTAAATAGCAAATGGAGCAAAAATGAAATTACAGTGGATATCAGGACAAAAATTCTTTTCCGATACTGCATGTCTGTCTCAAAAATGGCTAGAACTATCTGAGCTCACTTCATAGCTCAAACTGGCCTTCAGCTGTGATCCCCCTGATTAGTCTCCCAAGTGCTGGGATTATTGGCAATGTCCACCTCAGAAAAGTTTAATTGAATGATAGTTAAAATCTTAAAATGCAGGAACAGAGTGATGGCTCAGAGGTCAAGAGCACTGGCTGCTCTTCCAAAGGTCCTGAGTTTAATTCCCAGCAGCCACATGGTGGATCACAACCACCTATAATGGCATGCAGGCCTACATGCAGGCAAAACACTGTACATAATTTTTAAAAAAATCTTAAAATCCAAGGAAGTATAGAAGGAAATTGTCTTAAGCAAAGGAATAAATTAAGCCTTAAGAAGATCTTGCCATTTGCTTCCTGATCAGTCTGGGGGACATTATACTAAGTGAAATAAGCTTTACATAGAAACAAACAAACAAAAATTGTGTGGCCTCAGTTACATGCAGAATCTCAGAAGAAAAAAACAATCATATATATATAAAACAATGGTGGGATACAAAAGGGTGAAACAGGAAGCGAGCCAAAGAATAGCAAGTACCAAATATGTGGGATACATAATTCCTGAGATATAACTGTGTTTCCTTGAAGGCTTTTGAAAAGAACGTAAACTTTTTGAGTGCTTTTAACTTACTACCCACCAAAGAATAAACACCTCTGTGAAATAATGGAATAATAAAAACCTCTGTGAAATAATTGTTTATTATCTGGGCTATCACAAAAGTTTCACTATGTAAAAAATTAGTTCTAGTGTCAAAAAAAATTTTTTTAAATTCAACTAAGGAGTTTATCAGTAGATTTGAGCTGATGGGAAAAGAATCCATGAACTCAAAAGCAGGTCCATTGAGACTATCTGGTCCAAATGAAACAAAGAAGAAAGCAAAAGAAATAGAACTTCAGACACTTGCAGGCTGCAAACCAGCTGCAAACACGGGAATAATATAAATCCCAGAAAGGAAGGAAAGGGGGAAGGGGAACTGGCCAAACCAATCGGAGATTTGATGAAAAAAAAAAAAAAACACATAAAGCCTGCAAATATCAAAGAATCCCAACTAGGATACACTAAAAAGGCACAGACCAAGACACATCCTTGTCAAAAGACAAAGACAAAATGTAGCAAGGATCCTCCATCATACAAAGAGTCCCAGAGGCCCCTCCTGCAACATCGCAAATGAGATCTGAGGTAACAGTTACCATTGGTGAAGGCCAAGGCTGAAAGGTGTCAACATCTTTCCAACCCTTTGGGGACTCCCTCCTTTCCTTAGGTCTCATATCTAGGGTCTCATCTTGACCTCCAACCTGTGACTCAGAACTGAGCACAAACGGGTCACTGCAAGGACTGTTGGTGTGAACCAAGAGCCGCATCACTGGGGCTCTGATGTGACAATGGCTGCCTGCCCTCTGAGGGCTACAGGGCCTTCCCAGTTGGGAAACAGCTAAGCAGTAAGTAACCTTAAAAATAAGTCCTGGCCTAGAACAGTTATGAAGACCAGACGTGTTTCTGTTGAATTCAAAACTATCTACATAGATATATATTGCCAATTTTCTGTTGTTCTTGATACATAATGCATATATAGATACTTGATTGTACCAATTTTATTTCTTATAAGAGTGTTTGTTGTCCACATTTGCTTGTGTGTATAGGTGTGTGAGTGTGAACCACTGTGTGTGTTGGGGGGAGGGGTGTCACAGAACAACTTGCAGGAATTGGTTCTCTCCTTCCCCTATGTGGCCTATGTGGCTTCCAGGAATCAAATGCAGGCCATCGGGCCTGGCGGCAAGTGCTTTTACCCACAAAGCCACCTAGCCATCTTTCTCAAAGATAATGTAGTGGTAACTTAAGAAAAACTTGCAGATGATTTTTTCCCTACAACTCTAGTTCAGGAAACTGCTACCCATCCAGCTGCTGTTCCTTGCACATCTTCCCTGTGGCAGAAATTACACTGTGCCTAGGGATAGAAGACAGAGTGCTACTAACTGGACAGAAGGGTAGCCCCAGGTCAGAGAGAAGCTAAATTTGAAAGGATAAGCTAGGTCAGATGGTTCAAGCCATCCAGGCAGAGGGACTAAAGAATAGAGCTTAGAATATTCCAGGGTCCCTAGACAAAGAGCCACATAATGACATAAACAAAATAAAAATTCTAAATTCAGTTATATTCACCCAACATTTCTTACTAGCTTCCGGGCTCCAGAGACAGCAGGAAGACATATCCGCACATAATGTCAGGCATGTCATGATAGGACATGGCAGATAGACACAGAGAAGAAGAGAGAAACAAGAATTGAAGCCCACCCACAAGGTGAGGGAACCCTTAGAAGGGACACAGTTGGTGCTTTGGGCAGAGGTAAAATGTTCACACGGAGCAGAGCAGACAGAGGAAAGTAAAGATATAGACAAGGAGTAGTCAGCTAATTGGGATTTTCAGACTATGGAGTCTTTGGAGGTTTATAAGCAGATATGATGCAACAGAACAAAAATCTTAGAAGTCGTGTTGGGGAGAGTAAACTTTTAGGCAGATATCTGGACAGCAAGATCAACACCAGAGACCATGAAGGCAGGAACAGGTATCCTACCCAGAAGTGGCCATGGGAAGATGGAACAGAAGCTTGTGCCTCCAGGAGAGGTGAAGGGTTAAAAGTGATAGGGCTTGATGATTGAGGAGGTTTAGGAGGTGTAAGAGAAGAAGTCAGAGGTGAGCCTCTAGTTTCCTGTTTGTTACTGGAGGGAAGTGAGGTCAACAGCCATATAACTACCTCCTTTCTTTTCCTTCCTTCCTTCCTTCCTTCCTTCCTTCCTTCTTCCTTCCTTCCTTCCTTCCTTCCTTCCTTCCTTCCTTCCTTCCTTCCTTCCTTCCTTCCTTCCTTCCTTCCTTCCTTCCTTCCTCTTTCATGTATGAGTACTCTATCTGCATGTACACCTGCATGCCAGAAGAGGGCATCAGATCCCCGTGTACATGGTTGTGAGCCACCATGTGGT
>CM053764.1:106748014-106795410 GCA_028658305.1 Pachyuromys duprasi | reverse complement strand
GAGACAGAGAGCTGTTTGTCCTTTCTTCCCTGATCCCAAGCCAGAAGAGGAAAACACAGGGAACGTCTGGACCATGCTGCTTTACAGTGTGGTGCTTTAGGGAGGAACACTGAAGACGAGCCCCGGCTTCCAGGACACACGCACACAGTGGGACCTGTGCACCTGAGTTCACACACGAGTGTCAGCCAGCTTTCCCTTTGGGCTTTCATCTTTTTCCCCCTGTGACCGGCCTTGGTAGTTATCTGAACTCAGATACATGACAGTATTTAGAATCCTTACCCTTTACCTTCATAACTTTCCCTTCCCTTCCTTTTTCCTTCCCATCCTTCCTTTCCTTTTCCTTCCTTTACTGTCATTTCTTCCATTCACTCTTCTCTACTTCCATTTCCCTGTCTTCTCTTCCTGTCCCTTTTCCCCCTTTTCCTCCCCTTCTCCCATCCTTCTTTTCTGTTCCTCTCTTCCTCTTCCTTCTTTAACTAGTGTTTACTTTTCCATGAACATATTTTCATATGACACACATGCAGCCACCACCCAAGCAAGGAGGACAGTGCCAGCCCTCTGAGGTCTTCTCGGCTGCTCGCTAATCAGCTCTTAGTCCCTCCCCTGCCGACCACTGTCCTTACTACAAAACTTGCTTAGTTCTTTTATTCTTTGAGCTAGAACTTAAGTGGGGGGGGGGGTTTGCTTGTTTTAGGTCTTTATTCTTTAAAATCCCTTGATTCTTCCATCACAGTATTCACAGGTCCCATTCATGCTGCTGTAGGCAGTTCTGTTGTGCACGGAAGGAATTAACCACCTCGCTTCATTTGCTTCCTCTTGCTCTGGTCACTGGGATGTTTCCAGACTGAGCGATTGTGGACAAATTCTTGAACATGCTGTGTATGTGTCCGGGTCACAAATTAGAAGTTTCCTTCAGTTGGTATCTGGACATGGAATTGCTGGCTCATTGGTTTCATAACTAAAGTAATAAAATCATGTAGGTGGTTTTCAGATTCCACAGACTCACTAATATTTGACATTGTCTCACTTTCTCTTAATTAAACCTCTTTATCAGGTATGCTCTTCTGCTAAAATAGTTTCCCTCCCTCCATTGGTGGGGGTCACCATCCAATTGACCGGGCACTTTGTAAAAACAACTTTCACATGTAAGCCAGCCCGAGTGAATGAGCATGAACTCCCAAGAGAGAATTTAGATGAATCTTGAGTGGCTTCGACCAAAGTAAACCCTCTGGAGGCTGTGACAACTTATGACTTAACCTCTTGCAATCTACCCCTTAAGCATCACGTCACCCTTGTGTACTCTGATTCCTAGCTTAGCACCAGTGTCTTTGTTGGGTTTAGTTTTGGAACACTAGACCTTGAATGTATCAGCCAGCTCAAAGCCATGACCACCCAGCATTCCTCTGTACTAAAACTTCTCTCTCACACACACTCTCTCTCTAATAGGACTAAGAGCAGTGATTAAATTTTCTCATATCAGACAGCAAGTTCCTGAGCACTGCTCTCTGGCAAACGTTACAGATGTGTTCTCTCTCGTGTACTCACAGGGTTTGACCAACTGACCTGGACGTGGCCAACAGCCCTCACCTCCAACACAGCCACCCACCATTCTGGCTGATTGGAAGATGTTTCCCTTCAAGGTGAGCAAGTGGATGGGGCTGGCTTGCCTCCGGTCACTGGTGCTGTCCTCACCCAGTATTCGTCAGAAGAAATTAATACACAAGCTGCAAGAGGAAAAGGCTTTTCGAGAAGAGATGAGAAACTTCCATGAGAAAATAGAAGATTTCAGGGAAGAGATATGGGATTTCCGAGGCAAGATCCAGGCTTTCCGGGGCCAGATCCTGGGTTTTTGGGAAGAAGAGAGACCTTTCTGGGAAGAAGAGAAGATCTTCTGGAAAGAAGAAAAAACCTTCTGGGAAATGGAAAAATCTTTCCGGGAAGAAGAGAAAACTTTCTGGAAAAAATACAGAACCTTCTGGAAAGAGGACAAGGCCTTCTGGAGAGAGGACAACGCTCTATGGGAAAGAGACCGGAATCTTCTTCAGGAGGACAAGGCCCTATGGGAGGAGGAAAAGGCCTTATGGGTAGAGGAAAGAGCCCTGCTTGCAGAAGAGAAGGCTCTGTGGGAGGATAAGAAGTCCCTCTGGGAGGAAGAAAATGCCCTCTGGGAGGAAGAGAAAGCCCTCTGGGTGGAAGGTGGTGGCTTCCATCTCCTTGGGGAGCAGAGGCCCCAAAATGGACCCTACAATGCCAATGAAGAGCCACAGTCAACAGCCTTCCCCAGAAGCCGTGCTTAGTGAACACTTGACACACAGGCCATGGGGTACAGATGTCGCTGGTTGGGATCCAAGTCCAGGGTGACCCCATGTACTAGAGGAAATAAACACTAATTTGTCTCTTTGCCGTGAAAGAGATAATAAAGTCCTGAAGAGAGGTTTGAAAAAAACAAAACAAAACAAAACAAAAAAACAGCTCTTTAAGGAAGGTTGTCTGCATCCTCTCTGCCACACCCCATGATTCAGTGATTCTTGTCTCCCATCCTCCAGACTGTATGGCTGGCCACGGGGGCTGCCTCCAGACAGTTCCCGGTGTGCTTTGACTGTGTCGGGGTTTGTAAGGTTGTATAAGGGAGACTCCGACGGTATCAGACAGAGACATACAGGGACAGAGAGGAACTGAGGCATCCTGCCTCTGTCACCCTGTGAGGGTGACCTCCTTTTGACTCTGGCCAGTCCAGGAGGCCTGTCTTGGGTTGACAGACTTCTAGAAGTCTGGCAAACTCCTGGAAGCAAGAGGAAGGGCCTTGACAGTGGCCAGGAGCTGAACAGCACTCTGTGAGCACTAACCTTTCCCGAGAGCCTTGCCTCTCTACCCTCACACCCAGACAAGTTTCACTGCATGTGTGTCTGCGTTGTCAGTTCTACAGCCTTGTCCTGCTGACTTGTGTAAACTTTACTCTTACTTTAGGCTGACAAGAAGGTACTTACATCCATTGATGAGAGAGCAGTGACCCAGAAAGGCAAAGTGATTGTGTGTCGCGAGGAACAGAACACATCTCCTCTGGCCTGGGGTCCAGATCCTTCTTCAGTGCAACCTGGCTCATGGCAGTTGTCATTAGAGGCCTCCAACCTTAAGAGCTAGTGTCTAGTGAGGAAGTTAGGTCACTGGGACAGTGAAGGGGATAGGGCCTAACACAATGGTCAAAGAAACAGACCAAGCAGCCATGGATCAAGACCTCTAAAACTGTAGGTCCAAATAAACTTCCCAAACTGGAGGGGGATTACCTTGGGTATTGTGCAGAGTAATGTGAAAAAACTGGCTGACATAGAGAGCACAAGATGATGGTTCAGACACAGATTTCAAGAGTGACTGCTGAGGCTCAGACCCAAGAAGATTTAGTCTGGGTGTGCTGGATGGAATGGTGGGAACATCCGGAGCAGCAAAAGGTAAAGATCAAGCAGGCCCCAGATTCTACCAAAGGAAAAAAACTCACTGAGCAGTTAACCCCAAACGAAAGGCATGGGATGAGTCATGCAGCTAAGCAGTAAAAATTTGCTTAGCATGTTGGAGGTTACGGTTTTGACTCCTAGGATGCAGAGAAAGGAAATGGAACAGAAAAAATATAAAAGTTTGAAGCAGGAATTAGGAGTGCACGATGAGCAGAAATGAGCCTTTTCTCAGTGTCCCACAGAGACTACTGGAAGTGACAGCTGTCATTGTACAAGCCACCCAGAGAGAGTTGTGGGTCTCTCTGGTTCCTTCTTTTAGCCATCACACAGCTGTAACTTCACTGACTCAGGTTCTGCTCTCCCAGACCTAGGTAAGGAAATAGGCAGTTCAATGGGCTGGTGAAGGCCGGGAGAGACAGGCTAATTGAGTGATTCCTTGCTTTTCTCTTAAGCTATCTGGGAATGTAAAGAAAGATTTCCTAGAAGGGCTGATGGTTTGGAGAAGCTTACTAATAGCTGGAGGCTGAGATCTAGGATGCATTCCAGGTATAGAAAATGGCAAAGCATGGTGCTTTGAGGAACAGCAAATGCTTGGCTGAATGTGGGAGAACACAATAATGCATTATAAAATACTGATATCAGGTCAGTGGGCAAGAGGAAGTCCACATACATAAGAATGATGTATTTACATTTAAATTTATGGTATTTTGTTCCAGGGATCAAATCTAAGACCTCAAATATGCTAGACAAATTCACCACTGTTAAACCTCCAGTTCAGGCTAAAAATTAGAAACATCTGATGGTTCATATGTGACACAGAGAAATGACATTGGACTAACCTGGGAGTTTCCAGAAATAGAGAATCACAAGCCTCAATCCAATATATTGAATTAGGGTCCTGTTTAATAAGGTCCCTGGGTTATTTGTATGACTTTGAATTTGAAAGCATATTTCTATAATATGTGTAGGAGAGGGCAGTAAAGAAATGGTGAGGCCATTCCTCTGGTCACAGCAGAGTCTGAGGAAACAGTGCTGGATTTGGGTGAAACTGCAGTGAAGTTAGGATAGGGAGGAACCACACCTTGGAGAGCCATTATGAGACAGATCAGTATCTGCTTGCTGAGGGATGGCTAGGATTTGAGCATACAGGAGAAGCAGATAACCAAGATGTGTAGGCTCCCCCCAGAGACAATGAAGGGATCACTGTGCCTGCCTGTCACTAAAACCCAAGAAAGATCAAGAGCGTAAAAAGTGTAATCTAGGACATGCAAGATTGCAGGTCTCCATAACCTGTTTGGTCAGTGCTTGGATCCCCTGGAGTTGTAGGCAGTTCTAAGCCACCCAATATGGGCAATGGGAATGAAACGCTAGACCTCTGGAATAGCAGCACTCTTAACCACTGACCTTTCTCTTCAGCCACGGCACGGCTGTCTTTTAAATAAGTCTGTGTGAATATCTCTACCCATGACTCCTAAATGAGAGTGCATAGAGACATAGCTTTTTTTTTTTTTAATTCTTTTACTTTCCCAATTCAAATATTCTATTTTCTTGTAATAATCAGTTGTTTTAAAAACAAAATCCCAATTATTTGATTTTGCCAATGAAGACTCAGGAGGCAGTCACTGAGGTGAAAGCCTGCTAGCTCAGAGGCAGAGAAAGCACCCAGATGACCTTTCTACTCAGCTAATGTCTCAGAAGGAAAAAGCTCTTCCTACTTAGCTTATGTGCCAGAAAGAAAAAGCCCTCCTTATTTAGCTCATGTCCCAGAAGAAAAACCCCTCTCTCTCCTCCACACTGCCGTAAACATTCTTCAACTCAATGTCCCTCCTTTCTGCTTCCTGTGTGTGTGGGTCTATCCATCCTCTGGACTTCCTTAAGCTGTTTTTTCCCCCATGTTCACTTCCTGTCAATCTGATTGCTTGTTCTGCCTCTTGATTTAGGGTTAATTTTATTTAATCCTGTTTACAAAAAGTTCCTGGATTAAAGGTGTGTGCTAGGGCTGAGCCACACCAAACAAGAAACAGGCTTTTTCCAGTTCACAATCTCCAGGTTCACAATGAGATCAAACATCCTGCAACATCAAAGCTCTGAGTTAATCTGAGTCCTGAAAATCAGGAAGATAATGAACTGACCAAGGTAACCCCATCTTCCTTTAGCTGAATGCATTTTGTATGCTTCACCTAACTGTTCCCTAGCTCTGCTAACCACATCCTGCTGAAGAGAACATTCTAGTCCAGCCACCCCTGCAGCTGCAAAATGTCCATTGTGTTAGTAAACCAGGGCTCTGAAAGTCTTTGTTAATGACTTCTGCTCCTAGTGGTTTGGAGCTTTATCCCTGCTTCTCTCCAGGGTTGAGAGTCTTTTCTCATGAGCCTGCTCTCCATAAAGAGAACATAAAGGACTCTTACTCTATCATTACTATCATTTGCTATTCATAACAATAGCAAAATTACAGTTATGAAGTAGCCACAAAAATAATGTTATGGTTGGGGATCACTACCACACGAGAAACTGTATTAAAGGGTTGTAGCATTAGGAACGTGTAGAACCATTGACCTAGTGAAATATAAGCAGTTATTCAAAGCCCTGCAACAACAGCAAAACCAAACAAATATAAAGTGGCTGGGCCAAACGAATTCAGCACAGAACTCTACAGGATCTTCAAAGAACAATTGATGCCATACTCCTGAAATTATTATGCAAAACAGAAACGGAAGGAACATTGTCTAATTCTTTTTAAAAGGACTAATTCGCCCTGCTATGTAAAATACCCACACAAAGACTCATCAATGAAATTAGAGATCCTTATGAACACAGAAGCAAAAATTCTCAGTAGAATATTTGGAAACCAAATCCAAGAATACATCAAAGATTATCCACCATGATCAAGTAAGCTTCATCCCAGAGATGCATGGATGGTTCCATACAGACAAACTGTAAACATAATCCCTCACATAACTCCTATTAAATGCAAAAGAGGTCTTTGACAAAAATCCAACATCACTTAATGATAAAAGTCCTGGAGAGACTAGGAATACAGGGGGCATATCTGAACATGATAAAAGCAATATATAATAAGCCTACATGCTAAACAGAGAAAAACTCAAAGCAATTCCACTACAATTAGGAACAAGACAAGGTAGTCCACTCTCTCCACACCTATTCAATCAATGCAATACTTGAAGTCTTAACCCAAGCAATAAGACAACTGAAAGAGATCAGGGGGATAAAACAGGAAAGGAAGAAGTCAAAGCATCTTTATTCGTAGATGTAAAAACTCCACCAGAAAACTTCTACAGCTGAAAAACACTTTTAACAAAGTAACAGGATACAAAAGTAATACACAAAGCCCAGCAGCCTTTTTATTACAAACGACAGACTGAGAAAGAGAGAAGGGAACAATACTCTCAGATAACAGCCCCAGCATACCTCCAGCAGAAAGGATTTTGGCATAACTCTAACCAATCAAGTGAAAGGTTTGTGTAACGAAACCGGTAAGACACTGAAGACACGAGAATATGGAAGGATGCCTCTGCATCAGTGGAATTCATACAGTGGAACTGGCCATCCTCCCCAAAACAATCTACAAATTCAATGCAATCCCCATCAAAAATGCCAAAACAATTCTTCACAGAAATTAAAAAAAAAAAAAACAGTTCGCAACATCATATGGAAAACACACGGACACATATACACACAAAATCCAAGATAGCTAAAACAATCCTGAATTATCCCCGATCTTAATTTGTACTACAGAGCTATAGTGATAAAAACAGCTTAGCATAGGCATAAAAACAGATAGGTTGATCAATGAAATATAATTGAAGATCTGGAATAAGTCCCCTCACCAATGGACATTTGATTTTTGACAAAAAAAAAAAAAAAGCCAAAAATATGTACTGAGGGGGAAGGGACAAGGATGAGAACTCGAACGAACAGTGCTGGTCCAACTGGACAGCAGTACATAATACAAACATCCATATTTATCACCCTATACAATACACAACTCAGATACGATATCATAGACAGATAACCATGCTATCACCTCAACATGTACTAGGCCTTCACAAATTCGGTGAGGCTAGGTTAAATATGGTGAAGTTTAGAGCAGCTCAGGTACCAGGGAAGAATGCACCCAGCTTCACGGTCTTCACCTTCTCTGACGATTGTCTCCTCCTCCCCCTCCTCTTCCTCTTCTCCTCCTCCTTTTCTTCATCAACTCCCCTTCTCGGACTCTTCTTCTTTCACCATCAGTTTGCAGACTTTTAAAAATAATGAGAACTTGGGTTCTGGCTGTGGGTTGGAATGTTGTTTGGTCAGAGAGACATCTGGTGGCTCTCAAGTTAAATTGCACTGTCTTGCCAAAGGACAGACACCTCTCTACGGAACAGGAGGGCCCAGCATTGCCCTTGGAGGCCAGAGCTTTCCACCTGGAGGATAGTAAATCGTGAGCTCCGAGGCCACAGTGACAGGGTGGGTGCACCCAGCTGTCTCACAGGCAGCTACTTCCGCAGTGCTGATTCATGGCTCCCATCAGTAAAAATGGTATTATGCAAATAGCATTTATAAGAACTGGGAGGACCAGAGAGAGGCACAGAATGAGAGAGGGGGCCTATACACATAACAGCTAGTCCTTCCTGGGGCCGCTGCATCATCTCTGTGTTCACTGCAGCTGGTCAAGGCTAGACTATAAGGAGCACAGAGACTCTGCCACGCCTGTGTCTGGATGCCTCCACCCGCAAAGACAAAGGATATTGCTCTACAAAACCCTGCTCCTGAGCTTTCCTCCTGAAGCCAGGGTTGGTTATGGAGCAGCTCTCTCACCAGCTTTCTCTATTTCTATGTTTAGAACTTTTGCTGTAGAAGTTTAAGAGTTTTGGTGGCACTGGTCTCAAACCAGGGTCTTATGCATGTTAGACAAAAGCTCTACCCACGTTACACCCTCTTAGCCTGATTTATTTATGTTGGGAAATGTAATAGCCATTTCTACTTCATAGAAAAAAAATGTTAGGTTCCCGTCAATCTTATTTTCATTTTAGTTCTTGAATGAATGCTTTCATATTTCTGTTTATTCAACTTTTTGAACAGAAAAAAAAGGTGATTTGGGGATTTCCCACTATTACCTGACCTTCTTATGTTCTACTCTGTAATTTCAGTTGTTGTCATTGTCTTCACACAATGGACAAGGGCAGACAGTAGACATCTCCCCACAGAATGACCCCAGACTGTGGTACTTCTGGCCCTGCCCAAGCCCAGTGTGAAAATTAAGTAGAGCAATTCCTTTTCCACCAGTCCCAAACCAGTTTACACACACACCTGCAAAGGATAAAGAACCAGCAGGCCACTTACTGAATTCCTTTATGTATGTGCTCCAAGGAGAGATTGAATTATGGGTGTATGTAAATAAACCTCTTATAATTCAGTGACTTTATATACATTAGGGCATTTGTCTTAGGATATCCTATCTTATTTTATTTGTCCTGGGGACTGAACCTACCATACTAGCCCCAACATGGGTTTTTAAAGCCCCCAATATCTTCAGATTCTTTAATCAAGTAATTGTTCGCTAATTAAATTGTGATTGGTTGAATTTAGTCTGGCTTGGATTTTCTTAAAGTGAAAGTCACCTTAATTAATCCGAGTTCCTTATGAAATTAGCACAGTAGTTTAGGGATCTATTTTTTGACATGCCAATTTTCAGATGCCATTAGAAATTAGAATTATCATTCATTTGTTATAAAGGTAACACCATCATAATTCTTCACTTCATCAGGAATAGAAGAGGCTGGGGATCAGCCTGATGCCTCAGGAAGCCTTTCTGGGAAGCTTGCTACATCCTCCCTTAAGGGCGTGGGCACTCCATGCCTGGTCGATAAAGTCCTCTAGGGGGTGCCAGAGACCAATGAACAAGCTCAGGGGAACAGGCTTGATCCTTGGAAAAGGATTACATCATCAGCCTATCTCTCCTTAGTGTATCCTTCCACTCCTCAGTGTTCTGCTTTGGAGGACACATTACACCAGTAGGGTCACTGCCCACCAGGATCCCATAGAACCTCCCCAGCAGAAGCCCCTGACTTGGTTTTTTACTCTTCCACCCCATCCTTTCAAGGCAAGGGTCCCAAAGCATATCCTTGCTATTACTCATGTGTTTCAGGGGGAAGTCAAAGGCCGTGAGTCAAGCCTACTGGGGTAGTGACTTCAACGAGGACTTCTCAGCAGCCCTGAATGTCACTCAGGCAGCTGCCTGACCAGGGCAAGACAGTAGGGTTCCCACCACCTCATGTGCCCAAGCTAGAATCCTATCATCCTCTGCCCCTCCAAGGAAGTCTTCATCAGTCAGGGAGCGTGAGCTGCCCATGCAGACAGAGCAAGCTGCAGGCGACGACTTCTGGATGAAAAGATGCAACTTTATCCCCACACTTTATGGAAAGTTTTTGAAGATGGGACTATTTTCTGGCCATAAAATATTTCTGACTCGCTGAACATCGAAAAAGTAAGTTATCCATTCACTCATTTATTTGTACAATTAGATAAACATTTTCCGGTCTACATGTGAACATGATGCTTATGTTCTTAGAAGGCTTAAAAATCAATATGATTAGAGTCTTCAGAAAATGATTACCATATTCCAAAACAAAGCTATGGACAGAAAGGGTGGAGACGGAAGGTCTCCGGAAAAGGTTGCTGGAGAGGGGGTGCAGGGCTGAAAACAATGAGAGCACACAAATCCCTGCACTTGGGATTCTAGAAGATAAAACTCAGTAAACACTAATACGCAAAACTGAAACTAACCATTCAGGGTGAGGGTTAGTAACCTCCTGACCAACTGCACTCTAAACTGATACAACTAATGCATCTGGCACATTTGCTAGTCCAGAGGCCAAAGGACCTTTGTCCAGTTCACTGTCAGCAAGCAAACTGATATTTAAGGCAGCAGCAGAAGCACAGAAAAGCCTTCAGAGCCACCAGAACTGCACGCTGGTTGTGAGTTCCTGGAAGACGCTGAGGCCCTCCTGAGGCCCTTGTTTTTTAAAACGTCCACAATAGCTACTGGGCTACTTGGTGGTGGGGGGGGGGGGGGGTGAGTTGCCTGCAGAAAGTCGTAACACTGCCCTGGCCAATAAGTGACATCCAACACAGGCAATATTTTTGCATGTCACAAGTGAAAGTAGTCTGATCCTGCCAGTCTGTTCAAGGTGGTTCAGCCATTCAGTTTGGCTGGACTCATCCCTGAGCTCTGATGCTACCCAGTCACTGGTGACAAAAGCATTTTTTCCCTGGGAAGCTATGGATGTCTCTCTTAGATGTGCTCTCAGCAGCAGACAACACTCTCAAGAGAACTTCTCTCTCTTCTGATGGGACAGTTCCCTCCAGGCAAACACACCAGGCATTTGTGACAAACTCCACAGGACCCCACTAGGTGACAAAGTTTCCCTATGCATACAACTCCCAAGGGACAACGCTTTAAGCACCACAGGAATATAGAGTGTCCTGGGTGGCAGACACGGGCCCCACAGGAAAATGGACTCAGTCAGGCTCGTGGCTTCTCTCCAGCTGGCTGGTAACAGCACGTGTGAGTTTACAGAAGTGGCTCTAAACAAGAAGGAACTCTCTCCTCAGAGTAAAGAGGGATGTCTGGTAGCTCTTGGGTTGGGGTGCAATCTAGGGAGCCACTTTTAGCATCTGACGCATGACATGAATTCTGCCCTCAGAAGACAGAGGGCAGGTACAAGCAGGTATCAAGGATGCCAACGGCACAAGGCAGAAAACAGCAGGCTCCTCTGAGGTATTCTTAGGCTTCCATGGCCTGTGTGTGCTGCCTAACTCCAGGCTTTGTGGGAAAGCTTTGAACGGAGCTCTTCAGGGGCCTCGGCTAGGCTTTTGACCCTGACGAGCCTGTTTCTCATTTCATAACTAGTCCATGCAATTATAGCAGGCAGGGCTCTGCGAAGAGTGCTGGCCTCTCCTGTACTGGAATCCAAGGAACGGGTGGCCTTGCCCTCACGGAATACAGGGAGAGCAGTGAGTGTACCCTGCCCATCCGAGCAGGCTTCTGACAGAGCAGCCCTCCCAGCCTCCGCAGATAGACCAGGTGAGTTAACCCTGCCCTGCTGGGAAGGCTAGCAGGATGCTCAGGGCTCATGAGAAGCTCAAATCACCCCTCCAATCATGGCTGCCTGCTGAGGCCGCACCTTCCGGCTCAACCATACTGAGTTGATGCAGGCTCACCTAGGAGGAGCACCTTGGCCTGGCCAAGGCTGCCACCCACAGCTCTCAGATACACTGCTCCTCATCCCTGTCACTCAGAAGCAGGGACCACTTGTCCCCACTGTCGTCTTCAGGACCACCATGCCGAGACAGTCGCTCTGACGTCAGGGAGGACAGAGACACTTGGCTCACGTAGCTGACCTGGTCCCACGGTGTGGCCTTGGGAGAGTCCCGCCGTCGGTCATCCATGCCGATGTGCACACTGACCTGGGATGCATTCAGAGGCTTCATACGGCCATGGGCCTGCGCCTCGTATCTCTCCAGGTCAGGCTTCCTGTAGCTGGAAGGCAAGAACACACGAGAGCTTGAATCACTCTGGACACAGGCCCCTTTTCTCTGATGAAATCTACATTTTTCAGTAACACAAGCAACAAAACTTTCTTGGTCCTGAAGAGAAAGGACACTGAATTCCCATGGTTCAAGTTCACCTAATCCAGAAACTTTTGGTGTGAATACCCGCACATAGTAGGCTGTCGCTCACTTTTGTTAAATGAATGCATAAATAAATCCACGTTTTTCTACTTTGGCAGCAGTAGGGACGAAACCCAGGGTCTTGCACATGCTAGAGAGGTATCCTACTAGTGATCTGTATTTCCAGTCCATGACCATCTTTGTTATGGAGAAAAACTGGTAACGCACATGGGTCATATACTTTCATGCGGTCATATCAGTAGATCCTGAGAAAGGCCCAGCCTTTTACAAGTGCTTAGTGGGCAGTCACTTGTTCAGGATGCTGAAAAATCACAAGACCCCACTCACACCTTTGTGTGGCTCCCAGGTAAATGATGGGGAACAAGAACG
Source organism: Pachyuromys duprasi (assembly GCA_028658305.1). Taxonomy (NCBI): domain Eukaryota; kingdom Metazoa; phylum Chordata; class Mammalia; order Rodentia; family Muridae; genus Pachyuromys; species Pachyuromys duprasi. Next base: position 106,782,892 of record CM053764.1, on the reverse strand, counting down.
AGGAAGCATGCTAGTGTATCTCCACCCGCTCGGAACATACACAGTGGAGCCTGCAGGCCCTGGCAGGTGCTCCAGGGCCAGGACTCACCACTTGAGCTGAAGTGAGGAGAGCACCACAGACACAGAAGATGCTGCCATGGCCGCTGAGCCCATCCATGGTTGCAGCACGATGCCAATGGGCATGAAGACACCTGCCAAAAAAATGGCAAATGTCCTTTGACAGCCTGGGAATACTGCTGAGAGTCATGCTCAGGGAACTTAGGAGACACTATGCCCACCAGCTTCCAAGGTGAGACCAAGCCAGCAGTAGGTGCTGCTTGGAACTATGTACAGGTAGCACCACCCAATGCAGGGGTTGGGAACCACAGGGGACAAACTGTGGATGGTCATAGTCCTTGTCTACAATGATAACAACCTAGTCTCTAGGGAAAGCCAGGTCCCAGACAGCCCCAGGACACTAAGGAGGGAGTGAAGCTCCAGAGCTGGCTCTGAGAACAGAAAAGCACTCATCTGACCTCTGAAACAAGGAGGCTGAAGCAGACTGGATAATCTCTCTATTATAGAAGTGATCACTAACCACTTGGACAGAACAGAGAAACTGAGGCAGGAAAGCCGTGATTAGGAACTTTAGGTAGGGGCTAACAAGATAGGGTTGGTAGGTGAAGGAAATTGCTCCCAAGCCTAATGACCTGAGTTTGTTCCCTGGGACCCACATAATAGAATGAGAGAACTGATTCTGGCAGGAAGTCCTGTGACCTCCAGACCCATGTGTGCATGTATGTACTTGGGCACACAGGTGTACACACATGTAATAAAAAACCTTTGAATCCTTTCAGCCTACAAAGAAGTGTTTAAAATGTTCCTTTGCCTGGTTCCCTTTTTTTTTTTTTTTTTTTTTTTTTTTTTTTTTTGGTGGAAGGAGAGGAAGGGCAATTATAAAGGAGATTACCTTTTCTTTTCAGATCATTTGTGGGGATCAGGCTAGAGCTGGGCATGGTTCATTTGCAAGATGGGCTCTGAGACGTCTGGCACAGCAGGTACCTCAAAATACTCCATGACACTTATAGACTGTATGTCTTAATAAAGATTCAGAGAACTGGACCACCTTAAATGAACAGCCAAGCCTCTCAATCAGCTGTCTACAGTGGACCAGAGCGAATGAGGCTGTGGGGCCCTCCCGGGACTTTCAGTACCAGCAATGGCCAGCCTGCCCCCACCTACCTGCAGCAATAGGTATCCCAACCATGTTATATATCAATGCCAGCACCAGATTGACCCGGATCCTCCGGACAGTCCTCTTGGAGAGATGAATGCTGGCCACCACATCCAATAAGTCATTCTATAGGAGAGGAGCACACTTGAGTAATGGCCTCATGCCAACCCCAGCCCCTCCTGTGACCTGGACACAGCCGAGCTCACTCTGATAAGAACCACGTCTGCTGCTTCAATGGCAACGTCTGTGCCAGTCCCAATAGCAATGCCCACATCGGCCTGGGCCAAGGCTGGGGAGTCGTTCACCCCGTCTCCCACCATGGCTACTTTCTTCCCTTTGTTCTGGAGCTCCTGGACCTTGGCCACCTTGTGAGAAGGCAGTACCTCGGCGAAGACTTTGTTGATGCCAACCTAAAAGGAGGGGAATCAACACCTCATGTAGGTGAGAGTTTAACAAAAGCAGATCCATAGCAGCAATTGGGCTTCCACAGCTTTGCGCATGTTTGGCTGGTTGGAGTAGGGTGTGCGGGTGTGGAAGTACAAGGTGCAGGGATTCACACTAGAGCCATAGCTTACGGGGACAGGCTGCCACCCGGTGATACTGTCCTCAGGCCCAACCTCAGAACTAAATGGGTCAAGATCAACTCATTCAACTCGAACCACAAGCAAGCTGAACCAAAAAAGCACTCCTGTAATACAATGCCTAAGTGATGGCTTGGATTTTTATTGTTGTTGTCAGTTTATTTGGGTTTGGTTTTGAGAGGTCTTTACGTAGCTGTGGCTGACTGAAATTTGCTATGTAGACAAGGATGGCCTCGAACTCACAGAGGGCCACTTGCCTCTGCCTCAGAGCGCTGCGATCAAAGGCATGCTTTTTATACCAGATGCTTAGGCTGCTTTTATTTTTATTTATTTGTTTTTGCATCTGTGAGCAAAGAATGTCTGGCCACTGCCATACCTGAGTGGCAATGGCTCTGGCTGTCTTGCGGTTGTCCCCGGTGATCAGAGCCACATCCACACCCATGCTTTTCAGTGTGTATATAGCCAGGGCAGCCTCTGGTTTAACAGCGTCCGCGATGGCGATCATCCCGCACAGCACACCTGGAACAAAGCACCAGTGGTCAGCACCAGCCGGCCAGGATGCTTCCTGCGAGCAAGACGCCAGGACTTGTGATGACAGATCTTACCACACATTCTTATCCACGGGAAATGACCCTCAAAGTACGTGGTTTGATGTCTGGGTTCTGTTTTTGTTTTTCAGTCCTGGAAAGGACAGGCAAATGTGCACAGTGGCTCCTCAAGGGGTAGGAACAGAGAGACCCTCGTACCCTCTAAAGCCCTGTGCACTTTTTTATAGTTTCCACCAGGAACATACATTACTTTGCCAAGTATCTCTGGAGATAAGAACCCAGGAATGTTTGTTATTAAAACGCAAGAAATATACAAACGCTGCTTATAGTGGCGACAACTAACCCCGGAACTGTCCTTCCTTTTCACCTCTTCCTATGGGAAGCATATTTTGTCTGATATACCGTCTTCCTGAATTTAGACACAGGAGGAGGAGTGCTGTAGCTGAGGTGTGACACGGTGAGAAAAACAGCAGAGCACAGATCCTCTACTTACCCTGACTCTCTGTGAGGAGTGGCAGACTACAGTCTGTAAGGATTAGGGGGCAGGAAGGTGTATTTGGCTGGAGGAGTCAGAATACAGTGTTGTAAACTATTTTTATTCAAATCCAGTTTTACTTCTAATAAGAAACACTAAAGTGAACACTAAAGCAAAGGTTCCAGTCTCTCAGGTATACAGCCCGGTGTACTCTGAGTGCAAAGACACCTCGAGTCATGAGAATCAGCATTAGTCTGCGAGTCAGATGGAAAGCTGCAGGGGCCTCCTCACTTTAAGGCTTCTGCTGTGAGGCCTCTGGGAAAGTGAATTCCTGCTTTTTCTGTGGTAATGAGTGACAAGGATGACTTGAATTGCCACCTTAGACAGAAGCAAAGACACCAGGAAGCACTTGAAACTTCCAGGAGCAGAGCTGGCGCTGGATCAAGATGGAGATGGCAACAAAGGAAGAGCCTCAACATTCAAGGAACTACAGAGTGGGAGAACTAGCCTTCCCCAAGGAAGAGACACCAACTGGTTATCTGGTACCAAACAGTCAGCCCTGAAAACATGCATACATTTAACAATATACAGACTGAGCTGGCTGTACGTATGTATTTAGAAACATATACATATATGTGTGTAACAAAAACTGTCATAAACTTGACAGAGAGCAAGGAGAGGTATGCTGGAGAGTTTGAAGGGAGGAAAGCGTAAAGGAAGATGACATAACCATATAATAACCTCAAACATAAATGATAATTAAAAGAAGAGATCATATGAAAAGACAGCAAGACAACCTGGAAAACCACCTCAAATTAACAGAAAGAATGAGATCATTTTTAAAATAAGAAAAAAAAGAAAGAAAATAATGACAAGCAAAAGGAAGAGAGAAAGAGGGAAGAATGACAAGAAGGAAGAGAAATGATAGAAAATGGAGGGAGCAGGAACAGGAGGGAAAGAGGCAGAGTGGGCTTCCTTATGTCCAGGGAAGGGTGAACGGTGCTCTAATCCCAGACAGAGATTACCATCAATAGCCACCAGGATGGCTGTCTGTCCTTTCATCTCGTGATCTGTCATGGCGTCACTGATGTCACTGGAGATGCTTAAACCATTGCGCCGCATCCATTCCCGGTTTCCAATCAGCACGGAGAAGGTCTGGGGGGCTTCACCTGTTCAGAAGGAGCTGGTTACTCCCAGACAGTCCAACCTCATACCTGACTATTCTGAGAACTGTAACCTCTGTAACCTTCCTTGAAGGACCAGGAAGATATACAGTGTGAGGAACACCAACATGAGTTTGATGGAGTGTTTCATGTGTTCTACATGTGTGATAATGTTGTCAACCTACTATTGGAGGCACATGCTGAATTTTTTAAAGACTTAATTTATGTGAACGAGTATTTTGCCTACATGTATGTTTGTGCACCGTGTGCATGCCTGATGCTCACGGAGGCCAGAAGAAGGTGTCAGATCTCTTGCAACTAGAGTTACAGATGGTTGTGAGCCACGATGGGTACTGAAAACAGAACTTGGGTCCTCTGCCAGAGAAGCAGGAGCTCCTAATAGCTGTGCCATCTCTCTGTCCCCCGATTCTTTCTTTTAGGGGTCAGAGGCTTCCCTTTTAGGTCAGACCAAAGAATGTGTTAACTAGATTATTTTCTAGATGGACCAAAGGGAACCAACAAAATCAGGTAAGTCTGTTTCATACATCTGCACACTATTTTCTGAGACAGTGTCTTATGTTGATGAGATGAGGAGACACAAATATATATGTAGTACTCCTATGTATGCATCTACAAAATCAAATTTCTGCTGTATATCATGACAGCCCAGAAACTTAGAAATCCTTGCCTAAAAACTATGATTGTGTACAAAGAAGCAATGTGAGTTAAAGTCTTGCCTCAAGCATCCTGATTTTCTTCCTGTACCATGAGGCCCTACTCCTTATCTTTGAATGACAGGCATGTGCAGAGAGCACCTAATGAAGTAACTCTCGCAGTACTCTTCGCAAAGACCACACTGTAGGTCCTACGTGCTGAGAAAGGATTTCTTCTTGTTGCCACCTGCAAATGTTTGTATATGTTATTGCTACCTGTGAAACACCTACTTGCAGAGATATTTATTTCTGCAATTTCTCTTTCAGTAACCATGCCTGTGACAGAAATTCCTTTTTGGTGGGCATGGAGCTCAAAGACGTCCCATTATCTAATTTATAAAAGCTGTAAGAAATTGTATGTGTGTGTGAATGAGTGAGTGTGTGTGTGTGTTGAGTGTGTGTGTGTGTGTGTGTGTGTGTGTGTTTGATTCTTGCTCCCTGGAATCTTCCGTAACAATGTAGTCCAGGTTGGCCTCGTACTCCTGTCCTGCCCCATCTCCCCAGTGCTGGAACTGCAGGCGTGCAGCACAGCCAGCCCCTATGACATACTCTAGAACTATGCCTCCAGAAAGCACAGGTGGCGTTTCATCTGCCACCTTCTAATAGCATGTGCTCCTGATGAGACACTACCCAGCTTCTGGATGGTCTAATGGAAAAGTCACCTTAGGGCTCTAAACTTAAAAGGCAGCACAGGACATCTACTCACATCTCCTGAATAAAGATTAAGCGTTTGGGGCATTAGACATCCTCTCTACCAGTTTAATGCAATGGCTGGAAAATGTCCTCAGATAAAATATGTCAGGCTAGGGAGATGGCTCAGAGGTTAAGAGTGCTTGCCAGGCAAGCTTGAGAACCTGAGTTTGGCTACCCCACACACTAACGTAAAAGCCTGGCCGCCTGGCACACCTGTACCTTAGCACTAGGAGGGAGCAGACAGGAAAATCACTGCAGCTTGCTGGCCTGCCAGCCTAGCCAAAGACAATGAGCTTCAGGTTCAGCAAGGGACCCTCCAAGGGATAAGGTGGAGGCTGATGGAACAGGGTACCTAACATCATGCCTTGGCCTCTAGATGCATACACATAAGCATGCCCCTGACAAACACACACATACATGAACACATTTATATGCACACCATATACACAGAGGAATGAAAGAAGGAAGTTAGGAAGGCAGCCAGGCAGACAAGGTAGGGTCCAGGCTACACAGTGAGAACTTGTCAGTAATAATAATAAACTGAAAGCAGCACCTGACACTGAGCAGGGTCTTTTCTTGGTGTAGACAGACCATTTTCTACTTCCCTTGCTTTTGATGAGCTCTGAAAACACTATGCAGCACACTGGAGATCACCCAGGTGGGAAAGAAACAGGAAGGACAAAAGCAGATGCTACCTGCTACCCTGTAGCTATGGAAAGGAAAGTCAATTTGGAGTAAAGAAGACAAAACTCCAGGGGAGGACTACCTATGGATCTAAGTCCTATGCCATTTTGACCTTCTGTAAGCATCAGTCTTGAGGCATCAAGCCAGGGACAGTAGTACACACTATTGCCTCAGCTACCTGGAAGGCTGAGGTGGGAGTCCCAAGTTGGAAACTCACACAGCAAAACTCATTACAAAGCCAAAAAGCCAAACAAAATAGATTAAAAAAAAAAAGTAGACGTATCAAAGCATGCAAGAGAAGCAGCAGGCGTCCCCCCCCCCCCCCGGGGTAGGCAAGGCACGGGGTGGCCACCCATAGCCTCCCATGGCTACAAAAGGGGAAATCTCACAGGTGGGTCTGGCATGGTTTGGCTTGCCGCCACTCTCACCCAAGACGGGTCCAGCCACAAGAGATCCAGGAGGGACCAAGTGAGGAATACCTTTTCCCGTGGCAGGGCGGCCTACCCCCTTCAGGTGACCAGTCGCACCGCTGTGGGCCAGGATGCCTTCCACGTTGCTAACTTTACAGCCAATTCCACAGCCTGGCACTGCCTGGAAGTCCGTGCAGTATCCCAGGGTCTCTGTCCCAAGTTCCTGTGGAAGCAAGAGAGAGACTGGGTGGGTGAGGGTGGTGAGACAGGAGGGGGAGGACGAAGAAAAGGCAAAGTTGGGGAAACACACTATGAGCTCAGCAAGCAAGCAACCTCTTATCAGGGTCAGGGCTGGTCAACCTGAACCAGGCTCGACAGCTAAATCCTCCCGGGTGGATACCTCATGACCGGGCAGGCCGAAGCTCTAAGAGAAGAGTCCATTCACCTCAGACCACACAGATATTTCCAGGCTGCAAGTGATTGCATTATGACAACGGGCTGAGTAAGTGGCAAATGGCAAGGCGATTGTGAAGCTGCCAGATGGATCACTGCCCACGTGTGATACACAGGGAAGGGATGGGGAGTGGGGTAAGTCATCGAACAGCAAGCAAGCGTAAGTCTTCCTCCTGGCCCGTACGGATGGATGTCAAACAGCAGTGTGCTGACCCCCCATGAGGGACAAGCACAGAGTGGAATTTCTCTAGCATCCCCTTGTCAATGTTTTTCTGAGGTACATCAATGATAAATTTTTGCTCAAGCCATCTAGACACTGTCAACATAGTCCCTGATCCACTCCACTGCCTCCAAGTTTAATTTGGAACAGAACCTGCTCTAGGACGGAAGGCGGGGTACACTGATTCTCTAAAACCCCCAAGTCCAGGCTTTTCCCAGGTAATCCTAGTGAACGCTGTGTCCACTTACCCTAGTCGTATAAAATAGTACCCATCACCCCCTGCCTCTGACTTGGGTTCTCAGAAGGAAAAGGGGCCACATCTCACTCATTCTGCCCTGAGCCTGGTGTTGTCCACTTGTTCTAAAAATAACTGTGATAGGGCCAGTGCAAGCCCTGTCTACAAGAGAAGACCTCCTGCAAGAAAGCTAAGCAAGCAAGCATGTGGCAAGGTAAGGGAGGACAAGGCCAATGAGAGAAAAGTCGGTGCAATGCCAACTCTGCTTACCTCTTTGCAGTATTTAGTGACCGCCACACCTAAGGGGTGCTCGCTACTGGCCTCTGCAGTGCCCACCACAGCCAGAACCTTCCTGAGGGATAGTGTAGCCATGTCCACAAGCAGCAGGAACCGCATGACTTTGGGGACCCCATGGGTAATGGTGCCAGTTTTGTCAAACATAACCATCTTTATCTACAAGAACAACTTCATGTCAGGACTTAACATGGAAGCAGCTTTCACAGTCCCTATGTCCTGAGGCAGAGCTTCTCCCAACCTTCCTTGGGCAGGGAACTATTGTTAACTTCCTAACTCCTCAGTCTGACTCTTTGCAGGCAACAATTGCTATGACTAAGAAACCACTATCCATCTGCCAGTCTACAGCTTCACTGTCCCTTCCCTTTGATCAAACAGGGCAGCAGGACATTCTGTTCAGGCCCTGATCCAAGAGCAGCAGATACACTGTTTGAATTCCAAAGCTCATGCTGACCTCTGCCCTCATCACTGTCAACTGATCTTCTCCCTCCAAAGATCCCTGCCTTGCATACTCTACCCTTACTGTGCAGCCAGCTTGACTTTCCCAGCATGCAACCATATGATCCTTCTAGCTTTTATACCTGGCCTCTCCCTCAACACTTTTTCTTCTAGTTGCTCATTAGTTTATTCAACAAGATGTCTCCAGGTGCTTTCAGGCTGAATGCCAGGGTCACAATGGTGAAGAAAAGCATGCTGGACATCATGGAGCTTAGAAGCAACACAGCTGCATGGTCTTCTAACGTCTTCTTCCCCTACCTACTAGTTCTTGCTCATCTTCCCAGAGCACCAGCACTGGAAGGACTCCTGAAGAGGCCGGGCCTCAGCACAGCATCCTAAGGGAGCTCTCTTCCTAACACTCAGTGTTTGGATGCCTGTCCTTCCCACTATGCTGCAAGTTCCTTGGAAGCTAGGAGCCATGACTAATGGTGCAGTAAGTGTGCGGCAAATGGTGAAGAATGAATAGGAGTGTGGACTTGTGGGCTGGGCAAAAGAAAGACTCTTTTTTTCCTTAGATATGGTCTCACAAAGCAGCTCAGGTACATCTTGAACTCATGATCTTCTGCCTCAGCCCCCTGAGAGCCTGGGACTACAGGTAGGCATCACCACTCTAACTAAAGGAAGAGTCTTAATATACACCATTGATCTTCCACCCCAGTCATGGGGCTGTGCTAATCCCAAACACCTGAGCTGGCAACTCTGTTAATGGCTTCAGGCTTCTGGGCGGGTTACCTAACCTGCTTTTACTGTCGACTCTTCATCTATAAAAAGGGAATGAATCACAGCTACCATATGAGACAGAGTCAGTGAATGTCCACGAAGCAGTGACCTGCACAACCATTAGCTGCTGCTGCTTCTGCTGTCACTCCCAGGAAGCTTTCTACTCTAGGCCTCAACATTTGCTCCCAGGCTTTTCTCTCAAATGGTAAAGCGATCCTGTTTTTATAAGGACTCTGTAAAAGCTGCTATCCAAGCTCCCACAGAGAACAGCCAGGACCTGACGGGGGCCCACCTTGTGTGCCATCTCCAGGGGCTTGCCTCCTTTGATTAGGACACCATTCTGGGCGGCCACTCCAGTGCCCACCATAACTGCTGTGGGTGTGGCCAGCCCCAAGGAGCAGGGGCAGGCGATGCAGAGCACGGTGATGGACGTCTGGAAGGCAAAGCGGATGATCACCTCTGTCTGCGAGATATGCTTGTTCTGGTTCTGCAGAGAGAGAAACACCAGGTGGAACTTAAGCCCAGCTTGGGAGCTAGTGCGAGCTGAGGACAAGGTGAGCTCAGTTTGGGGAACATGACTGTATTCCGTGCAGCTCCTGTACCAGAAGCCTTCACTGGCCCACTACCTACTGCCCCATCTTCTCCCTGCAGCTTCCCCCAAAGAGGCGAGGTGGACCAGGAACAGTCATGTCAGACCCTAATGGAACACAGTCTCAGGAGTTAGAGCACACAGGTTAGACCCCAGCTCGGATGCCAACTCCACCCCTCTCTGCCCCAGCTTCCCCAGCTATAAATGGTGATGGAAGTAACTCACAAAGTGCTTTGTGCTTATAAACGAGGCAGTCTGGACACACACAGAGACATCTGCACAGAACAGCAATAGCCCAGCAGATTAGAGGTTACAACTACCATATCATTATTTTTTGGCTTCATTATTACAAAAGCTCAAGTAGCTCTCCAAAGTCTCTATGTTCAGATGGTATAAAGCGATCTATCACTATGTTCTTTTTTTAAATAGTAAAACCTGGGAACTACCTAAAGGGAACTGGTCAATTCAGTTATAGGCGTAATGGACTGTTAGGGATAGTAGGAAGATGATGTGCAAGTTCCATGTACCAACATGAACAGGTGTCGGTGACAGAGTGGAACTTGAGGAAGCATGCTGTGTCTTACTCGTGCTAGTAAATTCTCCTCCTAACTTAGGTATTAGCCACGGGAAGCTGCAAAGGGTTATGTTGAGATCGCCCCTAGTGGCAGAACTTGCAGCCACCCTCTCATTCTTCTCCACACCCTCTTCACCTGGACAAAGAAAGCAGAGGTCTGCTGTGCTGTGCGGCGCGGTGGCGCGCAGCGAGGTCATTACTTGCTGTCTGGGCTCCTCCTCTTGTTGTGGAGCATTGTAAGAGCCAGGATGCTCACTAATTGCAATAAAAAGTATGTTCTCTGAGCTGAGAACGCAAGTTACAACTTCTTCACATCCTTTATCCTCTCATTCTAAAATAAGGTATACTGTACAGGTCATCTACTTTTCATAAAAACTGCTGTACTAGTGTATATATGCAATCTTAAGAGATGAAGATGGAGCAATTCTCCTTTTCACAGTCATTCTTATTAAAATGACAACTGGCATTTCAGTGGCACTGGTAACTTCTGGAAAGTGACACAAGCCCTCCCTACAAATGTCATTCATTCTTGCCCCAGTGATGCGGCACACACTGATTTTGCAAATAAAAACAAAAGAATCAGAGTAAGCGGGTAAAGCATGGAACAGCAGAGAACCGCATACTCCCAACTTCGCAAAAATCAGAACCCCTGACAGCCAGGCTGGGCACTACTGCTGCCGATTCCAAGGCCACATTCACAGGTGGCTCCTTAGAGTGAGAGGGCTGCTTAGATGACAGAGCACTGGGGTCAGACCTTTACAACTTAAAATACACTGAGGGAGAACAGGACATCTTAGCCAACAGCATGAATCCTGCCTGATATACCTGTATCTTCAAGCAGAAACTATTTTAAGAGGAGAAACAGGCTCTGTCTTTAGTTCTTTACTGCATGACTCTAAACTAAAGTAAGCACTGGCATAAGAGGAAAATGATGCTCCACTCATTGGGAATTTGGTGGCATTAGTAGCTATTCAGTCCCGTCACTACTGGCCTCTTAATTGTGAGGTCCTGACCTGGCCTCCTAGTGTCAGAGGTATGCAGCAGCCCATTCATGAAAACTGCATGTCTGCAGACACTGCTAAGTGTCCTTGGGAATTAGTTTTTTTCTTAAGCAGATACTTTTGAGCATACACAGTATTTTCCATTGATTTTTGAAGTCTGATAAAAACAGTATTTCCTAAGATAGTGTTCTTCAGCTACTTCTTAAAATTAGAAAATGTACATCTCCTTACTCTTCTGTTAAATGAATGTTTAATTATCAAAAGGCTTTGCTGATAAGCATTATTGCTTGAGAAGGTAAGATGTTAGATCTGGTATTAATGAACGTAAGTGGCAAAAGAACATTTTCCCCCTAAGATCTAGCATAGTCTTGTGCCATCAAAATTGTGGTCTATCTTCTATAACATACGTCTTATAAACTCAGCAATGGCCAATAAATTGCAAATTATAGATCCTTGAAGCATTCCAACTGGGAGCCAAATGATGTCATGGAAATTGTCTCTGAGTAGAAAGCAAAGGGCATTTGTGCATGTGGGTACCCGTGCAATGATGGAACCCAGGGCCTTGCATACACTAGGTGAGCACTCTGCCACTGAGCTGTACTCCTGACCTTCAATGAGCAGCATCAGTAAAGACCTTCAGAGGTACACAGTCATCCCACCATGACTGAGATTTTGCTGATAATAAGGAAAAGAAGCAAATACAATAAAATGGATATTTAGAGCCCAGTGAATCTAAGACACAAAAGAACAGGATTAAGGGCAACAGGTTAGTTACTGAAAGCAGGACAACCACCCTGTCCAAGGCATTCGACTTACAGGGAAGTATTTCTGAACAACACCAAAATCGACAAAACCGATGACAATCCATACCACCAATGTTAAGGTTGAAATGATGATGATAAATGGGACAAAATATCCACTAAAGCGGTCAGCCAGTTGCTGAATGGGCGCCTATAAAATAAAGCATTAAGACCACAGGAAGTTACAACCTACAAAGACAGACGTGTGAATGGTTTGGGTCCAAGCCCCCTGCACTGCTATGCTTAGGAATCAGTCTCTACTTGGTGCTATGAACCTTTGAGATCATTTCTCATTTGTTTTGTTTTGAGGGAGTGTTTACTATAACCCAGGTAGTCTGGAGCTGACTAAGGCCCAGGGTGAGCTTGAAGTCCTGCCTTTCCAGCTTTTCACCTCTGGACTAATTAAGACTCTAAGGACTCTAGCTCCACTCCATTCTAGTTAGTGCTGGAGACCGGATTCAGGTCCTCTGGTAGGCTATGCTGGCGGCCTACCCACTGAGCTAAATCCCCTTGAGACCATTTCTCAAAGGAAATGGTTTCTTTGTGTTTTAAGGCTCACCATTACCTTTGACATCTGGGCCTCTTCCACCAACTTTACAATCTGCGCCAAAGTAGTGTCGTTGCCCACATGGGTAGCTTTGATGAGCACTGAGCCGTGAGCATTTATAGAGCCAGCAATCACTATGCTCCCGGGTTTCTTGGTGACCGGCATGGCCTCTCCTAGAGTAGAAGAGACAAAAGTCGGTACTCACTCAGCACCCTCAATATCACGTGGACCTATGACTACCTTGACAACCGCCAAAGAGAACATACAACAAGCCACCTAACCTGTGATGAGGGACTCATCTGCCATGGTATTGCCTTCCAGGACTTTCCCATCCACTGGGAACTTGCCCCCAGGAACAACCTTGATGATATCACCTCGCTGCACCAGCTCCATGGGCACTTGCTCCTCTCTGCAACAGAAGACTCGGAGATAACATCGTCCTCCTCTAAAATCAGACTGGGTTCTAACTGCTGGACATTTACAGCTGGCCCTATGCATCTATGTCTCATAGCTCCCTATTGACTGAGGGTCCTAGAATCAAGGGATGGTTACACTTGCTTCCCACTGAGCAACAGGGATGGGGCTAAGCTCAAGAGGGGAGTGCACAGTTGATAGCATGGTCCCACTGCCATGCCAAGAGCTGCAGACTTTATCCTAAGAGAGCAGGGAGTTGCTGAAGCATTCCGATACACAGCAGTGGAGACAGGTTGGTGCAACAGAGACCTTTAGGAAGGCTGGTGGTTCGAATGTGGGAAAGCATTCAGCAGCCAATGCAGGCAGGCACAGGCCAGCGCTTCAGACCTGAACAATGTCTTTAACTACATGATGGTCACTTTCTGTCACTACACAGGTGATGTGAAAAGATGCCAGGCTCTACTGATAGATACAACCCACCTGAGAATCACGTTGTCCCCACCAAGGGTCACAACTGTGGCTTCTGTGGCTTGGAGCGACATGAGTTTTGCAAGGGCTTCTGAAGTTTTGCTCTAGGAAATAAGCAGAACAAAGGCTGACTGTCCAAGCCCAGGCTGACACTCACAAGTGTGCTGTCAAAGGTGGCTGGGGCAAAAGACAGCCACACGCTAAGGCAGCCACCACGAAGGCCAGTGTCACCAGGAAGCCCAGCCCAGCGCTGCCGAGGCAGCACTTGGAATTCCATTTCAGATGAAAACAGTTCCAGTCTGCCCAAAGGCCATTTCCTATTACCTTCCATACAATTTCCTTCCCCTCTTCAACAGGCTCCATCGCAGAGCACTAACCACTACCCAGCCCTGAAGTGGAGGTGTGGATTCCTACACTAACTAACCACAATCCTTTAGGCACTAAGAGACCTCGTGAACTCTGGCATGGAGTTCAGGGTTTGTTCCACTACACAATTACCCCAACAAAGGTTTTACTAATTAGCCAGATTAGCTGGGATTTCAGAAGAAACAACCAACTGGCAGATTAGTGACTGCGGAGCCCCTAATTACATGGGGGTTCAGATTCCTCTTTGCTTTTCTCTGTGGCATAATTAGCAGTTGCAGATGGAGCAGGACTCAGATTACGGAAGGAATAGCTCCTTTCTTAACCCGAAGCCATTGCTACCTTTGCCACATGCTCCAGCCACCGCCCCAGGGCGATGAACACGAAGAGCATGGGAGGCGTGTCAAAGAAGGTCACGGGGCTCTTCTCTGCCTTCTCCACCACTGCAACTACCAGGATGACCAGGGAGTAGGCATAGGCAATGGTGGTGGCCAGTACGATGAGGACGTCCATGTTGGCTGACTTGTGTCGCAGAGATTTGTAGGCTTGTACATAGAAGTACCACCCACCCAGGAACTGAAAGACAGAGAAGGCGAGGGTTGGACGGGGAGGGGGGAGATCCAGCCTCAGGATGATGATCATTCTAATTCATGTACATATCTGGTATCCCTCTGTTCTGGATGACTGTTTGATACTGATGACACACCCTCTGCTTCAGCCTCCAACGAGGCATATTTTCTCATTCAGAGTACTACTGGCTACAGAAATGGGTGATTGAAGCTATGAGACTTTTAAAACACAGGTATACCATGGAAATGTCCAGAATAAGACAATGGTAGCAATGATGATGGCTCACTTACATTGTGAATAGTCTCCAAAGAGAAGGTAAAGTAATGACATAAAATATGCCCATGATTCAAATAAAAAAGCCAGCATCCATTAGTTTCTCACATGACCCCACTTTCATTAACAAACATCTGTGTCTGTGTTACACGAGCATGAATGCACATACAGAACCCCCCCACACACACACACGGGGGTGGGGTGGGGGAGATATATTTGTTCTACAAAGGTGAGATACGAGAGATACAAGACAAGGCAGCAATGCTGGAAAACAAGACTGAACCAGAGGAAGGTGTAATCAGCCAGAGTACATTTCCCTTTGCATCAGTATTGCTGAGTTACTTACAATACAGGCAAAGCACATTTTCAGTTAAAAAAAATATATACAGAAATAGCTCAGCCTATAAATGGTTACCCCTAAATAGTCCTAGTTTTAGATGTCAAAATGTACACATGTAGACATTCCCTATGCATATATATGCATGCACGCACAGCAGATGTTCCACAAAGCCTGCTCGTGTTAAATGGTAACTTTACCCAAAGGCATGTCTTGTGGGAAAGAACATTCAAGAGAGAGAGAGGGAGAGAGAGAAAGAGAAGCATGAGCTCTGGGGACATTCATCTGAAAATTCTAACAACAAAAGTGAACTAAATTAAATAATAAGCGAATTTTAGGGAAATGGGGATTTGAGGTGTGACTGAGTGATGGCACACTTGCCTAGCATGTATGAGGTCCTGAGTCTTGTCAGGTGTAATACACACACACCACAAACATCACGGATAGACAGGCTCGCCAAGCTTACAAAGAGAGGGTGACTGTTCTGACAAGTTTCAGTCACTTGCAATTATCTCTGAAGCTGACAGCGAAACCAGGCCTTTCTGAGTTCCCACATTTGCAGCCCCCCTCTACACTGCCCTCCCCCTGCTCAGAAGACAGAAATAACAGCAGCAGCTCCCAGAGGTGAGACAGCATAATGAAGTTCCGCTGTACCCAAGCTAAAGGGTTGTTAACACAGCCAAAGAGTAGAGATCCATTAGCTGTGCCTGGGCACCAAGGCCAGAGGCTTGCCCAGCTTTCTGGTACATACTTGGACAAAGGTGCACAAGATGAAGAAGGTGAGATTTAGAACAGACAGCCCCGGGATGATGTTTTGGTCCAGGACCATCGTCTCGTGGGGCTTGCTGCTGGGGATTAGCATGTAGATCATCAATCCCATGACAGGGATGCCAAACACCAGGCTGCACAGGAAGGACTTTTTCCACCTGGAAGGCAGCACAGAAACACAGACACATCACAACCACTTGGCACAGGGATTGAATTAGACTTAAGAGGCTCACCCGACATCTGAAGGGCCATCCATCTGAAGGGCCATTGCTAGAATGACTTGGGCTCAGCTCAGCCTTTGAATAAACTGGTGACCACCAATTTAGGTGGAAGACAAGAGCTAGCCCCAGGGAGGTTCCCACTCTCAGTCAAAAGTTTCCTGGAGTTCCCTTACATAGATTCCCCTCAACGCAAGAAATGGCTAGAAACAGCATTTTATTAGAAAAAGTCTAGTTGACAACCCATTTTTAAACAACGTATTTAAAATAAGTGTATGAGATTAGTGCACGTGTCAGTAAACACAAAAGCCAGAAACCAAGGGTCACAGGTGACATCTGTGGCTTCAGGTGAGTTACAACATGCATGATATTCCAAGTAGGCCATCTGAACCTTCACTGAAGGTTCTCTCGAGTTCTGCATCCTGATGTAGATCCCACAGTCCTGAGTGCTCAGGCTGCTGCCAGAGGCCACCCAACTGGTTCCCAAACCCTCACCAGCTAGTCCCCTGCATCCCAGGCAAGCCAAATGAACCAAGCTGTGGGCACCGCCAAAGCCCCAGAAGATCCCCCACTCCCTGCTAACACCGTTAGCTTGGCACACTTTTCTGAGTTGCAAATCCTGGGTCTCCTGCTTCCTAGACTTTCTTGAATTTGCCTAAGCCACTGATGTCATAGGTCATTCTCCCTTTCCCAGCAAGCAAGGGGCCATTCTAAGGCACCACCCTGTATACAACAGCAGCCTTCAAGTGTGTAGGAAGAGTAAGTGACCATCTGAAAGAATGAATTACCCTATATCTGCATCCTAGGCCACCCCACCCTCACCACTATTTTGTGCTGAAAATTCTGGGGCCTTGTGCATGCTAAGCACACACTCTCTATCACTGAGCTCCTGTCCTTCCCATTTTTTTTCCCACCTAGCTCTGAAGACTTTCTTCAGATTCTACTTCTAGAACTTACACAAATAAAGCATAAATACACGGTAAAAAAGAAAAAAAAAGCCAACCCCCTCATCCTAGCTTAAGCCACCAAATACAGGTGACTATTTAAAGTAGTTAAAATTAATGAAACTTAACAGTAGCATTGAATATTTTGCCACCAACTATAATGACTATTTAAAGTAGTTTAAATTAAAATTTTAAACTAAATTAAAAAAATGGAAGTAGTTCAAAAAATAAAATAAAAAACCTCAGTTCTATACTCATTTAAATGCACCCATATAGCGCACTTAAAGCACACTACCAAGTACTTTAAATGTACTGCAGGGCTTAAGGGCAGAAGAGCAGTGCAGACACAGATGGTGTCAATATCTGGGGACATGTACAGACGGCACGGTTCCAGCTGCTGACATCATCACGGTAAAAGGCAATGATCCAGGCTGAAGGCAACTCAGGAAGTTGGGGCAGCAGGGCCACAGCTGAGCATGGCAGCATTTGCAGGAGTCACAGTCCGTGGGAAGAGGACAGAGCCTTAGGGCTACTGCTTCACCTTCTGTTTTCTACCTACTGTTTTATTTCCATCTTGTGGTCCAAGTGATGAGCGCTGGGATTTCTCTGGGCCAGAGAAGCATGAAAGCCAATTTCCTTGTGATGAAAAGAAGAGGGGTGGGGGCCAAGAGGAGAGGTTTTAGTTAAAATATGCATTTCCAGCACTGGAAATTAAAATCTCAAAGTCCCTCTGGTGACCTAAGGTTTTCTTTTCGTGATGTCCTCTTCTAAAACGGCTGTCAAACCCTGTTCAGAGTTCAGTACTCTGTGTGCTGAGAGACTTTACCACCCTGAAGCCATGGCACTGAATGCAAATTCCTCTCCCTACTATAAGTAAAGGCGGTTAGTACTGTCATACACACTTCAATGGGCCCCAAAGGTGATCAGGGTTGACTTCAAGAGATTCTTGAGCTTAAAGAATTCTGGATGCCTTGCAGTCTGGTACTTCACCAACGCACGAGAAAGTGAAGGTCAGAGAGAATACAATAAGCATGCTGAAGAAGTGGGTGCAGAGTATAGGTCTCTAGGCTTCTGAGCCCAGCAACTTCCTAC
This sequence comes from Pachyuromys duprasi, assembly GCA_028658305.1. NCBI lineage: Eukaryota > Metazoa > Chordata > Mammalia > Rodentia > Muridae > Pachyuromys > Pachyuromys duprasi. The sequence continues at coordinate 106,765,034 of CM053764.1, read as the reverse complement.
TGTGTTCAGGGCCTCACTACTTGAAGAATGGCCTTCTCAATGTCCTGACAGACTGTACCTCACACCTGCGACTCTTCAAGCCCCCAGCTTCACCTGAGCATTGCATCTCTGATGCTCCCTGTGAGGACTCACCAGGAGACCTGGCAGGGAACGCTTGCCACCATCATAAAGATGGCCCAGAATGCTGCGCTGAGCATCTCCAAAGTGACATGTCATGGAAGGAGAACAGTAAAGGCAATAAAGACAAATACTCTAATAACTAATCCTAGCCTAGCTGTATCAAGGGAAAGAGGCTCCAGAGTTGCAAGCCTGGAAGCCAGACTTAAATTATTTCTCCATTGAGCACAGAGGTTCAGGAGTCTGTACCAAAACCTGCACAGGGTAGAGACAGCTATTGGGATCAGAAGTCAGCGTGAACATGAGACATGTTTGAAGACCCCCACCTAGAACTCTCCTTCCTGTTCATAGCATTGTGTTGACCCCTTGGCCCCACAGGAGATATGTGGACACAGCTGTCTAAGGGTTAGGGTACAGTAGAATGGGACCTGAGTTGGGACTGCCATCTTGGCTGTGGGGAGCTGGATATCAGTGAGCAAGAACTTAGCTTCCCTCAGGCACTGTCCTCATGGAATGAAGAAGCAGTGAAGTTAGCCAGTCTACTTATCTGGAAACAGCAGCAGCACATCCATATCCACAAGCTCTGCTGGGCCACACAAAAAACACCTCTCTCTACATGCATGGCCACAGAAGAGAAAATTCAGCTGATGCAACATTTGATTTCATAAGCAGTCATCTCATTAGGCTTAATTAACCCTTGCCACTGGCTGCTTCAGATCAATCTTACTTAGCTTGGACTGTCTCAACCCACACCAGTCACCGTGGATGCTCACTCTGTCAAGGTCTGGTATAATACAGACATTAAGTGGGAAATGGGAGGAAGGACAGTCGTGAACCCTTTGGTTTCCTAAGGCAAGATGACCACATTCTCCTTTAAGCCTAGCAAGGACGGGAGTGTGGAATTACGCCTAGTGCCAGCATCCTGAGTCTGCACACACCTGGCACAGGTAGAAACAATATTTTTAAATGGCAACTGGGCAACTTAACTCTCCACACCACGCATCTTGTCAAGGCTGATGATTTTCAGGAAACAGTTAAAACTAAAAGCAGCAATGTCTTTTCCCCTTTCATCTCTTTCTTTAAAACAAACAAACAAACAAACAAAAAGCAAAACAAACTGTGTGTAGTATGCATACCTATGTGGAAGTCAAGGAATAATGGCTTTGGGGAGTCAGTCTTGCCTTCCATGGGCTCCAGGGATCAAACTAGAGTTGTCAGGATTGCACAGAAAACACCCTCGCCTGCCAAACCCCCTTAAAGATGAGGGCAACCTGGCCCCATCTCCTTCTCACCCATTCACTGACACGCCACTCAAACGACCTCTATTTTCTGTTAATTGACTGCCCTTGCAACTCATGGCTTGTAGATGACGCTTTAATCTGGCTTAACTACATTTCTCCAACGACTATGTATTACTGCTCTGTAAAAGTGGATACAAAGTTTTCAGGGATCAAGTACCTCAATGATCTTTATGATATCGCGTGGGCCGATGATTTCAGGATCGAACTTCACATGGGCTTTGCTGGTGGCAAGGGCCACAGAGGCGTAGGCGATGCCGTTTGTCCTCGTGAGCCTGGACTCTATGTTGTGAACGCAGGAAGCACAGGTCATCCCTGTGATCTGCAAGACAGGGGGACAAAAATCCAAAGACTGAAGGGAGCCTATCCAAGGTACTTGAGGGACAGGCAGCTACTTCGCCCTCCACAGACACTGGACTCTGAAGTCCACGTGCAGGAGTCCATCCCAATCAGTCCCCCAGTGGCTTTCATGGCTTTACCAACTCCAGTGTAGGCAACAGCAACCATTTAGACAGTGGCTTCAGACCAAGATTTGGCTTTTGGCTAAGAATGGGTTTTGGAAGACACTCTGCATTGTGTTTTCTCATCAGCAACATTACAAGTATATGGAAGTTCACCTTTGCACTCACTCTGCAGCCCAGGATGGCCTCAAACTCAGAGATCTGGCTGTCTCTGCCTCCCAAGTGCTGGGATTAAAGGCAGGAACCACCACGCCTGGCATCTCTGGAACTCCTAACAGTTTGCTGTTTCAAGTGTCGTTAGTATCTGGTCTGCAGCCTTTATATGGGCCTCTGTCTGGTGCCCTGCTGGTTCCAATGGAGATGATGTCAGTGCTGCATTATCTTGAGAACAGGACTTAGAAAATGATGGAGGGGGCAGAATATGAGCCACTCTCAAAACATGGAGAGGGTGTTGAGAGGTGAGGGCAACATAGTATGAGGTATTCGGGCAGCCGTTGGCAGCCAGGCCTGGCAGAGAACAGGATATACATGGGAGGAGGCAAATCTGCAGCACTGGTTGGATGCGGAGCAGGAGGGCTCAGGAGCACGCATCTGAAAGTGTTGCTAAGCTGGCAGCTAATGCAGAGCTTTGGGAAGGGGGTGGTGAAAATCAGGACGATGTAACTACAACTATACTTCGAAGTGTGCAGAATTCCAAAGAGCCATGAGAGATCCATTTGGAATTAGGGAGCAAGAGGGGAATTTACTTGTTTCTGACATGTTCAACATTCAGCTTAGCTTGGTACCCAAGAACAACACACGAAAGGAAGACCATCAAGCAACAGCCCATCTGCTCTCAGTGCTGGGCAAACAGACACTTAACAAGTCTACAGATGTTTCAATACAACTCCTAGGCTCTTCCATTTTTGCAATAATCATTTTATTACACACTTGCAACACGCTGGGTACCATCCCGGGTGCTGTATATTGTCATCAGGCCTAGGAGGGAGGCCTCTAACCTCAAGTGCTGACGGGCTTACCAACTTGTGCATTGTCTCATACCAGTGGCAGGCTGTGCCAAAGCTTAAACCCTGGAAACCCGGTTGCAGTGTCTGCTCGGAGCCACCTCGGACTGCACAGTGAGGCGAGGTGTTGGAGCCCAGGCTAACGAATGTCCCTGCAGCAACAGGGCAGGACGATAAGCTGGTGCCTATGCACTCCCGCCATACCATTGTGTCCCGTGATCCTGAGTGGTGGAAGGAGGAGGTTTTAAGTGTGACATCACTTGCCACTGCTGGATATAGATGAGGCACATCAGATAGCCTAGACTACAAATTAAGTGCTCAATTTCCAGGTTGGGGTATTTATCGGTGGCAGAGCACATACCCAGCGTGTGCAAACAAGTACACAGACACAGAAGTTCACATAAAATGTTCATCCTGGGGCAGTGGCGCAGGTCCTTAATCCCAGCACTTGGGAGACAGAAACAGGCAGAGCTCTCTGTGAGTTTGGGGTCAGCCTGGTCTATAGAGCAAGTTCCAGGCCAGCCAAGACTAAATAGGGAGACCCTGTTTTAAAAACTGAACAAAAAAATCAAACAGCCAGGGCTGTATAGTGAGACACTAAGGAAGGGGCTTGGGGGGGAACACGCTGGCTTAAAGAAAGAAGATTACAAAAAAGCACACAGTTTAAGAGAGCTTGCACTTTTCCCCAAGATGCTACTTACTTACTCACTTGCGTGTGTTCATGAATATGGGAATGCACTTCCCAAGGACCACGCGTGGAGGTGAGAGAACACAACTTTGGGAGTCGGCTCCTCTCACTGGGTAGGTTTTGGGAATCAAACACGGGGTGTCAGGCTTGGTGGTAAGCACCCCTGCAGGAGGCCTGTTTAGATTAATTTCTGTATTGTGTGTGTTTGCGTGTGTGAGTAGAGAACACAGGTTGATGTCAGGTGCCTCCCTTTGGTGGCTTTTCACTTTCTCAAGGCAGGCTTGTCTCTGATCCAGAGCTTGCCGACTGTGCTGTTCTGTGCAGGGACGGTTGCTACTTCCTGAGGGTCGGCCTTACCGGCAGCCCTCCCCCCAGGCCCATCTGACTTTGAGTCAGGGATCTGAAATCTAGTCCTCCAGACTGCAGGGTAGGTGTGAGTCATCTTCTGGTTGTCTCCTGACGTTCCTGTGCAGCGTCTCAGTGGGCCCAGCTATCTATACGTGTGGACCTGGAGGACTGCATCAGGGTTCCTCCCCAACCTGTGATGCCTGCTGGAGCCAGTAAATATTAACTCTGTCCTTCAGCGCATGGCCCAAAGCTAGTACAAAGGGTAGGCTCTTCAGAGAAAAGCGCTTATCAGGAGCTCAATGTACCTCACGTCCTCCATGTTTTTTCTTCAAACATTGACTTCCCATTAATGGCAGAGATTAAACACACAAGGAAGTAAAGGTCCCACTGACCCTCAGTAAAACAATGGTATTCATTTTGGTGTGGAGGGCTATTTACATCTCCCTTTGTTTAAAAAAAAAAACATTTTCTACAAACACAATTGGAACAGAGAATATAGCAAATACCAAGATTAACTACTGCTTTCAATTAACTTGTTGAGGTAGAACTGTAACAGTGGATAAAGGGAAAACCACTGTGGGAGGAGCACCCTCTGAGGAATTCACCTCCTACTGTTTTCGGCTCTGGGTTACTCAGCTTGCAGACATTGGTGTGCCTACTAGTCCTCGCCACTGTTGTGTTATTTCATTTGCAGGGAAACAGGATGGAATCTGGGGTCTTACGCATACCAGGTCAAGATCTACCTGCTCCAGCCCTTGATACGCCATTGAATGGAGCCCACTACCCCGAGGACTTGGGTGTTTCGTCTAGAAATGCCTGCAGGTAACTGAGCTTTAGACGTGAAGAACGGTGCCACAGTGTGCCTTCCCATTTACCGTGCTTAACAAAGCCTGCTTTCTGTGCCTTCTGGACTCTCGAACACGTCACTGTCTTTCCCATCTGACCCTGGGTATACTAAATAGGACAGCCTCCTCTCGCTCTCTGACACAACCAGTCCTCCTTCACACATGAAACAGGTTGGTCAAACAAAACAAAGCATATTGCCCAGCAGCCGAAAGGTATTAGAACAGCACCTGTCATAAACTCATCCCTATACCCTCCATAGCCTGCACTCCTTAGGGCAGTGGTTCCCAATGCTCCTGATGCGACCCCTTAACACAGTTCCACATGTTGGGGCGACCCCCCCCCAACCGTAACATTATTTTTGTTGCTACTTCACAACTGCAATTTTGCTATTGTTATGAATCATGATATAAATATCCGTGTTTTCTGATGGGCTTGGGCAACCCCTGTGAAAGGGCTGCTGGACACCACCCTCCCACAAAGGGGTCATGCACGATCCACAGATGGAGAGCCGCCACTCTAGGAGACAGCCACTGTACTTACAATCAGTTCGATGTCACCTTCAGACACTGTGTTGTCCTCCATGACTGTTGCTTCAAAGCCCAGGTCCTGGATGAGCTGAGCTATTCTGGGTGGCTGGATGACCTCTGGATTATACTTGATCTCAGCCTTTCCTGACATCAAGGCCACCAACACAGAGAGAATGCCTGGAACCATCAGGTGACAAGTGTGAATTTGGGCACGGCATCTGGGCCAGTACTGTCAGCATAATTTAACCAAGAAACCCTCTAGAGCGGTGGCTGTCAAAACTGGCTGGCGTGAGCATCACTTAGGGATCCAGGGACAACTTTGATGGCTCCTAACACAGACCTGGCAGCTCAAGTATCTCAATGGTAGGTGCCAAATGCCCCTTTAATCAGGGGATTCTAGGTAGAGTCAGGTCAGAGAGCTACTGTTCCAGAACAGCCCTTCTCAGACATTAATGGGCAGAGGAGTCTTCTGAGGACCTGTTAAGGCAGACTAAGTTGGTTGATATGAGATTCCAAATGCCCATTCAGCCCCTGGGGACAGCAAGCCTTTAGAAGGGATCTGAACTGTAGTCCACTGTTGGATGCAGACCAAGCAAGTTGCATCATAGAAAGGGTACACTTTTCCTTCCCTTTCTGGTATACAAGGGAAAACTTTTTTGTTCTGTTTTGATTTTTTAATTTCTAAAAATTTTTTAATATATTTATTTATTACATTTATTCACTTTGTATCCCAGCTGCAGCCTCACCCTTGTCCCCTCCCAATCCTGCCCTCCCTCCCTCCCTCATATCCTCTCATGCCCCTTCCCCAGTCTACTAATATTGGAGGACCTCCTCTCCTTCCATCTGACCCTAGTCTATCAGGTCTCATCAGGACTGGCTATATTGTCTGCCTCTGTGGCCTGGCAAGGCTGCTCCCCCCTCACAGAGAGGTAGTCAAAGAGCCAGACACTGAGTTCATGTCAGAGACAGCCCCTGTTCCCCTTACTAGGAAGCCCATTTGGAGACTCAGCTGCCATGGGCTACCTCTGTGGTCTAGGTTATCTCCATGAATGGTCCTTGGTTGTAGTATCAGTCTCAGAAAAGACCCCTAAGCCCATTATTTTTTGGTTCTGTTGTTCTCCTTAGAGAGCTCCAGACCCTTCCAGGTCTTTCTATCTCCCTCTTTTTTCATAGGATTCCCTGCACTCTGCCCAAAGTTTGGCTATGAGTCTCAGCATCTGCTTTAATACCGTGCTGGGTAGAGTCTTTCAGAGGCCCTCTGTGGGTAGGCTCCTGTCCTGTTCCTTATTTTCACCTTCCTCTGATTCTATCCCATTTGTCTTTCTGAATGAAGATTGAACATCTTACCCAGGCACCTCCTTCTTGATTAGCTTCCTTAGATGTACAGATTTTAGTATGTTTATCCTATATGTCTAATATCCACTTAGACGTGAGTATATACCCTGTGTGTCTTTCTGCTTCTGGGATACCTCACTCAGGATGATCTTTTCTAGATCCCACCATTTGCCTGCAAATTTCATGATTTCCTTGTTTTTAATTGCTGAGTCTTATTCCATTGTGTAAATGTACCACAATTTCTGTATCCATTCCTCAATTGAGGGACATCTGGGCTGTTTCTAGCTTTTGGCTATCACAAATAAAGCTGCTATAAACATGGTTGAGCAAATGTCCTTGTTGTATACTTGAGAAAAAAAATGTCAAATGTGGTTTTATTTATTCTTTTCAGGCTTTTGATGATTTCCAAAAGTGAAAAACCTACAGACCATCTGGCTAATACTATTGTGTTAGTTTAAGGAGAAGAATAAATGAAAGGCATGATATGCTTGAAAAATTATGCCATAAAAGACAGAAGTGAGAAGTTCAAGTAGGGGTAGAAACATAGGTGCTATGAAATCACATTTTAATTATCTGCAGCCAGACCACAGTTGACAGAGGTCCTCCTGCAACATGTCTCCACTTAGGAGGATAATCCAAGCAAGAGCTGCGGTACTTTTAAAGAGTCGACACAAGTCTGGAAAAGCTCCCCAGTTAAGGTGGGTACAGGGCCAGGAATCACAGCAGAAGCCTCCAGCAGCTACCGGGTAGGCCCTGGTGCAGGTGGAATCACCATCAAAATGTTTCCAAACAGAAACAGGGACAAGATTTTGGTTGCACTTTCAAGTTTAAGAAGCAATATTATAAGCATCATCTGAAGCTGGGCATGGCGGCACACACCAGTATCCCACCACTTGGGAAGGCAGAGGCAGGCAAATCTCTGTGAGTTCCAGGCCAGCCTGATCTACAAAGCAAGTTAGGACAGCCAGGACTACATGAGAAACCATCTCAAGAAACAAAACAACAACAACAACAAAAACCTATCATCTAGAGGGCAAACACAGCATTTCTAGCTTCTGGAGTCAAGGGGACAGAGTGTCTGAAAAGGGAAATTCTAAGCAGTCTGGTATTTCATTTTCTAGAGAGGGATTGATGGGATGAGGGTGGGAGACTGAATATTACTGAGAAAAGCTAACTGAGAAATCTTTTCATAGAACATATCATGACCTTCAAACTAGGTTTTCATGGCTAATGTACTCAGAGATATACTCTACAAAATAACTGCTTCTTACGCAGTTATTCTTGAATGCCAATCATACAGGGACATTAGACCAACATCGACATTCTCATGTGATGGGCTTGCTGCCAGATCCTCCGGGCTACTGATAAATACAGTCAGAGTTGATACAAAGTATTTCTAAGTTCAGCATGGCTACATGGCCCCTTACCTTCATGTCTCTGGAGACTCCTTTCTATGTTAGACACACAGGATGCACAGGTCATGCCTCTGATCTGTAAAAAGCACTTCTGTGGTACTGCCGTTCCCACGGGTTGTGGGGTACCTGACGAGTGGCCAGGATCATGGTTTGTGGAAGCCATTTTTTCCGCAGACCCTGGTATATCACCCACGGTTTGTGGCACAGAATTCCCAGAGATGGACTCTCTGACATGGTTAATAGGAACGTTTCCTATAATAAAATGTGAAGGAATAATTAGAAAACAAGACATAATCTTGCTTGTGACAACAGGAGGTTCAAGCATGACCGTGTTCAGAGTAAAGCTCGGAGGGAAGCGACATGGGGACTGGTATTCCCAACACTGCTCTCCCGCCTGGATCTTTTAGTATGACATTTTCTTTTGTCAGTGACAAGCACTGCAAATGTCTCCTCCAAGCCTGTGTTTTGTGCTGTCGTCCTTCTGATGTCAAAGTTCTTATAATGATAAAATCAATCTTTTTAAATGTTTAGTGCTAATAAATTCTACTTCAACTTGGCATAAATATTTATGGAATTTTCCTCTAAAAGTACTACGTTTCTTTGTAGTACATGTGATCTCTCTCTCTGTCTCTATCTCTCTCCCCGAGTGTGTGTGCATGTGTGCACATGAGTATGTGTGTGGGCACACATGTGAGTGTGGGTGCACATCGATATACATGCATGTAGAGGATAAGGGTTGACATCAGGTGTCTACATATGTTGGGGCCACTCATGGGTATGAGAACATGAGGAGGATGCTGGTTAATATCACATGGCTACATATGTATATGTGGTACACGTAGGTGTACATTGAGGGTACATGTGAGTACACATGCATATAAAGGACATAGGCTGCAGTTAGCTGTGTTCTTTGATCACTTTTTACTGAGGTAGCATGTCTCATTAAGCCCAGAGCCAGCTGGTTCAGTGGTACAGCTAGTGTGCTCCAGGAAGCCATTGCTTCTACTCTCCAAGTGCTAAGAATACAAGTGGAACACCAGTCCTGGCCAAATTTCATGTCAGTGATAGGAATCTGAAACCGGTTCTCACACTTGTACAGCAGTCATTGTACCTGCTAAGCTGTCTCCCTGGTCCTCCTACAAGTTTTAATAAACTCCATGCCAGGCCTACAATAAACTTTAATTATTTCTTATGTAGCATATAAGGTAATGGTCGAGATTACTTTCTTTCCAGCTATGATCTTCTTGTATAGCCAGAAAAGATTATCATCTTCTCCCCAGAGTCCCAGTGTCATAAATGAGGAGAGCATATTTGCATGGAGCTGCCTCTTGGCTCCATAATATCAACTGAGCTTTTCTATCTATCCATGTGCCAGGACAGCATTGTGCTTTGTTTGCTTAGTTTTGTTTTTAGTTACAACTTACCTAGAATAAGTTACACAAATCTAAAGGGTAAGTACTTCTCTGGTTCTGAAAGACGTAAATTGCTGTTACTATAACACATTGCCATAAACTTAGTAGCTTAAAGATCACAAAGTACTACAGTATTCTAGTCAGTTACTCAACACTATAAGCAAGGCATCAGCAACACTGCGTCCTTCAATAGGCTCAACTAGAGAATCTGTTTATTCTCAAGTTCCCAATCCCATTTCCCCATATTCAAAATTAGCAATCCCAAATATCTCTTTAGTTATCAGATCAATCTAGTCCAGCCAGGAAAGGTTCTCTACTTTTTCTAGATGATGGGACATGGCTGGGTTCACTTGGATAATTCAGCATCTTCCTACGTAAGATCCACTGTTTCACCACACGTACAATGCCTGTTTTGTTATTCACAGGTCCCGGGAACTGAAGTGTGGACACCTGGGAGGGGGCCATTTTTTATCTACCATACACACACACACTACATACACACACGCACACATACACACATGCATGTGCATACACACACAAAACTAGCCAATCTGTGGCAGACTGAATGAGATAGGTCCCCACAAACTCATATATTTGCATGCTTAGTCCCCAGCTGGTAAGGAAGGGTTAGGAGGTGTGGCCTTGTTGGAGGAGTGTGTCCTGGGAGTAGGCTTTAAGGTTTCAAAAGCCCACGCCAGGCCTAGTGTATTTCAGCCTGTGGATCAGAACATAGCGGCCAGCTACTTCTCCAGCACCACACCTATCTTCTCCATCATGACAGTAACAGACTAGAACTCTGCAATTATAAGCAAGCCTCCAATTAAATGCATTCTTTTATTGTAAGCGTTGCCTTGGTCATGATGTCTCTTCACAGCAATAGAATGGTGACTAAGACAAATACCATCCAAGAAGCACATTCATTACTCCCTCCAATAATACATAATACCCTTAAGTGTATGTGAAATGGAAAGAGCATGACTTGATGACAGACTGCCACTTATTCTAAATCACAAGCGCAGGGGATGAATGAGTAGCAGGCACCTGTACTGACAACGGCCTATGGCTTCTCAGGTTTCCTTCTGATTGAATCTCGAGTTTGTCAGGATGTTCATTTTCTGCTACCTGGTAAATAACCTCCACTGATCCTATTTGCCCTTCAGTGTGCAAATAGTACATGTATAAGCTCACTGGCGGTTTAACCTAAATGAAAACTTGCCCATACAGAAAGTCCAATTAATTTCAATTTCAGATCAAGGTCAGTCTTCTTTACTGTAAATAGATCTTCAATTCTCATATATTTATACAAAAGGAATCATTGAGTAATTATCTGAAATTCAGCTGGGTGTTTATATTTTTATTCATTAGATCCCATACTCTAAGCATCTCTTGGCCTCAGTGAGTAAAATCCTTATAGTTTTACCTACTATAAACTAGTTCTTTTCTTCCTATGCTTACTCAGTCAAGTTCAATTACTTCTAGTAAGTAGTTCCATGGTCACTTCTCTTTTGCTACCAACAACCTGACTGTACCGTTGAAAGAGTACAAGATTTACTGTTCTGCATTTTCTCTTATTGACTTTGTTTAAACACACACACACCACATTCTTTCCAGGGTGTGGAGAACTAATGTGGTGAGAAAACAAAACAATGCTTGGACAAGAACAAAGCATGGGGCCACTGCACTCCCCATGCCGCACCTGCGGGGGCTGGCGTGTACAGAGGGGAGTCAGTCAAATATCTTAACAGAGCTGCCTTTTCAAGGACACAGCTCGGCTCAATGGGAAACAAGTCCAGAAGCCCTGGGTGCTGCTCGGGCTTTGTCTGAGCTCTCTGTAAGTAGCTCCTGAGCCAGCGCAGACACTCAGGAACAGCAGCAGCGGCCAGGCAAAAGGCTCTGTGGCTGCTGTGTTCTAGCCCAGTTAACAGATCAGGGAACCAAGGTGCTTTACCACCACTCACATGTCCGCTCAGCAAATATACTGGCCAGTGTATAGTCCTCTACTCAGTAGTCTAAGGTCGGGATTACATAAGCCCTAAGTGTTTAAGACTAGCCTAGGCAACAAGGTGAGACCATGGGTTTTTGGTTTGGTTTTGTTTTTTTAAAGGGGGGAGGATGATAAGGGAGGGAGAGAAAAGAAAGCAAGGACCCCATCCTTCCTCATCGGGAGCCTCTCTGGGACACACTATCTTTACTCCGCTCTGCATCCCCCTGCTCTACTTAAAGTCTCCCCAACCTCCTGACAAAGGCTGGGCTCCTTCTTTCCTACTTTCTCTAGCTAATCCTGGAAGCTGCTGCTCACCTCTGCTTCCATGGCCTCTTGAGTTAATGTAAGAGGCCACCCTCTCCGCCTGTTGCCATCTGGAAGATGCTACGTGTGCTCTCAGCCACACTTAATTCATCTCACTCCCTCTTCACCCAGAGCTGTCACTCAAATCGACACCCTCAGCTCTGCACTGTCCTTCAGGGAAGGGCTCATCCTGGGCTCTGCTTCTCCTACAGGGCCATTTCCCTCCACACACAGCTCTCAAACCATCTGACCCCACACAGTGCCTCTGACCTCTGACTTTCTGTTGCCCCAGGTCAAGAACCCGACTCTGACCCTGCTCAGGTCACTCTGCATCCTCTAAAGCTTTCCCCAAAGCAGCGATTTCACTGCCCACAGTACTTCCAACACCCTTGGGGCCTTCCTCCATTACCCCCACTTCCCACCACATGCCATCCTAGAAAAAAACATAGCCTGGACTCACACAGATTAAGTGGGACATTACCTCTTCTGCTGCCTGCTACCACAAGGAAGCTCACAGATGGTCCTTCTCATACAGCAGGCCCACAATTAGTGCAGGCCCTAAATGCATGGGTACCCAGACACATCCCACGATGCTACAGTGCTTGGTAGAGCAGGGGTGGCTTCTACTCCAGAAACTCAACCTGACACTGAGCCATCTCAAAATGGGACCCCTTCTTCATGAGCCCTGTCACAGCCACCCTTCCATAAAAGCTCTACCTAAGAACTTTCAAAGAAAGCAGGAACAGTCACTGTAAAACCCTTCCCTGAATTTCTTCTGCTTTAAACAGATAACCCTTTAGTTGCTGCAAGTTTTGAGGTTCTGGGTTTTGAAGCTTTGCTTGTTTTTGTTTTGTTTTGAGGTGGAACTAACGAAGCCCAAACTAGGCCTGAACTTGCCATGTAGTTGAGGAAGGTCTTGTCCCTGATCCTCCTGCCTCTACCCTCCCCATAAGGTCTGAAATTATAGGCATGCAATGTACCACAATGCATGGCACTTTGTTTTTAAGACAGGGTCATGTTATATAACCCAGACTGGCCTTAAACATACGTCCTCCTGCATCAGATTTTTGTTTGTTTGTTTTGGTGGTCTCTCAACCTCTTGAGTGCTGGCTATAGGCATGTGCCATCATGCCCCATAAGACTAAAGAGATTTTGATTTTATTTTGTTTTGTGTAGTAGAGAAATCTTCAGACAAAGTAACAATTGTTCCTTTAGTAAGAGAAGGATTTAATAGTCTTACAATGTTAGTTTTTAGAATGCAGACTCAGAGTTGTCTGAAAAAAAAAAAAAAAGCCCAAATCAAGAATGTAGCATGAGTGTCAGCTACGTGAGAGGCAGCAACTGAAAATTCCATTTTCTCTATCCTGCTACAGACCAAACCTTGCTATAACTGTCAACGTGGGCGAACAGGGCCCACCTACGAAACTTCCCAAGTACTGTCACGAGACATCAGGTTCAAACCTGAGACGACGTACCAGAATTTGCAAACACCTCAAATCCCATGTCTTCTACAGCCATTTGGAGTTCATCTGGACTAACCATTGAGGGATCATAAAGAATTGTTCCAGTCCCTTCTGCCAAAGAGATGGATATCTGCTGCACACCTTTCCACTGGGCCAGCATGTATTTAACGGTCTGAACGGAGGACGAGCTGGTAAGGCCAGTGATGGTAAGAGCCGAGGTACTGCCTGGGCTCTGCTCCTGCTGGCTCTGGGAGGAGCCTGGGGAAGGAACACCGCAAGAACCACTCTCGGGCTCATTCTCCTCGACCCCATCAGGAAAAGAAACTTTAAAGTGCCCAGGTGGTAGTGCCTCGATGGCCGCCTGTAGCAATGTGGGGGTGATACAAGAAGGGTCATACTGTATTTGGGCAGTTTTGTTCTCCAAGAGCACGTGAATATTTTGAACCCCTGGGAGTTGACCTATATTTCCTTCGATATTCAAAACGCACGATTTACAGTGCATCCCATCTATTCTCAGCTGGAGGGTGGCCGTGTGGCTCCCCTGGTGCCCCGGGGTCTCAGAGTTATTGGAATTCTGGTTAAGAGAAAAGGTTGGTCTCTTTAGGTTAGTGCTTTCTAACTTGTTGATGTCAATTGGTCCCAGCCGTAAGGGGGCTGTTCTGTTCTTGATGGCAGCTTCAAATCCCATGTCACAGATGTGGTCCCTGAGGTCTTCCGGCTGAATGAGGTAAGGCTGATAGGTGATGACTGCCTCTTGGTTGCTGAGGGAGACTTTGATTCTCACAACCCCTTGCAGTTTCCGGATCTTGCCTTCGATGGAGCTGACACAGGACTGACAGGTCATGCCATCCACCCGGAGCTTGACGGCTGCCTCCTGAGATGGGGCGGACCTAGAAGGCCAGGAGGCAGCCTTTCCTTCTGCAGCGCTGGCCTCAAAGCCCATATCCTCAATTTGCAGGCAAATCTGCTGCAGGGTCGTGACTGATGGCACATATTTGACAGCGGCGCTGCCCCGTTCCAGAGAAACCTTAATGCTCACAATGCCATTCAGGGTAGAGATCCTGTCCTCGATGGACTTGACACAAGATTGACAGGTCATGCCTAGGATGCTAACCATGCCGGTGCTGGCTGCGGATGAACAGGTGCTGTCCAGACCCCCATCGTAGCCAACATTGTCAAAGGCGAATCTCTGCTTCATTGCGTGTTCCCAGGGACGTGCAGGCAAACCAAGTTTAGATAAGATCTAAAAGACAAGGAAATAACAAATTTATCCTTCAAACTAAATGTAGTTGGTGGGGGTTTTACACTTGTGCTGCCAAGTCCACGGCAGCACCTGCTGCCTGAGGAAGAGTCATGAGCTCATCCCATAGGCTCCTGAAGATTGTGAGTCCCTTTAACTCTACAGAAGGTCGGCTTCTGGGCTTAGAAATCATACTGAACTTGAGCTGGGCTGGGACTTTTCCATAAAAGTCATTTGAACATCAACAGCAAATTGCCCAAAGACTGACTCCTAAGCCCCAAACAGTTGACCAGCCACCTGACAAGTTGTGGTAACAGGAAACAAAGCTTGAAATACCTACTCAACCCAAGAAAGACAAGGTTCTCATCCTATGGAGCCCGGTTCTGCACATCTTACACCAGGGACGAAGCAGGGTGCAGCTACCCAATCCTCCCCTGTAGGTACCATTTCAGCCTGGGCCCCATGTTCCAGCCTGGGCCCATGTTCCAGCCTGGGCCCCATGGCCAGTGAGTGCCCCAGCTGGTCTGGTCAACACCATTTGTGCTGCCACCAAACTCCAGGCGTTGGTCAGTGCACATGCCCTCTGCAGCAGCCCAGACCCTTCTTCCTATCGAATGACTTCACCCCTCCTGAGCCATATCCAACTTCCAGGCTCAGTCTGCTCTCACCTATCCTGCACTGGAATCCACCTGGTAAGTTTACCGGCTCCTCCCACACCTTCCTCCATCCTCAGATCCAGCCTAGATCCAAATCTAGTGTTCCCTCCTAGCCTGGGCAGACCAGCCCACTGCAGCCCTAATCTCCAGGCTTAGACCAGAACATGTACCTTGTGTACCAGCCCAGAGCCTGACTGTCCACCTGCCGTCATCCCATCTGCACCATATTGAAACTCTAAGCTGAACCTGGCCCACACATCCTGTGTTCTGTCCCAGAATGCTATGTCCATATCAGACACAAAATTAACAACAACAAAGTCCACATGGTTCAGGTGTCATGACAATAACATAAATATGAAAAATAAATCAGTATTCTAGCCACACCCAAACCCACCAGTCCCACAGAAAGTTCTCTAGTGAGAATTACCTAGATGAGCATCAAGACACAGAACTTAGGAACAACCATAACCATCATCAATGAATTTAAAGCCCAACCCCACTGATACACCTCTTCCAATAAGGCTACCTCCCCCCCCCCCCAATCCTTCTCAAATAATTGCAGCAACTGCAGACCAAGCATTCAAATAAATGATCCTATGGGAGCCATACTCATTCAAATCACCACAAAGACAGAATCGAAAAACTCAGTATCCAAAAAACTCAGGGGGAAGACTTACAAGTAGAATGGGTCAAATAGAAGATAGACTATCAGGATCTAAAGATGAAGTAGAGGATCTAGACCCAACCACATAAGCACAGAATATGTAAAAATAAATTAAAGCATGGGGAAAGAACATGGAAGACATTGTGAGAACACCAAACCTTCAGTTAGTCACAGATGAGGGAAAGACTCTCAAGTAAATAGTATAAACCAGATCTTCACAAAGATCATAGAAGAAAAGTTTCCCAAACTAAGGAAAGACACACTTCTGTAGATACAACAGCACATTAAACACCAAATAGACAAAACCAGGACAGAAAATAACCAGAGCAATACACTAAGTATGCAGAACAAAGAAACTGCAAGAGAAAAAAGACACATGTGACATATAAAGGCAAACCCATCACAGTAACAGCTGATTTCTCAATGGAAACTTTGAAAGCCAAAAGCTGCACAGAGCAATGCATTACAAGTTCTAAAGGTCCACAATTGCCAACCTAGACTACTGTACCCAGCAAAATTATCTGCCATAGGTGAAGGAAAAAGAAAAGTTCCTGGGAGGTATTTCAGTCCCACCAGGCCCCTTTTTCCAGGATTCTATCCTAAACTCTATCTCGTTTTTCATCTTTCCTTAGCCTTCCAAGAGCCACTTTACAACAGCTAAGCCTACATCACCCCATCTAGGGCCAGGTGAACAGAGCAACGGTTTAGATTTTACTCCTTTATTGACAGGAGTGGTAAATTCACTCTTTTTCTTATCCTCTAAGCTGACCTTCAGCTTGCAAAAGGACCACTGTTGTCCTTTCTGGAGCTACACTCAACACCATCCACTCTCCTGCTCAGCTTGTAAGAGCCCTATCATTTATCAGGAGCAACTGGGACTCAGACTCCTTTTCATTTCAGAGCCAAGGAGTACTTCACTCCTCCCAACAGTTCCCTTAGGGATGTCAGAGAAACTGTATCCCAGAGAGTCCAGCTCTGGGAAACACTCCAGAGTAGCCTTGTCCCATTTAGACCTACAACATGGGCAATATCCCCTCTGTGCCCCAAGATAACGCTTTGGCTTGCCTTCTAAAGAATTTCAAATAATTGGGCCTCAAATTGAAGGAGAAAAACTACATGATCATCTCCCTAGATGCCGAAAAAGCATTCAACAAAATCCAACACCCATTCATGTTTAAAGTCTTGGAGAGATCAGGGATACAAGGCACATACCTAAACATAGTAAAGGCAATATACAGCAAGCCTATAGCTCACATCAA
>CM053764.1:106702781-106747514 GCA_028658305.1 Pachyuromys duprasi | reverse complement strand
TGACAACACATGCTGGAGAGGTTGTGGAGAAAGAGGAACCCTCCTCCATTGCTGGTGGGAATGCAAACTTGTACAACCACTCTGGAAATCAATTTGGCGCTTTCTTAGACAATTAGGAATAGTGATTCCTCAAGACCCAGCTATACCACTCTTAGGTATATATTCAAAAGATGCTCAAGTACACAACAAAGTCATTTGCTCAACTATGTTCGTAGCTGCTTTATTTGTAATAGTCGGAACCTGGAAACTGGATACAGAAATTATGGTACTTTTACACAATGGAATACTACTCAGCAATTAAAAATGAGGAAAATCATGAAATTCGCAGGTAAATGGTGGGACCTGGAAATGATCATCCTGAGTGAGGTATCCCAAAAGCAGAAAGAAACATATGGTATATACTCACTTATATAGATCTATAGGATAGGAAGGTCATGCTGAAATCTATACACCTAGAGAAGATAAACAAGGAGGAGGACCCAGGTTGGGATGATCAATGCTCGCTCAGATGGACAAATGGGATGGACATTGAATGTAGGAGAAAACAAGCAACAGGACAGGAGCATACCAAAAAGGGCCTCTGAAAGAATCTACATAGCAATGTATCAAAGCAGATATTAAGACTCACAACCAAGCCTTCAGCAGATGGCAGGGAATAATAATGAAAACAGAGGGAGTTAGTAAGACTTGGGGAGAACAAGAGCTCCACAAAGACCAAATAGATCAGGGCACAGGGGTCTTTTATGAGACAGTTTCTCCAACCAAGGACCATGTATAGATATAACCTAGAACCCCTGCTCAGATGTGGCCTATGGTAGCTCAGCATCCAACTGGAGACCCTAGTAAGAAGAACAGGGACTATTTCTGTCATGAACTCGATGGCTGACTCTTTGACCCTCCCCCACACACGCCAGGGAGGAACAGCCTAGCTAGATCCCAGAAAAGGACATTGCAGCCAGCCCTGAAGAGACAAGATAAGCTAGGGTCAGATGGAAGGGGAGGAGGTCCTCCCCCATCAGTGGACTTGGAGGGGGGCAGGGAGGAGAATGAGGGAGGGATGAGGAAAGTGGGAAGGAATGAGGGAGGGGGCTACGCCTGGGATACAAAGTACATAACCTGTGATTAATATAAAAATAAATAAATTACATTTAAAAAAAAAAGAACCCTGATAAATATACTCCTCTAACTGGTAAAAAAAAAAAAAAAAAAGAATTTCAAACAATTGGACCTCAAATTGTATCTTAATATTCCCTGCTTCATTCAATTTTCCATTCAGATCTGGCCTCAATATCCATTTGATAACCAGAACTACTGGCCTGAATTTGGTACATTTGACTCCTATTTTCTGCAGTCCTACTTCTGTTTGTCTGTTAGACTACCATAATCCTTAACGCCTCTCTGTTAGGGGACACCAAGCCTCCATTACCTATGGAGGAATCACCCTCATTCCACAACAAAGGTGCAAATCTCAGCACACAACTTTAATTCAAGATCTTCCTTTCCCTACTATAAAAAAGGACCTGTATCTTTCTTTTCCATATTCATTTCTTCAAATACAGCCTTCTCACAATTTTATCTACTCATCAACACAGCCTTTCTCTCCTTCTTCCCTTCTTGTATTGACACAATATATTCCCACCTCGCAGACCCTGACAGCTTCTTCCATTCATGATCGGCTCTCTACTTTACAACTTAACTCCCTGATGTCTCCTTATCATCATTAACTTCCCACTCTCATTCTTGTACTTCCATAGTAGACCCCACCCTACATTCCTGTCAGCATGCATGCACTACTTTGAATAACAATAACCCCTATAGGCTCATATATTTGAATGCTTGTTTATCAGGGAGTAGTGCTACTTGAGAGGGATTAGGAGGGGTGGCCTTGTTGGAGGAACTACATCACTGAGGTTAGGCATAGAACACTGACTATGACAAAGCTGGTACCAGGAGTTGGATATTGCTGTGACAACTGACCATCCTGTGTGCTGGGACTTTGGACTAGGAAAAAAAGTTGAATGCTTTAAGTGGGGTTCAACAGGCCATACTAGCAAAGATGGAAAGGAGTGGGGCTGAGAGCAATGTAGAGTATGGCCACCTGGCGCAGACTTCACAGGAAAAGAATACTAATAAGTGGCCTAGAGACCATTCTCGTAATATTTTGGCAAAGATGTGCTGCTTTTTGCCCTTGTCTGGAAAAAAAAAAAATCTGAGGCTAAATTAAAGAGTTTTAGATTCATGACTGTGGCAGAGATTTTCAAGACAGCCTAGTATTGACTGTCTTGGTCATTAGTGCCCACCCTTATGAAGATCTATAATGAAAAAAAAGAAAGCTGAGTAAGGAAAAATGTAAAATGTATAGTTTGAGGAGAAAAGAAGTACCAAGAAGTGTAATGGAATTAAATCCAGTGTCCAAGGAGATGAAAGAGCTTAAAGAGAAGCCTGATGATAAATGGAATAAAGGAGTGTGACCTCAGGGCAAGATTCCATCCAGCTAAGCTTCCAATTTGTGAAAAGGAATTAGAAAATAGCTTAAACAATGAAGGAAACCATCAAAAACAGAAATCTGGTACAAATGCAACTGAACAGGGAGACCATGTTCCTGCACTAGCAAGCAACAGAACTTGGCAGCTTTAGCCACATGGTTCTGGTTTTAGGGAGTCGAGGGCAGAAGAAAGTGGCTGTGGACTCTGCCCCTACAGCTTAGAAAAACCACTAAGGCCAGTATGTGTCAGGGATGTATGTACCTTCATAGAGACCCAGAGAGGCTTGAAGCTGTGAAGGATTGCCTTAGACACTACGAGATGCTGGGGATGGCAGAGTTGCAGGATGCACCTGCCACGGAAGGCTGCAGAATGGGTATGAGCCAGCCCAAGAGGGAGAAGTGCACTGCAGTCAAGAAAACTGAGTTGGAGATCGTAAGAACTCTTTGACATCAGACATGAAGATACAGAGTTGGGAGTTCGCCCATTTGGTTTTCAGACCTTTGGTCCAGTATGTTTTCATTATGTTCCCTTCCCTCCCTTTTGGAATAGTAATGTACCTTCTGTGCAATTGTATGTCAGAAGTATATGATCTGCTTTTTGATTTTGATTTTATAGGGTATTGAAGTTAAGAGGTTGCCATGAGCCTCAGAAGAGACTTGAACTTTAGACTTTTAAACATGGTTGGTATTGTGATATACTATGGAGACTTTGAATTTGGAATTAATGTATATTTGCATAATAATATGTTTACAAGCCTATAGGAGCCAAGGAATAGAATGTGGAGGTTTGAATAAGAACGGCCTCCACAGGCTCACATATTTGAATGCGTAGTCATTAGAGGGTGACACTACTTGAGAGGGTTTAGGAGGTTTGGCCTTGTTGGATGAACTGTGGTTATTGAGGGTAGACTTTGGGGCTTCAAAAGCCTAAGCCAGGCCCAGTGTCTCTCTGTTCCTGCTGCCTGTGGATCTAAATGTAGAACTCCTAGCTACTTCTCCAGCACCATGGCTGCCTGCATGCTGCTAAGCTTTGCACCATGATAACAATGGACTAAACCTCTGAAATTTTAAGTGCCAAATAAATTCTCTTATAAGAGTTGGCCTGGTGTCTCTTTACAGAAAAAGAACACTGACTAAGACAATAAATCAAACAATACCTAATACCCCCAACTGGTTCTCAGACGCGTGCTCCTCTAAAGGGCACAAAAGGGCTTGTTATGCTATTATACAACATATGCCCCAAGCATACAAAGCCGCATGCTATAGCATATCGCTCATACTTCATCCACAACCTAACATGCTAAACTCATAGACCTATACAGACTCCAAATACACGTCCAATATGGCATACTCTGATGCAGTCATCTGCTGGGAATGACGCTTCTTCACCTACTATATCACATCAACTCAAAATGGCACCTTTCTACACAAACTCTTAAAAGCAGCCTGGAAGCCCAAACTAGCTACTTTCATTCACTGCAGGGGACATCAGCCAGGTTCCCAATGCTTCTACCAGTAATAGTTTGGCTGACTGAATATGCTAAACAAGTCCCCACATACTCACCCATCCAAAACTAACACTGCTTCCATTACTACAGCAGAGCAAAACAAAAGTACCTCCCAAGATGGCTACTGGGATGGGTCATGGTGGTATCAAAATCAACTGTTAATCTTACCCAAGGCTCTCAAACAAAAAAACCCTTTTAACTCTATATAATCTCTTCCATTCAGGGCCTCTGGCCCTCACTCAGTTCCTAGGAACAGGGGATTACCTGTCCCCACAGGACAGACAACTGTTACAATAGGTCCACTCTGTTTGCAAAGCCTGTCAAACCATTAATCCCAACTCTCTCCTTTTCCAGACCAGTCAGGCAGGCTGGTCTCTCCCAGCTTCTGGCTGGCAGATACACTTAACTCAAATGCTTCCATCTAGAAGGTACAGATTATCTTCTTGTCCTAGTAGATACACTTATAAGATTAATTGAAGCCCCAAATGTAGTCTCCAAGTCTCTAACCCACATGGGTAGGTTCAAAGGAAATCCACCCATTCCACACCATTCTCAATCCTCTGGCAAAGTAGAGCACAAGAATTGTACACTAAAACGTTCCCTAACTAAACTATCCACACACTTGTGTTTAGACTGAACCAAATTCCTCCCACTGGTCCCCCTAAAGGTCTGTTTCCTCCTATGTAAGCCCATAAACCCAAGCACCTTTAAACTTTTAAATGATAGGTCCCCGGCAGTCCTGGGATTGTCAGCCCCCTCCATTCAACACTTACCTCCCTGCTGCACCTTCCTCTCCTTCAACACCTCAGAAAAATCCTTTAGACCAACGTGAGCCAAATAGTCTCACGCCTCCTGCTGAACCTTAATCCCTGAGGCCTAAGAAACCAATATAGTATGAAAAGGATGGCAGCTGAGAAGGTAAGCCTACAAAGGGAAGTAATTTTCACTACATAATTTATATGCAATGCATATGGGTTACCATTCTAAACATTCACTAATCTAAAGGTTTAGATTAAATAAATGTGAATGTAACATAGGCCTAGAACAGCAACTTGATTGTGGTTGACAATGATTAAGCACTGATTCAACTGAAAAGGAATCAAGAACAGAAGAAAAACTAAGAACTGATCTAAGAATATTTACTTCCATATAGTATCACAGAAAGTAGAAACTGCCTCCTTGTAATAAGACACAACCCTTCCACCATCCAGTGTGTTGGAGAAAGAGAGCTCTATAGCTTTTTCTCTACTCCGCACCTTCCATGAGCTGATCCTAGCTCTGCCTACAATATACCAAAGCCAAGGTCACCGTGCCAGCTCTCAGTCTCTGCATGGCTGATTCTGCATGTTCCTGGCAGAAGGATTTTCAGAAGTGTTAAAAGCCATTTATCAGTGACAGACAATACTCCGCACTCAATCCCTTCTAGACAGGCAGGTTTTCTACAGGCATTTATAAGACAAAGTGTCTCAAAATGACAGTTATGAAACACTTGGCCACCAGGAACCATCTCCTTCATTTTTCTGTTGCAGCACTGAATGAAGCTAGGGCCTCCCATGTGAGCATTCTACCACGGAGCCAACCCATAGCAAGAAGGATCTGTGGCAGCTTTCCGCATTGTTTGGATAGCTACTGGTGTAGACAAGCAATGTGTGTGTGCTCTTAAGTCCATTCTTTAACGCAACATTTGCAGAGATAATAAAAAGCCCTCCTGCTGAGTTTCATACTTTAAATCAACATAGGTTTAAGCTGAAAGGTCTGAACAACAGTCCAGCAGTTAGACAGCAGATTCAAGAAGATGGGAGATGAAAATGATTGCCTCACACAGAGTCGGGGGCGTGGCTCTGTGATGGAGCGGGTACTCAGCATTCAGGGGGAAAGGGAGAAGGAAGGAAGGAAGGAAGGAAGGAAGGAAGGAAGGAAGGAAGGAAGGAAGGAAGGAAGGAAGGAAGGAAGGAGAAATGGATCTCACCCCAGGCATCCAGACTGATAGGTGTCAATCTCTAATAGCCTGAATGTGGAAAAATTGATGTCTCAAGCATACAGGAATATACACCATGCATTAGCACAAACAATTTGAAGTTATCCTTAAGTGTTCTAAATAATGTTTTTAAATACATATTTTGAAACTATTACAATTTTACTTTCAAAAAAGAGTTACTTTGTGTGTGTGCGCGTGCTCGTGTGTGTACAGATGTGTATACAGCATGCTTCCCTATATATGTGCATGAAGAGGCCACTGAACTTCAAGGGTCATCCTCTATTGCTCTCTTCATTACCTTTGAGAGAGTCTCTCACTGAACCTGGAGCTAGCCTTTCAGCTGGCTATCCAGAGACCCCCCCACCCCCCGCAGAATTTGTCTATCTTCACTTCCAGTGCTGGGGTCACAGTGCACATGTCCAGTTTTATGGTGCCGAGAAGCCAAGCTTAGGTCCTTATGGTTGCACAGCAAGAACTTTACCCACTAAGCCATCTCCCCAGCCCAAGTGAATAAAATTAATAGGTAAAGTTAACAAACTTTCTCTATGTGTGACTGTCTGATTGTCTTGTCTGTCTCTCTCTCTGTGTGTATATCATGTATTATGTTCAATATCAGCAAAATAAATTCAAAGAATAAAAACACCAAGACAGTGATGCTCTCTCCAGATGGCAGGCCTCACTGTCTCAGAATTTCCATTAGCAATGCTCAGAGGGGTCAGGGGCAGAGACCAGGCTCTATGCTGTCACCCACAGCAGTCTGAGAAACCCGCTTAATCTCTTAGGTACTTAGGCAAAATTAGATCCTTGGCCCCGATGCAGAAAAGAATCCCATACAAGCCAACATGAAGCAGAGTCCGAGTGCATTAAAAATTCAAAGGCGCTCATGGAAAGTGTCCCCCCCACCCCATGGCAAACACAGGCTCGGGCTTCTCAAGAGCAGTGTGGTTAAGTGGCTTAGCACTAGCCACGTGCACCACTTTCCTCAAAAAGTTGTAATATTCTTTCCTTTCTTCTTTCTCTTTTTAAAATTAAAACAAGGGGTTGGGGATTTAGCTCAGTGGTAGAGCGCTTGCCTAGCAAGCACAAGGCCCTGGGTTCGGTCCTCAGCTCTGGGGGAAAAAAAAAAGACAAAATAAAATTAAAACAAATGAAAACAAAACCTTTCATGTATAGGCCAGAATCTGGAGGTCCCTGACTTAGACAAACTGGCTGGCCAGAACAGGATCCCAGTCTCTGACTCCCAGCACTGTGATCACAGATGCTAGAGACCCCGGGCATGCGTGGTCTTTCACACGGATGCTGGGACCATAAGCACTTACCTACTAAGCTAATGCCCAGTCCTCATCTTTTTCTTTCTAACAAATTACAGGATGAGATTACAATCAGATAAGAGAAAGTAGGGTTGTCCAAAGGGGTTGAGACATGTTCTTGTGCTACAGGGACTTTCTGATGAGAATCCTAGAAACTGAAGGTTTTCACTGAGATGGGGAAAAAGCCTTAGACAAATGTCAACAGTGCTGGAATCCTTGATTCTCATCTGTCAACTATGACTTTGAACCAAGGCTCCAATTCTTCCCAGAATCCCATTACCTTCCCTCTCTACTTAAAGGAGTGGGAGTAGTTGGGTTCATTGGGCGTTTAAGTAGGTAGAAAAGTCTCTTCCACTTCCCTCTTCTATTTCTCTACCTACTTAAAAGAAATCCCCAATGAACCCAACTACTCCCACTCCCCAGGTAAGGCAGAAAGCAAAGACTTTTAAAAAGCATTAAGAAGGGGCAAGGCCACAGAGAGATGTTCACTCTTCCATCCCTCTCCTACGTTTAGATCTCTGTGCCTAAAGAAGCAGAAAGCCATTCTAGGTTCCCAGGGTGGTGGGGAAAATGTACTCTGCAGGCAAAAGCTCCTTGTTCCAATGTTTTTGAAAAGGAAAATGTCCCCTTTCTGTTCATAACACATGCACATTATAGTAAGCTTGCTTAGAGTCATAATTTAATTCTAAGTTGAATAGAATGTATGCTATGTTAAGTAAGAAACACAAGATTCAAGCAAGCAAATTCACTAATCTAAAAAGCAATTTAAATTTTTGAATTAGATTTTGTGTGTGTGTGTCTGTCTGTCTGTCTGTTTCTGTCTCTCTGTATGTGTGTGTCTCTCCCTCTCTGCCTCTCTCGCTCTGTGTATGCATGCGCGAGCGTGCGTGCGTGTAAATAACATGCTATGGCACTTATGTGCAGGTCAAAAGACAGTTTTCAGGAGTTTGTTCTCTTTCTCTGTGAAGGACCTGGGGACTGCACGCAGGTTGTTACAATTTTTGGCAGCAAGTGCCATCTCACTGGGCCAAAGCAAATTTTAAATGCTTTCCTCAAAACAGCTTCTGGTGTCTTTTGTGAACCAAGTGGCAACTACAACCTACCTTTCCATTCACCATGAATCATAAGCTCTCCAGTACTTCATACTGTGACAGTTCTATCTCACAAAGGATGTTAAATAGGATTTCAATGTTGATGGAAGAGCAGGGGCTTGTCATTAGACCTGGGACTGACTCCTTCAGGGACTTGTTACCAATCTGAGCTTTCTTGGCTGTTACACATGAGGACACCTCTTCAGGTAATGACTGAAGTAAGTGGCAAGTAACACATACAAGGTGTGCACCACACACAACTGCTCACTGAACACACAGACTTTGATCTAGCATAGGCTTGGGTGCATATGCAGCTCACAGTAAACGAGTCAATGACGATGGGTTTGTAGTTTGGTTCTTATGACCATAAACCAACTACTACAAATTCCCCACTTGAAGATTAAATTCTTTCTACAAGCAATGCTAAATTTTAAAAATGATACTTGAATAGAAAGTTATAATGTAGATGTATCTACATATAAACAGAGAATGTTCCACAAACTACTAAGTTAAAAAATGTCAGGCATGTATCTGGGCTCCCACAAACAATCCCAGTGCTTGAGAGGCTGAGGCACAAAGCTGTGGTCCATATTTGAAAACACACACAAGTGTACATAAACACATTCATATACACACTGTTAGGCATACGTGTAGGGGGGGAAATTATTGCTTCCATTTTCTCATCTTTCCATATTTCTCCCATTCCATCATAAATGTGTTTGGGAAGGGAGTTTCCCATGAATTTGTTTCTTCTAATGAACTAACACAATGTCATAACCCACATTTTGCCTCAGTTGGTAAACACTTGCCATGTAAGATCTGAATTTGACCCAGCACACAGTTGTTTTGTTTTTTGAGACAGGGTCTCTCTGTGTAGCCTTGGCTGTCCTGGCACTCGTTCTGTAGACCTGTCTGGCCTGGAACTCACAGAGATCTGCCTGCTTCTGCCTCCCGAGTGCTGGGATTACAGGTGTGTGCCATCACCACCCTGATATCCTAGCACACACATTTTTTAAAAGCATGTCACCACACAGAGCTGTAATCCCAGCAGCAGTAATGTAGAGGTAGAAGAGATCCCTGAGCCATGCAGCCAGCTAGTCTAGCCCAAGTGATGAGCAACAGGTTCAGTGAGATCTTGCCTCAAAAAATAAGGTGGAAAATGACTGATGAAGACACCCAATATTGACCTTTACCCTTTAGACACACATACAGTGGAGTTGTAACTGTGCTCGGACAACTTTGTCGATAACTCAGACTTATTCAGACACCACTAAACACGCAAGAACTGCAAAATCTACATAAAAGCCTAAGTTTTCATTTGCAATGCTTCACAAAGTGCTTTCACAATGCAATGAGGAGGGGTCCCTCTCCCAGCTTTGAAAAGAGCAATCTGATGCCGAGGGTCCAAGCCTCACCTGCCCAGTACAGGCCCAACAGCCTATACTGAAATGAAGAATGCCTATGAAGGCTTTTTCATCAACTTCTCTTCAGGGGGACTGCTACCCTGGCCAGATTCGGAAGAATCTCTGGGCCCAGAGACGAGCACTGGCCGTTATGATGTATCATAGCCCAAACCTCAGAGACACTGGGTTTACAAAGTCTGGGCATTCTGAAGAAATGCTTGAGCATTTTCCCCAAGAAAATGTTCACCATCCTTCTGTCCTAAGCACTTGCTAAAGAAGTAAGTGTCAGCTATGATTCACGGATGCCAGCCACACAGTGCATCAGGATAAATGCTCTGTTGTTCTTTAAGGTTCTAAAAGATTGAACAGTTTGCCTGTCTGTTGAATTTAGTTTGAAGAGCTACAAAAAGAAACCTGGACAGTGACTCTGGGAAGCAATATAACTGAACTTCACTGAGTGTGGAGCCCACACTTGGCCTGCCTGAGAGCTACCCAACCTAGCTGATTTCACACACCCCGGCCAGGAATAAACCTGGAAAGAGCCTCTTGGAAATGTCTATAAATTCATCAGAAATGAAAAGCAATTAAAAATTGAGGCACGGACCAGATGTGGTGGCATACACCTTTAATCCCAGCATTTGGGAGGCAGAGGCAAGAGGATCTTCATGAGTTTGAGGCCAGCCCGGTCTAAAGCGAGTCAAGGACAGCCAGAACTATTACACAGAGAAACCCTGTCTTAAAAAACCAATAATAATAAATATAATGATAATAATAATTGAGGCATGTGTGGGAGCCCCAAGATCTACACCTACTGCTAAGCCTCATCTCTCATCAATAAATACATAAGAATCTCTGAGCATTCTGGTTAAAGAGATGGTAACAAAATATAGAATCTTTAAATGAAAGGGTTTCTGTGGTCAATACCAGAGTACGATGGGTGTTCAGTATTTGCCAATCTTACACACACACACACAATAAAAATAAAGAAAATTAAAAACCTCACAAAATTTGGTTTAGGAATTTTCAATGAGTGAGCACAAGGACAGGCGTGGTGATAGGCGTAATCTTGAGCACTTGGGACACTGAAGCAGGAGAATTTCTGTAAGTCCAGGACTATATAGTAAGTTTTTTGGCCAGTCTGGGCTACAGAGTAAGAACTTATATAAAAACAAAACAAACCACTATAAAACAATAAAAATAAAAGCATAAAAACTGTTAAAAGAGGGAACATGTTTAATGAAAACGCCTGTCTCTAACCAGTACAATTACTTCAAAATAACTTCCCACACTGGACTATTCAAGAAAAAAAAATCCCACATAGACCACCAACCAGTCCCACTAGGAAATGTCATTAAAAACACCACTCCTACAAAACCCTGTTCAGCCCCTGTGCCCCTCCCCCACCCCCAAGAACATGTGACCTTTGGCCTAAGAAAGGTTACATTTATTTGCTTTGAAGCCACATTTTTAAAGTAGTTTATTTCAGACACTGAGATCAACAAAATAAGAAACATACATTATAAATAAGAAAAAGGAAGAAACTGGGGATATGAACAGGAGAGAGCATTTGTGTAGCGTGCTCATCACAAATAGAAGGAAAGGAAGACCCATTTGTCTAACTTGTAGTTTAGAAAGCTTGTGCTTAACAAAATGTACTGAAAATATAAAGCAACAAGACCAAACTTCACACTTGCACCTTAACCCAACTCCACAGACTTGACTCCTGTCCATACGACCCTGTACAAACACCCTCCCCCCGCCACACACACACACAGACAGGTGTAAACTGAGTCCCAGTCCCCAAGCCTCTCAGCCAGTCTTCTAGGGCACTGACCTGGGAACTCCTTTCCAGGGTTCTGGTTAAAACACCTGGTGACAATTCTTCCTCGGACCGGGGAGAGTCGTTCTCTGAAGACTCCGGTCTGGCCGAGCCCCCCAGCCCAAAGCTCCTCCTGAAGGAGCACCTCTTCTTCACGGACAGCAATGTCACCTGCGGGTTGCTCAGAGCTGCCAGGAGAGATTGCTCCCGAGGCTGCCGCACCTTGCCCTGAGCTTTCTCCATAGGCAGGTCCATCGTCACTTCTTCCCTTCCTACTAACAAAGTTCAGCTTCTCCACACTTCTGGTGCTGTAAGGAAAATGCTTCCAAAGGGTCTGGCTCATTAGCAGGGACAGGCACCCTTCCCAGCTGGACAAACTGCAGGCATGGAGAGGCAGTCTTCAGTGTGCAGCCAGCCCGGAGCCGCTGTGGACCTATTTGCTTTGTTTATCTCCACCCAACCTAACCGGCACAGGTATGGGGTACTGCAGGCCCCAGCACAATCCACAGAACAGCAAGCAGTGCATCCAGGAGCTCAGCACCTAATTGTCTCCCAAGGCCAGGCACAGCTTCCTTCTGGCCACCTGTCCTCCTAGAAACCTGGCGACAGATGAAGATGATGGGCCAGGCACTTCCTTGTAGTGCCAAGCTGCAAGGGTTTTCCCGGAATAATTTCAGTGGCCGTTCCCAGAGCTCCAGTACTGGCACAGGGCAGCCTACTGGGTAAGAGAAGTATTTCCCAAACAACATGATTTGCATTCCCAAACAAGTGTTAGAAAGCTCCATGTTTCCTGCAGCTTTGTTTTCCCTTGACTTCAGTAAGAAACTGACTGCAAAAACTCAGGCTAACAAGGCTCATCCGCCCTTTATATTGGCACAATTGGCAGGAACTAATCCATAATTCAGCCTTCTCAGGCTACCTGCTTTTCCACCTGAGGATTAACAGACAGAGACACACAAGATTGTGGAAATCCAGCAGATTTCCATCCCCCACCTGACCCATTCAGTCTGAAAGGAAGGTGACTTCAAGCTCCATGAGAGGGACATATATGCAGTCACTGATCCTGGCAACCCCTCCTGTTGGCTTGTGGAAGACACAGTGCAGAGTGAACTGAACCAGTGAGTAGAGCAGCCAAGTCTGCATTACTCCTCACAGCTCAGTGTGCCGCCTCCAGGTCACTAGAATGTGCATTTAGAAACCATGACCTTCTGGGTCCACACAATGACACCTTCTCTCTACCTGACAATGAGCTCAAGAGCTGCTTAGCATGCTCCATCCTGGGTTCCAGCTTCAGTATTGTAACCCACCCACCAACCAGCCCACCCATAAAGCTACCCACGAACAAAGCCACCAACTAGCTCACCAGTCAACCTTCCCACAAACCAACCTACCCAGCAACCCACCCAAGAACCCATCTACCCACTAAACAACCCACCCACCAAACCACCCACCAACCAGCCTACCCAGCAACCCACCCACCCAAAAACCAATCCACCCAGCAACCAACCTAACAATCAACCCACCCACCAACCAGCCCAGCCATGAAGCTACCCACCAACCAGCTCACCAACCCACCCACCAAACAAGAAGAAGCCTGTTTTCTTTGAGGGAAAGTATGCCCACTAGTGGTCCACTTGCCAAAGGCATTCACTGTTCTTTTCCTCCCTAAGAATCTGACATTGCTATAACTTGTGAAGCATGTTCAGTCAACTCTTCCAAAATGTATACACATTTTTTTTTCTTCCTAAGTAGGAGACCAAGACAAAGGGTACCTGCTTCAATTTCCAAGAAACACTGACCAAGCTAGAGCCTAACAATGGAAAGACAACTAGGACACCTTCCAGCCAGCGCTGCAGTAGCTAAGACTGCCTAGAGCCTGCTTAGCTACTGGAATGTCAGTTTCCTGTAGTTTTGCTGAACCTTGCATTTGAGGAAACACAGGGGGATAACTGAGGCTTATCTCTTCATTCCATTAAACTATTACAAAATTGTAGACATTTAGGGAAAAATGCTCCCCAGGGGTATCAGATCTTTTAAAATATGAATTATTTAACAGTTAACTTTTCCCTGGTAATATAAGACAGAAGATCTTCACAAATACAAATGCTTTGGCATTGTGACTAGGAATGTATACTTCGATTCAACCTGACTTGACTGCAGCCATCTTGAGTCATAACCATTATGGTTCTACTCTGGCTGGGTTCCCAAAAAATAGTTCCTTCCATGTCACAAGTAATAAAAACCATTACAATGGTATGGAACTCTATGATCAGGCCCTCACTTGGGAAATGTGCCTGACGTCCTTGATATTAGCTTGAGATCAATCAGATAATAAATGAAGTCACTTCAGACTTCACTGTACTGTATGTTTGCAGGAAGGCAGGAGTAAGGATCAAACGTGGAGACTGAAGCATGCTAAGAGAGTGCTGTACCCAGGGCCATGAGCCTCCTGACCCAGGCAGTTGGGGTCCACTGGTTTTGCTGCCACTCATGAGCTTCCTTTTGTAAAACTCAATTCACTGCTCTCCATGCCAACACATCTGTTTGCCCTTCAGTCTCCTGACTGATTCTCATCTTTGAGGACCAGATTTTTCAGAGAGGTAGCTGAAATATGCTGTAATTTATGTTCTAAAATCTTTAAAATAGTTCATTCTTTTAAATCATGAACTTCGGAAAATGTAAATGCTTTCTTGTCCCAGGTGTCTCCTATACAATCACCCAGCTCCAGAACACAAGCAGAAAAGTGAATGAGGCTCAGTTTGGGAAGGACAGAAAGCCTGGATTTTGTCCTGAAGATGACAGTGAATCACCAGGAGCCTTCTGTTGCTGCTGTGGGCATGCAAGCCTGTGTGTTTGGGCTTCTGTTTTGTTTTTTGTTTCAGTGGTATATTGAGGTAAATCCCGGGACCCCCTGCACAATGACAAGCACACCTAGAAAAACTGTTCAGCAGAAGACTTACAAAACTGTAGTATATTCGTGATACAGAAATGCAGGAATGAAGACAAAGAAAGGGGGAGTGGCAAAGCTTACAGGCAAAAGCCACTTTCTTGAGCCAGAAGATCTAGTCCAAATTCCTCTTTCATCTTCCCCTTACAAACTAACCCCAGTCCTCTCTCCCAATTCCATCTCCCAGACTACCCTGAATTACCCTGCCTCTCTCCAAGCTGCCTATGGGAATTCCAACAGCACTACAGCCAATACTAACTGCACGTGTATCCAGCCCTTACTATTAGAGAAATTCCAACCAGCAAGAACAGAACCTGCACTCGGAGAGACAGAAGAAACAAACAACAAGGCTGAGGCCCAAGCACGCACTCTGTAAAGGTCCGCACAATTTCTCATGACTTGTATAGATCTGGTAACCAGGCTGGTCTTTGAGACCCATGCCCACCAAAAGGAATTCCCATCAGGCATGTTTACTGGAACCAACATTTTTGTACCCCTATGTTTTGCAGCAGCAATCAAAGTATATAAAGATTTGTTAGTGTTATCGAACTTTAATGTGGCCAAACTGGGAAGAAGGACAAAGCGGCCCAATGCATCTTCCCAACACAGCCACATTAAATAAGTCTCCTATTTCTGATTTCCTCTTTTAATTGGCCTATTGAGAGAAGGTGGCCAGACCTGCCTCGGGGCGTAGGTTGTGATTCCCTGCGGTCCACAGCGTCAGTAGTAATTAAGGCATACAAACTTTGGCAGGTAAAAGGATCTCTTCCTTAGCAAACAGGATCTGCAGTGTGACCTTTGCCAAGAAAGCTGCGGTCATTATTCCCCCAGGCAGTGTGTATTTTTCCCAGCAAAAGGGGTAGGGGCTTTAACAAGCAGGCAGAAATCAGCACACTTCGGTAAAACTTTAACTCCTTCATATTTACACAACCCTCTGGTTCCTAGGCAAAGATTTCTATTGAGCTATCATAACATAATACGATAATTTGGTTTGTCAGGTGTACCTATAATATGTGTATGTTTGTACGCATGTATGTATGTATATTTTTTTTCTCATCATCTCCTTTTAATCATCATTCTTGGAGCCAAGTGCCCTTTGCCCACCAACTCTGCAAGCTGATTATCCACTCTTGCATCCACTGCCCAATAGGTGCTCAACTCTGAGAAATGACTAAGCTCTGGAACACAAGGATCTTCCATCGGTGCTAATGAGCAAATCTCAGGTATTACATGAGCCTGCATAAACATATTTAAATAAGTGGTTGAGCTGTGTGTATAAAGCAGGGGATGCCGAGAATTCTCACCTAGAATTCTTTAGGGTTTTCCATTCTTTTTTTTCTTCTTCTTTTTGACATGGTCTTACTATAGGCCCAGCTGGCCTTAAACTTACCATTACAGACCAGGCTGACCTCAAACTTGTAGTAATCCTCCTGCCTCTGCTTTCTGAATACCAGGATTACAGGCATGCACCACCATGCCTAGAATTTCATTGTGCTTTTCTGTCCCCTTTACACAAACCTGAGAGCAAACTCCATTATTCTCTTATTCATTCCTTCTTGAACAACAGGTCTATGAAGTGTCTTCTTGCACCCATGTATTTTGACTCCCATGTGTAAACTTTGCTATTTCCTAAAACAAAATTCACACACACACACACACACACACACACACATTGTATATACATATATGTGCCACCAGCCCCCACGCACCTTGCTGTCCCAAACAACTGTTTTGCAAACTGAGAAGCCTGGGCCCCAAAGGCAGATGGGCAGCTCATGTTTCCATGAGTCCCTAGGACAAAAGGGCCCTGTTTTGGGGGAGGGACATCTGGCGAAGAAAACATTTCAGCACTCAAAAAGATTACTTACTAGCTCAATCCAGAGCTTTCACTAGGAAAGGCCTCCAAGAAAGACCCTGGGGCGGGGCAGGCCAGCCCTCTAAGGCACAAGAAGAGTCTCAGATTCTGTGACAGGATAGGACAGGACAGAATCTGACCCTAAGCTGCATGCTGGACACAGAGGCCCAGCAAGTTTCCCACACTGGGAGTATGGTTAGCACAAACAGCACATTCACCACAGCTAAGGGCCCACTGCTCATCATGTTAGGTGTACACTCAACACAAGATCCCAAAACTCTGACTGATGCTTTCCTCTCTGCACCCTCCCAAACTTGCCAAATCTAGCCCAGGTCACACACCCAGTGTCTCAGCCAAGTCTGGCCACCTCTGCCTGCATCACAACCAATTGCTAGGTTTCTCTCATGATCTGCCCTGCCAACTCCCAAGTTCATCTCATACCACACAAAACCCCTTCACCCAGCAGTAACTAACCCCATACTCCAGGATGGAACTGGTTCACACATTCTATCTGTCCACCTGACTTCATACCACCTAAGGCATTTCCAACCTCTAGGCCCAACCCACTCACACATGCTCTCTTCTGCCCCAATTTGTTCTGTCCATATCAAACACAGAACAAAACAAGTCCACATGCCCAGATTTCATAGCAAAAAATGCCAATAGTATGAAACATCAAGCCACTATCTCCCATCCAAAATCCACCAGTCCTGTTTCAGAAATGTTGCCCATGAGAATTAACTTTATGAGCCCCAAGGCACAGAATTTAGAAGAACAATCAGAAACCCCATCAAAGAATTCAAGGAGTTTAAATCAGACACAAAGAAACAACTCGATGAAAGATATTAGGGAGAAAGAGCTTAAGGAGAATAAACAACCTGAGTGATGATCAGCAAACCAAAAAAAGCCTGCCACATGGTGCCCCTCCATGGAGCTGGCAGAGGCAGACAGATCTCTTTGAGTTGGAGGACAGCCTGGTCTACAGAGTTCCAGGGCAAAACCTTGTCTACAAAGTGAGTTCCAGGGCAGCTTGGTCTACATAGTGAGTTCCAGGGGAGCCAGATCTCAATACTGAGATCTTGTCTCAAAACAAACAAACAAACAAACAACAAAGAGGGAAAGAGAGAAAGAGGAAGCAACAAACATAAGGTTGATGGAAATGAGGAAGACAATTGAGGGCTTGAGAACAAAATTCAATGAAGACAGAGAAACACTGAAGAATATGATAAAACTGAATAGCCCAACTAGAGAACTCAACATAATGCCTTACAAGTAGGATAGGTCAAGCAGAAGACAGAACATCAGGACTTGAATATAAAATAGATGATCTAGACCAAATAAGCAAGGATTACAAATAAATAAATATTCAAAAAATAAAAAGGAAAGAAAAAAAGGGAAGATACATGAAGTGTAGAACACCATGAAAAAAAACAAACCTTTGGATTATTAGGCATTGATGAGGGAAAAGAATCCCAACCCAATGGCATACACCAGATGGAGTAAATCACCATGAAACATCATAAACACTAGATGTAAATAACGGTATTGAAAACTAGCAGAGAAAAGACACAAGTCTCATATAAAGAAAAAGCCATCAGAATAACAGCTAATCTCTCAATGGAAACTTTGAAAACCAGGAGTCTAGAGCAATGATTCTAAAAGATCACGAAGGCCAGACTAGACTAATAAACCCAACAAAACTATTTGCCATAGTTGAAGGAGAAAGAGAAACTTTCTGTGATATAAACAGTCTTAAAAAATAATATTCAGCAAGCCAAACCTAAAGAAAACTTAGGATACAGTATTTTGGGCTGAAGAGAGACAGGAGCATAGCAGAGAGACAATGGAAAGAAATTCAACATCGTAATATTATTAAAATGCAAAGTACCACTGAGAACACAAACAACTAACCAAAAATAAGCTGTCGACCTTGAACACATATATTTAAGTAATAACTTTAAATATCAATGGCTTCAACTGTACAATCAAATGACACAGGCTGACTAAAGGAATCAAGAAACAAAATCCATCTTTCTTCGGCCTACAAGAAACACATCTTAGCTTTAAAGATAGGCACCACCTTCTTAAAGTTAGACAAAAAGACTAAAGAAATTCATTGGAATACTTCAAAAACCTGTGCTCCAGTGAGTTGGAAAACGTATAAGAACGTATAGATTCAGCTAAAGTTAAAGCAAGAAGTCAACAACCTAAATGTACAAACTGAAATTGTAGTAAAGGCCTAGCAAAGACAAAAGTCCAGAACAGATGAAGCAACAAAAAGATTGTCAGAAGTAGAGGTTCAGGGAGTTTGCTGGGAGACTGTGTCTCTCAGGAATGTCAGAAGCCACCGGCATAAAGTCTCAACAACATGACTGCACAAACATGAGCTGAACAAGAACAACAACAGACATTCTAAAGTGGATAGAGGGTTAGGTGGAAGCACAGAAATCCTCACCCTTACACAGGCAACTAGGGAATGCTGACAGGAGTAACAGTCTTCCCCCGAGAAGAGCACCCCAACTGGCTGTCCAACACCAAATGGTCATCCCTGAGAACACACACAAGCAACATACATACTGAGCAGAGTGCATTTATGCATTTAGAAACATATGTATATACGTATGTTATGTAACAACAATTAATGAAAAGGGGCTATGAATTTGAAAGTTAGCAAGAAAGGGTATGTGGTAGTATGCTGGATAGTTTTTATGTCATCTTGATTCAATAAGACAATTCAGTTGTCTGAAAAGAGGGAACCCCAGCCGGGGAAAATGCCTCCATCAGATAAATTATGCTGTAGACAAGCCAACAAGGCGTTTTTAAAATTAGTGACTGACGTAGGGCGACCGACCCATTGTGGGAGATGCAACCCCTCGGCTAGTGATCCTGGGTTCTATAAGAAGGCTGGCTGAGCAAGCCATGAGGAACAAGCCAGGAGGCAGCACTTCTCCATGGGGTCTACATCAGCTTCTACCTCCAGATTCCTGCCCTGACTTCCTTTGATGATGAACAGTGATGTGAAGTATAAGCAAAATAAACCCCTTCCTTCCCCAGTTGCTTTTGGTCATGGTGTTTTATCACAGCGATAGAAACTCTAAAGGGGAAAATGATGCAATTACATTATAACCTCAAAAAAGAAAGAAATGGTTTTTTAAGAACAGAAGAGGGCTGCATTCAGGTATGAAAATACTCATTTACTCTCCAGGCGCCAGGGTGGAGCAGACAGCTGCTGGTCAGAGTTCCCCATGGAGGCAAGTGATAGTGATTTCCAAGATGAAATAGCTGGCGCAATAGGACTTTTACACTAGACTAGGAATAGGAAATGGAAATAAGCCAACCACCCACCAGCAAGCTCACTGGAGAGGGTTCCTAAAGCTTTATTTGGCTAAGCAGCCTGGAGTGGAAAAAGAACAGTGCTCAAACCATAGACGACCGGAAGAGGACAAAACGAGAAACACTTAGGATAGCAAGCAAAAGGCGATGCTGCTATTTCACAGCTCACTGCGTGTCCGACCTTTGCTGGCCACTCTCTGCACCTGGATCTGCCTACCTAACTCCCCCTCTGCCCTAAGCTCAGATGGCTGCACACCTTGGAGTGTGCTGGATAATGAGATACACTGTCCCCTCCAGGCCTGCCTACCGCTCAAGCTCCACCACTAACCTAGAGAGGTCTCTGGTGCCACCTAGAGGCCCAAATACCTCCCAGCGCGCTCACTTCCTACTGCCGGTACTTCCTTGTAACCATGATTCCTTGCCCCATTTCTAGCCACAACCCCTCTTCCTGATATACTAAAATATGGAAACAACCTCTCCTCCTAGCCCCCAAAAAAAGCATTTTTCGACTCCACTCGATGTCTTTTTTTCTCATGGCTGCCTTTTGCCGCCTCAGTCAGCCTCCAGGTGACCCATATTTCTGGGATTTCTCCCTTTCCATTCCACTCTGAGTCCTTCCCTAGAACCTTATAGGCCCCACAGTGCTAAAGTACTGAGATGCCACCCCAGCCTTCTTGCATCTCCCAGCCCCCTCAACCAGCTTACCCTATAAGCCTCTTCTTCAGTTGTAGACATTCTCTGGTAATCTCATCCAATCACGTGGAAATACCACCTTTCTTAATCTGATCGGGCTATACAAGAAAACACCTCAGACTGGATCTTTTATAAATGATGATGGGCCTCTCACAGTCTAGAGGTCAGGAGTCTATGATCGGGGTGAGCAGATCTGGGATCTGCTGGGCACTGCTCCCCACTTCAAAGAGGTGCACCCCAGTTACTTCCTCATACAGCAGAAGAGCTAAGGACTCACTCCTTCGAGCGTCCTTTCTAAATTAATAGTTTCTTTTAGTTTTTGCAATGAGATATAATTTTATCATTTCCCCCTTCCCTTTTCCAGCCTCAGTTATAAGGACACCAGTCCCATTAGGTCTAACCTCTTGAGCTAATTGTTTCCAAAGATCTCACTCCAACGAAGGAATCTAGAAGACACAGGTTCATTCCCTGGGCCACTTAACAGCCAACAACTCCCAAACTCTATGCTTAGGAACCCAAATGCTTTGGATGTTTAATAACCACAACAAACTTAGCATTCCTAAAACTGAGTTCCCAACCCCCCCCCCCTCCACACACACACACTTCTGCAGTCTTTCATTGGTGCGTGAAATTGGTCCTAGCTATGGTCCAGGATTCACTACTGATAGAGTCTCTCCTTTCATATCCAGCAGTAAATGTCCAGCAAATTCTGTCAGTTCAACCTTCAAAAGACAGCCAGTATCAACCACCTGAGCACTTAAAAAAAAAACTTATGTGCATGAGCAGTTTGCTTACATGTCTGTTTGTGTACCGCTTGCACACTTGATCTCCTCGGTAGACACAAGGGGGTGCCAGAATTCCAGGAACTAGAGTTATGAATGGTTGTGGGTGCTACACTGAGAACCAAACCCAGTTCATTTGGAAGAGTAGCCAGTGCTCCTCAGTGGGGCCATATCTCCAGCCCATCTCAGCAGTATTCTTTTAAAATCTTAAAGAAGGCTTGAAAATGTGCCTGTAATCCCAGCAGTCAGCCTGAGTTACATAGCAAGAGCTAGACCAGCAAAAGCAGCTAAACGGTCTCTGCCATAAATGGCTGAAGAGAGGAAAATTCCCAAGTGACCTCCAGCTTCTCAACACAAAAGTCAGAAGCCCTTTAATAGGAAGTTGTTAGTCCCCTGAGAGGATCGCACGGTGTCCCCAAAGACTTAGAAGTACCTGCTTCCTTGGCTTAGAAACTCCTCCTACCAACATCCCATATGAAGCTCCTCATTCCATCACCACTTAGGGATCCTTCATGCACACTTTACCTCAGAAGTCACTTCCTCAAAATGGCTTCATTGAAATTTCAAACATTCTCAACTCCTTAGCAACCTTCCCTGCCTCATTTTTCTCCCCAGTCAGCCAACACATACTACAGTGATGTATATATATTTTATTGACTTGCTTCTCAGCGGCCCATGCTAGAGAAACAAGAAACAGCTTTAGAACTCATGGAATGCAGCCCACTGATTAGTACAGCGTCCATGGGTGTGCCTCGAAGAGGCAGAGCCCAGGCGACTATGTGTCCTGAGGACTTCATGCTGTTGTGTTTTGCTCTGCTTGTTGTCCTTGAGACCCTCGTAATGTATGGAAATCTAAGGGGGTTTCCAGCCCCTCACTGGGCAGTACCGTTGGCACTTAGAGTAATAGTGATTGAACTTTTTCAACCATTGCTGCTAGAGAAGATTAGCAATTCAACAACCACCCTGAGGAAGAACTTAGAGATATAGATTGTCAGCAATGACCACCACCCTTAGAAAGAATTTGACCATCACCCTTAGAAAGAATTTGGAGAAGTAGATTGTTAGTAAAGTTAGGTTAAGATGGTTTTGCTAGTGGCTTTACTATAGAAAATCATGGGGAACAATTTAAAGTTCAGAAAGGCACACTTTTGATAATTGAGCAAGAGGTTTTTTTGAGGTCAGGGAACAAGAACAATGGCAGACCAACTAGTACTAGCTGACATACCTTTCTTGCTGGTGGTCAAGGTGATGATTAATTTCTTGTACCCATTTTTGCCCTCAGCTTCCTGATATGATTTAGTAAAAAATTGTTAATGAGTAGATGTGCACCCCGCGGATTTAAAGTAGAAATGACTGGTTGTGTTTTATATAAAACTTTAGATTTGTGATTCTTTTAAGATTTTTTTTGTAAGATTACATTTTAAGATACATAATAAGATAATTGATCCTTTCTTTGTAACTGCAATTTGTAGCTTGTCAGTAACTGGCTGAGAAAATTACCTTGCATACTTACACTCTGTTAATCTATAACAAGTTGCTTAGTTACAAATGTATGTGGGTTCTTGGGAATAATTTGGTTTTTCACACATAATACATAAAACATTTGATCATGTGAGGGTATTGGGGAACATGCTTTTCTAAGTATACGCATAATAATTGTTCACTTAAAAACAGAATGTAACCACATTGTGATTTTTGTACTGCTTGAAAGCCTGCCTCTGTCCCCACCGTCCACAGTGCTACATTAACTAACAGGCAACCACTGCCATGCCGAGCTTTTTACATGGTCCTCATGCTTGTCCATGTGCTCTTACCCATTGAGCCATCTCCTCAAGCCCCACTTTTCTCATTCTTAGGTCAGGTGAGGTACAGAGGCATAACCTATATTACATGTTATAACTAGATATAGCTGTCTGTGCGTGTCTCTTTCATACCCAATAAACTGACAAAATAATGAGAAAAATGCAAAGTGATCAAAGAATGACAACAAGGAATGGCAGAGGCCTTTTTCTATAAACAGAAACAAGCACAGTAGCTAAGGGAGGCCATAAGGCAATGGAAAAAACTTCAGAACAAAAGCACAGGGAATGGTATCATGGGCAGAGGGTGTGGTGACAGGAGAATAAGTCCTCAAGATTCCAGACAAGTCGAGAGGAGTGTCAAAGGTATTGGCAAAAAGCAGGACCTAGAGGAGGGTCGAAGGTACTGGCAAAGAGCAGGACCTTGAAAAGAAGGCAGATCTGCACAATGGTTCTACAGAAAAAGCAGGTTATACAGCATGATGACATGTAGGGGGATGAGGCAGAAGAACTGTAAGTTTAAGGACAGCCTAACCTACATATGGGGACCTGGCCTTGAAGGAAAAAAAAAATGAAAGGGGAAAAAAAAAGCAAGGTGTAGATCTAAATAAAAAGTGGAGGTTTGGGTGAAGTATGTAAACCCAGGAAGAAGAGTTAAAGAAAGCACACCCAGTGGTTCCAATTTCCTTAAAGAATGAGTAGGATGAGAGGAGATTGAGCCAAGTGTCCCTTCTACAAAGGGTGACAGTCTATAAGATCATAGCCAGATGGACAAAGGATAAATCAAAGGCACAACTGAGATAAGAAACAAACTGCTAGCAGAACCAGCTACACAGTTGCCTGACTTCTGAAAGGGCAGATTTCACAATGTCTGCTTATTATTTGGCTAGGGGTGTAGCTCTGTGTACAAGCACAAAGCCCTCAGTTCCATCTTGTCCTGGCTAATTTTTACATCAACTTGACACAGGCTAGAGTCACTCTGGAAGCGGAAACCTCAATTATGGCAAGTCTATGGGACATTTTCTTAATTAATGATTGATATGGTTGGGCCCATCCCATAGAGAGTGGTGCCAGCCTTAGGCGGGTGGTCCTGAGTGACATAAGAAAGGAAGCTAAGCAGGCCATGATGAGCAAGCCAGTACGCAGCACCCCTCCATGGCCTGTTGATGGTCAGAGCAACAGGCCAACAATGGCCTCACTGCATCAGCTCCTGCTTCCAGGTTCCTGCCCTGTTTCAGTTTCTGTCCTGACTTCCCTCAGTGACAGGCTGTGAGGTGGGACTATAATCTGAAATAAACCCTTCCTCCCCAAGTTTCTTTCAGTCATGGTGTTTATCACAGTGCTAGACACACCCCTAGCCACACAAAGAAAAATAAAGCTATTCTGCCTTGCTCTTCTCAGTCCACCTTTGATCTGTTACTTTCTTCAACTTAGTTTAAAAAACAAAGAACAAGGGATTAGTGTGTAACTAGAACATATAAGGCCGGAGGTACACCCCAACATCACAATCAATCAATCAATCAATCAATCAATCAACCAACCAACCAACCAACAAACCAACCAATCAATCAATCCTAACAGGCATTTTCAGAATTTCGCCTAGCAACATTCTTTTCTCCTGTAAATTGTCACTTGACCAAGAATACTTCCTTGATACCTGTGCTGTGGTTATCAGTGAGCAGCAACCATGTCACCACGGAGGTCACCCTTCTGATTCAAACAGAAATGATTGTCAGTCAAGCATTTAAAAATCCATCTGTGGGGCTGCAGAGATGTCTCAAAGGTTAAGAGCTCTGGCTGCTCTTCCTGGTTCTATTCCCATCACCATAGGGCAGCTCACAACTGTAACTCTAGTTGTAGGGGATCTGACACCCTCTTCTACACACCAGGCACTAACATGGGGCAGATATATGCACAGGTGAAAACACTCACAGACATAAAAGTAAACAAAATAAAGCTGTTTTAAAAATTAAAAAGGAAACTAAAAATCCAGGATTAGTGGTATACACCTATAATCTGGGAACTGAAGGACATCGCCTGCTGATTACTGCCCCACAGAGGCTCCTGAAGAAAAACACAATGGGTGAAATAATGCTAGCATTGATTCATTCTTGAACAATTGAAGGACACCTTTACAAACCAAAGAAAAGAAGGAAGCCCCATGCAGCGACTCACGCCTGTAATTCAAGCACTAGGTAGGAAGACTATTTAAAGTTTTGGAGCAGCCTGGGCTACAGAGTAAATAGTGGGCCAGCCAGCACTACATAACAAGATTCTCCATCGCAGGAAAAGAACTAGATTATTAACTGTAGTCCTCACTCCCTTCAATACTACCTAGACACTGAAGAGAGAACTACAAGCTATGTTGCTATTTGGACTTCCCTGGCCTCTGAAGTAGGGGCTAAACAGCCAGTCCTGTATTGAAAAGCATACTATGGAGGGTATGTTTTAAATGTTTTAAGTCTGGTCCCCATGTTTAAGCATTTCAGAGTTGCAAAGTTAAGATAAATTCATTAATTTAGTAACATCAGATGGGATGACCAAGTATCATGAAGTCCCAAAGACCATGTTTTTTTGAGAAAACTTTTTAAACCAACCTAGGACCAAATTGTACTAAATTTTCTCTTACTAACAATAACAAGTAAGTTAACTTCTGACTCAGTTTCCCCACCAACAAGGCCTGGATGCCTTTTGCAGTTCTAACAGTGCCTGAAATTAGCACAGATCCCATGGGGCAAGGGCTGGTCATGTAAGAGTCTCTAATTCTAGTGTTTCTGTACGTCTATAGTGACTGGCTGTCAGGCAGGGTCTTGTACAACTTTGGGTTAGATAATATGCTACAGTGGTTCACAGACATGCAGGGGAATTTTAATTCAGAACAGGGCTGCTCTGGCAAGAGATCACACCTTCTAAGTCTATGTGATGTGGCTGGAATATAGACACGCCTTTAATCCAGGAGACAGAAGCAAGCATATCTCTGAGTTCAAGCCAGCCTGGTATAGAGCAAGTTTCAGGTAAAGAAAAGCTTAGGTCCAGGTGTGGTGGTACATGCCTTTAATCCCAGCACTCAGGAGACAGAAGCATGCCGATCTCTGAGTTCTAGTCAGTTCTGTTTAGGCAGTTCAGTTGAGACAGTGAGTTGAGAGGCAGTTTTACAGGGAGAGATTTTTAGAGACAGGTTGAAGAGAGAACAAGCTAGGCATAGGTGAAGACAGAACCAGCCAGAGAATGAGAAGGAGCCAGAAGATTAGAACAGATTGCCAAAGTTAGTATGAGGCCAAACAGAGCAATTCTGTCAGAGGCTAAGAAAAGCCAGATTGAATCTGTCAGCCTGGAGAGGAGTTTTGAGCCAGACAGCTGAGCTGAACCAGAGTTCAGAAAGAGCTAGAGCAGTCAAGTCTCAGAAGCTGAAAGCATTCTAGGCCTAGATTAGATTTTACGGAGACTGGAAGCTTCCAGGATAAGGCCTAGGTTAGCACACAGGCAGTAATCCTCTGAGAGGACAACTAAATCAGGTGAATAAAAGTTACTTTTACAAGTGGGTCATGGTGGCATACACCTTTGATCCCAGCACT
This sequence comes from Pachyuromys duprasi, assembly GCA_028658305.1. Taxonomy (NCBI): domain Eukaryota; kingdom Metazoa; phylum Chordata; class Mammalia; order Rodentia; family Muridae; genus Pachyuromys; species Pachyuromys duprasi. Next base: position 106,720,936 of record CM053764.1, on the reverse strand, counting down.
TGGGAGGCAGAGGCAGATGCAACTCTGTGAGTTGGGGGATAGACTGGTCTACAAAGTCCAGGAGAGCTAAGGCTACACAATAAAACCCTGTCTTGAAAAACAAAAATGAAAACCAAAGTTGTTTTTACCCAGGTATGCATTATCAAGGGCACAATGCAAGAAAAGCCAAGTGGAAAAGACATAGAGCAACAGGGAAGAAGTAAATTCCCAGAGAGTCCATGCCTTCTGCAGACAGGACACCCACACACCCAGAATCCTTACAAGATTTACTTCCTGGAAGCTCCCCAAAGTCACCATTTAGGGGTTTTATGGAGGTTCCACTTGGTAGGCAGGGTTGATAAAAAGCATGAGTCATTTGTGATTAACTAATCCAGCCCCTTCACCTCCTCATAAGCTGGGGGGTGGGGCTGAAAGTTCTAACACCCAAACCAAAGGGCTGGTTTCCATGGTGACCAGACCCAACTCCAAAGCCATCTAAAAGCATATCAAGGTTGGCCTCTTAACAGACCACGGTTACTCTGAAATGCTCTTCCTTGTGAACAGTAAAACAGGCTCCTCTCGGTCTCACCGAAGAAATCCCATGGGTTTAGCTCTAGTCAGGAACCCAGGACAAAGATCAAATATGCATTTCCTATTATCAAGGCTGTGCTGCTTGGACACTTCAGCTCAGGGCACGTCCCTGAAATCTTCAACACTTGGATCTTGATTCAGGATCTTGGATCTTATCAGTCTTGTCTGATCATTCACTAAAGCAGATTCTTCTTTGTCCTTATCCCCAAGGGGATCCTGCAGGTGTCCAGGCAGGGAATTGAGCCCGAAGAAAATAAATGAGAATGAAGACCTGGTTCAGACTGACTGTGTCGACCTGCTTCAGACTTCAGGGAGTCCAATGCCAGGAGGTTCATCGCCAGTGTATTTAAAACACAGTTTGGAAAAAGGTTTTCTGGCAACAATAATTTCAATCCAGGTGCACAATAAAGCTTAAGGTGTGACTACATAGAAACTTTTTTTGCAAAGTACATGTGACCATAAGGGTGGGTTCTAATAGCTAAGAGGCCTAGACTTTAGTGTGGACTCTAATGGATAGCAAAGAGGTCAGCAGGCCATAAAGTACATGTGACACCTCCCCAAGGATGAGTAATGGTCTCTGGAGGGAAGAGTCTGGGATAACCACTCTGAGGAATTTGGGAGGTGGGTGAGTTCTGCTTCTACTGATAGCAAAAACCTCCCCCGGTCATTAACAAAATCCACTCTCAGCTTTCTGGATGGAATGCAGGTATTTGATTTTATCTCCTCCATGGAGGAAACACCAGTGCTTGATTAGCATTCCTGGTTCTCTTAGTGCTCCTCAGCCAGTCCAAGGACCTTTGTGACCCCAACACCTACCCCGTGGTTTGTAATCACCTTCCTGCTCCATTCCATGAGAAAGTAATTTCCCTAAGGGAAAGGTCTTAAGTCAAAGCTGAATCCTCAGACCCTAGCATTTCTGAAACAATGCTCAAAAAAACACTTGCTGAACAACAACAACAGTAACAGAATGAGAAAACTAGTATGGGGCTGGAACTGGGAATACAGTGGGTAGAATGCTAGAGGCCCAAAGTTGGTCCTCAGCACAAAATTAAAACAGAAATCTGTATCAAAGCATTCATGAGCACAAGACCACGATTTGATTTTCAGTACTGCAAAAACAGAATAAAGACAGAAAAGGACATGGGTTGTGAGACCTGAATGAGAGTGAACACACAGGAATATAAAATAATACAATGTCTAGCAAAGGGGAGGCTCCGTGACTTCTGCTAAAGCCATTATCAGCCTAATTCAGAAGAGGGTGAGGTCAACATCGGCCAGAGCAGTTAACCAACTGCTTCAACAACAGGGGCAGGTCTTGAATTCCATGTGCTTAGATAAAGACTTCACACTCTACATCTCCTCTGCTCTGACCACCCCTAACCCAGTGCCTGCTGTCTCCACACCTCAGATCAAACACAGTCTTCACATTGCAAAAAGGACCTACTCACCAACCTCTCCCCACCCATCCACTAACACACTCTCCTTTCCTTTTGACACCAGAGTCTACGTGAATTTCCGACATGAATACTGACAAGCGATGCTCAGTAAAACTGCTGGATTGACTTCAGAGACCTGTATTCAAGAAGCAAGTCACTTGCCATTCCAGCAATCCAGACGGAAAGAAATGTTCCGGTATATATATTAAAAATCAAGTATAGCACCAGCTGCCTGGCTTGGTGGGTGGAGGCGCCATCACGAAGCCTGATGACCTCAGTTGGATGGAAGGAGAGAAAACCAACTCGTGAAAATTATAGGCTTACCTCTCACACCTCTCCCCCTCCACTTCCCCATACATACATAAAATAAATAAATGATGCGCTTTTTTTTTTTTTAGTTCAAGTATGGCAAGATGACTCACTGGGTAGACACCTATCTTTAAGCCTGATGACCTGAGTTCAGTCCCCAGGACGCTCGTATTGGAAAAAGAGAACTCCAGCAAGATAGCCCTGACCTCTACAACACACACAAACACAAACTTCTAGTGCAAAGGTCATGTCGACTTTGAAATAGGGACAGAAAAGAAGCAACCATCATGACCACCCACAAGGGAATCATCAACAGACTATAGGGACACCTATGACAGATACTTTGTGAAACAATCTCCAAAATATAACTAACTGGAAAGAAAAAGTCGGAGAATATAAAACGCGATTTCGATGAGGTAAGACAAAATATTGTAAAACACAAACACAGAGATCGTCAAGATTTCCTCATATGCCTGAGACCTGCAAGTTTCACTAAGTATTTGCTGACTGGAGACACACATAAAGAAAAGAACTGGAAAACAGACCTGCTTTTCGTGTTGAATATTTCTGTTCTGTTTGCATCCTTAAGAGACTGCATTAATTAACTAGTTGCATTATTAAGACGAATGCCTTTAAGCCACGGGATTTGGATATGGGCTGTATTAGGAGCCAGGCGTTAGCCAGGCGACTAATCCACTCCCAGGTAACTACTCTTGAGCAACTAGAGTTTTTCCACAGAAACACCACGCTCAGAGCCCTTAAATATGAACCGAAAAGTACTGAGCTACAAATGGTTAAACAGCAGTGGGATCAGTGGCACGCTTGATCTAATGGGCTTTTGCTCCCAAACCACTCCTTGAGCTGGGCTCTGGGGGGTACGTGTCCTCAGTCACGGCTGCGGGAGGAACGGAGGAGGAAAGCGCTTCAGGCAGGTGCTAAACCCGCGGTCCGGGCTAGGAAACTTACTTTCTGACTGGCCTCTTTGGCTGTGACCTGTCTCTCCTGTTCAGGCATCGTCCCCACAAACGCCAAGTTCTTCCTGGGATCCATCCCGCAGCCCAAAGGTCACCCGGTCGGGGGAGGGAAAAGCCGACTTTACAAGCCAGGGAGAGGAGGCGCGAAGACGAGCATCTGTGGTTCCCGGGGAACACACGGCTCTGCTCTCCCAGCCCCGGCGCTGCGGACTCGGTGCAGCGAGCTCCGCGGTGCGCTGAGGATGGGGTGCAGCCGGGAGCACAGCCGCGGGGCGCCCGCTCCTGCGCAGACCCCTGTCCAACCCGCGCCCCGCTCCGGCAGCCGCCACTTCTCAAAGAGCGGACCCTGCGTTGGAGGACGAGCTCGCCACCCGCCCGGACCTCCCATTGGGTCCCAAACGGCTGCAGGCTCCGCGGTGGGGGCGGGGCGGGCCGCCAGCAAAGGGGCTTCCAGACTGGGGGGAGGAGGGGGGGGAGGCGGAGGCGAGGGGCGGGACGGCTGTCCATCACAGGCCACGCCCCCCGCCCACCACCACAGTGGGCCGGTCCAAGTGGGGCGGGCCCGTGTGCGCCCCGCCTGTGGGAAGCCGCTATTTGGCAACCCGCAGGAAGGCGTGTGGGCAGGAGGGGGCGTGGCTAGTGGCGTGCGCTTCCTCAGGAACCAATAGACTAGGAGAACAGCCAAGAGCTTCCGGGCTGCGAGGGGGTGGGGGAGTAAGATGGCGGCGGACACGGGGAGCTGGTGCTCGTACGCGCTGCTGAGGTGAGGAGCCGGTGGCCTGAGTTCACGGGCGTCTCCTCCGTGGACGGTGTAGTTGGGGCAGCCCAGATGATGTCCGCAGAAGAGCTTTCTTTGTCATGCCTCCGTTCACCGCAGCGGTTTCGCATGCCGCACTGCTGCCTGAGCAGCTGTTTCCCTACCGCTTACTGCTGCCTCTCTGCTTCTTGACCGTCTGTTCATTTATTTATTTTTTTCCTGGTTAATGTTCAAAGTATGGATATATCGTTTTCGTTCTTAAGTTACATATCGTTTCTTGTGTGAAAATTAGGAAATAGAAATAAACAGGAATGCTAGCCACCTGGTGATTACTACTGTTGTAATACTTCTGTATTTCAAAAAGATGCTCCTCACTTATAAAGACCTAAGTTCTTTTAACACCTATGTATCTCATTAGAGCTAGCGTAATAGCGTTCTGAAGAACAGTAGATACATGCATTCTTATCTTTTTATTAAGTTTGCATCTCGGTCATAGAACCCTCCTCTCCTCCCATTCCCACCCTCTTTCCGCATCCCTCTCTCCTATTCCTCAGAAGAAGGTCCCCTCCCCAGACACCCCAGCTCATCTATTCACATGAGGGCTGAGTTCATGTCTTCTTCCCCTGTAGTCTTGTAGGGAAGTCCCATCAGGGAGAAATGGTCAAAAGCAGGCAACATAGTCCGTGACAGAGATACCCCCCACTCCCCTAACTAGTGGGCCCACATGAAGCCTAAGATGCCTGTTGGACTTATCTGATGGATGCAGTCTTGGCCAAAGTTTGTATTACATCTTCATTTCTGTACTTTAATGTATATAAGTGTTCTATCTGCATGTATACCTGCAGGTCAGAAGAGGGCATCAGATCCCAGTATAGATAGATGGTTGTGAGCCACTATGTGGTTGCTGGGAATTGAACTCAGGACCTCTGGAAGAGCAGACAGTGCTCCTAACCGCTGAGCCATCTCTCCAGCCCTGTGGTGATTGTTAAAAATATGAATAGGCTAGTTTGTTGTAGCACATTCTTGGTTTTTTTCCTGCTAAATGGAATACTGCCAGCTCTGTACTGTACTCATTATAATAGCTAACTTTCTGCATTATAATGGTGATTTGATGAGGAATCCATAACTTTGGATTACAGTTACCTTTCTTTAAAGCATTTTGTTTAAATATGGGGAAATGTTGGCTCTTAATAAAGTGTTTGCCTAGGATGTATGAGACCCTGAATTCAATCACCACTACTAGGGGAAAAAAATAATTGGATATTTTGCTATCAGACTTATAAGCTACAGAAATTCTCTCTGATACTAAGATATTAAGCAAATATGTAAAAGTAAACCTCAGTTTGTAGCTTACTTAATAAATTGACAATGGATTGATTTTTTTTTTTACCATTTATTTATTTCAGATTCTTTTATTCACTATTCTTTCCTGGACTAATTATATGTGGAGTTTTGTGTGTATGTTTGGTCATTGGCGTTTGGATAATCAGACGACATCTACAGAGAAAGAAAAAGTCAGTCTCAACCAGCAATGGAAAGGATCAAATGGTGGTTTCATTTTTCCATCCGTACTGCAATGCGGGTGGTGGAGGAGAGAGAGTTCTGTGGTGTGCTTTGAGAGCCCTGCAGATAAAGTAGGTATGCGTCTTTCTTAGCTGATACTCCACATCGCTGCTTGCCTCCTGAGAGCAGACTGCATTTTAGGTTCCGGCAGTGTTGCACAGCCATCATCCACCTTCTCTAGGGGCTAAAGTAGGAGGATCAGTTTGATCCAAGGAGTTGTAAGCCAGTGTGGACAACAGGAGGGCCACCTCTCAAAAGGGGGGAAAGGGAAAAAAAAAAAGCTGGGTTTTAAAAGCAGGTAATACTTGCTGGAAGGGAAGGCTTATTGTGCTTTGTGCTGTAGCCTCTAGTAAGTTGCCCTTGCTTAAATAAATAACTCTGGATGACACGTGGCTGTCACTTTTATGTGGGCACAGGGGGTGCAAACACTGATACTTGTGTGGCATGTGCTTTATCCACTGAGCCGTCTCCTTCCCAAGTCTATACTTTTAATTAATACTGGCAATTGGGATATTATTATGCATGATGTTACTTATAATGTGCTTAAGAATTTGTTACACTAGAATTAGTTAAGTAACTGAGGAGGTCTGTCTGAAAATTGGGGTATCAGAAAGGGGAACAATATGTGTATAACTGTACTCAAAAAGAAGGGAATTAATTTTTTAAAGATTTTATGTACTAATTTTTATTTTATGTGTATTAGCACCTGCATGTATAAAAATGCTCCAGATTCACACACTGCCCATGGGAGCCAGAAGAGGAAGTGGTATCCTTGTGAGCCACTGGGAATTGAACTCAGGTCTTCTGTAAGAGCAGTGACTACTCTTGGCCACTGAGACATGTCTCCAGAACCAGGAATTAATTTCCTAAAAGTCTGATTAACTAACTGTCTCCAGCCAGTTAAGCTTCATTATGTAGATTTATATATGGGGGCCGTATTACAAGTAAGGGGGGAAAACACTAAATAATACTTTAAAATTATGATTTATCAGGGCTGGAAGGGTGGCATGGCAGTTAAGAGTGCTTGCTGCCCTTCCAGAGGACCTGAGGTCAGTTCGCAGTACCCAAATCTAATGGTTTATAACTGCCTGTAACACCAGCCCTAAAATGTCTAACATCTTATTCTGGCTTCCAAGGTACCTCTGTGCGTGTGTCCTACAGTCACACAACCACATACAATACACATGAATAAAAATAAATCTTAAAAAAGAATTATGATTGTACCTCAAGACTTTAGTGAATCTTAGTTTTTGTTTTATTAATATTTCATTACACTTTATACCAAGAACCATGTAAATTAAGGGTTCCACCTGTTTGTTTGTTTCCTGTGGTACTAAAGGTTGAACTCAGCAACTTGTGTATGCTGGGTAAGGGCCCTACAGCTAAACTCATCAAAATAAAAATATTTTACATTTCCTACAAAATGAAAACCTCTCATTAATATGTCAACTTTCTGTTGGCATTTGCTTCATTTTAAAACCCATAGTCAAAGGAATGGCATGTATTTAGAAGACATGATGCCTTAGTCTTCTCTCGCTAAATACAACAAAATACTTTAGACTAGATAGTTTATAAACAAGAGAAACATATCACTCCTAGTTCCAGAGATTGGGAAATCACAAGAGCCAGATAATGTGACTCGCATGATATGTAGATAACTGCTGCTTGCTGTGTCTTCGTTTGGTAGGGTGAACAGACTCCTTTAGTCCTCTTACAAGGACAAGGATCTGCGAGTATAGCTCAGGGGTAAAGTGAACATTACACATGCAAAGGCCCCTGGTTCAGTATTCAGCAACAAAAAAGTAAGTTTAGGAAGGCACAATTCCTATTAAGCCATTATGAGTTCCTTTCCTTTTAATGCCACTCTCCTAGAGACTAGATTTCAACCGATAACAATCGGATTTTGCAAGTAACAATCAAAATACTTCAGTACTTGGGGGCTGGAGGGATGACTTAGAGGTTAAGGGCACTGGCTGCTTTTCCAGAGGTTAGGAATTCAATTCCCAGCCAACACAAGGTGGCTCATGACCATCTATACTGAGATCTGGTGCCCTCTTCTGGTATGCAGGCATATGTGTAAGTAAAACATTGTACATAATAAATAAATCCTAGTATATATAGCACATGGTCTCATTTGAAAGATTAAGAGTAAAAACCTCAAGGAAAGATGGAGTCATAGTTTGAATTCAATAAATGAAGAGTGGTAGAAAACATTTTTAGTATTAAAAATGAGCTTGCTTATGACATTGGGCTTAATTTTAACCTAAATTAATAACATTTTATTTCAGGTATCCTGAAGCAGTTTATGTTGTGTATACTGGTGACACCAATGTCAGTGGTCAACAGATACTAGAAGGTGCTTTCAGAAGATTTAACATCAAGTTAGTTCGCCCAGTGCAGTTTGTTTTCTTAAGGAAACGCTACCTTGTGGAGGATTCTCGATATCCTCACTTCACATTGCTGGGCCAAAGTCTCGGGTCCATTCTTCTTGGCTGGGAAGCTCTGACCCAGCTTGTCCCTGATGTCTACATTGATTCAATGGGCTATGCCTTCACACTGCCTCTGTTCAAGTACATGGGGGGTTGCCGCGTTGGAAGTTATGTTCATTACCCCACCATCAGCACCGACATGCTCTCTGTTGTGAAGAATCAAAACACTGGGTTCAATAACGCAGCTTTCATCAGCAGAAACGCTCTTCTCAGCAAGGCAAAGCTCATCTATTACTATTTATTTGCTTTTATTTACGGCCTTGTTGGTTCTTGCAGTGATGTAGTCATGGTGAATTCCTCATGGACACTAAACCATATCCTCTCCCTGTGGAAAATTGGGCATCGCACTAACATTGTGTATCCACCTTGTGATGTGCAGACATTTCTGGACATCCCCTTACATGAAAAAAAGGGGACCTCGGGGCATTTGCTGGTTTCCATTGGCCAGTTCAGGCCTGAAAAGAATCATGCTTTGCAGATCAAAGCCTTTGCCAAATTGCTAAATGAAAAGGCAACTGAGGCACGCCCTTCACTTAAACTTGTCCTTATTGGAGGGTGTCGCAACAAAGATGATGAATTTAGAGTGAACCAACTGAGAAGACTATCTGAGAATTTGGGAGTTCAAGAAGATGTGGAATTTAAAATAAACATTTCATTTGATGAATTGAAGAACTACTTGTCTGAAGCAACAATTGGTCTGCATACCATGTGGAATGAACATTTTGGGATTGGTGAGTTTTTGGTTTTTTTGTTTTTTTTTTTTTTTAACAAGTTGTTGGATACCTCAAGATGTGCATAAGGTCCTTATCTTTATTACTTTTCTATTGTAACAAATGCCATTACCAAGGCAATATATAAGAGAAAAGTTGGGAGCTCATTGTTTTGGAGAGATAGACTCCACAGTAGCAGCACAAAGGCATGGTGGCTGAAAACATCCTGATCTGTAAGTTGGAGTCAGAGAGAGCACAGAGAATGGTGTGAGTCTTTCAAACCGTCAGGGCCCACCCCCAGTGACATGCCTCTTCCAACAAGGCCACACCTCCTGATCCTTCCCAAAGAGTTGCGCCAACTGGGAACCACATATCCAAATATATGGATTCTTGGGGAGCATTCTCCTTCAGCCCACTGCTTGATAAAGTGGTATTGTCTGGGAGCCTCTACTTAAGGCTGTAAGTCACTGAGCATCTATGTGCTCAGTCTGTCAGTTCTGTTCCTCTAGAGAACCGTGCCTAATAGAGTGACACAGGCAGCTACAGGGGTGGTGAAGATCGCTGGGGGAAGGTGTGAAAGCAAGAGGGGCCTCAGTAGAGAGCTGAGAAGGTGAGCAAGCGGAAGAGGGGAACTGCAGAAAATGGTTGTGTGTGTGCTTTGGAAACATGGAATTAGTGTTTAGTGACAAAAAGGGCAGCTGGACCCCATGCTACACACTGGGGAAAGCAGCATGGCAAGAGAACAGGAAGCAAAGGTGAAACTGTAGTAGGCTGAGCACTGAATTACAAGAGAGCACAAGGTGAAGTAGCATTGCCTGGTCTATTTATGCAAGGGTCTGAAAGATGAGCCCAGCTAGGAAAGGCTGGGTAGTGATTTATACCTTCATGTAGGCAGTAACCACACTTACCCATCTCACCCTGCTGTTGAGCATGGACATTGAGGCAGCTGTGTGCTCTGTGAGCAGCAGTGTACGCTAGTTCTCTGAGGTTGTTCACACTTTTATCTGCTGCTGTTATTGGGCCTCCTACAACTTCACTTTCCGTGCTTTCTTACTCTACCTCTCTGATACTTGTTAATCTTTTATCATCTTGGAGAAGTCTTCTACTTTGAGTAGTGTACTCATTTTTTTTCTCCTGTGAGATGGGGTCTCACTTAGCCTGGCCTGGAGCTCACTGTGTCACTGTGATGACCTTGAACTCTTGCTCTTCCTGCATCTACCTCCCACTGGCTGGGATTATAGGTGTGCACCATCATACGTAGCTTCTAGTGGTTCTAGGGTTCAAAGCCAGGATTTCATGCATGCTAGGCAAATAACCCTATCCACTGAACCACACCCTCAGCCCCAGTGTGTTGACTTAATAGAACATTTCTGTAGACGTCCATTTACTTATCTGCCTTAATCAAGAATGAAGCAGCATTATTATGACACTTTGAAGACCAAAACACTTAAAAGTATAGGTGACTCACTGGGTAGAGTGATCACTGCAAACATAAGGACTTAGGTCAAATCCCCAGCACCCACGTGAAAGGCAGGCGTGGCAGATACCTGTGCCCCAGCACTGGTGGGAGTGGTGCAGAGCCTACGGCAGTGGTTCTCAGCCTGCCCGATGCTGCAGCACTTCCATACAGTTCCTCATGTTGTGGTGACCCGACCATAAAGTTATTTTTGTTGCTACTCCATCACTGTTATTTTGCTGTGTTATAAATCGTAATGTAAAATATCTGTGTTTTCTGGTGGTCTTAGGAGACCTCTGTGAAAGGGTCATTAGACCACTAAAGGGGTTGTGCCCCACAGGTTGAGAAGGACCGGTCTACTGGGTCTTTAGCTCACTGGCCAGCCAGTCTAGACTCCAAATCAGAGAGTGTCTGCACAGTGAGTGGAGAGCAGTAGAGAAACTGAAGTCAGCTTCGGCCTTCCACAGGCACAGCCACAGGCAGGCACACTCACAAGACCCTTGAAGCTGTTTTATTTTCTATCATGTTAAATAAGCAAATTTTCAGATGCAATCTTTAATCAAATGTTTCGTGGTCTCAGAATTTTTGAAGGCGTATGTTCTTCAAAAGCTTAAAGGTCTCTATGGCTTTTATTGTCTTCTTTCACAGGAGTTGTCGAGTGTATGGCCGCTGGCACAATCATCCTTGCACACGATTCAGGAGGTCCAAAGCTTGACATTGTCATTCCTTATGAAGGACAAATAACTGGATTCCTGGCTGAAAGTGAAGAAGGCTATGCTGAAACCATGGCTCATATTCTTTCTCTGTCTGCAGAAAAGAGACTTCAAATCAGAAGAAATGCTAGAGCATCTGTAAGCAGATTTTCTGACCAGGAGTTTGAAGTAGCATTCCTGTCTTCTGTGGAGACATTACTTACATAATGCCAAATCTGTACACATTCCGGATAGGTTACACAGCATGAAGCTGGAAGTGTAGCTAGTGAAAGAGCATGTGCTTGCTGTTTGCAAGGACCCGAGTTCCATCTCCAGCACCAAAAAGTAAGGGAAATGCTCCATTTGGAATCACTTTCATGTGTAAATATTTCCTAAATTCATTATTATAATAAAGGCAATCTGAGCAATATGTATATAAACAAGATAGCACTTAACAAAATGACTAAACTATCTCTATGGGAAAAGTAATCTCATGTAGCTTTTTTTTTTCCACTTTTTCAAAAGAGGGTTTTTCTGTATAGCCCTGGCTTTCCTAGAACTCTGTAGACCAGGCTAGCCTTGAACTCATAGAGATCCGCCTGCCTCTGCATCCCGAGTCCTGGGACTAAAGGTGTGCACCACCACCACCCAGCTTCATGTAGCTTAATGTACAGATTTTATGTTACTATTTGGTCGCAAAATCTGAATAGTATAGATCTCAAAGAAAATTACCCATCAGTTTTTATATACTCATGTATCTCTTAACTTTTCAATCTTTCCCTTCCTCTATTTTAATCCTGAGTGCCCCTGCCTCCGCTTTGCGGAATGCTAGGCTTATAGGATTGCACCAACAAGTCCAGGGTGTGTAGTGCTGGGGATGGAGCCCAAGGCCTCCCATAGCCTGGACAAGCACTCTACCAACTGACCCACATCCTGAGCCCCAAATCCTCATTTCAAATCACTTTATTTAGAAAGCATAGAAGAACGCTTCCTGGGTTTTTATTTGTCTTATGATACTGGAGATACAATGTAGAGCCTCAAAGATTAAGCAAGAGCAGGGACATTCGAATTCTGAGTACCACAGAATGTACAGAGCCAACCTCACCCAAAGACTGTAAGAAAAGTGCTGAAAGAAACAGATAGCAGGTAATCAGCTGGCCCTTTAAAATGTATTCTTATGTTTTGGGGTTAAATTCTGTTCAAGAGGTAGGTTTAAGGTTAGAGATTGAATCTAGAGCCATGCTTATGGTACATGAGTGTTCTAACCACTAAGCTACTTCACCCCAACCCCAGGAGCCCTAGGAAACAACAGCATGATAACCCTTTTAGATATAGCTAATAATTTTCTTGAAACAGAAACTTCAAACAGGCGTCTCTACTCCTATACCCAAAGCATCCGTCGAGAGATGAGATGGACTGATTTCTTTGTGGGTGTGTTCAGATATGTTGAAGTCAAAACACAAGCAACAGTCTTTCCCATAAGTTGGTTTGTGTGGAAAATAGGTTTTATTTAGTGCCCACCACAGTTCATTTGTATAGATTTCTTATCTCTTCTCAACCTCACTTAAGACTGAAAGTCAGCCTCCATTCATTGGAAAGAATGTCAAGCTAAGTTGCTTTTCTGAAACTGACCATGTCGTATCATACTGCCCACACAGTGTGAAAGACTGTGAGATGGAATTTTGGGGGGAAATGCTGTGGTAGGTAGTATACTGGGATGAACCTCACTTCACAGTTACAAATATCTGACCTGCTAACACTAAAACTGTGCCTTAATTCTTTTGATTCTTGGGTGTTTCATCTAAAGTCAATCTGTTAATACCTTCAAATTGTGGTTAATGTAAAGTATATGAAGCTACCTGAAGATTATAAACATTGCTTAGGTAAAAGTAACAACCAAGATACCGTGATCTGATAGGGAAATGGGAAAAGGTATGTGTGGGGTGGGGAAACTTTTAGGGAAGGAAATAAATAAAGGAGGAAGGTTGGAAAAATAAAAATAATATCTGAAAAGCCACAGAAATTATTGTATTAACTGTTTAGAAAAAATCAACAATAACAAAAATGTAATGTATATAAATCTGTGTATAAATGTGTAGTTTTAATGAACTTTTCTCATCTGGGCTGACAATACTTCTGTGAACTATAGATGAAAATTCTAACATCAGACATGAGAAACCTCTTTTGAGTTGTTGGCTGTGGCTGTCCAACTGACCCCTAAACCATACAACCCTTTTGCCCTTGGCTACCCCTAGAAATGGAAGGTAAGTCCCAGTTGGTAAAGACACCATGTACTTTAGAAACAGGCCAAAAGACCCCTGAGCTAGAACTGACCCAGAAAGCATGGGCGGACACACAGACTTGTTGCTCCCTTAGGACTAACTTTCACCATATGAGAAGGTGCCACACAAACTTCCAAAGGAGGGGCCAGCCAACAGTCCTACCCAGCTATGCTAGCTATGACCCCCACCAACAACCAGTATGGCAAGATAATCGTAAAGCAGTGGCATGTACATTTGAGAGTAGCCAACAGCTTTTTTTTTCTATTGCTATTTCTTTATTTTACATATATGAGTGCTCTATCTCCATATATACCTGCATGCCAGAAGAGGGCATCAGAGCCCTGTATGGGAATTGAACTCAAGACCTCTGGAAAGAGCAGGCAGTACTCTTAACCACTGAGCCATCTCTCCAACCACCACCACCACCACCACCCCTTTTTTCCAACAGCTCTTAAATTGGACTTAAGACCCACTCAGCTAGAGGTTAGAGCATTGTACTGGAAACCTAGCCAAGTACTCAGTGTTAGTGAACAGCCACTATTTTATTAAAGCAGCATAATTCCTAACAACAACCTGTAAACATTTGTCTAGACCCTTATTAAAGTATACAGTTCAAGTGTGGCCTATAAACTATTGGTAACTTACTCTTTTTCCAAGGACTCTTTCCTAGACCTCTGGGGATCTCACTGTGATTGAGGCAGGTACGGTCTCTAACACATGGTATAAAGGTCAGAATGTTTTCCTCTATTGGCTCTTTACCAAGTAATTTAACACTCTAAAAACAATTTCCAAAACTTTGTTTTGTTTTTGTTTTTTTACAAAAGTAACAACCAGTAGTAAAGGTTTTCTGTACTCTCACATCATAGATGTGTTTACAACTCGGTAGTTTCTTGGTTTCTTAGCTAGTAGCTGGGAATCAGTATACATTTACTCAGCCTCTGTTCTGAAAGTGTGGGGGCTGAGGATGTAACTCTGTACGTAGCTAGCTGTAATATGTGTGAAGCACAGTGTAGCAACAAGTGATTTTGTGTGTACGCATAGGACTGGAAAGATAGTATTTGCCATTCTGTACATACATAGTTCCTTTTAATTAATTGAATTGTCCACACAATTTGTCTGACATTTGTGTTAGGGGCATTACTCCTTGCTGTCTCCTCCAGCTCGTTGGTTGATTTTTGGTTTTGGTTGTTTTGATGTGATGTGACTGGCTTCATTATCTGTTCCCAGTTACACTGGGTTGTTGGTTCCCTACACTAGGAAAGCAGCAAAACATAATCCCTGGTGTGATACATCAGCAGAGCTTGTGTGAGAGACAATTCAGTTTGCAAAGATTGCAGAGGCTGAAGGTGGATGGAACCTTACACATTCTCTATTTTATTTTCAACTTTACAGACCCCCCCCCAAAAAAATTTTTTTAAAGAACTGAGTAGACTTCTTCATTGTTACAAAGCTGTTTAATGACAGAATCAGGAATCCAGCCTGGTGTTCTGACTCAAATCCCACTGTTATTTTATGGGCAGTCTTTGAGGTAAGATTTGGCTATAGCCCATATGACCTACCCATTCACAAAATAAAAGGACTAAAGATTATAGAAACTGAAATGAACAACATAAATAGAGGATATGGTAAAGAAACAATTCTCAATTTCTTAACACTTTTACGCTAGCTTTTCAAAATTATTTTTATGTATCAAAATCGTGAAATATTATTTACATGTATATTCTTTTCCAGTATTCCTAACAAAGTATTACGGATTTTTTTTTTTTACTAGATTTCAGATACTGTGCAAAATGTCAAGGATTGTCTTTAACTGTTTCCAGGAAACTTCTGGGTAGCTGCTGAGTCCTCTATAATTGTGATTTTTCCCTCCAGTGGTCCAAGCATTGTGTTCACATTCCTATTTTCAGTGACACTGTAACTGTGAAGTGTATGTTACATGGTCTTTTTATAATATATTTATATCTAATTGTGATGTAGAGCCACTGATATAAAAATCCACTCTATCTAAATCTGACCAGTGAGTTCTTTAGTTCAATTAAAATATTCACATCATTTTTCCACTTTTTTCCCCTCCCACCCTCCTACCTCTGGAATTCATGGTCTCTTTGCTTTAATTATTATTACTAAATATGTATACAAATAAATCTATAAATGCACCCTGCGAGGTCTGTTTGGTGTTACTTGTATGTTTCTGTTGTTTGGTTTTGCTTTGGCTTTGGGTATATTTGTTTTTAGGGATAAAGACTGGTATGGATAACCAATTAGGGGGCTCATCCCTGAAGAGACCTAATTCTCTCTCAGCAGTCATTAATTCCCTGTGGCTGTTCATCTAGAGCTTGAGCCATGTGAGACTTCCCCATCCTTCTTGAGTTCTTTATATATTCTGGATATCAGCCGTCTGTCAGACAAAGGGTTGGTGAAGATCCTTTCCCGGTCTGTTATTTTGTTCTGACGACAGTGTCCTTTGCTTTACGGAAGCTTTTCAGTTTCATGAGGTCCCATGTATTGATTGTTGATCTTAAAGCCTGTGCTGTTGGTGTTCTGTTCAGGAAGTTGTCTCCTGTGCCAATGAGTTCAAGGCTTTTCCCAACTTTTTCTTCTAACAGGTTTAGTGTTTGGTTTTATATTGAGGTCTTTGATCCACTTGGGCTTTAGTTTTGTGCAGGGTGATAAGTATAGATCTATTTGCATTTTTCTACATCTAGATATCCAGTTAGACCATTTGTTGAAGATGCTATCTTTTTTCCATTTTCATGGTTTTCAAATCTTTGTCAAAAATCAGGTGTCCATAAGTGTGTGGGTTTATTTCTGGATCTTCTATTCTATTCCATTGATCCACCATTCTGTTTCTATGCCAGTGCTATGTAGTTTTTACTACTGTTATTCTATAATATAACTTGAGATCAGGGATGGATATACCTCCAAAAGATCTTTTATATAATCCAGTTAAAAAGGGGGGACAGAGCTAAACAGAATTCTCAATAGAGGAATATCAAATGGCAGAGAAACACTTAAAGAAATGTTCAACATCCTTAGCTATTAGGAAAATACAAATCAAAACAACCCTTAGATTTCACTTTACACCCATCAGAATGGCTAAGATCAAAAACTCAAGTGACAACACATGCTGGAGAGGATGTAGAAAGAGGGGAACCCTCCTCCATTGCTGGTGGGAATGTGAACCACGTTGGAAATCAATCTGGCGCTTTCTCAGACAATTAGGAATAGTGCTACCTCAAGATCCCGCTATACCACTCTTAGGCATATATCTAAAAGATGCTCAAGAATACAAGGACATTTGCTCAACCATGTTCACAGCAGCTTTATTTGTAATAGCCAGAACCTGGAAAAAAAAACCCCAGATGTCCCTCAATTAAGGAATGGATACAAAAATTGAGGTACATTTACGTAATGGAATACTACTCAGCAATTAAAAACAAGGAAATCATGAAATTTGCAGGCAAATGGTAGGAACTAGAGATCATCCTGAGTGAGGTATCCCAGAAACAGAAAGACACACATGGTATGTACTCACTTATAAGTGGACATTAGATAGATAATATAGGATAATCATACTAGAATCTGTACACCTAAAGAAGCTAAGCAAGAAGGAGAACCCTGGGTAAGATGCTCAATCCTCATTCAGAAAGGAAAATGGGATAGACATCGGAAGAGGGAAAAAACAGGGAACAGGACAGGAGCCTACCATAGAGGGCCTCTAAAAGACTCTACCTTGCAGGGTGTCAATGCAGAGACTGAGACTCATAGCCAAACTTTGGGCAGAATACAGGGAATCTTATGGAAAGAAGGGTGTGATAGAAAGACCTGAAGAGCACACGAGCTCCACAAGGAGAGAGAGAGAGAAAAAAAAAATCTGGGCCCAGGGTTCTTTTTTTTAATGTAGTTTATTTATTATTATATTAATCACAGGTTAGGTACTTTGTATCCCAGTCGTAGCCCCCTCTCTCATTCGCTCCCACTCTCCCCATCTCTCCCTCATCTCCTCCCTGCCTCCCTCCAAGTCCACTGATGGGGGAGGACCTCCTCCCCTTCCATCCGACCCTAGCTTATCTTGTCTCTTCAGGGCTGGCTACAATGTCCTCTTCTGTGATTTAGCTAGTTTGTTCCTCCCTGGTGTGTGGGGGGGAAGGTCAAAGAGCCAGCCATTGAGTTCATGACAGAATTAGTCCCTGTTCCCCTTACTAGGGTCTCCAGTTGGATGCTGAGCTACCATGGGCCACATCTGAGCAGGGGTTCTAGGTTATATCCATACATGGACCTTGGTTGGAGAAACCGTCTCATAAAAGACACCTGTGCCCTGATCTATTTGGTCTTTGTGGAGCTCTTGTTCTCCCCAAGTCTTACTAACTTCCCCTATTTTCATTATTATCCCCTGCCATCTGCCGAAGGCTTGATTGTGAGTCCTAATATCTGCTTTGACATATTGCTATATAGATTCTTTCAGAGGCCCTCTTTGGTATGCTCCTGTCCTGTTGCTTGTTTTCTCCTACATTCAATGTCCATCCCATTTGTCCATCTAAGCGAGCATTGATCATCCCAACCTGGGTCCGCCTTCCTGTTTATCTTCTCTAGGTGTATAGATTTCAAAATGACCTTCCTATCCTATAGGTCTATATAAGTGAGTATATACCATATGTTTCTTTCTGCTTTGGGGATACCTCACTCAGGATGATCATTTCCAGGTCCCACCATTTGCCTGCGAATTTCATGATTTTCCTCATTTTTAATTGCTTAGTAGCATTCCATTGTGTAAAAGTACCATAATTTCTGTATCCATTCCTCAACTGAGGGACATCTGGGTCGTTTCCAGGTTCTGGCTATTACAAATAAAGCAGCAACGAACATAGTTGAGCAAATGTCCTTGTGTACTTGAGCACCTTTTGGATATATGCCTAA
>CM053764.1:106610026-106702281 GCA_028658305.1 Pachyuromys duprasi | reverse complement strand
CAGGCCTTTTGCTGTTTCTGTTGTTGTTGAGGTCCAGCTTTAGACCATGATGGTCAGATAGGATACAAGGGATTATTTCAATCTTCCTGTATCTGCTGAGGCTTGCTTTGTGACCCACTATATGGTCTATTTTGGAGAGGGTTCCATGAGGTGCTGAAAAGAAGGTATACTCTTTTGATCTGGGGTGAAAAGTTTTGTAGAGATCTATTAGGTCCATTTGATTTAGGGTGTCTGTGAGTGCCCTTGTTTCTGTTTTGCTTCTGACTGGATGATCTGTCCCTTGGTTAGAGTGGAGTGTTGAAGTCTCCCACTTTTAGGGTTTTGGGATCAATGTATGATTTCAGCTTTAATAATGTTTTATTTACAAATGTAGGTGGTCTTGTATTTGGGGCATAAATGTTCAATGTTGTGATGTCCTCCTGTTGGAATTTCCTTTGATGAGAAGGAAGTGCCCCTCCTCATCTTTCTTGATTAACTTTGGTTGAAAGTCTATTTTATTAGATACTAGGATTGCTACCCCAGTTTGTTTTCTGGGTCCATTTGCTTGGAAAATATTTTTCCAGCCCTTTACTCTGAGGTAGTGTTTATCTTTGTTGCACAGGTATGTTTCTTGGATGCAGCAGAATGTTGGATCCTGTTTCCACAACCATTCTTTTAGTCTGTGTCCCTTTTATTGGAAAGTTGAGTCTGTTGATGTTGATAGATAATAGTCACCAATGACTGTCTGTTCCTTTTATTGTGGAGTTGGTGGTCTTACTGTGATTCATTGTTTTTGTTTTTGTTGTTGTTGTTGTTGTTGTTGGGAAGTTATCTGTATCCTGTATTTTCTTTGGTGTAGCTGTTTTCCTTGGACTGAAGTTTTCCTTCTAGTATCTTCTGTAGGGCTGGGTTACTGTATAGATATTGCTTAAATTTTGTTTTATCATGGAATATTTTGTTTTCTCCATCTATGTTGATTGAAAGCTTTTCTGGGTATAGCAGTCTTGGTTGGCCTCTGTGTTCCCTTAAAGACTGCATAACTTTTGCCAGGCCCTTCTGGCTTTCATAGTTTCTGATGAGAAATCTGGTGTGATTCTGATCGGTCTACCTGCATATGTTACTTGACCCTTTTCCCTTGCTGCCTTTAATATTTTTTCTTTGTTTTGTAGGTTTAGTGTTTTGACTATAATGTGACAAGAGGTATTCTTTTCTGGTTTAGTCTATTTGGTGTTCTGTAAGCTTCTTGTATGTTTATGGATATTTCTTTCTTTAAGTTGGGAACATTTTGTTCTATGATTTTCTTAAAAATATTTTCCGGTCTTTGGAGCCTGGAGTCTTCTTTTTCTTCTATTCCAATTATTCTTAGGTTTCGTCTTTTCATGGCATCCTTGATTTCTTGGATGTTTTGTGTTTAGGAATTTTCTGATTTTATTTTTTCCTTGAGTGGGGAATCCATTTCAGCAAGTGTATCTTTAGCTTCCGAGATTCTCTCTTCCATCTCTCGTATTCTATTGGTGATGCTTACCTTTGTGGTTCCTGATCTTTTCTCTAAGTTCTCCACTTCCACGTTATTTTCTGTTTGTGTCTTCTTTATAGATTCTAATTCTGTTTTCATGCTTTGTACCATTTCCTTCATCTGATTGACTGTGGCTCCTATTTTTTGTTTGTTTGTTTGTTTGATATATATATAATTGTTCCTCTACGTGGGTAGTTAGAGTCTTCTGAATTTCTTTAAGGGCCTTGTTCATTTCCTCTTTTTGTTCCTCTAATATCTGCATAATCATAGCTTTAACATAATTTTCCTGTGTCTCTGCTGAATTAAAATCTCCATTGCTTTTGGGTGTTTCTGGTGGGGCCATGGTGTCCTGATTTTTGTTGGGTGAGTTCTTACGTCTACCTTTGGCCATTTGTTTATATATTATCAAGGAGCTGTTTGTACTTTGAGGCTGAACTTCAGACTGGAACTGTCAATCTCTGTGTCTGGAGTATTCTTCAAGAAGATAAGGGAGTTCCAGTGGTTTGAGTTTGTTGTTGCCTCAGTTGTACTCTGTTGTAGGATCTGTGTGCCCGGCTCTGTGCTCTGTGATAGAGGATGTGAGCACTGCAGGCTGGTCACCCTTCTGGTCTGGAGGATTGGCTCCTCACTCTGTGCCAGAGGCTGAGTGTCCCAATTTGAGATGGCAGCTGGGGACGCCACTCTGGTCTGGAGGCTCCACGCTCTGACCTGTGCTTTCTGCTAAGGGCTCCCCTCTGGTCTGGAGACTTGGCACCTCCTTCTGGGCCAGGGGCTGTGTACCACTGTCTGAGATGGTATTTGGGGACACCTCAGTCTGGACCTGATACTATGTGTCCCCATCTGGGAGGGCGGCTGGCGGCTCCAAGGGGAGTGCGCCCGCCAAATGCAGCCCGGTCTAGGTAATGGTATCTGGGGCTTTCTCAGTCTGGCCCAGGGACACACACACAGTCCGGGGTGGCGGCTGGCAGTGCCAAGCGGTGTGTGCCCCTCCCCACCATGCAGCCCGGTCTGGAATGGTACCTGGGGCCCTCTCAGTCTAGCCGGGAGACTGTGACCCAGTCCGGAATAGCGGCTGATGGCACCCAGGGCGGCTGCACATTCAGATCAGGACTGTGTGCAGCCAGTTACCCGGAGTTTTTCCGGGGAATAACTGGGTGTCCCTAGGACTTTCCTACTTGATTTCCTCACTGTAGGAATTCTGTTCACCTGGCAATCACAAATGCTGGTGTTTTAGGTCCCAGAGTTCAGTCTCCTGGTTGCTATGCCGACACTGCTTAGATACAGTGTCCTCTTGTGGCAGCCATCTTGAATTCTCCCCCAGGGTTCTTCTGAGACTCATACTCCAACCAAGTACCATTCATGGAGATAACTCAGTGGTCTGCTCTTTGATCACCTCCCCCTGAGGTGGGTGCAGCCTTAGCAGGACACAGAGGAAGATAATGCAGGCACTCCTGATGAGATCTGATAGACCAGGACCAGATGCAAGTGGAGGAGGACCTCCCCTATCAGTGGACTCGGGGAGGGGCATGGGTGAAGAAGAAGGAATGAGGGTGTGATTGGGAGCGGATGAGAGAGGGGGCTACTGCTGGGATACAAAGTGAATAAACTTTAATTAATAAAAAATAAATTTAAAAAATTTCCCCATCCACATTGACACATCAACTGGTGTGGTCGTTGTTCAGGAATATTGTTGAGGTTTTGTGAGTGCAGATTCCTTGTAATATCTAGCGGATACAGTTTGCAGATACACATGTTGCAGCAGACTACCTGACCCTCTGGCTCTTAGAATCTTTCTGCCCCTCTCTTCTGCAATGTTCACTGAGCTTAGCTGGAAGGGTTTTGTTGTACATGTATAAATTGGCACCGGGCACCCCACAGACAGTTATCTTTGCATTTTGACCATATGTAGCTTTCTGTAATGGTCTTCATCTGCTGCAAAAAGAAGCATCTTTGATCAGAGATGAAAGCTGCACTTATATATGACTATAAGGATATTTAGAATGTAGTTAGGAATTACATTTGTTTGTAAGAGTGGCAATAACATATTCTTCATGACCCACTAGCCAGGCATGGTTTCCCTCTGTTGAGTGGGCCTTAGGATCAGTTTGGCAGCTATTTGTTTACCACCAATATATAAATGCCACTGCTGCACATTTGGGGACAGCTTCTCATGCTGTTGATTGTGGTTTATGGGCATCACAGCTGAGCAGAACTGTTGATTTCTATCATCCTTTGGCAGCTTGCAAAGCATCTTCTAGTATTATAAAATCTAGTACTCAGGAAGGAAGCTTTCTAGTCAGATCAGCTCAAATCCTGTCAGTCTTGTGTCCAAAGAGTGTGATGCCTTCACTAATAGGGACTTAACCTTCAACTTCTGGAAGGCAACAGGGGCAACAGCAATAGCCTATATTGTTTTGGTTTGATCTCTCCTGACCAACAACTCAAAAGGATGTTTATGATGCCTGGCACTGGGGATTTTATTAGATAGCCTATAGCTCTTAGGGGAGAGGAGAATTTCATGAGTCATCTGGAAGAACAAATCCCCTTAGCAATTAAACCATCTTTCTGGCCCTTTATACACTTTTTAAGCAGGTTACATATAACTCTATCTCACATACTTGGTTTTGCTGTTATGGATCCCTTACCTCTGAGCTAAACTGCCAGCCCCCATATGCCCTAAATTTTAATAATTTCTGGAGTATTTTACAGGGTCATCATATAAGCAAAATTATAATAAGTACCAGTGTTATTATTAGTGCTTTCAAATATGTGTTTAATTATGTAAAAGTATCCTTGACTCCAAAACCTTGAGATGAATGAATGAGAGTACATTTGTGTCAGTGAATACAACAGAAAAGTTACTTCTGTTATATAACTATGATAGGAACTTCTGCAAATTTCTAGAAGAAAATTGGTCTCTGCAATTTACAGAAGTAACAGAAAAGTTATATAACTCTGATAGGAAATTTAAAATTTCTTGAAGAAAATTGATCTCTACAATTTACCTCCTTACTCCCATTGTTTTTCCTCTAACTCACACTCACCCCAAAGTCTAAGATCACCCCATCTTTTGGAGAACAACAGTTCCACTATTCTATTGCTCTTTGTTTCCTTGGACTCTATGTAATGTTACAAGGCTCTTAGAAGGGAAGTGGAAGAGTTGATACAGTTTTACTACCATTTGAGCATGGACCAGTGAAATAGCTGCCAAACATTGCCAAAGCTGTTTTTTTTCCTAATAAATTTTATTCTAAAGACAAACATGAAAGATATGAACAGATAGCTTCAGTTTAATAGAGGAGTTAAAGCTAAGAACAGCATTCGTCAGAGTTGTCCCTCAAGAGTATAATCAAGACAAAGTGTATAAAATCAATAAGATAATGGACTTTCCCCGGCAATGAGAAATAGATCTTTCACACTTGCACATTTTCACTAGTGTTTAGTGAACCTTGGTCTTAACCATACAGATTAGACAGGTCAAAGAAGCTTCCAGACTTTCACTGGAATTTCTGGGCCAGCAAGTCTAACCTTTGTTTCTCTCGTGGCTTTTCAGCATTCTTAGAGGAGTGGAGAACTTCATCCCTTTCTTCTGTGGAAGTTGCAAGTTTTTCCAGGGATTCTATTATTTCACTTCTCAATTCATCTTCAGATTCTTCAAATTTTCTGAAATAATAAGTAGTCAAAATGAGTGTTTCAATATAAAAGCACTAATAGGAAAGCTATTTTCATTTCTTATTGCCTGCTTCTATCTGAGCATTATGCAAATTGAATTTTCATCAGATAGCAAACCATTCTATCAGTTTGGCTCAGGGAAGGAGGTATGTGTGAGTGTGTACAGGTGCAGTTGTCTATATACATGCAGAGGCCAGAGGAGGACATAGGGTCCTGCTGTATGACTCCACAGTCTTCTTTCAAGACGGTATCTCTCATTAAACTTGGAACTAGGCTCCAACTAAACCAACAATCCTACTGTATCATGGCACTGGTTACAGGCACACAAAGTCATGTCTGTTTTAGGTAGGTGCTGGGCTCCAAACTCAGGTCCTCATGCTTACACCTACCTAGAAAAAGAAATGTTTCCGATATAGCACTTTTCCACTGGGCTGGAGATGTGGCTCGGTTGGTCGAATGTTGTCTAGTATGTGTCAAGTCTTAGGTTTGACACACAGCCATCACTCTAATCCCAACACATAGAAGGAGAGGGCAGAAGATTCAGAGGTTCAAGATCATCCTTGACTACGTAGCATGTTTGAAGCCAGTCTGGGATACCCAAGTCCCTGCCTCAAAAACAGGAACAAAAACAAAGACCGCTGTTCAGCTAGGAGCAGCTTCATACCACTTGTGTGTGGTGTTTTGTGACTATGGAACGAGGTCATGTGAACCAGGCATAGTGGCACAGGCCTTTAATTGCAGCACTCAGAAGACAGAGACAGATAAGAGTTCAAGGCTAGTCTGGTCTACAGAGCAAGTTCCAGGAAAACCAGGACTACACAGAGAAACCCTGTCTAGAAAAACAAAAACAAAAGAAGCCATGTGGAGTAACTGGCCTACACCATACATGGTTTACATAAGGACACACTATGAGGTTTACACAAAGATGAAATCACCTAGCCATGAATTTCCAAGAGCTAGTCCTATTATTAAGCAGTGTGTGGCTCTAATTAACCAAAGGAGAAGCCAGATGAAGACAGAGACATGATTGCCTGCCTTGGTAATTCCTGGTAACAGATGACCTTGGAGAAAATGTTTCCCCATTCCTAGGAATGCCAGGCATCATGGGCCATCATAAAATGGACTGAGAAAGCAATGAGAGATGATAGAGGTGATAAGGGACAATAAGCTTGTGCCCAGTCTCAAGGAGTCCAGCCCTGGGAGAGTTTGGGCATGTTTAGATGCTTGAGAGGAAGCAGGTACAGATGAGAATCCTTTATCCAAAATACCGCTGGTCCTACACACCTCAGATAAGTTCTAAACCTGTAATAGAAAGATGGAAAATTACAGAGTTTGGGAAGTAATTAGGTCACGAGGGCAAAGCTCTAATGAACAGGACATAGCTTTTATGAAAGGGGTCTGGTGGAGTGTTTTTCTATTGCACTCAGTGAGGCCACAGCTAAACAATGTCTTTGAACCGAGGACTTAGCCCTCACCAGACATCAAATCTGTTAACACCTTGATCTTGAATCCATCAGACTCTAAAACTAAAGTACATTTCTGTTATTTATAAGTAACCTACTCTAAGGCATTTTGTTAGAGCAGCCCAAACATTAAGATATTTTTACTTTTCTGTTATGTGTATGAATTATATGTGTATGTATGTAGTAAGCACGTGGAAGTCAGAGGACAAACTTTCAAGAGTGTTCTCTCTCTCCACCCCTATCCCACATGCACGCACGCACGCACACACCCACCACATATTACAATGCTAGCAGATATAGCAGCTCATGCCTATAATCCCAACACTGGAGAGGCTGAGGCAGATTACAAGTTAAAGGTGAGCCTGAGATACACAGCAAAACCCTGTCTCTAAAACAAAAACAAAACAAACCCAAGTTCTCAAACATTCTTCATCTGAGCTGGGTACCCCTTACCCCCTCCTGACTAATTATTTTTAATTAAATAACTTAAAACATAGTCTTCACAACATAATTATATGAACTTCTTCATGGCCTAATTCATGTATTTCTTGTGTTTGCAGTCTCTCATAGTAGATTCTGAGTGGCTGTTTTATTTTCTTCTGAGAGAGGGTCTCACCTGGCTAGATGCTATTTTTACATTTCAATTGTGAACTCATCTTTATTTTCCTAAGAAAATACGACACATTTTTAACTCGTGGGTGTTTTATGTTTACTTCTGAGATCCTAGGAGTAATAACATCCTTTAATATTACTCTTAATGCTAGGTTTCTCAGTGTGGGAGTTTCTAGGCCACCCACACATTGTGATTCAAGTTCCAAATCTGAGCAAACTAAAGCCTGTGTTTATAAATTTCTTGTGGGATTTTTCCTCCAAGTGTGGTTTGAGTAAGAACAGCCCCCATAGGCTGGCATATCTATCTCTGACTGCTGCCTAGAACTCTCAAGTATTGGGAGTATAAATATGTATCCTGGTGTGGAACAAGCTTATGATTCAACCCTATAACAACAACAAAAGTTCTGCTACACACAGATACACATGCATCTCTGCACACACATGCACACAACAGAAAAGTGCAGAGAGGTGACAGAGGCCAAACAAATCCATTTATAATGTAAAATTCGATCCCCTTAGCTAGGTCTCTATGGGCTATCTTCTGTCTCACTTGTACATGACCTACTCACATATCATCATGTGATACTGGATCCAGTTCATCATCCACTACGATGCCAGAGGCTATGTCTGCCTCTCCCCAGTCTTCTTTAGGAAGCTGTGGTTTTACTGTCGCTACTGAAAGAAATGATAAAACTGATCTATGTGCAATGCATATCCACAATGTTACAGCAAATGTCATTTGTGATGTCACAACACAGTACTGTCAGGGACGGCAACAGTTGTATGTTGTGTTTCGATGTGAAATGTCCCCCCACAGGCTCATATGTTTGAACGCTTGGGCCCCAGCTGGTGGTGCCATGTTGGGAAGTTGTGGAACCATGGGGAGGTGGTTCCTAGATGGAGCATGTGCATTGCTGAGCAAAGAGTCTTGAGGTTTATAGTCCAGCCCTGCTTCCTGTCCCATCTCTGCTTCCTGGTACACTGCCACATGCCCCTGCCACCACAGAGACATCTTCTGCCATGCCTTCCTGGCTGTGATGGACAGTGGCTCCTCAGATCATGGGCCACAAGAGCTCCTTTGTCCCTTCAGTTGCTCGTTGTTGAGTATTTAGTATCAGTGATGAGAAAAGGGATTAATGCTGGACTAAAAGTAGTAGGCAACACAAGAAGATATGAAAAAAGAAGTGTCCCAAGAACGATCAGGCAAGAAGAGACAAAAATGACCCCATTTGGAGCTTACACAGAAATTTTAAGAAAAGCATGAGTATCAAAACGCAAGCTTTGTCAAAACTTAACCATCCTTGTTCTTCATTTCTGTAAACCCAGTGTGTTTAAGTGCTTTGTGCACAAAGTAATATGGCCTGCAGCACAAACACACGTTCACCATCGGCATGTGTCCTTATATTCTTGTTATCTCAACTATTCTTGCACTGGGCATGGTGACATCTGCCACAAATTACAGCACTTGGGAAGCAGAGACAGAAGAACAAGTGAATTTGAAGCCAGCCTGGGCTATGCAGGATCTCTTCTGGTGTCTCAGTAACTTTTATATCGCTGTGACAAAACCCTACGGCCGTTTGCCTGCTTGGATGTGGTATGGCCCCCTCCTTGAATTACAATGACCTTATAACAATTCCTGGCCCTTGGAAGTATTCAAATGAGACAGTCATATCTGGAAATTCATAACTAATATTCAAAACTGAGAGACGCCTAGATGTTTGTCTTTTCGTGTCTAGGTTTTCTCAATCAGGATGATTGTTTCCAGTTTCATCCACTTAGCTGAAAATTTCATGATTTTGTTTTCCTTTTTACATTTTTATATTAGATTTATTTATTTTGTGTGTATGGATGTTTTGTGTGTGTGTGTGTATGTTCACACAATGTGCATGCCCATAAAAGTCTAACAGGGCATTGGGTCCCCTGGAACTGGAGTTAATGGATGGCTGAGAGTCGCCATGTGGATGTTGGGCACTGAACCCAGGTCCTCCGCAACAGCAGGTGCTCCTAACTGAAGAGCCGTCTCCAGCCCCCATTTCATTTTTCTCAACAGCTGAGTAATATCCCATTGTGTGACACGTACCACGTTTTCAGCGGATGGACATCTCGGCTGCTCACATTTCCGGGAAGAGTTTTAATTACTGCTCTGTCCTGTGGGCTGTTATACGTTTGTTTACATTGTTCACTTGAGTTTGATTTCATTTTGGTCAGCATATGCATTAAGAAATTCATCTATTTCTTTTAGGTTTGCCAGTTTGGTGGAACATAATTTTTATACTATGTCATTGTGATTCTATGGACTTCCTCAGTGTCTGTTAGAATGTCTCTTACATTGTTGCTCTTATTAACTTGGGGCTTCTCTCTCTTTCTTTTGGCTAATTCAGGTAAAGATTTGTCGCTCTTGATAATCTTTCCAAAGCACCACTCTTTTTTCTCTTTTGAGTCAGGGTTCCTCTGTGTAGCCATGGCTATCCTGTACTCACTTTGGAGACCAGGCTGGCCTCAAACTCACAAGAAATCTACCTGCCCCTGCCTCCTACATGCTGAGATTACAGGTGCATGCCACTGTGGCCTGCTACACCAACTCTTTTTTTAAAGTGATTTTGTGTATACTTTGTTGTTCTTTCTGTTTCACTAACTTCAACCCTGACTTTTCTTTTCTCTTCCCATCTACTCTTTCTTAGTGTTGTTTGCTCTTATTTTTCCAAACCCCTCAGACATGTTCTCAGTTCTCTCTCCAAGCCAAAGGTACGTTTAGTACCTCTCAGCATTTGTAAAGCAGTGATATAATTCCTTGGAGGCAGCAGTAACTTTGTTGAAAATAAACGACATACCAGGTTCCTCTTTACTGGCAGACAATGAGCTACTGCAGGCACTTTCTGCTGCCAAAGTACGCAGGGTCCCTGGCACATCCCACCACCACGGCTTCCCATTTTCTGGACTGCCCTCCATCACAATCACTTGACCATCTGAAAAAGGTTGCTACATTAGCAAAAGTAAAGACACTTCTTTGTTTCAGTTTTTATAACACTACACACACAGAAGGTCAGAACTGTAGATGTAACCACTTTCCTCGTTTTGTTCATATAGAACATATATATATATATATTTTTTTACTGCCTTTATTGCATGTTAATCAGAAGAGAGTAAGTAATATTTGCTGTGTAAACTGATGAATTTCCGTGTCCTATTCTGTAGGTCGAGCTTACCCTCAGATGTCCTACTGAGTTATAAGTCAGCTCCTACACTAACAATGATACACACTTATCCCTTGGCATCCAAGGAAGAGCCATTTCAGGACACCCAGTGACATAGAGACCTGTCCATGTGGGCTGGAGAGATTGCTCAGCAGCTGAAAGCACTTGCTGCTCTTGCAGAGGATCCAAGTTCAGTTCCCACATGGTGGCTTTCAAGTACTTGTAACCCCAGGGAGATTCTAGGCCTGTGTCCTCCACAGGCGCTGCTGGAGTGTGTATACATCCACACGCAGAAGCCAGGATACATAACTAAAAACAGTAAAAATCTCAGTATGGTTAAGTCATTTATATGAAATATGCACTATTTGCATAAAGCCTATGCACATCTTCCCATGTGCTTTTCATTGGGGTGGGGATGAAACTGTGTCTCATGTAGCTCATGCTAGCTTTGACCTGTCTAGGTAGCTGAGGATGGTCTTGAACTCCTGATCTTCTGGTCTCCATCTCTACTTTCCAAATGGTGGTATTACAGCATGTGCCACCATGCCTCGTTTATATTATACTTAATTTGTAGGATTTATTTAATTTTTAGTAACTATGTATATGTGTGTGGGTGTTTGTGTGTGTGTGTGAAAGAGAGAGAGAGAGAGAGAGAGAGAGAGAGAGAGAGATTGTGGTTACTTGAGGCCAGAAGAGGGTGTTAGGATTCCTACAAGTAGAGCTCTGTAC
Organism: Pachyuromys duprasi; assembly: GCA_028658305.1. Classification (NCBI taxonomy): domain Eukaryota; kingdom Metazoa; phylum Chordata; class Mammalia; order Rodentia; family Muridae; genus Pachyuromys; species Pachyuromys duprasi. The sequence goes on along the minus strand of CM053764.1, from coordinate 106,691,116 downwards.
GGTTATGAGCACCGTATCTGGGTGCTGGGAACTGAACTTGAGGCCTCTACAAGAACAGTATATACTCTTAACTGCTGAGCCATCTCTCTAGCCTATCCCATCAACACTACATGATATATACAACCCAGCATGGTGCAAATGGCTCATAACTCACTGTTATACGGTGCTGCTTACAGAATGACAAGAAAACATCTGTATGTGGTCAGCATAGATGAAAGCTTCTTTCTGAATATTTTCCACTTGTGATTAATTGAATCCAAGGACATGGATGGCTGTCCACTCAACTTATAGCACAGTTTTAAATTTTAACCCTTTCTCGAAGCTGAGTGCTGAAGACAAACAAAAGCTATACAAGGCCTTGGGAAATGACTCAGTGAGTAAAAACTGCTTGTTGCATACGAATGATCCTCTGGATTTGCTGGAGTTTGAACCCAGGATCTTGCACATGCTAGGTAAGCCCTTGACAGCAATGCTACATACCTATCCTTAAAACTAATTTTATTGGTGAGGGGAGGAACCATCAATGAAATTAGAAGGCCATAATTAAGTTGTTGTCGGGAACTAAGTCAAGTGGACACCCCTCCTGTTCCCCCTCTCTCACTTAAGGAAAGATGGCAGTTGTAATTTTCTTCCTTTACTCTTGTATGACCAGAGTTATCACCTATTAAGATAACTAGCAGACAAGTCTCAACAATGCTCACGATGCCAAAACAATGTCTTTGCAAAATGCTTGGTGACTGAGAAGTGGCAATTATTCCAATAGAGTGTGTGCTGGCCACACAGCTGTGCCACACCCTGGTCTTCACTTGCTGCTGGTGGACAATGGACCCAGACTCACCGTCAGGCATGGTGGGGCAGGTGGAGGTGACATCTGCTGTTGCCATTATTTGCAGCAGAGTCTGAGGTGCTCTGGCATCCCACTGCCTCCTGCCCTCCACGGCAATGATATCTTGAAACAAGCCCTCTAGGCATAAGAAAAGAACTCATTAGTTCTATAGCAGCCAGAGCACAACTGCAGCACCGCACAGTTCTCAACGACTGTCGCAGTTTGCTTTCTACAGTTGTGACAAACACCATGGCCAAAAGGAACTTTTGGAGGAAAGGGTCTATTTCATCTCACAGTATACAGTTCACCAGGAAGGAAGTCAGGGCAAGCACTCCAGGCAGGAACTGAAGCAGAGGCTGTGGAAAAGTGCTGCTTACTGGCTTGCTCTCAGGCTCACATTCAGCTACCTTTCTTATACCTCCCAGGACCACGTGCCCAGGGATGTCACAGCCCATAATGGGTGGGGCCCTTCCACATCAATTAAGAAACTGCCACACAGACTTGCCTATAGGCCAACCTGACAGAGACCACTACTTAATTGAAACTCCCTCTCCCCCAGATGACTGTAGTTTGTGTCATGTTGGTAGAAGAGCAGCTAGCACAGTGACCCAAGAGTAGGATGTCTAAGCCCCAGCTAACAGTTCCAACATGGAGGGATAAAACTGCAGACAGCTTTAACTAACTGCTTAAAAAAATACGTAAATGGACAAAGCGATGAGACATCTATGAGAATTCTTATGTGAATCTGTTTCTGCAGCTGCAATCTCTTTTTCCTTTCCATCTCTCTCTCCTCCCAATATGCTCCCTTTCTTTGTCCCAGATTGGCTTAGACCTCATGGCAAGCTTATCTTGCTGCCATGTGCTTGAACAGCAAGCAAGAGCCATGCTCAGAGCCTAAGAGCTGGGATGATAGGTATGCATTACCACACCAGGCTATGTCAGCGTCTTTAATCACTTTTCGAATTACGTTTTGAGGCAGGCTCTTTCACTGAACCTGGAGCTCATAGATTTTATTAGGCGGGCTGGCCAATAGCTTTCAGGCATCCTCTTGTCTCTACACACATACCAGCACTGGGCTTATAGGCCAATGTTGCCAGGCCTGGCTTTTTGTGTAGGAGCTGGGGATCTGAACACTTAGGTCTTTGTTTGGGCAGCAGGTACTCTATAGCCTGAGCCATTGCCCCAAGGACCTAGTTCCCTTTGATCAAAAGCCATTACCTGCACAGGAAAGCTCAGGCTTCATGAGCACTGCAAGCTCTGAAGGAATGGGGACGTCCCCATCTTCCCAGCCAGGTCTTATCCCAGCTGTGATGAGCATACTGGGCTCAGAACATGTCCATGTCTGCCCCTGCTTTTCTTTAATCATGACCTTTCAGGACTGATCAGGTCTCTTTTGCCTTTGCACTCTCTACCACTGGCCATGCATGGGAGACACACAATTAAGATGCTCAGCGAATCGAGTAGCAATGTTTCCAGGTGGAAATAAAGCAGAATATTGTAGAAAGGGGAAACTGAGGCAAGCCACATATGCAAATGTTTGCATGGCTAATTGGGGAGGTGAGTATTCTTGCAAGTGGTGTGGATCTCATTAGAGACCAAAGGTAAGAAGGTGTGAAGAGTGAGTCATCACAGGATCATACAGGGCTCAAAGTAAAGCTATGAGGAATGGACTTTAACCTACCAGAATTATCAAAAGATATGAAGCTATGAGGAACGGACTTTAACCAACCAGATTTTTCAAAAAAAGATATGAGCGGAGTAACAATATAGCACCACTAATCATGCAAGCAATTACAGAGAATAAAGCATATTAATTACATGGTAGTGTGCACATATAATTCTAGTTCAAAGCCAGCTGCTAGATAATGAGGCCATCTCAAGCAAACAAACAAAACTAACAAGAAAAGCATGTCTGGTGGCACAAACAGGATTTGCCTGGGCTGTCTGTAGAGCAAGTTCAAGTCAGCTCAGACAATGTAGTGAGATCTTGTCTTAAAATAAAAAACACAAAAAGAGGAGTTGCTTGGTATTATCAAACAAACTAAACTGATATTTTCAGTCCTTAGTACTAAAAAAAAATTAAATAAATACAATGTAATGAGGGGAAGGCAGAGAAAAAGAAAAAAAAAAAAATCAAGGGAAGGTCCTGTCCCAGCAGTTAAGGCTGCTTACAGTCCCTCCACAGACAAGAGTTCAGTTGCCAGCACCCCCATCGGGCAGCTCAGCCTCCTACAATTCCAGTTCCGGGGACTGGAACTACCACTTGCGGTCTCCACCAGCACCTTCCTTCATGCGAGCGGTGAAGATAAACCCATGCAGACACACTCTTAGAAAAGCCAACCAATCTTCCCTTTAATTAAGGAAGACCATTTATTAAGCACGTGTCATTTAGGTGGGTGCTTTGTGCATATCATACATCCCTCCAGGTAGCTACAGCAACCCTGTGTGGCTATTGCTACTACTGTTCCGCATGCCTCAGAGAGGACAAGGAACTTCAGAAAATGGAAGCAACTTTCAAAAGCAGAAATGTTCCAGGACCAGAAACCCCAGTGTCAGCAGGGATTTAAACTACCGCTGGCTCTAGAACCCTGAGTTCTTCGTGATTTCCTATGTCACTGCAGTGCTCAAGGGTAACAGAGCCCCTACCTGGTTGAAGGCATGGAGGCAAAGGGGAAATTCAGAGGCAACCCTGAGGAGAAGCTGCCTGGGTGTGTAGGAGGAACCATCACCCTTCCAATGGCCTTGACCTAAAGCAAAGATCTCTGAGACAGAGGAGGACACACGCTGAAGTTAACGCACTTGTCACGTTGCCCAGGAGCTGTCCAGCTGGTGATGAGGCAGACCCCTAAGTGTGGCACTCCTAGAGGTGCTGAAATTGACAGGGCATGCCTGTCCTGTGTGTGGAGCATGAAGGAACGCTGGATGAAGAATGGGCGAGGGTTGGCAAGGAAGCCAGGAGCCTAGCGGAGTTGGGGATGGATGGTGAATGAAAAGCTCCTCCTTCCTCCAGGCAACATGTACCTGCTTCTGGGCCACAGAGCTCGTCAAAGGCTCTGTCTGTAGAATCTTCATGCTCCTTCCTACATCCATACTTCTGAAACTTCATGCCAGCTTCAAAGCTTAACGTATCCTTTAGTGAATCCATTGCCTAAAGAAATTTCACAAATTCTCAGGAGAAAGAAGCCATGTTGAAAGTTTAGTGCATTAATTTTGTGTGTGTTCCCAAATTTAATTTTCAAGTTACATATGAGTGTTTTATGCATGTGTGTATGCATATGGTATGTTTGTGTGATACAAATCCATATAGTGTTAAGGGTGAAACTGTTTTGACTGAGACAGAAACAGCAAGGTTTTCATTTCTTCTTGCAAATGGCGGCCAGCACTGACAGAACAACTTCAGTTTTACCCAGGCGGTCTACTTCAGAATCACACCAGTTGGCTCAGGATCTTCTTACCCAAGCCCTGCTTTCAGTGTCCAACATAATATTCCTTTTCTTCTTTTTCAAAAATGTATTTACTTTTGTTTTATGTGTATGAGCATCTCATCTACATGTATGTCTGTGTACCACTTACGTGTCTGATGCCTAAGCAGAGGGTGATGGAGCCCCAGGAAGTGGTATTACAGATGATTGTGGGATGCTGTGTACGCTGGGAATCTAATACCCCAGGTCCTCTGGAAAAGCAACCATTGTTCTTAGCCACTGAGCCATCTCTCCAGCTTCCTTCTTTTTCTTCTTAAGCTGAGGCCTCACTGTTATTCACAGTGTTCTAGAATCCCTGGACTCCCACAATCACCCCTGCTCAGCCTTCCCAATAGTTGACACCATAGGCACCAACCACACCCAACTTTACAGGCGTTTCTCATACTCCATCACCAATACTAAGATTGTCACTTTGGTTTCAGGCATAAAAAGCATAGACTAAGGAAGAAGGAACACGCCAGCGGCTAAAGTTTTCTGGCGTCTCTTTTCTCATGTCAGCACCTCACATCGTGGAAGCCATGGGATGGGCCCCTCCCCAGACCTATTGTGCTCAGATCCCACCCATCTGGGACATCAGAGGCCAAATGGTTGGATAAACACTAACTCCCACCATGGTAACTGGATCACAGTGTAGCAAAATGTTTGTAAAAATACAAAAAAATAACATAGGAGACTGGACCCTGAGTGTTTGAACGTTAGCGTGCTTGGCCGTCGACCAGCATTCCCAGCACCAAAGGATGATAGAGAACATGAGAGAGCTTGGAAAATAGCTCAGCAGCAGAGTATATATAAGAATATGAGAGCATATGTGGTCTAACCTCTAGCAATGAATGCCAGGCATGTCTATTCATATTTCACTTTTAGTGATCTAAACGATGAGTTTAGAGGAGAGATAAGAGAAAAAAATCGTTAGCTGATTCACACTGATATTTGTCACAAGTTCTGATGAAAGGTGAAATTTTTAAAAGGTGCTAAAATCAAGTAATAAAATGGGAATCTGGGTTTTTCTGCACATGAGATTTACCCACAGGCAGCTGAAAAATTATTAGAACTAATTGAGACCTAAAATAAACACATTCAGGTTGCTTGCTGGTTGTTGGGTTTTTTTTTTTAAGTCAGCATATTAACTGATGACATGTTTATTGTTTCTTTTTTCTCTTTTTTATAAGTAATTTATTTATTTTCATATTAATCACAAGTTATATACTTTGTATCCCAGCTGTAGCCCCCTCCCTCATTCCCTCCCACTCTCCCCATCCCTCCCTCATCTCCTCCCTGCCCCCCTCCAAGTCCACTGATAGGGGAGGACCTTCCCCCTTCCATCTGACCCTAGGACATGTTTAGTGTTGTTGGCAATAATAAAAAGATAACATTGTCAGGAAAATAACTCATTTAAGGATATTTTCATTACAGCCTGTGCGACAATTTCACAAACCTGAAGACAGACTCACTTTGTCATAGCTGATCCTGGCAGTATGTACCTAAAGACATACCTTGTTCTCTTGAACGGTGTCTTCCTCGGAAATATCTAGGCTAATTTCAAACTTTATTCCTCTCTACAATAAGCAAGAAAAAAAAGTTAGCAGTTTAATAAAACCTTCAAATTACAATCCCAGAGGTCAATTCATGTTGACACCACATATGTTTCAGACCATTAGTGCAGCACTATACAGGAGAGCTATTTAATTTCATAAGATAGTGGGAGACCTTAACCTTATGCCTCTGCTTTTGGATTTTACTCTTTTATGTTCTGAAGCCAAGTTTGTTTCCAGTCTCTCTCAATATTCTGAAAATTTAGAGAAAAACATAATTCTGTCACCTCATACCAATTATATATTCATAATGTCTAAATTTACATGGCTGTATATTTCCGTAATGATTTCTACAAGGAATTTGATGATTCATTTTAGAATAAAAATATTTACTTTTGCCAAGAAAAGCTTAATTCACTAAAAAGTTAGGTACAGTGTCCATCAAGTTGAAACAGTCATGTATTTAACACTGACATTTTAATGAGCAAAAATTTTATAATCTGACAAAATACTCATTGCTCCCATGCAGTTTAGCCCAATTTCATTAAAGAATATGATTTTCTTTTGCAGTACTGGAGATCAAACCAGGGATTTGTGCATGTTAGGTGAGGGCTTTACCACTGAGTTACATCTCAGCCTTAGAGAGTAATTTTGACAACAGGGTGTGTGTGTGTGTCCAGGTGGGTCCCGGTGGAAGCCTAGAGTTTGGATGTTCTTCAGGCAGGGGTGACCAGACTAGACTGTGGCCCGGACTTAGGACCAGGACTAGAACTGGTAGGTTATGGAGGGGGTGGGGGTCAGGCTAGGCCCAGAGGTGACAGATCTGGCTGGTTGGAGAATTAGAGTACTACAAATTCTTACTGAGTCATCCTGCCTTCTGTGATCCACACCCCTACACGATGAAGAACACAACAGATGTGGCCAAAAAGGACCCGCTGGCATGAAGCTTACACCGTCCTGGAGTAGGCTAGGTAACACATGAGTTTGCAAATTTATGACATGATTTCAAGCAAGCCTTACATGAATAGAGAACATAAAATAGAAGAGCTGGCAAGCTGGCTCAGCAAGTAAAAGCCCTTGCCTTGAAAACTTGGTGACCTAGGACCCACAGAAGGAAAGAATCAACTCCTCCCGAAAGGTGTCCTCTGACCTCCACATATGTCCTGTAGATCATGCACACCTGCACAAATTTACATACATGTATCACACACAAAAATCAATCAATAAATCAATCTTTTTTTTTTAAAGAAAATAGATTCTGGTGCTGGTGGCAGACTAAGGAAGGGTTCTGGGCAGAACCAGGAAGGACAGGAGTTGAAGGCCATTTTTAGCTACAAGAAATTTTATCTCTGAAAAGAAAATGGGATGGAAAATGAGCAGAGGGAAGAGGATTGTGAAAGAAAAGCATGAAAACCCACTGATATTTGATTTTGAGGTTGGACATTGGGCCTTAACATATGAAGATCCAAGAAAAACCTTTTCCATGCAGTGGGACCAGCAGAGCAAAGTGCCTGCTGGGATGGCTGTGTAATCCTCAGGTCTCTAACTGAGCTTGTCCAGGACGCAACTGTGCATTGTTCCTGTCCCTCACAAAAACTGCGTTTCCAGACTTCAGTCGAGAGAAAGAGATTCCCAGGAGCTGTATTTCCTCATCTACCTTAAACAGCCGAAGCCACATTCCACGTGACACGTGAGCAGGAACCAGTGAGATGAATCAAGGAACTAGGCTTGCCTATGCTCCTGGCGGCTTGCTGGGCTGGGAGACTGCTGTGTTGACAAGACAAGGCTGAGAACATGGGGTTACCAAGGTTGCTAGAATTGGAAGGATCGAGTCCCAGTGAGGAAACACCAATACAAGAGCTCATACAAGGCTCCTGGGAACGTAACGTCCATTCTGCTAACAAATGTAGCAGTTTCTTCAAAACTTAAATATGGCTGGGATTTGTTTTTTCGGGCTGGGAGATGGCTCAGCATGTAAGATCACTTGCTGCCTAAGCAAGAGGCTCTGCAACTGCAACTCCCTGTACTCAAAGTCTGGGCGTGGCTAGGTGTGCCTGTAACTGCAACACCGGGAACCAGAAACAGCCAGTCCTGGAGCTTGCTGGACAGGGAGCTTAGCCTAACCGGTCATCTTCAGGATTAGTTGTGGACCCTGTGGATCCAACTAAGAAAAGGGGAGAGAGTACCCTGACATACCCGAGGACCACACTTGCCCGTGATGGTCCCAGCCGTTTGCAATAGCCGAAAGCTGGAAACTATCTAAATAGCCATCTATTGTTGAGTTGACGACAAATCCTGAAATATTTATACAGTGGAATACCCTCCATGGTGACAAGGGGTGATAAAGCAACGCTTCTTCCTGCTGCGTGGCAGAAGCCGGCTGAAAGGGAAGCACGAAGGACGATGGCACTTACATGATGTGCTCACAGCTACAAAACGCAAAGTAACCCACTGTGACAGAAAGGTCATGAGCGATTGCCTAGGGATGATGTGTGTGGTGGGGGGCAACTGGGAGAACAGAAGACAGGAATTGACCACAGAGTGTGTGAGCTTTTGGAAAGGTCCCGGCATGACTGAGTGGCACAGCCGGAGCTCACAAACCTCTGGCCATAGCCATCTCTACCTGCATGGAGGCTTCTTCCTCAGGTGCATCAGGGTGGCAGGGCAGGTCACTCCTCTTCACCAAATAGGTTTTCTGACTGAGGTCTGCATTCTCCTTTAACACAGATCACACACAGTCAGTGAGGTTGGCTGCTTACCATCTGCCCCTCTCCGACAGTATGAAGAGCTGGTCACAGACACCTCAAAGCCTCTTCATTCCTCCCTGGCCTTGAAATTGACTTAGTTTTCACCAAACACTTCTTTCACGGACTCTCTAGAAACACCTGCTCCCCAATCCTGGCTAGCACAGGATCCTGAGTTTGATCCCCATGACACAAAAATAAAAGAAAGGCAGGGAGGAAGGAAGGAAGAAGGACACTTGTTGTTCAGCTTTTCTGGACGCAGACCACCACGTAAAGCTGATGGTGGCTCAAAGCTACGAACGGAGCTTTGCTCTGGAGAGACCCAACCCTGATATCCAGCACAGGCTCATTTAGAGCAGGCCGCTTAGCTCAGACCTTCTAAAGAGAAGGCGGTCTGTGGCAGGTCTAGAAACTTGAGAGATAGAAGGATGTGTTTCCAGTGTAGTACTATTATGGGTTTTCCAAGAATGAAAGAAGTACATCCTGAGAAATGTGAGCACCACAGCACATAGCTATGAAGACTAAGACAGCAATGACATCAGACAATATAGTCCTGTGAGTCCACCATTTTATATGTGGTTTGTCATTAGTGGAAATGGTCTTGGAGGAGAAAGACAAATATACACACGTTGCCTCAAATGTAGGTAGAGATGTATAGCAGGAGAGAGACCATCTGGGGCAGAAAAGGGCCACAAGCAAACTCATTATGTCCTGTGGTAACTTAAAACCATTACTAATTTAATATCACCCAAAAAAGCAAAGTGATGCTGTTCCTGGCAGGAGATTGTATGCAAATGTGCATGTCTCTGTGTGTTTGTGTGTGCATGTGTGCATATATGTGTATGTGAACACATCATGTGTGTACATGTGTACATGGGGGGGTATTATGTGCATGTGTCTGTGTGTCCATGTCTGTGTCTGTGTGTGTGTGTGTTGTATTGCACACTGGGCCTTGGGTATGCTAAGCACAAACTCCTATTATCAAGATCGTTGTTTTCAACATCTAGTCGTTTCGTCACTTCTAAATTGACAGGACAAGCTTGGCTGTAGGGAGGTGAATTCACCTTCAGCCCTCTCCCCATCTTCTTTTTTATTTCCTTCATGTCGCTGTGGTACTGTTGGCGGATTTCCTCTAGCTGTTTCCAATATTCCTGAAAAGCAGAGCCAATTTAAAACTTGAAAATAACTTCTGCATAGCCCACAATTTTGGAAACACAAGTAAGCATTAGAAAGTAAGCACCTTCTAAGTGTAACAATATGCTCATGTTGGCTGCCATACCAGTGTGGCACCTGGGGATGGACACACCGGTATGGGGCAGAGATCTTTGTTTATTACAATTCCAAATCATATGCATTTACCTGCATGTTCCATTTTTCCATTAGTTTAAAGATATGTCAAAGCTGGGGTACACACCTTTGGTCTTAACTACATGGAAGGGTAAAACGGGAAAATCACTTGAGTTAAAAAAACTATTCTGGGTAACACGTAGACACTTCACTCATCATCTCCTTCTTCCTCCTCTTCCTCCTCCTCATCACCATCACAACTCTACACTGCAGTCTGACCACACAGTGCCTCAGTGTGACTTTATTTGGTCATAGGGTCTTTGTGGATGTATTTAGCTAAAATGAAATCATGTTGGAGTAGAGTGGGCCCTCAATCAATATGAGTAGACTCCTTTGGAGAAAATGAGCACAGTCTACTCCCATCCACCAGGGACTTGGCTACTTGGTATGGACCCAGGGTCCATCTACTTCTTAGAAACCGCTTTCAGCCTTTCCTTCTACCATCTCCAGTCCTGTGCGGCTCTGCCTACCCACAGAACCTCTCTCCACCAGGAACCCAAAGCTGCCAGACTGGCTAGGGCCTCAGGTAGGGGCCTTCATCCTCCTTCCTATGCTCCATCGCAGTCTCTCCAGACTTACCCTGAGTCCTGCCGCTACCACCCACTGGAGCCCCTCCCCACAGAGCACCTCCACCCACTTGGAACTCAGCCTCTTGGTGCAAACCCAGGATTCTTCCCTTGCTCTTTCCAACAGCTTCTCTCAATCTTTCCTTCTAGCCCATCTCGGCTCCTTTGTGGCTCCTTGCTGACCTGCAGAACAGCTCTCTCTCAGAGACCCCCAAGGCCGGGCCGCCACACTTGCCTAGGATTCAGACTGGAAAACAGTAACCAAGGAACTGAGCACCTACCCAGTAAAGACTAGAGCAGCAATCCACACCAAGAAGCATTTCAAACATCATAACTCCGGACACCTCGATCCCAGCACAGACATGCACACACAGACAACCAACACAACATGCCAGGTCGAGAAGCCGGCAGCCCTATTGTGTGCAGGCTTCTAGGCTCGGGTGCATGACTGCCCACGCTGGTGCTCACTTCAGCCTCCAAAATTAGGATGAGCTATTACTGCTGTTTTAAGTTTGTATTTCATTACAATAGTCCTAGAAGAATTAATAAAAATCACCCTAAATTAATGATGAACAGTCACTTTATCAAACGCTTGTGAACTCCGCTCTGTGTCCATAGGGATGTGGGGAGCAATGTTGGCATGGGGTAAGAAAGGCTGCCATGTGAAGGACCATGACATATGCACAGTGGCAGAGAAAACTGGACATTTTAAAACCTGGTCCTTCATTTTGTTCTTCCTATACCGCAGCTCCTGGAATTCAGTCTCCTTGCCACGGATTTGTAGCTTTTCTCTCTCATTGGGATGTGGCTCAGCAGAAGATGGACGAAGACCCTGTTTATTAAATGAAAACATTTACAAGACATACTTGAGTATTCTGGCATAACCTGGACTATTTACTTGAGACAAACAGTATATCATCAAGAAATCTGCATGGGAGATTTTATGGTGAGTAGCAAAGTTTCTTAATTGAAACACTAAAGATTAAAACAGCATTTTAAAATGGAATCATTGGTGTTGTCCATAAGCAACAGTTATTCTCTGCTATCACCTGTATCCATTTGCTGGGTTGGTCAGTTGTGGCTGTAGCTTAAGTTCTGCTGAGGTTTATCAGCCCCAGGGTGTGATAGAGAGAATAAGAACTGTAGCCCCCACCCAGAAGGCTGAGGCAGGAGGATCAGCAAGAGCTTGAAGTCAGCTTGCTTTAAACATAAAGAGTTCCAGGCCAGTCCTGAGCTAAAAAGTGACATTCTGTCTATAAATAAAAAGTAAAAAAAAATGGTAGATGGCCTTGAATTTATAGCACAATGAATTTGGACCCATAAATGTTTGAGAATAGAGAAGCTGTCAGGGAACTCCTGAGCACTCCTGTAGCTGGAGTCTTACTCACCAATTGTCTTTCCACTTTTAACTTATATTGCTGAGCTTCAAATTTCCTCTGAAGATACGCAGCAGACCTGAGAAAACAGGATGATCCACTTAAACATAATCCACCCCCTTCCACTCTCTCCTTTCTAGCTATCTGTTTATCTATATATATCTATCTTTCCTTCTTTCTTCCTTGCTTCCTTCCTTCTTTCCTTCCTTCCTCTTCTCCTTCTCTTCCTCCTCCTTTTTATGGCCCTGGGGATTGGTACATTCTCTCCTGCTTAGCTCCAATATCCCCAGCCCTTGAGTAAACATTTTCACTAATCATTTCAGGTACCAGTTTGATTGGGTGGATTGTCACTTTAGTCATACAATTCATAATTCATCTGTAGTTTGAAGTTCAAAGTTACAGAATGCAACTTCAGGAAAGAAAAGAGTCAGGCCCTGACACTAATAATGATACTTTGCTATGCTTGCAGACAGGAGCCTAACTTGACCATAATCTGGGAGAGTCCAGCCAGCAGTGGATCGAGACAGATGCTGGGACTTGCAGCCAAGCATGAGGCAGAGCTCCGGGGGTCCTGTGGAAGTGTTGGGGGAAGGATGGGAGGACCTGAAGGGGACAGGAACCTGACAAGAAGACCTACAGAGATGAATGCCCCAGTCCCGTGGGGGCTAACAGAGACTGAGACATCAGCTAAGGAGCATGCATGCTCTGGACCTAGGCCCCCTGCACATTGTAACTGATGGGCTGCTTGGTCTTCATATGTGTGCCTGGCGAGTGGAAGGGGGCTTTTTCTAACATGGACTCTATTGCCTGCTTTTGGATCACTTCCCCCTGGCAGGGCTGCCTGGCCTGGCCTCAGGGGATGAGGATAAGCTCAGTCCTGATGTGACTTGATGCACTGGGGAGGGTTGATCCGGGGGAGGGGGTCCCCTTTTCTGGGGGGAAAGGAGAGGGGAAGAGAGAAGGAGGAAAAAGGGAAACTGGGAGGAGAGGTGAAGGGAACATCCTTGGGATGTAAAGTAAATAAATTGAAATAAATCTTTTTTAAAAAATTTAAGTCTTAATGAATAGTCTTTTTTATTAAATTACAGAATAAACTTCACTCCATGCATGTATAATAACTCATGATCTATCTCTGAATATTCTCCCACTCTATCCTTTTCCTGGCATCCTCATCCCTTCTTCACATTAGCAAAAGCAAGCTTTGATTTAGACACTTGGAGCATTTCTACCAGCGTGTCACGTTCTTGTGAAGGTTTCCTAACCAACTAGAAGAAAGGAGCTGAGTTCCCCAGGTCACTTCTGAGCTAGGACACCCATCTGTCCCCACGTGACCAGCTGATTTCTAGCCCGTTGATACACTTGTATTTTATAACTATCCATATTCCTATCATCAAACTCATAGTGTGATACACATGATAAATGCTTTTTTACACCACACAGTTAATGTGCTGGTACTGCAGCAAAGGCTTGAGAAAAGCATGTCTCACTTAATGAATCAAATAAAGATATGGACGCTTCTCTTTCTGTTTCTTCTATGCTAAAGATTGAGCCAGGGCCTCTTCATGGTAGTCAACTACATCACCACTGAGCAAACCCAGCAAACCCAAAGAGTTCGACCTCTTTTTTTTTTTTTGGACAGAATATGACAAGATAGCTTTGGGCTTCTCTTCTTGGGGGTCAGACATAGCTTAGGTAGGCCCATCACTTGTGATCCTTTCCCCCTCAGCTTCCCAAGTGCTAGGATCACAGGTGTGGTGATGCCCTGCTAAGAATTAAATTTCAGGTTTTATTACTTCATTTTGGGGATGCTGGGGATGGAACTCAGAGTCTGCAAAAGTTAAATAAGTGTGGACCACCAAGCTACACTCCCAGCCACCCTCAGATGCTCTTTGGTTTCACGGTTACATGATTCTTACCATGGACTGCCTCCCCAGCAAGCTGTGAGGCCAGCAGCAGCATTCTGCATGTGAGCATGGGACTGAATTCTTCTTGAGTGGACCTAAATCAAATATATGTGTCATGAACTTACCATCCAAATCTCTACCAAAATCTAGAGTCACCCCCAAACCTACCTCAGGAGACAAGTATCGGGCAACAAGAGTTTCTAAAAAGGGCCTTTTCAAAAGGGAATTAATAGATGGTCGATCCTGAGGGGACGCTTTAAAGAGCTGAGGTACCAAGGACTGTAGGTCAAGAGAGAAGTGGGGTGATATGGGAGCGACATGTGCTTGACAGATCTTCAGAACCAGATGGTGTAAGTTGGTACTCTCAAACTGAAAGGACAAGATTGATGATAACACATCAGAGACAAGCTAAGTACTGGTAGTTAACATAATAAATACATCAGGAAGTAAAAGCTGCCTGACTATCTATCATCTATGTATATTGATCATCTATCTATTGATCATCTAGCTATCATTCATGTATATAGGTATCAGCTATGCATCTATCATCTATATATCTATCATCTTTATAGATATATATCAATCATCTATCTATGTATCATCTATCTATCTGCCACCACTGTATCTACTACTGTTGGTATAATGTTCCTTTGGAATGTATACACCCTACCCTTGTTCATTCAAATGCTGATTTCCCCCCACCCACTCTCTGGTTTCAATCCGGATATTGTGTTGTGATATTTATTCTAAGCATCCTGTCTCAACTCTGTGTAAACAAAATAAAACAACTAGACACAATATTGAGCTGGGAGGAGCCAGAGGGCGGGAAATGAGTGGAAGGAGAAAAGGCGAGGGAGAACTTAGAAGAGAGCTAGGAGAAGGCAGAACTGGAGAAGAGATCATGAATGAAAAGGAGAGATGGACTGGACCAACTATATCACTAAAAGCAAGTACAATGTGGGAAATCTAAATGCTAGGAAACTGTGAGGGCTTGGAGGCTTAAGAGGGAATAACTATTGCCCAGCATTGTGTTCTAGGTTAACTAAATAAACCCAGTCTCTGTATGGTGATTTGATTATACAGCTGCTTAGGACTAACAGCAGCCTTGCTAAAAGATAATTATTGGTATATATTAATAACCTTTTACAACAATCTACCCATCTTCTATCTGCCTGTCTACCTTGGGCTTGGCATTGGCACAGGGCCTTGCGCTTGCCAGGCAGATGCTCTACCCTTGAGCTACACCCCCAACCCATAAGCATTTCTAAGCTGCAGTTGGAAGCATTATGCTCTGCCCTATCTTGTCATCAACTATCAGTCATAAGCAGATGCTTCAGGAGCTACTCTAAGACATTCTGTGTTACTTAAAGCTACTTTTATACTTTTAATATTTTCATTTTGGTTTTGCTTTTGAATCCAGGGCCCTGCATTTGCACAGTGTGTGTTCTACCTATGAATGACATCCCTAGTCCCTAATTATAATTTTTTGAAGTAAAAAATAGTACTTTTAATTTTCTATTATTAAAGTACTATTTTTTACATTTAAAAACTGGAAGGCACGGGAAGTTATAAACAGAAAAATATGTATAATTTCACAGCCTAGGGGCATATTTTCTTATAGTCTTTTCAAGAATGTTTATTTTACAGAGATATGACATTTTACCTTTTGATTGTTCAAATACTGTAACATAAAGATTTATTCCTAAGCTCACCCACAATAAAGTCTTCTATTGTATGAAAGTGCCATTTACTTATTATTCATAATATTGACTGCTGTAGTGTGGCAGCCACGGGCAGGTTTTGTTCAGATGGGAGTTAGGTGGCCTTTGACTTTAGCAACAGTGATAATGAAGACAGCTGCATAGGCAAGAGTTGGCAAGCAAGCCATCCCTGGAAAGTCCTGCCTACAGTACTGGCTTTGTCTGAAGTCTGTGGGACCTGACGTTTGCAGAGAAATTCCACTCCTGCCTAAATGTTAAAGAGTGGCTCTCTTTGTCTAAGACATTTGGGCAAATAATATGATTTTCTTTGAACATGTGGTATGCTCCCAAGAGTCTTAGAAGTTTTTCAGATGCAGGCAGATGGTGCCTATGAGACCAGCTTCCAGTAAATCATGGAAATAAGCTACCTAACGAACTCACAAGACTTCACATCCATCAAGACTTGTTGCTAGAAAAATCACCACATCCCAAGTGCCAACTGGAAGATCTTAGAAGTCTGTGCTTGATTTCCTACAGATGCCACCCCCCCCTTTGCTTTTGAAGAACATATGTGTAACAGAATTATGCACCACATGCTATTCTCCAAGGTGGACATTCTACTTTATAGTATTATACTTTCTCTCTGTATGTCTCTTTCTATCTCTCCATCTCTCTCTCTCACACACACACACACATATAAATTTTAAACAATCTAATAGAATCAAACATTAATCCTTTTCTCCGAGAAGTTATTTTCACATATATGCTTTCAATAATTGAAGGTTCACATGATGATCTCCATACTTACAGGATGCCTGAGTGTGCAGAGCTCATATAAGACACAGCCAAGGGACCAAATATCCCTGGAGAAGAGAAGGGATTATATGGCGAGAAAAGGGCGACAATTAGTGGTAGAAGTTTTCACCTCTTATATTGCTTTCTGTGGATATAACTTCATTTTATTAGGTTGGTGTGGTTTTACAGGGGCTTTCAGATACATTGTCAATTCTAAGATAAAAAGCAAAGTAATCATTTCAAGTTTGTCAGGATCCTGGCAGACAACAGATAAACAAACATTACTACAGTAAAATAGCTAAATATTTACTTCGTGTGCCCAAATGAAATATGTGTATGATGGAATTGGGGGTACATCAGAGAAAACGGCAAGACTCCAGAATGTATTTGTATGACCCAGAAGATGGAAAGCAGTTGATTTAAGAAGATAAATTCTACTCAAAGGAAACAGAACCTAGGTCCACTGGAAGAGCAGCCAGTACTCTGTTAGCCACTAAGCCACTGCTCCAGCCGGAGGCTTAAGAGCCTGCTACAGGTTGTGGCTCTGTGACAGAGCGCAATAGCACACCTGGTTACTAGCCCCAAATAAAAGCAGAAGAAGGTGCCTCCTGCTATCATCTTCAAAGTCACTGCTATTATTCTTCTTGAAATCTCTTGAGGGTTGTCTATTTATCAAGTTCAAACAGCCAAACGAGCACTGGAATTTCCTAAACAAGTAAGATAAATAACTGCTAAAGGAAGGAACCCCATATTGTCTCTAATTGAACATGGTCTCTGCCGGGGAGCAATCATCAGGCTATAAGCCTGCAGGGGGAAGAAAGCTATGGTGGACATTCTCTGAACACACTGTCAGCACATGCACTCAGTCCTCAGGGAAGGCTTTGCCACGCCTCTCAACTTCACCCAAGGGAGAAGGCCTTGGCATTCCTCCATAGGCCCGAGGCTCTAGAGGAGCAGTTCTCAACTTGTGGGTCACGACCCCTTTGACAAACTTCTGTCTCCAGAACATATTTACATTTCGAGTCATAACAGTAGCAAAGTTACAGCTATGAAGCAGCAATAAAAATAATTTTATGGTGGTGGGAGAGGTCACCTCAACTGGAGGAACTGTGTTAAAGGGTCACAGTGTTAGGAAAGCTGAGAACGACTGCTCCAGGGTCGTCGACCTCACGCCAACACACACACTCACAGGGCTTTGTCCACTCTCAGCAGGAGACTGTTTCTCCCACTCTCAGCATTCCTCAGTTGCCTGTAGTTGTGTGTGTGTGTGTGTGTGTGTGTGTGTGTGTGTAGGGCGGAGGCCTCGTGAGCTTTCCTCCACCGGTGTTAAAATGTCTGTCAGCGTCATCCTTGTTCAGATCGTGTTTCGGCCATCACGTTGGTGAGACTGGAATGGCTGTAGCTTCTGACATTCCTAGAAGACACGATCTTAATGATGTGTCTCTGTGTGTCTGTGTGGGTATGTGCAAGTGAGCGCAAGTACCCACGGAGCCCACAGGTGTCAGATCCCCGGGAGCTGGAGTTACAGGTGGCTGTTAGCCACAGACACTCATGCTGCAAACTGAACTTGGGTCCTCTGAAAAAGCAGCATGCACTTAACCAGGAGCCATCTCTCCTGCCCCAATGATGCTACTCTTTATCTTTTTGCATCTTTAAATGAAGAGAAATTGTTTTGTCTTAAATAACTCTGAAAGCTTCAGGGAATGTTATTACTCACGGTTAGTCACCGGGATTCTCATTACACATAAAGAAAAGGAAAATACACTAATTTTAGCAGAGAAGAGACTGGAACGTCAGTCTATGCCATTCAGTGTCTCCCACCAGATTTGACTGACACTCTCCAACCAAGAGCCACTTACGTCTTATAGTTATATGGCCTGTTCTGGCAGATCTCTGGGGACAGGTAGTAAGGTGTCCCAGCACACGTCTGAGCAAGCTCCACGGAACTAGGAAGTTAGAGTAAACAAAAAACATGTTTCATTAGTGAGAAAGTCTGAAGACATGATATTCTAAGGACAATTGTAAACATGAACAAAAAATTGTATTCATATACATATTGGAACAAATCAAGACATTTCATATGAACAACAGACTAACAAAAACAGTAGGTTTTTAAATTTTTTCGGTTTATTTACTTTACAAAATATTTCCTTGTGATACCAAGAAGTCCACAAAACCAAGTGAGTCTTTTTCCGTACAGTATAATAGTCAGGGATGCAGTTTTGCTAAGCTTTAGAACATCCCCATTAGACTAAACATTTGATTAGTCACAATTTATCTTGAGAATATTTCTGGATTTTCCTTTCATTATTAGTTTGTGTGTACACACATATGTGCATGTGTGTGTTGGAAGGGGAACAGAGGCCAGAAAGAACACAAGGTACACAGGAGCTGGAGTCACAGGAGATTGTGAGATGCCAGAAGCAAGTGCTGGGAACCAAACTCAAGTTTTCTGCAAGAGGAACAAGTACTCTTAGCCTCTGATTCATTTCTCAAACCCTATTGCGTCAGAATTTTAGCAGCAGACAGTTAAGTGATTTAATACCTATTCATAGTCACCTAAGACTTTGGAGATAATACATAATGCCTCAAAACGAACACTTTGTTGATTTTGAATAAAAAGAAATATGGAACTTTACAAGTACTTACTTACTCAGTGTTCTTGCCGTTCCAAAGTCCCCGAGCTTTGCAACCATTCCATTCTTGCTAAGAAAAATATTCTAAAAGTGAAGAAAAAATCATATTCAAAAGAAGAATAAGACTCATGTGTCTTGGGTCACCTGTACAAGCTCTTACCTGAGATTTTATGTCCCTGTGTAATACCTTCCTGTCGTGAATATGCTTCAGCCCCAGAGAAATCTGTACAAACCAACACAGGATCTATAGAGGGGAACAGAAAAAAATCTACTGAATAGTCTGCTGGTCACTGACATAGCATCGTGATGGCACACACAGACAGACAGAGAGAGAAAGCTGGTAGCTATATAGCACATTATTTCCACTTTACAGCCCAGAATAGTACTTCAGACATCACTGTTGTCAAAGTGAAATATTTGTGTAGAAAGAGGAGGATAAAATCCAGGAAGAGATGAGGGCCACTCATGGCTTGGTCCCTCCCACCCCTCTCGACAGTGTCTTATCTGATAGTCCTGAATGGCCTGGAATTCCATGTGTAAACCAGGTTGGCCGCTAACTCACAGAACTCTACCTGCCTCTACCACCATGACCAGCTGGAGGATTTTTGGTTGGTTGGTTTGGGTTTGGGTTTTGGGGGAGTTGTTTTTGTCTGTTTTTGTTTTTTTCTTGTTTAACATGGGATTTCCAGTACAAGCACAATGTGTGTCTGCTGTCCACGTGGTCCCTGCTCACACTAGCACCTGTAGGCTTTTCTTTACCACGGATAGAAGGTACCTAGGACAGACAGAAAGGAAAAAATAGAAAATAATAACAAACTCTAGTGGGTTTATTATAAATTATACAATAATGTCTATTTATATGTCTAGTAGAAATTTACCAACTATTCAACTTTTAGAAGTCACCTTGAAGTTGGGAAGATAGCTGAGCTGACAGAATTCTGCCTTCCATGCACCAGACCTTGTATTCTACCCTAGCACTGAAAAACATGGAAGGAAAAGAAACAGCTCAGTCTTTTCATTTTTTTTGTTTTGTTCTTCCTATTTGTGTTTCTGAGGTTGTCAAGTTTATTTCTTAGTCATATTTATTTACTTATTAATCTATTTGCCTGTTTGCTTACTCGTTATTTATTTAGTTTTCTGAGACAGGGTCATTTGATATAGCCATAGACGGCTATATTCACTGTGTAGCACAGGCTGACCTCAACCCTATGTTAGCGTTCCTGCCTCAGCCTCCAGATACTGGGATTACAAGCCTGTGCCACCATGTCCAGCTCTGTTGTATTTTATATCATTGGATAGGAAATCACTTTAATGAAATGTGTTATACACTTATAGAAATTCATTTGAAGTACTCTAAAATCCCCCAGGTTCCTTATCTGCCAAATTATATAGTAAGAATAATATAAGCTTTATATTCTAAGTATTGGGATTCAGTTGATATCTTGGAATTTCCCCAACCACAGAAAATGTAATCAAAATTTCATCACAAAAAGCATTTTAAGAAAATATAGCAAAATAACACCTAGATAAGACAAGAGAAGTTTCTGTAAATTTAGATTTAATATATAATATGGGAATAGGAAGAATGCCAGAGGCAGGCAGATCTCTGAGTTGGAGGCCATCCTGGTCTACAAAGTGCGTTCCAGGACAGCCAGGGCTTCACAAAGAAACCCTGTCCCCAAAAAACAAAAAAAAACAAAGCAAACAAAACAAAAAAAGAAAGAATTCTTGATTAAATATACAGAAGTTAATCATTTATATATTCAAAATATGTGACTTTCTCTCTAGAAAGATAACACACCGCTCTCTCAAATTGTACTACAGAATTACAGTAATAAAAACAGAGCAGTATTGCCATAAACACAGACACGTTGATCAATGAAGTAGAATTCAAGACTCAGACATAAGTCTACATAACTATGAACACTTTAGTTTTTATAAAGAAGCCAGAAGCATACACTGAAAAAAAAAAGACAGTTTCTTCAGTAAATGATGCTGGTCATGCTGTGTGGCTAACAGTAGAAGAAAACACACAGATCCATACTTATTACCCTGCAGATAACTCAAGTCCAAATGAATTAAAGACCTCATCATAAGGCCAGACACACTGCATCTAACAGGAGAGACAGTGGGAAATAGTCTTGAGCTTGTTGGCACGGGAAAGGACTTTTAACAGGACCCTGGCAGCACAGGCGCTAAGATTAACAATTGATGAACAGAACCTCACGAAGCTGAAAAGCTTCTGCACGGCAACAGACCCTGTCATTTGGACAACGTGGCAGCCTACAGAATGGGAAATGATTCTTATTAATTACACATCCAACAGAACACTACTATCCAAAATATAAAAAGAACTCAAAAAAATGGACATCAAGAAAACAAATAATTCAATTAAAACATGAGATAGTGGCCAGGCGTGGCGATGCATGCCTGTTATCCCAGCGCTGGGAGAGGCAGAGGCTGGTAGATCTCTGTAAGTGGGAGGCCAGCCTGGTCTACAAAGTAAATCCAAGACAGCCAAGACTACACAGAGAAACCCTGTCTCACAGAAAACAGAACAAAAAGTAATTTAAACAGAGATTCTCAAAAGAGGAAACTCAAATGACTGAGCAGCACTTAAAAAAAATGTTCAACATCTTTATTCATTAAAAGAAATGCAAATGAAAACTACTTTGAGACTTCATTTCGGACTAGTCAGAATGGCCAAGGTCAATAAAATGAATGACAGCACCTGCTGTTGAGGAGGTGGAATACGAGGGGCACTCATTCATTGCCAGAGTGCAGGCTTGTGCAGGCACTGTGAAAATCAGCGTGGCAGTTCCACAAGAAGAGGACAGTCGATCTACCTCAAGATCCTGCTATACCGATTTTGGGCTTATAAACAAAGGACTGTACATCCAACTACCAAAGACACTTACTTAACCGTGTTCATTGCTTCTCTATTCATAATAGCCAAAAAAACCGTAGGTGTCCATCAATGGGTAAATAAAGAAAATGTGGTACATTTACATAATGCAATATCACTCAGCCATTAAAAATAATGAAATTCACAGGCAAATAGATGGAGCTAGAAAAAGATCACTCTTAGTGAGGTAACCTTAGACCCAGAAAGACAACTATGGTATGAGTTCACTTATATGTGGATCAACTGTTAAGTCATTGATAAGCAAGCTCCAGACCTCATAACCACATAGGTTAAGTACGGAGTAAGGGACTAAGGTGTAGGGGCATATCTCCCTAGGAAAAGAAAATGGAATAAGTAGTTATAGATAGATGGGGTCACTGGAATGGGAAGATCGAATAGGGAGGGGGAGGAAAGAAGGGGTCAAGGGATCAACTACAGAGAAGGACAGCTAAAGCTAAGGACCATTTGACGGGTCATATGGAAATCTAACACAGAAGAGGTTTCCTAAAATACATACATATATGAAAGCGAGCTAAGTGGAATCATCAAACAATGGGGGGGGGGGGGGAGAGCCTTAGCTGGACTTCTCTCATCACCAAATGAAGCTTCCAGTACATCTAATTGGTTTGCCAAAGGGATCCCATGGGAATCCCAAAACAACCCAGGTCAAGGCCATTAGTTGTCATCCACAAACTGATTGTAAGGCCCTAGTGCAGAAGATAGCAACTATACAACTCACTGTACACACAGAAGTTGAATTGGTGCCTCCCTAGAGCCTTCACCCCTATGGACTAGTGTTCATAGTACTTGAAGGTTCTCTGCTTACCACCAGAGGAGAAAGATAAACAACAACCAGGTTACTGTTAAGGTCTGCTCTTTGTAACACAGCTGAAGCCATTTTGTATTCGGTATCTACTTTTGTTTATAAGGTGAAATTAATTTTAACCCTGTTTTCTAGAAGTGGGTATTCAGAGCTGACACTGACAAATCCTGCCAGAGGGTCAAGTTAACCTACACTAACAGATCCTGTCACGAGTTCAAGTTAACCTTATAGTTTACTATGACTCAATGTTGTAATAACTCATGCTCTATTATGTCCACACTTGGTTACACTCTGGTTGCACTCTATGTTATCTCTGCCTTTGGCTGTACTCTAGTTGTACTCTGGAAGACCCTACCAACACCTCACTTACCTCACCTGGGAACAATCAGCTTAAAGGTTAACTTGAAATAATTTGTCCAGTTGGCCAACACGTATTATAATGTATTACTGCATTTCCCTTACCTTCTGCACTTAGTTTTCCTATAAAAAGGCTTCCCTAAGAACAGGTCGATGTCACAGTCTGGCTCCCGAGTCCTCTCTGTGTCCCTAATCACGATTAGCCTTGGGACGTACATTCAATAAACCATCCATATCTGATGGAGACCAGAGTCTGAGTGGCTTGTGCAGCTATTGTTGGGCTACAACAGTTACAAACCCTTCTATATACAGTGGTGACCCACCTGCAAGATATGCTCATGCAACAGTGGCAACAAAGCTTGTGGGAGTAACTAATATCTGATTTGATTTAAGGCCCACCCCATGAGGTATAAACCATCCCTGACACTGTTTCAGTGGCCAAGTACTTGAGACTAGGTAGGCCAGAGGCAGAGGGGAAAACCAAATACTACTGTTCTGATAAAGGAATGCAGTAAAAATGACTCCCAGCGACATCCTGCTACATTCATAGATCAGTGCCTGGCTCAGGCATCATCAGAGAAGCTTCCTTCTGCAGTAGATGGGAACAAATACAGAGATGCATGGTCAGACAATATGCAGAGAGTAAAAGACTTTTGAATACTCAGTCCTAAATAGGATGTCTCTATCAAATCCCTTTCCTGGGGCTCAGGGAACTCTACAGAAGTGGAGGCAGACAGATTGTGAGAGCCAGAGGAGATGGAGCACATCAAGGAAACAGGCCTTCTAAACACAGCAGGACTGACACACATATAAACTCATAGAGACTGAGGCAGCATGCACAAGGCCTGCACAGATCTGGGCCAGATGGGACCCCAGTACTAAAAGGAGAAGTCAACACAAGCCTCTATCCTTTACCCAGAAACTAGCTCCAACTAATAACCACTTGCAAATGAAAAATTAATTTTTTTCAATGGTATCTCACTGGGAAAACAAATCACTCTTAAGGACAGGCCCCATGCCCAGTAGTAGATGGCCAACATCAAATGAACTCAACAGCATCTTTAAAGGTTCTTTGTCTCGTTTTATTTTTGTTTGTTTTGTTGCTTTGTTTTGTTTTTAAGATTTATTTATTTATTACATATACAGTGTTCTGTCCGCACATCAGAAGAGGGCACCAGATTTCATTACAGATAGTTGTGAGCCACCATGTGGTTGCTAGGAATTGAACTCGGGACCTCTGGAAGAGCAGCCAGCTCTTTTAACCTTTGAGCCATCTCTCCAGCCTTCATTTTTTTAACCTTATGGGTCATTTGCATATATTTTTGGTCATGATCTTGGCCTTTAATAGTGGAGCCATCTCCCCAAGTCCAAATTTGAAATTTTTAAGATTTATTTATTTAGTTTGTTTGTTAGTTAGGTATTTATTATGTATCCAATGCTCTGGATACATAATCCACATGCATGCCAGAAGAGGGCATGAGATCTCAACGTAGATGGTTGTGTGAGCCACTCTGTGGTTGCTGGGAATAGAACTTAGGGCCTTTGGAGGAGCAGCCAGTGCCCTTAACCTCTGAGCCATCTCTCCGCCCCCCCCCCAAATTTGAAAATTTTTAAAGTTACATTATTACTTATTTGTGAGAAGAGTGATGCACACAGGCCAGGGTGAGGCTGTGGAGATCAGAGGACAGCTTGCAGGAGCTGGCTCTCCCCTCTACCATTTAAGTTCTGGGGGCTGAACTCAGGTTGCCAGGCTTGACGGCAGGTGCCTTTACCCCTGAGCCATCTTCCTGGCCCTGCCTGATATTTAACTTTTTTAATTTTAGATTTACTTATTCTATTTTACATATATGAATGTTTTGTCTGTGTGTACATAAGTATGTATACTGGGTGCATCCTTGGTACCTATGGAGGCCATAAGAGGGCATTGGGTTACCTGGAACTAAAGTTACAGATGGTTGTGAGCCACCATGTGTGTGCGGGGAACTCAGCCTAGGTCCTCTGCAAGAATAACAAGTGCTCTTGACACCTTCAGGCGTCTCTCCAGCCCCATCCTCATGATCATTTTGGACATGAAGTTCACCCTACATGAGACACGTAGGCAAGAAGTATTTCCTCACGAAAACATCATTCTCAAAAACAGATTCCGCTTCAATCCAACTACCAAGACTATTCACCCACAATTCTATGATCCAAATCTCCCTATCAGAAACATGCTTCGCATAGCCTAGTATTTATATTATGTTACACAATAAATGTAACACCCCATGAAACATTAGAAGTAGATTTACCTGAGCTTCGCTGAAGAGCACTCCCTGCTGCCTCCGGATCCTTTGCAGGAGATCCCCTCCGCCACAGTATTCCATTACGATAAACAGTCTGCCACTCTCTGCAGGGAAACATTTGGTGCTGAGAGCTTGTAGGCATCATCAGTCATTTGCCTTTCAAAATCTACAGTGTGAAGAATACAACAGGAAAAAAAAAAAAGCAGTGCACGGTAGTGGGGGTGGTCACTAAGATGGACTGGGTTCTCATCCCGCTAACTGCGTACATTTCTTTTCTGTTTGCTGTGCCTTGTTGTGCTCTGATAATGGGTATTTCTGTGTAGCCCAGTGAGTTAACAGCAATTGTCAGCCAGACAAGGATCTAGAATCATCTAGAAGACAAACCTCTGGGCATTTCTGCAAGAGTTTCTAAATTGGATTAATTAAGGTGAGAAGGGTTCCCAAGCAGTGGTGTCCTTAACTGAATACAAAAGAAGCGGTGAGCTGAGCGCAGAAAGTGTGTTTGAAACCACTAAATACGTGGCCATTTGTTCCACAGCAACGGAAAAGAAGATCTACGGTGTGGAGAGTTTTTATCTGTTTTGCTCAACATCTAGAACTCTTGGTTCTAGGGCATGCTTAACATCTAAGAGTTAATATTCACAGGTGGAATTCAACTCGCCTTAGGAAAACGTCACTAAATTCTCCTTATTTTTCTTAGCCTGCTCCAAATCCTTGAAACCTCATCTCTCATACTTAGTTAACTCTGAGCAAATCAAAAGGATCATCTGGGTGGTCCCTGCCTGATCATGTGAGTTATGCAGATCTGAGTCTGGGGGTCAGAGACTGAAGCAGTGATAGATTTGCAGCTTCATTTCCTGGCCACGTGTTTGAGCACAAGGGTTCACCTCTCCTGATGGGGAGTGGGCCTTAGTTAACAGCCAGAAAGAAAGTGGAAACAGACATTAGACCATGGACCTTGCAGTGAAAGAGAAGCTATTGTAGGGCCAGCAAGGCCTGTATTTACAACTTCTCACAGTTAGGTGCCTCCAGGCTCTTGACTAAGCCTGTGTTTTAAGTACCAACAAGCTGCCAAGCAATGTACAGGTACAAGGGAAGTCATTTATGTCAAGAGTGGCCTTAGCTGTGTGACTGTATCCACTGTAAAGTGTTCAGAAATCCATCTTACATGGAATAAATGTGTACTCCAGCCTATTAAAATGGTTCAGTCCATTCACTCATTTAGCAACTGTGCAATGAGCATCTACTATCTGCCACATGTAAAGGACCAAAGTGTAAAGTGTATATGACCCTCAACTCATTAAATTGATATATATATATACATATATATATGTGTGTGTATGTCTATATGAGCATTGCTAGGGATCAAATCTAGGACTTTATACATGCTATAGTTCTACAACTGCACTACATTCCCTAAGTGTCCTGCATGAAGAAAAAAAAATTAGACAAAAGCCAGATGGTGGTGGTTCATGCCTTCAATCCCAACTCTTGGGAGGCAGAGGCAAATGGTTCTCTGTGAGTCCGAGGTCAGCCTGGTGCACAAAGTGAGTCCACAGGACAGCCAGGGCTGTTACACAGAGAAACTCTGCTGGGAAAAATGAAAAAAGATAGAGAGAGAGAGAGAGAGACAGACAGGTAGAGAGATAGATAATTTGTGCTGATGTGTATGTGTAAAGAGACACACACATTAGTAGAAAGGTGCCCTGGGGAGTTAATGTAGGTACAGCGGCTTGGGAAAGTCTGAGGGTGAAAAGAATTCAACTACACAAAGGATTTCAAACATAGTTCAAATGAAAAGAAAGAAAGATGGGAATTGTGGATAAAAATGCCGGGCACTTTATTCCCTGGCTGCCTTTAAAAGTCAGTCAGAGTTTAGGGCTCCAAGGCAGAGCACATAGGTTTGCTCGGTCCAGCTCAGCATCCCTACCCCTGAAAAATCTCACAGGAGTCCCTCCTTTGAATACCAGTCATTGAAAAGGGTCACGAAAACAGAGCTGCTGCCAACTTAATTAGTTTTGTACTTGTTTTGAGATAGACCTCGCTACTGTACCACTGGTTAGCCAGGGACTCACTTTGTAGACCAGGCTGGCCTTGAACTCACAGCAATCTTTCTGCGTCTGGTTCTCCGATGCTGGGCTTACAGGAGTGTAAGACCATGCCTGGCCTCATAACCATTTTGAATGTGGTGGTTTCTAAAGAGCAAAGAGATCTGGGTCTGCACACCATGAAAGGATGGGGAAATAGTGCATGTGTGGATGGATTTACTGCTTTCCACCTGCCTGGTGACGCTTGGAGGTATCTAGGTTAATCCTTCTTCTCCTTGTACTACCGACACCCAGGAATTACAACAATCCAGTGTTAGCGGTTGGGTTGTGGATCTCTCAGTCCCACATGAACTATGGGTATCTATGGCCCTGGTAGAGCCTCGTAAACATCCACTGCATTGGATCCTGTTTACTGCCTGTCTCTTCCCATTGTAATGCAAACTTCCAGGATGGGGTTTTTGTGCATTTTGTTCATTGCTTTCACCCTCGTAACGAGAATGATGCATCATTCAAGCGTCTACCGGATGAAGAATAGACTGACGAATGGACTCTTTAGTGGTGAGCTTTGAGTTCAACTGAGAGACCCCATCTCAAGTGAGTAAGGTAGAAAGTAACTGGGAAAAGACTCTCTAGGAGAAAGGTCCTCAAGTTTCAGCTCTGCTTTGCCAGGTTGCTGCCTCTCCATGAGAGGATTATAGAGCCCCGCCTACCATCACAGCACACAGGGGACCAGATCTAGGCCAAGCACAACACACAACCAGTTTAATGTGATAGTGTGTCTGCTGTGCTCTGCCTTCCTCTTTCATGCTCCACTTCTGGGACATTCCTTTACCCAGGACCCCAGACCTCACACTCCACCATGCCAGCATGCAACGGGAAGGAGAACCGCATGTATGTTATTGTGATCACCGTGGTTTTAGGATTATTACCGCTTCAGATCTGCCTGTTCAATGGAGTAAGAGTTAAGGAGAGGTGCAAAACCTTATCAGCAGAAGCTTTTCATTAAAAGTCACTAGAAGGGCTCAGCATGGTGGAACAGAGCCATAATCTCATGACTGGGGAGCCCGATGGAGAGGATCTGGAGGTCAAGGTTACATTCAACTACACAGTGAATCAAGAGCAGGCCGGGATATGGAAGACCTTCTCTCAAAAGACAAGCCTCCCTGGACAGAAAATGAAGACAATTTAACTAGACAGGAAAACGAACACACAAAATTTAATAAACACCCTACCCTCAGGAACACATCTTTTCGAAAGACCTTCAGATTACTGGGCTACTTTAACAGCAGACAAATCTAACCTTGAAATGAGCCGAAGAAGGTGACAATGTTGGGGTGCTTCACCATAGCCAGAAGAATCGCTTCTTTCTCTGTAGCTTCTTTTTCCTGGAAGGGCATCAAAGCGACACTGAGGGACGACGTGCTTTGCAGACATAACTTGCTGACTGAGGTACACATTCTGCTCACTCCCATCGGAAACCCCACAAGATGATGCTGGCTTTAATGTCACTTTTAAAACTTATCTCTTGGAGGCAGGGCTGCTATGAGATAGCTCATTTCTGACTACTGGCTTGTCAGTGACAACTATAGTCAAGAAAATTAATAATCCTGGGGAAATAGTATCACGCTGAAAGTTGGAAACTGGTTACACTTGATGCGTGACTATATCCGAGGCTACCCAGAGACTGAGATCACCCTGGGCAGCAGAGTGAGGCCCTGTTTCAAACAGTAAATGCATATTACAGATAAATTAGCCACTGGATTTTTAATCACTATCTAAGCATCTGTGAGTTACTTTATCCTCCAGCATAAGAAAATTCTTTCTAAAATGTAACATTCCAAGAGATTAGCAGCAGAAGAAAATGCCCATATACTACAAAAACAAAATTCTATATTCTGCATTGCTTTGTTTTAAGAAATAAGCCATACATACCTGTAACACTAGCACTGAGTAGTAGGAGGCAGAAGGATCCCAAGATTGAGGACACCCTGGGCTGCAAAGGGAGTTCCTGTCTCAAAACAAAAACAGAAGCCAGCTTCCTGGGGCTGGCAAGAGGGCTAAGCAGGTAAAGGCACTTGCTGCCAAACCTGGGGCCTAAGTTCGGTCCCTGGAACCCACGTGGTGGAAGGAAAGAACTGATGCCCATAAGTTGTCCTCTGACCACCACAGGTGTGCTGTGTCACACATCAAGTAAATAAATTAATGTGAAAAGAGGGGCTGGAGAGAGGGCCCAGAGGTCAAGAGCGCTGGCTGCTCTTCCAGAGGTCCCAAGTTCAATTCCCACAACCACATGGTGGTGCATAACCATCTATAATGAGATCTGGTGCCCTCTTCTGGCATGCAGGCAAAATGCAGGCAGAACACTGTATACATAATAAATAAACAAATAAATATCATCATCTAATAATAATACTTTTTAATTGTTTTGGTGCCTATGCTACAATACCCCAATTTTGCTCTCTGTCTCTTTGTCTCTATCCCTTCCCCCAGAAGAGGTGTGCCTCTCTATGTAACTCAGGCTGCCTGGAAACTGATGGTTGTCTTGCCTTAATCTCCTGAGTGCTAGATTACCTCCCTTCTTCTTCCCTTACCACTTCCTTTATGATATTAAGCTATGAAGCACACACTCCAATACTGAAAGAACCCAGCCATTTTTTTTTGTAACCAACATTTTCAATCCCAGCTCCTAATCTAAGATCCAGTGTCACGTGCCATATTCTAAATGGCATAATGAACATAAATTTCAGATTTTAAAATGCTTTTAAATTTGCCTACTTTTAAAAAAAATGTAGCTACTAGGATGTTAGAGATGGATGGAGAAGAGAGAAGCAGGAAGAGACAGGCATAGAGAAGAGAAAGAGAACATGAAGTTAGGCGGGCAGAAAGACTGGGAGGATCTGTGAGGATTTGGAGAGGGGAAATATGATCAAAATGTATGACAGAAGCAGCAGCAGCAGCAGCAGCAGCAGCAGCAGCAGCAGCAGCAGCAGAAGAAGAAGAAGAAGAAGAAGAAGAAGAAGAAGAAGAAGAAGAAGAAGAAGAAGAAGAACTTGCTTCAGTCTAGGGCCTAGAGCATGCTAGGAAAGTTGTCTTTCATTGTGAAACAGTCCCAGAATTCTTTTTGCTTTTTGTTTTTATTGTTTAGAGGTTTACTTTTTTTAATGTAATTTTGAGATAAGTGTTATCTGCATCTACACCTATAAGCCAGAAGAGGGCACCAGATCTCATTATAGGTGGTTGTGAGCCACCATGTAGTTGCTGGGAATTGAACTCAAGACCTCTAGAAGAACAGCCAACACTCTTAACCACTGAGCCATCTCTTCGGTCCCTGCTTGTTGTTTTTGAGACAGAGTCTCAGTAAATTGTGTAGACTGGCCTTGAACTTTCTTGTAGCCCAGGCAGGCCTTGAATGTGCCATCTTCTTTCCTCATTCTCTGGGGTAGCTGGCATTGCAGGTGTGTGCCATCAGGCCAAGAAGCCTCCTGTGTTTTTGAAGTCAACCTCACTCCCTTTTCCTTTATGCCCCATAGGGAAAGTTTGGGGCCATAGCTGGGTGTAAGGAGCCCGTAAGACAGCAGAGTAGTCAGGAGCAAAATTGAGAGACATTTTGGTGATAGTGACTGGGTAATGCCCTAAAGGCATTAAGAGTTTGTAAGACAGCAGAGCTAGATTAGAAGATATTCCTAGTAACAGTAATAAACATTTCTTTTAAGGCATTAAGTAGTAAAATTAAACAATATCAGTAGACTAACAGCTGGCATGTGTGATGTTTTAAAGTAAAGTACAGAAGTTAAGATAACGCCCTTAAAGTACTAAGTAATGGAATTAGGTAATGCCAGCTGGTTAACAGCTGACGCGTGTGGAGGTGTGATAAGCTAAAACTATGCCCTAAAAAATGTATAAAAACTGCAGCTTGAGCCTATGTAGTTGCAACGGGCTACACTCTTAAGTGAGGAAGCCGCAAGATCGCCAATAACCAGCCCATGAAAAGCACAGACTACCTTAACAAGCCGGTCCTGTGAGGACCCCCTTATCAGACCGGCCCTGGAAGGTGGCTCTCGAGCAACTGACAGCTTCCTTGACAACTGAGGCCTGGCTGGAGCAGAGAAGCTCCGAGGCCCATCCAGTCAACAGAAGACGCGCCTGAGGTCCGGCGGGAACTGTGAAGTTCCGGGACCTAGAAGACACTGAAACACCATAACACCGGAGGCAACGTGTCCGAGCTCATACCTGCGGTCAGGTCATATATCCTATGAGATGTACAATGTGCTATGCAATGCTTAGATATTTGTGTGATTTGTGTGATTAAAGCAGCAGTCAAAATCATTCTGGCGTTGAGTCTTATCAATACCTTGCCGCCCTACAGAGGCGTCTCGGTTAAAGTCCTCCGGCATAATTAAGCACTCATGACACTGGGGCACTATTTAAATGAGCTAGACTTGTGAGAATGCCTGCTAACGACCAAGCAACCAGACACTCTAACAAAAAGAATGAGGCTAACTCAAAGAGGGAGAGTCAGGTATCTAGCAGGTAATTATCTAGAGTTGGATTCCTTGGAACTTACACGGAAAGTTGTCCTCTGCCCTCCCTCCAGAGCATGTGAGCTGTGGTGTGTGTGTGTGCACATGTACAATCACAAATATAACCCTGAAGTCATTTTTTTAATTGAGACAGGATCTCTTTACATAGTCCTGGCTGTCCTGGTGCTCACTATGTAGACTAGGGTGGCCTTGAACTCACAGAGATTTACCTGACCAGTTTAAATAAATATTTTTTTTTAAATAAGAAGAATGGTAACTGGGCATGATGGGGACTAGCTTGTCTACACATCTCATCTAGACCTTGCCTCAAAAACAAAAAAAGAAAGAGAGAAGAAAGTGAGAAAGGGAGTGGATAGAGTTGAAGGGCAAGAGGAAGAAGGAGTGGGGAGGGGAAAGAAGGAGGGAAGGGAAGAGAAAAGAACGTGGGTGGGTGGGCCCGGAACTTAGGTATTACAGCATCTGTCAGCGTGATGACAGGTCCTTTGTTCAGTGGTAGGAGACCAAGAAAATGAATGTAATATACACTCCTGGGTTGGGCTCTAAGGGGACGAGAGAAGATAGAGCCAACTGAGCCTTAAAATTCACAATTGTGAAAAAGTTATTTGCTTTCATACTAGATCAACAACATGGGGAGGAGGGTGGAGGGTTGGCTCAGCACTCACTGCTCCCGCAGAATGCCCAGCACCCGAGGGTTCTCAGTACCCCAATCAGGTAGCCCACAACTGCCTCTAAATCAAGCTCAGGGGCTTCCAGTGCCCTCTGACCCCTGCAGGTGTTTGCACACACGGTACATAAATTCACACAACCACACATTTATGCACATAATACATAAAAAAACCTTTTTTAAAAAGCTAGATGTATCGCTTAAATTTATCAAAAAAATAGTACTTAATAACTTTACCTTTGTAAGACCGATCTCTTTTATGACGCAGTGATTGTGTCCTGATTTATCTTTAGCCAAGTATACCTTCCCAAAGGTGCCTTCCCCAATGATCTTAATCAAGTCAAATTTATCCATGGCTTCAGGGGTCAGAGGTTCCTAAAATGAAGTAACAAACCTTTACTGTACACATCTCACAACCAGCCAGCAGAAGATTGATGAAAGGCAAGGAAACTGTTGGCTAACACTTTCTACCCAGCTTTTCAGACAGTCCAGAACTTCCTCGTGGCCACTGGCAACAGTGAGTGAAAGGGGGTTGGTTGGTAGATTCCCAGGTCATGCTGGATTGTAGCTCGGCTTGTGATTTTAGACGGGTAAGCACCTCACAAAATCTTCCTACTCCAGCTTCTGCAATGGAAGATTACTTGTGTTTGAGGGGAAAGACCCCAAGTGTTTGGTGTCTCTAGGAAGCGGGAAGTCCAAGGGCGAGGGCAGCACAGATCACGTCTTAGTGGGGAGGAGTCGCCCTCTGCAGGGAAGCCTGGGAATTTATTCGGTCGGTGTTTCAGGGTCTGGTGATGTGGAGGCTTCGCAGTATTTAACAGGAAGTTAGGGCCTGTGCCATTTAAAGGTCCTTGGTCCCACACAAGGGATTACCCACCAAGTCTCTGCATACACTAATGTCAATGGAAACCCCATTCGCAATTTCTGCCTCTAGAATCAAATGATCACATCTACCTAAGCATCTCCCCATGGTATCTATCAACTAGTACCGGATTTCCTAGGGATATAAATCAAGGCTTAATTGGCTCTGGGGACTTTCCTTCGAGTTGGGCCCCATTTTGGTCAGAGGACTGAAGTTAGCAACCGGCTACAGGTGTTTGCTGGTGGAAATATGCCCTTCGTTGTAGGTTGCTTTCCTTCTGTCTCCCTTTTACGGCACAGTTAGAGGCACAGTGGAGGTTTGTGTTTTGCTCTACTGGGACTCGAACACAGGACCACATACATGCTAGGTAAGCATTCCACCACTGAGCTCTATACCTAATTCTTTTGGGAGGCTGTTATGGAAACAGGTCGAAGTTGTTCCCGGTACGGCTTGAGTTTCCCATCCGCCTGCTTCAGGTACAATGCAGACGTTTCTAAAGCTCTGGGTGTTCTACTGAGCAGTTTGTTTTCAGATAATTTCAAGACGGGTGTATACTGCTAAGGTTGTCAGAGGAGCAGCGGTCTGCAGGGGACCAGAGTCCCGGACGGTGTGGCTTGTGCGTTGCCATGGAAACCGACGCTGCCCAGGGAGCAGGTTTCTGCCCTGTCTCTACCCACCTGGACTCCCATCTCTCTCCCCGCAGATTCGAGGGGCCTGGGGTAGCTCCTGAAGAGCAAACAGGGTGGGCTCGGCCTTACCCGCTCAGCAGGCTTTGTGCAGTGGACGTGAAAGTGTCCGCGAGGATCTGGTCCCTTGGCAGCTGAGCCTCCCGGACGCTGGGGCAGGGCCACCTCCCTGGGGTAGGGTAATGGGCGGAGTGCTGGGGCGGGGGCAGAGGAGACTCATGGGTGCTCATTTTCAGTTGCCCGGGGTTGGATCCCATACGCAAAACAGGCAACACGACCACACTTTCACGCTCCTCTGCTGTGTAAGAGGTCGGAGGAGGAAAGTAAAGCGGCGCGAGCACAATTCTGTTGATCTGAGACGTCGGCAACCTGTAGCATGGTATAAGAGGGTGCAGAAGTCGGTACAAGCTCTGAGGTTTTTGTTGTGGGGAGTGTGGAGCGCGGAGAAACCGCTTCGGGAAGAAGCACACTTTTCCAAAACTGGGCTGGGGTGAGTCAGATAGCCTTGTTGCAAACTTCAGGTTCCAGAGTATGTGGTCGGGTGGCCATTTTCCAGAATTCTAGGGGAGACAGAATGTTTGTTTGTTTGTTTGTTTTGTTTTTTGAAGGCCTGGACCTGTTTTCTGGCTGGCCTTTTGCGCACGGGGGTGGGGGAGTTTCTTTGCCATACATATATACATACATATATTCTCTGCTGTCTGGCACCTTTAGAGGTCTCCTATAGCTTTGCTGAGAGAGGAAATGTGTAGGTTTGGTTGTCGGGTGTTGGGCGATGAGGGATGAGGGACAGTGTTCAACTATGGCATACACTCCTAGTTGGAAGCATGTTTCTCATGCAAGGTCTCAGATGCTGCTGAGAGGTGTATAAGGGAAGGGAACTGTATAAAGAAACCAGTGCTGCCCAGGCCTCTGCAAATGCACCCCTCTCGACTAGCTCCATTTCCTACTGGTACATCAAGGTGCAGCCGAATACCTGGGGAAAATAGACAAATTTTCAGGATGGTAAATACTAACACAGGAAGACAGCCATATTCAGTGGAATCTAAGACCTATGACCATTTCTTATCTCACCATTGTCCTTCACCTCCCTCTCCCCCTTCAAAATACCCTCACTTCTCTAAAATGTACATTACTTTCTATTCTCCTTTATCTACATTCCACTTCCTGGGACAGAATTTTATAACAATGTAATCTTTCTAATGTTTGATGTTCTTATTGATGACCAATTTTCTGGAAGTGTAAATTAGCATTTCCTGACCTTAGGACCTGAAGTGTTTTGTTTTGCTTTTTTTTTTTCTTCTGGATTGAAACACTAATAGTACACCCTCAACAATTTAAACTATCAAATTATCTTGGAAATGAATTCCTTAAAGATTAAATGGGCTCCACCTGGACAAATGTGGTCTTCATCCTGTTTGTCTTTCTGAATGAGGATTGAGCATCTTACCCAGGGTCCTCCTCCTTGCTTAGCTTCTTTAGGTATACAGATTTTAGTATGATTATCCTATATGTCTAATATCCACTTTTAAGTGAGTATATACCATGTGTGTCTTTCTCCTTCTGGGATACCGCTTTCAGGACGATCTTTTCTAGTTCCCACCATTTGCTTGCAAATTTCATGGTTTTCTTGATTTTAGTTGCTGAGTGGTATTCCACCATGTAAATGTACCACAATTTCTGAATCCATTCCTCAACTGAGGGACATCTGGGTTGTTTCCAGATTCTGGCTATTATGAATAAAGCTGCTATGAACATGGTTGAGCAGATGTCCTTGTATATCCAGCAGGGTATTAAAGCAGATGCTGACTCTCACTGCCAAACTTTGGGCAGAGTGCAGGGAATCTTATAAAAGAAGGGGGAGCTAGAAAGACCTGAAAGGGTCTAGAGCTCCACAAGGAGAATAACAGAACCAAAAATTCCAGGCCCAGGGGTCTTTTCTGAGACTGATACTCTAACCAAGGACCATTCATGGAGTTAACCTAGAACCCCTGCACAGAAGTAGCCCATGGCAGCTGAGTCTCCAAATGGGCTTCCTAGTAAGGGGAACAGGGGCTGTCTCTGACATGAACTCAATGGTTGGCTCTTTGATCACCTCCCCGCAAGGGGGGGTCAGCCTTACCAGGCCACAGAGGAAGACAATGCAGACAGTCCTGATGAGACCTGATAGGCTAGGGCCAGATAGAAGGGGAGGAGGGCCTCCCCTATCAGTGGACTTTGGAAGGGGCATGGGAGGAGATGAGGGAAGGAGGAAGGGCAGGATTGGGAGGAGCCGAGGATGGGAGCTACAGCTGGGATACAAAGTAAAAAAATTGTAAGAAATAAAATATATATATATATTTATAGAAATTAAAACAAAATAAGAATAGATGAGGTTTGCTTTCTCTTCCTTTTTTCTTCTGTAGATAGGGTCTCAGTATGTACCCCTGGCTGCCCACCTCCACCTCCCTGCCAGAACTAAA
The DNA here is from genome assembly GCA_028658305.1 of Pachyuromys duprasi. Taxonomy (NCBI): domain Eukaryota; kingdom Metazoa; phylum Chordata; class Mammalia; order Rodentia; family Muridae; genus Pachyuromys; species Pachyuromys duprasi. The sequence goes on along the minus strand of CM053764.1, from coordinate 106,654,581 downwards.
GATGTGGGCCACACCCAGTCCTCTTTCTTTTTAAAAGCTATCAGTACTGGCAAAGCTCACTCAAATAAGCAAACACATGGAAGTTTGGTTTAAAGTGGAGATCATCTGATTTTTCAAGAGGATCTATAACCTGACTCACTCTCAGTGGTTAGTGAGATATAATTATACAATTTCAAGTGTGCTTTGTCAGACGGATTGTACTGTCTGTACCCAGCAATTAGGGCAGATAACGAGGCACGGATTACACAGCAGCCTTCAGATGTTAGGACAAACAAGAGCTGGGCCATGGTGTGTAGCTGGGGCAGAATACCTGCTTCAAGCTCGTAAGGCCCTGAAAACAAGGGAGGCAAGTTAAGCGGTTCAAAGCTACTTATGAGTCTGTATTCCAGCAGGTCCTGGTAAACAAGTGGACTATAATTTCTACCCCTGTTCAACACATGGGGTCAGGAGAAAGACACCCCCTTCTCTAAAGGGTCATAGCAGTAAATGAGGGGACCCAGCAGGCATGTGCCTCCCTTCATAGCATGACACTTTCTAGTTTCCGACATTTGTAGCAGGTCTTCGGCTGTCTTCCTGCCCTGGGTCCAGAACTGAGATCTTCCAGCAAGCTCTAGAGCCCACCCACTCTTTTTACGGCTGATCCCCCGACCTCTGTCCCTTTTGTAAGTCCTATGAGGAACATTTAAGGGCAGCTGGTAGTTGGTAAATATCACTGGAAATCATCTTGAAGCATGCACAAACTGGATATTATTGAAAAAGTAGCACACACTGTCAGGTCACAACTTAATATATTTGGAAATGTGAGAGTGTTACAGGGTAATTGTGGATCATAACACATGGTTTGCTGTAGCTGTCTTGGTCAGCTTTCCTATGAGATAGGCATTGTTATTCTCATTGTATAGTTGAGAAAACTAGGGATCAAAGAAGTCAAGTCATTTCTGATTTTCAAGCACACACAGACACACAGAGTGAGTGACCAGCAGGCTAGCACTCCACCTCCATTCTATCAGAACGCAAGGTGCACGGCATCTGCTGGACCTCCCTTGTGTTCAAAAACCTCACAAGGGTTCTGGATCACTTTTTAAGCTTGTGATCCATTTTCTCTGTCTTCATTTCCACTTCCAGCCATCAGTTTCTCGGCAGCGTCTCCCCACATGGCTCAGGCACATTCTCCAAGGACTTTTCCATCACATACATCCCGACGTTCCACTTGTTTCTTTAATTCTGTCAACCAATCAGGGTTTTCATCATCGTCCTCAAAGTCCCTGGGGATAAACAATTTGGATGATGAGCCTCTGCATTAAAGGCACCGTCTGTACTTGTTGATGGCTCAGTGCAGAATTCTACCACACACTAATTAAAATCTTAAAAACGTAATTCTCTAAGGAAATTGAATAGAGAAAAGATTAGTTCTCATTTTTTTCACCCTAAAGTATTACAAAATGAAAGCCAGATATAGTTACACTGCACATAATCCTAGCACTTGACAGCGGGCGCTGGGGGAGCCCAAGTGTCTGAAAACTCAGAAACAGAAACAAGTCCAGGCTGGAAAGCACTGCATGCAGGATTCACGGTAAAATGCCCACTTCACAGCAGCAAACGGGAAGTGCTCATTTAGGACAGAAAATGGTACAGCTTTCACTCAATCTGAAATTATCACAGCATGATAAGGCATGTGCATACAGGGTCCACCCTCCAGTTATAGCATCTACTCTTATTACAACATACGTGTCTTCTTCATCCAACCGAGGTTCAAATCTCTCTGGATCTAAAATGACAGAATCATGATCACCATCGACACTGTCTGATGCTGTTTCTTCAGAAAGGGGACCTTTCAAGAATCCTTCTGCACCTTCAGGGAGGTAACAACAGAAAGTGAGACAGTTTACCTATTTGTTTTCAAACAGGGTCTCACTATGTTGCCCAGGCTGGTCTTGATCCCCCAATGTTAGGACTACAGGCTGGAGCCAGAGTGCCTGGGGAAGCCAGGCAATTTAAGCAGTATTTACTCATCATGAGTTGGGTAGACAATAGACACAGGAAGTATCAGACACAGGAAATATCGGAATGTGGACTAAGTTTTAAAGCAACACTGTCTCTAGAACAGGTGAAAGACCTGTTCTAAAGACCTTTAAATATAAGAAATATGTATTATATTATAGTCTGAGAAATTTGGGGAGATTCTGTCTCAAAAAAGATAATAAAAAAGATTTTAAATAAGCAAAGAGAGTTGGTATTTGAATTATCAAAGTTAATGCATACACATGCAATCCTTAAATGCAGTCTTTGGCCTAAGAACAGTATTATAAGTGGTCTTTCTATCCAATAAAACTAATGAAAATATATTTTTAAAATTAAATACTGGCTGGGCAGTGATGGTGCACACCTTTAATCCCAGCAGTCAGGAGGCAGAGGTGGGAATTTCTGAGTTTAAGGCCAGCCTCTACAGAGAGAGTTCTAGGACAGCCAGAGCTACACAGAGAAACTCTGTAACAACAACAACAAATCAATCATCCAATAAATAAAATAAATCCTAAGTGTCTTTCATTTTAAAGCTCTATTCAATTATCCAATATAACAAAATTTAAATAAATTTTGAGGTTATCCCTAAGACAACTGTATATTTAAATGCCAAAAACGGCTGTTCTGGGATACAGCTTGTCCCACACAATAACAAGGGTCTGATCCCCAGCACCACTAGCAATGTAAAAAGGACTCTTTTTGTAACATAGCAACTGTTAAAAAAAAAATCAGGAGACAAATAAGTATCTATAATGGAAAAATTTAAAAACAGGTTAAGATAAGCCATAAATGATTCAAGAACACCCAAAAGTACACTTTTGGAACTTTTAAGATTTATTTTTACTTTATGTGTATGTGTGTGCCCACACATTATGTATGTACCACATGTGTTCCTATGTACCAAAGAAGTACACTAAGATGGAACTTAGTGGTAGTGGATCCACTAAGATGGAACTTGCTACATGGATGCTGGGAATTGAACCCTGGTCCTCCAAAACTCTAGGTGCTCTTAACTGCTGAGGCATCTTTCCCGCCCAGCTATACAACTTTAAAGTCGCAGGGATCTGGGGAAGAGAGAATGGGTTGAAACAGAATCTGGAAGGCTGGTTACACAGGAATGTACATGCGAGTAAAACCCTTGAAGATTATTATGATGAGAGGCTGCGGAGAGGCGGCTCAGCAGTTAAGCACACCTGCTGCTCTTCCAGAGGACCTGAGTTTGCTTCTCAGCCCCCATGTGGTCGCTCAGCACTGCCTGGAACTGCAGATCCTTCCCTGGGCACTTCCTTGACATATACTCACATGGACACAGACACATAAATAAAAAATGAATCTTTGAAAAAGTTATTAAGTCATATTTTACCACACTTTTAAAAGTCAAAGAATTCGTATGATCACATCACAGGCGAACGATACCTGGTCTATGTATTGTGTATGTCTGAAATGCCAGGCTGAGATCTGCATCCTTCAGCATGGACAGCAAGGCCTCGGGGGGCTCTCTGAGCCACTGCCTACGGGCATTATTTTCACCATACTTTATCACAGAACCACCTAATTGTAAAGAGGGGCATTAGTACCGGGTTTAAAAACAAAGAATTTCCAGTATCTATCTTCAAATTTTCAGCGAAGTTATGATTACATTTGACTCTCACTGAAAGTCTAGTTTACTCACCTACAAAGAGCAGCGCCAAATGTCCCTTGCAGAGTGATATAAACTAAAGCCCTAGCACAGTTTTTCTACAGAGTGTTCTATGATAAAATGATAATATTAAGTCTGACTATGGTCTTCCCTGAATGCCCATGAGCTCCAAAGTTTGCATCTAGCACACTTTTTAAAAGTTAAGTCTGGAGCATGAGAGGTGGCTCAGTAGTTAAGAGCGCATGATGCTCAGTTACGAGGACCGAGTTCAGTTCCGGCATCCGCACTGCAGCACACACCTGCCTGTAACTCCAGCTCTAGGAGTCTGGCACCTTCTTCTGGCTTCACATACACACACATATGCAGTCACACAGACAGACACATGTACAGATAAGATTAAAATTAAAAAATGAAAGTCCGCACTGAACGTCTGCATGCACACAGACAGTACAGGGTGGCAACTACTTACACAGCATTTATGTTGCCTTAGGAACAAGTGGTCTGGAGATTAAAGTCTACAGAAGGATGTGGGTGTTGCATGATTTCACATGAGGCACTTGAGCATGCATGACCTCTGCTATCTGAAACCAGATCCCCAGGGACAATGATGGTGCTAACCTCTGTCATCCTCGGCCGTGAAACTGGAGGTAAGGACGGGTGCTTTTTCCAAAGCTGCCAGAGCGGACCTGGGGCGGTGCTTCTCCCACCACTGCCTGTGATTCCTCTGGTGCTCTGACAAACTACCTGATGCTCAGGGAAAGGGATCAAACGTCACCAGTAGCGCTTTGTTTATTCACATCTACACATGCACTCTGACAAGGCAGAAGTATTTCTTGTCTCTCTCAAGCTCAGCTGCAGCAAGAGTCCTGTCCAGTCTTAGGAACCAAGGAAATAACGATCTTGAGTGAGCTCATTTGGAATGGCAGCCCAATTCACAATGAACCGTCAAAGTGGATGCACTGAAATGTGTATAGTTGACCCTTTGCATGATGTACAGGAATGGACCTCCCAAGGACTCACGCACACAAAGCTTGCTGTACTTGTGACTCGCTGACATATACCTTCTCTTCCCCCCTTCCCTTTTACTTACTGTTTTGTGGGCTGAGGGTTTTACCTGGAGAGTCAGTTTGAGAGAATGAACTCTATTGCCAAACCACACCTGAGCCCTTAATCCCTCTCTTGTAAAAAAAAAAAATGTGTTATTAGGTATTTTGCCTTATATATGTCTGTGCACCACATGAGTGTTTGATGCTCACAGTGGCCAGAAGGCATCAGATCCCCTGGAACTGGAGTTAGAGACAGTTGTGAGCTGCCGTGTAGGTGCTGGGAATTGAATCTAGGTCCTCCAGAAGTAGTACAGCCAGTGCTCTCAAGCACAGAGCCACCTCTCCAGCCCTTAATGTCTCTTTTTTGCAGATAACTGAAATCTCTCCCTCCCTTCTCTCTCTCTCTCTCTCTCTCTCTCTCTCTCTCTCTCTCTCTCTCTCTCTCTCTCTGGTGTTTTGAGACAGGGCCTCTCTGTGTAGCCCTGGCTATCCTGGAACTCTCTCTGTAAACCAGGCTGGCCTCAAACTCAGAGATCTGACTACCTCTGCCTCCTGAGTTCTGAGATTAAAAATGGGCACCACCATGCCCAGCTCCAAAATATTTCTCAACATTAAATCCTGGATGAGCAAATAAATATCCACCTGCCACTTGCTAATGATACCCGAGCCAAGTAAGGTGAATATTGGTATTCACTTGCAGTCCCCAACTCCCTACATGAGTAATGATTATAATTCAGTAACTCACCTGTATCTCCTCTGGCTGCTCTCAATGCGCTTCCACCTGAGCTTGTATGAGTGCCTTCCAATTCAGTTTGGCTACACTTTCTGCCATGTTCTTCCTCTTGCTTTATAAAAGATTTTAAAATCGTGATTAAATAATGTCTGTATTATGGAGAAATGTAAATATGTAATCAGCTATTTTAGTTATAAGTAAAAATTAATGCACCAAAACCATAAAGTTATAGAAACCCAAATACAAAGATTAATAACTATATATATTATGTATACATGTATATGAATAAGTTTGCTCATATACATGTATATTAATATCCATATGCGTCAGTAGCCATATATACATACACACACATACAAATAGCAGAGATATTTGACGAGTTTTTTTCTTTTTTAATTGAAAATATTTTTTCATAGAACATAGAGATCATGGCTTCCCCTCCCCCACCACCTCTCAGATCATTCCCACCTCCTTATATACTTAACTTCATTCCCTCTCTCTCTCCCTCTCCTCCCCCCACCCCTCCCTGCCACTCTGGTAGCTACATTTTATTGTTGTTTTGTTTGAAGACAGGGTTTCTCTGAGTAACCCTGGCTGTCCTGGACTCACAGAGATCCGCCTGCCTCTGCCTCCCAGGGTGCTGGGGTTACAGATGTGCGCCCCTGTGCCCAGCTGTCAGCTACATCTTTAAAAGTGGTCAAACATTAACGTGTATGAGTGTAAATGCTATTGAATACCCTAAAATTATTAAGATGGGGAGCCTGGGGAGGGAGACGTCTCAGCAGTGAAGAACACACGCAGCAGAGAGAACCAGCTCCAGGAAAGTGTCCTTTTACCGCCAAATACCGCAGCACATGTGACCAACCCCGGCACACATGACCCCACCCCAGGGAATTAAATGAATGCAAGAAAAGATTTTTTTAAATGGGCCATTCACACCGGGTCTTTGAGTGTTCATTCCGAAGGCTCCCACCCTGTCACATAAAACTCTTATCATAGAAATTTGATTAAATTGGTACTTCTACGAATTGTCTGAACCATTTACTTCCTGCAGTATAGTAACACAAAGGGTGGTCTTCACTAACTATGGACATTTTCAGAGACGAGGTGCTCCAGCAGCGTCCCGCTGGGCCCAGGCTATGTGGAACATGCTGGCCTTAGAAGCTCCTTTGACAAGCCACCTACTTTGCTAGCATGCATTTTAACAGTGTAAACACAAACACTGCAGAGAAAATGTATGATTATGCTCGTTCAAAGCACTCCTTCTCTCCCAGCACCAAATACAGATCACAAGCGTACTTCAAATCTTTGTTAGCTAAACGCCTCGCTGGCCAGTATATCAACAGCAAACATAGGGCACCAAACAAAAAAAAGCTGAAGAACTTTGTTTCCCTCCTTGTTCCCATAACATCTCCTAAGAGTGTTACCAATCAATCAATCAATCAATCAATAAGAAAGAGTCTTAAAGTGAAAGCAATTCCTCATTTCATTTTGGGCTTATGTTGTTTGGTTGACACAGAGTTTCATTATGCAGCCCTGGCTGGCCTGGAACCCATTATGTAGACCAGATTAGCCAAGAATTCAGAGATCCACCTGCCTCTACCTCTTAAAAGGTGTATCACCACACCTGGCCATAAAAAAATTTATGTATGAAATTATAATCAAGAGATGTGGTGATGTATCCCTATAGTCTCGGCACTTGGGAGGGAAAGGATCAAGAGTCTAAGGTTGTCCTTGGCTACATAGAGATGTTGAAGCCAGTCTCGGCTACATGAGACCTTATCTCAAAGAAACAAAACTCAAAAGAAAAAGAAGAAAAAATAAAAGAAGCAGCAGCAGAAAGATAATCCTAAACAAATACAAACACTCAAAGAATGCCAACTGTAAATGAACATAAATTCTTAAGGAAAAATTAATCTTAGTTATGGTTTCTGTATTTGTAACAACTGGAAAAAGAAGATGAATTATGATTTTAATCCCCAATAATCATACTGAATTACAGTCAAGGACACAGCTCTTTCCTGCAGCTCCTTCCCTAGAGGCTACTGGTTTTACCTGCTAACAGAAGTTGCAAGGGCTGAAAGTTCATCACCGAACAAAACTGTCTGGGTCTTAAATCACAGCGATTGTTGGTTTTGTAGTCTGTACTGGTAACGCTACCCGTTGTTATAGAAATAACCTGCCTTCCCAGTGAGGAACCACCCTGCCCAGTTAGAGATTGATGAAGGAAAATCTCTTTCATAGCTTTTGTCTGGCTTCTGGCTAACGCCCAGGGAAGAGCTGTCCTTGAATAGAAATTCTCAATAGCTTACACACACCTCAAGCTTGTGCATCTTACATTGCTGAGCCCCAGGTTACACTTTGAACAATTTAAAAGACAGGAGACTTCATGTCTGCCGCTTGGGCAGATAGGACACTGACACAGCAGAGACGGTGACAGAATTAATTCTTAAGTGCGCCAGCGTTGTTCTTCTCAGATAACTGTTATCCCAGTTCATCCTGTCCTCCTGGCAGAATTACACTTTTCTCAAAGTAAGAACTGGAGGCTTCAGGCAGGCCAGGACTGAACACTGGCTGTGACCCCATGCTGCCCCCTTGAGCTGCCTGTCAGAGGTGTGTTCTTTGGGATGGGCTAATGGCTAGCCAATCCTGGCGAACAAATATTTACATCCCAGCAAGTACCCTGCTTACCTCTAACAGGCCCGGATAGCTATATTTGTCTTTGGGGTGATTCCGGGATAGCTTAAGAGGGACTACAAACTTTTGAACAGAAAAATGTCAAGGTTAAACAGTGATCTAAGTGTTACTTGAGTAAAATAGGGATAAAATTCTGGTACGTACTCCAACATGGATGAACCCTGAAAACCTAATGTAATAAGACAACTCTGGCACAAAGCCCTGCATGAGTCCTGTGACGGCTAGTTTATGTCAACTTGACACAAGCTAGAGTCATGGGAGTACATGGGGAGCCTCACCTGAGAAAACTGCCTTCGTGAGATCCTGCTGTGGGACACTTTCTTAATTAGTGATTTTGGCGAGAGGGCCTAGCCCACTGTGGGTGGTGCTGTGCCTTGGGCTGATGTGAAAAATGACTAAAAGGAGAAAGCAGGCCCAGCTCTCTGCCTCCTGCACCTCACACTCCTGCTGCTGTGTGCATATCGCACGTGTTCCCTGCTGGGATGGTCAGCACCCTCAAATGAGCCACAACCAACCCTTCCTTCCTTTGGTTGCCTTTGTCAGGTACTCTAATGGCAAGGAGAAAGGTATAAAACAATCTCAAAACAAATAAGTTGCTAAAATGGCAAATTTTTCAATTATATACATTTTACGACAATGAAAGCAAAACAAAACAAAAAAGCCAAGCTTGGACTGAGTTCTGTCTTATCTATATTGATGCCCCTGGCCTCGGTAGTTAAAAATGGGAACAATGAGTAAATGAAGCCCTGAGGAGCTTATCAGGCAGTGGAGGGTACAGATCCTTGATGCTTCAGGAGCCACAAGGTGAAGGACAACTTAGCTGCAGGGTGAGGCCAAATCTTTAAAAGTCACACGTTAGCACAACTGATGTTCTCCAAATGCATGGTTCACAAAACTCAATTAAAGCACTTACCACGACGTTTGTTTCATCTCCCAGGGCTATCCTGCCTCTGCTGGGGTCTGCTTCGAAAGAGAGGGTGGGAGAAAATACAGGAAGGCTCAGCTTATTAAACCCTAACAGGGATTTCCCCCACCCTCATGTTGTGTTTTGAGAAAGGACCCCACTATGTAGCCCAGGCTACCTTTCAACTCTGATCCTCCTTCCTTGCCTCCCAAACATTGGCACTACTGGTGGCTGACAAATAAGGATTTTAACAATAACTGGCTACAGCATTAACCTGAAGGAGTATCAAGCTTTCAACGTTTGGCAATATTCTCCAGATATTAAAAGAACAACCTATGTTGTTTTATTCATAATATTAAGATTTTACATAAATTCATAATGTTTACCTGAGAAGATAAGTCCTCACCCCCACAGTTGTACCCCACATTTTACTGATTTGTGTTTTTGTTGTCTGTTTTGTTTTATGAAGCAGGGTTTCACTATGTAGCCCTCAGTAGCAAAGAACTCATTATATAGATTAGGAGGGCCTGACACTTAAAGTGATCCTCCTGCCTCACTTCTAAAGTGCTAGGATTAAAGGCAAACACCATCAGGCCCAGCTCTGTTCAGCATCCTAACAAATGCTACTGAATGCCTGTGAGGACAGGCAATAAGAACACTAGAGTAAGCACATCACAGACAATCACTGTCTTCGTGCTGATTTCCCTGTTCTGATCTCGTTATCTAGAGACTAAATGGTCCCATCTGGTGGCATTTCATTGACTCCTCTATTCTTGTGACTGTCAATGGAGACATTTCAAAGACATATTTATGTTCCTATCTTTGGCTACCAAACTTCTGGCATCCTGTAGGAACTGGCATTTCCTCAGTCTCAGAAGAAGGGAAAGACTGAAGCCTGGAGCAGCTGGAGGGGAGCTTGTCTCCTGGAAAGGGACTCCACATGGTTCCGACAGCAGAGAGACTGAAGCAAAGGCAATGATGTGACCAGGACACTCACTCATGCATATATATCCCTTGCAAGCTGTAACATGAACCTCACGTCAGGACCCTGGAAGAAGGGCAGAGGCGTGTGTGCATGAAGGCAACAGAAGGCCATGCAAGCCACTTTACATTTAGACAACATGGTACTGAGATGGAGATCTGCCACAGACCAAGATGGCTAATACTGGACATCTGGGGGCTATGAGTCAGAAATAAGTGCCCGATACCAGATGTTCAGGGAACCCAAAAGTGACAGTCTTGCAATCTATAATTACACATGGCAGTATGCTGCTTTCATGTGATTCTGTACAAACATGGCCTTGATGTCAGAGGCAAGAGCCCTCACCTTGTCAGCCTGTGTGAGCTGATACATGTGTCCACCTGTGTGCGTCCCTGGGTGCCTGCAAGCATCTGATGTCTTTGTGGACCATGTACTAATGAAAGAAGTGAGTCCTGCCTGCCTACAGCTGCCTTCTCTTTACGTTGCTGGCTTTGGGGAACACTCCTCTTTCCCTGGCATTGGAGCATGGATCCCAGAGTGGGTGTTACTAGTCCTCTTTGGTCCTCTTCCTGAGGTGGACACACTGAACAGACTCCCTTGGCTTTTAACTGCTGTCTTTAATTGGCTTACTAAGGACAGGTGGCTGAACCAAGTTTGTTAGGGCTACCTGGGAGAGGCTTTGACTCTAACTTCTGTAACTCTCTCTATATATGATCTAGATCTAGATCTACACATATATGTGAAATTATAAAGCTACATTTTTCCAAACTATGTTGAAACTTCTCCTAGTGCTTTCTTGCTCCATTTCCTACGACCCTGGTAAGTGAACAAAAGCTACAAGATAGCACCAGAGACAAAACTGTCACACTTGTAAAGCAAAGTAAAGGGCCACCTCTTGAGTGACAGTGAGGAGGCGGAACTGTAAACTCAGGCTATATCCTAACAGTGTGTAACACTGTGACACACGTTTTGAGTTTTGACCACAGTTCCTGGCTCATCACTGCTGTAGCTCTTCAACCTGATCCAGAAAAACAAACAAACAAACAAACAAACAAAACCCCTGCTTTCGCAAATGATCTATGAGGACAGTTCAATGAAACGGGACCCCACACATGGTTGGTTATGCACAGTGCCCCCGCTGAGAATGATCTATACTTGTTCTTCTTCTCATATCTATTATCTCTGTTGGACTTCTTCAGAAGGAAGTCATTGATTCAAAAGAAAAATGTAAAAGTGCTTTGAAAAAGCTTGAGATGACAAGTCCAACAGGGACATTAAACTAAACATGATGCTTACTCAGGGAAGACTATAGATGTGTGAAATTGTTATGCAGTCAGTATGTAGATGGTTCCTTTTGAAAGGTTCTGTTTTTAAATTTTACTTTTTAATTGATAAGTTTTATCTCTTTAAATGAGATTTAAGGTCACAAACTTAATGAAAGCATACACACACACACACCCGTTTCCACGCATGCGTCCCCTCCCACACTGACCAATATCCTACACCACATGACATGCCTGTGACAGCCCAGGAGCCTACACTGACTGAGCACTACCTCCCAAAGCCACAGTTCTCTGCAGAAAGGGCTCCACCTTTGAAAAGTTAGTTTGCACAGTGGTCCATCACAAACCTGGGGCTACAATTTGCTATGACGTGGTTAGATCCCTAGGTCAGCCCACATAAGCCTTCAACTTGACCCATAATAAGTCAAAGTAGATAAGCTGTTAAATTATAAAATAGACAGTCTCTCATTACTGAACTATCCACTTTAGGTTCTTAGTCCCTGAAAAATTAAAAAGTACAGTAAGGAGGCAAGAAAAGCTTGAAGCAATAAAATTAATACCATGAAGGATTTACTTCCTTGGAAACTGTAAGTTACACAAAGTAGGATTTAGCTAAGGGAGCCCGGCCTTCTGTGGCTGGAAGATCAGCAGTGGACTAACCAGGCTTGTTAGAGACAGTAGGGAAGAAGAAAACTGTACTGTAACTCAAGTATAGGCTTGCTGAGAAAGTTCCTAGTGCTCACCAAGGCTGACCTCCAATTAGGCTCCTTCCCTTAACAGAAGGAGACAATGCTGACTTAAAACTGGCCATTAGGTCCTGCCGTATGAAAAAGTGTGACCCTAACAGCAGCAAAAGGGTCACGACCATCACGAAGTCCAGGCCTACCACAGGGTCCCCTGTGCTCTTAGCAGGAGAAGCCTAATTCGGCCAGATGGGCAAGAAGACCCTGGGTAACCACTGTTTGAAGAGAACGAACCTGGTGTACCTAAATAATTCTGTCAGTATCTCTGCTGTGTCAATCTCCTGTCTGTCCAAGTGGCCAAACATGAAGTCTCCTGTCTGTTTAAATTGTTCAGAGTGTAACCTGAGGCTGGGGGATGACAGTGTATGTGGAACGTGCGAACAGAAGGTTCATAAGAAGCTGGTTCCCTTTTGTGTGCCATCAGAACTAGTCATACACTATTATTAAACAGCCTTTTCCTTTATTGATGTCTATGTGTGTGGAGTGATTTCTCACTGGGAAAGCACACTGATTCTATAATAAAATAGGATCTGAAGAAAACTATGTCTGATGTAGCAAAAAAAAAAAAAAATTAGAAGACTACCTCTGATAAAAAGCTCTAGTAACTTGAAAGTTGTGTTTTCCTTTTAAGAGACTTTTAAAAACACACTTGAAAAACAAAACAAAACATAAGCTTCCCAAAATACTTACTCCTTTTTTTCGTTTTCTTAGGCTCAGATACTTTGATTTCGTCTAATACCTGTTCTCCGTATTCTCTGATGACCTGAAATTTGAGGTTGAGAACTTAAAAATGTGAAAAACCTTTTTTATAACCCAAGCAGGCCCAGAACTTATGATCACCCTGCCTCAGCCCACACAGTGGAGATTACTAGCCTGCACAGTCAGACCCGGCTAAACAAAGACACTGTCCCTTAGTCACTGCCATAGTGTCATTTAATTATCAATGCTCTTCAACACAAGATCACTGACAGCTGAAAAACAGAAATGCTGTGGAAAGTAAATGTAAGGAGATGAGTATAATCCTAGCTGTGTGGAGGCTGAGGCACTGCAGATCCGAGGCCAGTGTCAACCCAAAATCCACAGCCCAAGTTGGAGCCTTAGCAAAAAAAAAAAAAAAAGAAGAAGAAAAAGCCAAATAACATTATAACTTAAACAGTGAGAGAAATGTGGATAGTTGTTTGCCTGGAAACAGATCTGGGGGAGCAGCAGACTGAAGCCGTGGTGAGCGCTAGGCTCTGCCCACCACACCTGAAGCTCTAGGTTCAATCCCAGTATGGAAAGTGTGACAGTTCCTGGGGGACAGCAGCAGGAGTAAGAAGAAAAGGAACTGTATCCATTTTAAGTACACTTCTGAATTATGTGAGCCTCTTTAAGAAGATTAACCGTTCCAGGGCCAGAGAGATGACTCGATTGCTAAAAGCAGCTGCCGCCACCAAGCTTGCTAACCTGAGTTTCATCCCTGAACCCAATGAAGGAAGGGAAGAGAGAGCCAAGTCGTCCTCTGACATCTCCATTTCCACCGTGGGATGCCCGTGCCCACCTCCAGATAAGTGTAACACCATGTTACCATGCTAGAGCCCATAAAAGGCACTGTCATTGCACCTGAGGGGGCAGGAACTTCAGGACTAGTGGAGCCAGACCACCTCTGCACAGCAGGGTCGTGGCAGAGGGGCGATGCGAGGGATTCCTCTTCAACATCTGCTTGACAAGACACTGAAGTTTATAGGAATACAGAGCTGGCAGAGGGTGGATGGGCCCCTGACATATCTTCAGGATAAGGCTTTTCCAACTATTTGCCTGAAACTGAAAGGTTAAAAAAAAATGACACTTTAAACTCAGATACATGGGAAGGAATATAAAAAATAGGAACTGTCAGCTGCTGGCATAAATTCATATTTTCATAAATTATTTCCTTTCTGGAGAGGAACCTGCTGTCAGGTCCCTTTCCTTCGAAAGATGACATTTGCTTATGTTCACAGCAACATTATTTACAATAGAAAGAACACAGAAACAACCCAAATACCATGACCAATAAGTCTGTAAGCAAAACAGTGTATATATACAATGGGCTATTACTCAGTTGTAAAAAGAAATGGAATTCTGACACATGCTACAATATAGAAAGTCAAGAGAACCAAGCAAAAAGGACAAATTGGGGCTGGAGTGATAGCTCAGAGGTTAAGAGCACTTGTTCTTGGAGAGGATCCAGTTTTAATTCCCAGTGACCATATGGTGGTTCACAACCATCCATAATTCCAGTTCTAGGCTATCTAACACTCTCTTCTGACTTCCCTGGGCACCAGGTACACATGTGGCCCACATAAATACAAGCAAAAGAGTCATATACATAAAATAAATGAATCTTAAAAAATATAATGACAAGTACTGTAGAATTGTATTACATGAAACATATAGAACACACAAATTCATAGAGACAGAATGATCGGAAGTTACCACAAGCTAGGGGACAAAAGGATGGAGAGCAGTGATTTTCTAAATAAAGACTTTCCAGTTTGTATAATGGAAAAGCCCTGCAAATGAACAGTAATGTAGGACATAACATCATGAGTGTAATTATTGTAATTAATGAGTACCATAATTTAGTTAATGAATGAATACTGTTAATATAATCAATGAGTATCATAAATGTAATTAATGAATATCATGGGTATTATTCATTCCACTGAAGTGCGAACTTAAAAAGAATGGCAAATATTGTGTTTTTTTTTTCAAAGAGAAAGAAGAGGAGGAGGAGCAGCTACATACAGAATCACAGCATCTAATAAACACTTATATTGGCATGGCTACATAATGGCTCAACACAAAGATAACAATGGAAACAAATGGAAACTTTTAAAACAAATTCTTCCTGGGACAGTGACCCCCAGTTGGAATCTGGCACATCCATCAGACCTTTGCAGGACATGACAAACAGCCTTTTGGTCTGGCACCATACTTACTGGATGCTTTAGTGCACAGAGTTCATACAGAATACATCCCAAGGACCAGATGTCACTAGAAGCAGGAAGAGACAGCATAGCAAGAACTATGTTATGGGTTATCATGGCAAAGCACGTATTTTCTTTTATTTTAATACATTTAATTTACATATGTACTCATACATACATATGTGTGTGTGTGTACATATACAAATACACATACAAGCACACACGTGGACCACAGGGTTTATAGGGAGGTCAGAGGACAATTTGCAGGAGTCTGTGCTCTTCCATGTGTGTCCTGGAGATTGAACTCAGGTCAACAAGCTTGTTGGCAAACATTCCACCCCGACCACTCTCATTTTACAATAATATAATAACCCTCTAGGTCAAGCCTGGTCCCACAGTCAGTGCCCCGGGCCACTCTACCCTCCCCTGCCTGCCCAGCAACACACTTCTAAGCTTCTTCCAGGACACACACTGCCTGCTCTGGCTAACAGGCCCCTCCTGTGCCATGTCCAACCTCTCCACCCAGAAATATCCAAACTATTCCTGTTGCAGGTGACATGACACTGTACATCAGGATCTCAAAATTTCTACCAGAAAACATCTAGAAAGATAAATTCGGGAATACGGCAGGACACAGGATCAATTTGAGGACTCTTCTTCAGTTTCCAGGCCCATTTATGGAAAGGGTGGGTTTTTTTTTTTTTGTTTTTTGAGTTCTGTATATATATTCTGGATGTTAATCCTCTGTCAGATGTATAACTTGGAAAGACTCTCTCCCATTCTGTGGGCTTCCTTGTCACCTGGTTGATTGCTTCTTAATCTGTGCAGAAGCTTTCACTTTTATGAAGCCCCACTTGTCAATTGTTGGCCTTAATTCTTCGACAAGTAGAATCCTATTCAGAAAGTCCTCACCTTTACCTTTATCGTGTAGGGCACTGCCTCTGTTTGTTTTGTTTTGTTTTGTTTTGTTTTTCCTAGCAGTTTCAGTGTTGCAGGTTTCACATTCAGTTTGTTTGGATACAAGGTGATAGGCCATATGACCTAGCTCCGCTGCTCCTTGGTATATGTTCCAAGGACTGGAATTCCTACTCCCCAGATACTTATTCAACTATGTTCATTGCTGCTCTATTCACAATAGCTAGGGAATGGAGACAACCTAAATGTCCTTCAATCAATGAACAAATATCAATCAATGACAATGTAGCACTCATACACTATAGAACAGTATTCATCTATAAAGAAAAATGAAATCATAAAATTGCACATAAACAGATTAAACTAGAAAAGATATATGGAGGTAACCCAGACCCAGAAAGACAAATGTCACAAGTTTCCTCTCATTGGAGGCTCCTAGCTCCAAATTTTCAGATGTGAGTTCATACCATAGAGTATATATACATACATATATATGAGTATATATATGCATGCAACATTTAATGAAAAGAAGCAAGGAAAACTATATATGGGAGAGTTTAGAGGGATGAAAGGGAAGGGGAAATAATGTAACTATGTTATTGCCAAAAATAAAATATACAAAAAAATCATTTTAAAACTCACTTCTTGGTGAGTTCCAAGGCAATGAGAAAAGCTGTCTGTAGGCATAATGGTGTTGTGCACTGTATAGACTCAAATGCTGCTGCCTTCTGTGTGCCTCCCCTATATCTGGTTGCAATCCTTGTTCTGAGACTCCCCTGTCTAAACTTTGCCCCCAACTTGTTCCCTGATATGTCAATAAAGAGGCTTGACAGATAATGACTGATCAGGAGACAGACTAGGGCTGGACTTCCTGCCAGCCAGGGGATGAGAAGAAAGGGAGAGGAAGTGAGAATTTAGCCAGAAGGAAAGGTCCAGGAAACATCAGGAGAGAGAGAAAGCAAGTAAAGCCATAAAGTACAAGGATCTGGGGATTTATGCTGGGAGGAAGGCAGATTATTTTAGAGGATTAAAATAGATTAATGCTGCTCAGTTCTTGTGCAGTAAGGCTTATTACATAAATGTAATAGTCTAGTTTCAATTATTTGGATGCTGGCCAAATGAAGAGACAAACTGCAATACAATTTTACATTTTAAAACAACCTCTACACCCACCTCAATAAAAAGGTAGAGAGTGCCTGAGGGGTAATACCCAAGTTTGTCCTGTCCAGAGATGCACGTACACGTGTGTGCACACGCCCATGCACAAAGAAATATGTATGTATTACTGTATGGAGAAATGAATATGAAACAATATAAATAAAAAAACAACAAATAAAACTACAGATGGAATCTCTCAACTGGTAAATCCCAATTAAATAGTTTTGGAACTCTGTTGTCAGGGGATTTCCAAGGGTCTGGAGCACTGTCTCAGTGGCTAAGAGCACTGGCTGCTCCTCAGAGGACTAGGGTTTGATTCCCAGTACCCACAAAGTGACTCACAACAGTCTGTAACTCTACAAGATGACTCTTTTCTGGCCTCTGTAGGCACCATACACACATGTAGTATACAGATATACATGCAGGCAAGACATCCATACACATAAAATAATTTTTCAAAAACTTATTTATTTTTTTTTCTGTGCATTAGGGTGAAGGTGTCAGATGCCTTGGAAATGGAGTTACAGACAGCTGTGAGCGGCCACGTGGGTGCTGGGAATTGAACCCTGGTCCTTTGGAAAGGCAGACAGTTTTTTTTTTTAACACCTGAGCTATCTCTCCAGGCCCCATAAAATGAAAATTTTAGAGATAAGTGCAAACAAAAATTAAAATTAAGAAGTGACTTCTCTCTCTCTCCCTCATCTCTTTCCTTTTCCTCTTATTATTTTCTCCCTTTTCCTGTTTTACTTTCCAGAACTGGGGAAGCAAACTGGGGCGATGTACACTCTTCAGCTCTGAATTAAATCTCCACGTCCCGCCACTGCCTCCATTTCTACTCGGCCCTGCTCATCCATTGTGAGAGCAATGTGTGTGCGTGTGCGTATTACATTTTTTTTTTTTGAGAGTGGAGGAAAGGGTTTATTTCATCTTACACTTCCTGGTAACCGTCCATCACTGAGAGAAGTGAAGGCAAGAAATGAAACAGGGCAGGAACCTGGAGGCAGGAGCTGACACAGAGGCCATCGAGGGGTGCTGCTTACTGGCTTGCTCCCCATGGCTTGCTCAGTCTGCTTTCTTATTGCACTCAGGTCTTCCAGCCCAGAGATGGCCCCACCCACAGTAAGCTGGGCCCTCCAACACCAATCTTCAATCAAGAAAATGCAAGGCAGGCTTGCCCACAGATCAATTTGGTGGGAAAGTTTTTTTTCAGCTGAGGTTGCCTGTTTTGAAATGACTCTGGCTGTGTCAAGCTGACATCAAACCAGCCAGTACAACATGCATGAGAACGAAGGCATAGCTTGGAACAGTGATGCTCTGGAAGCAGAGAGAAGGCACTGGGTGCAAGACAGAACTCAGCAGCCTCCACGGTGTGACACTTCTTCCTGGGCTGGAGGAGACACTCGTGTGCTTTAAGTGCTGCCATAGTCTGTACAGTATAACATACATATTTAAAATCATGCAGCAAACCATAAGCTCATCGTAAGGTTATCAACCAGACAATTAACCAACCCAGTGCTTACGTGGTCCCTGTAGTGACCTGAAACAATGTACAGTTATTTTTATAAAACTTTTTGTCTCTCAGTTTCTCTCTTATTCCAGCTATCACACAAATAATTGAGATTATTATATTAACAAGCATCACAGCACAAGAACTGTATAATTACTAATCTATTTTTAACGCTCTAACCTGGCTTCCTCCCAGGGCACATCCTGCGGATGCTTCTTGCACTTTGTAGCTTTCCTGCTCCAGCTCCTTCCCTGGGATCACTTCCACCTCCTTCTTCCTCCCCTGACTCCTCCCCTGGCTCTCCAGAAGCCCAGCCCTATTCTCTCCTCTCCTCAGCGACTGGCTGTAAGCTGCTTTATTGGAACTTCAGGGGACAATTGGAAATCAGTGTTTCCACAGCACTGAGACAGACTCTTAGAACAAGGACTGCCACCAGATATGAGGGGGACAGAAATCAGCATTTGAATTACACAATAACCTTATGCCTACAAAACAACTTAGTGCTGTCCAAATGTGGCTGTGTATCGGAACCTCCCGGCGACATTGAAGACCTTGACTGTCTGCTTCCCATCCCTGATACTCTAATTTGATGGAAGGATGCAGGGGATTCTGAAAAGCGTGAGCAGCAAAGTCTGGAGCCAGGCATGTAATTGAGACCACCCTTAGAAACCACTGGCCCCTCTTTCAGCATCCAGCTTCCCACAGCTGTCAAGGGCTAAAAAACCACGGCTTGCCTCTAAACCAGAGCTTCTCAACCTATGGGTTGCAACCCTGTTGTCAAACCTTTGTCTCCAAAAATATTTACACTACAATTCATAACAGTAGCAAAATTACAGTTGTGAAGTAGCAAGGAAAAATAATTTTATGGCTGGTGGTCCCCCAACATTAGGAACTGTATTAAAGGGTCACAGCATTAGGAAGGTTGGGCTCTAGCTGACCAAGCATACAGATTCCATGATTTAAAAAAAAAAAATATATATATATATATATATATAATGCCATTTTATTTCTGAGGCATTGGTAATCAAATGAAAGACATGCAGACATGTCCCAGAAAAATATTCTACTCATGAGCTGCATACAGCATGGCCTCAAGCATATTTTTAGAAAACATGGCTGGGAAGGTGGCTCAGTAGGTAATAACCCCTGCCCCACTGCCTGACCACCTAATTTTGTTCGGGTACACATGAAAAAATGCAAGGGAAAAAAAGCCACATGCATTGACCTGTAATGTCAGCACTCCACCTCAGATGAGAAGTGAAATGTCGCACTGGCTGAAGCGTGAGGCCCAGCTGGCCTGAGTATGCACTGCAGCAGCAGAAACAACATGGACCTCCTCCAACAGATGGCAGAAGCAACTTCCAAAAGACTGTCCTCTGATCTTAGACCACGGCACATGTATGTGTACACACATACACACACACACACACACACACACACACACACACTCATTCATACAAACAACAAATGAAATTTTAAAGCAGATAAGCTCCTTGTGTCTGCACCAGATTCCAGCACCAGTTTGTAAGCTAGCGGCCCTCCTGTCAAACGGCCAACTTTATGCAAACAAGAATACAGCTTACCTTTTATTGTTATAAGGCAGGTTTTCCCAGATTTCTGGAGGCACATAATAAGGTGTTCCCACATATGTGCAGGCAAAGGCCATGGGGCTGAAACCACAGACAGGCAAAGTGATTCCAAAGCTCTTCTGAAAATGGCTCTTCTGATCTCTGTCACTATGTAGGAAAGATACATACCTGGAGAGAAGACGGGCAGAGCCAAAATCTCCCAATTTCACTTTTCCAGTTTGGGTGAGGAAGACATTCTGCATTGAAAAGAGCATAGATTGTTGTCATAGCCATATCCACTGGAAAGAGCAAGAGTCATGAAGCTGGCACAGCGGCTGGACACAGTTCCAGCAAAGCTGAGCCGAATGCTGCAATTGCTGTCATTCTATCTCTAACTTCTGGGGTTTGGTCTCTGAGTGTTGCATTCTTGGGGACTTTCTGCACTATAATTCATTTTATGTCTCTTCCTGAGAAAATTATGTCTGAGTCTTTCTTAGGAAAATCCTAAATAAACTTTATCTGGCCACTATTTAAAAGTGTTCCTTATGCCCTGGAGATCATTAAGCACAGATAAGCACATGGCTAGATGAGGCTATTACTCCAGGAATCTTCATGTGGCATCTGCCCCTGAGCAAACTCAAACAGCATAATTGGTGCAGGATAAACTGAGACAACTGACAAACTCTGACTGGTCAGGAGAAGAGGTTATAGACTCAAGGCCTGTTTTTATGATATGCTTAGAGTACTCTGAAAACAGTTTTAAAATAGGGGGTTATACAGGGTATACCCCTGGAGGAATAAAATTCAGTGTATAAGATAGGTTGACTAAAACAAACTCTTCTTACTTTATAATGTAGATGATGAAACATATAGCAAAAAAGTTAGGTATTAGTATTTACTAATCATAAAAAAAAAAACAGTTCAGATATTTTGTTTGTCTGCAGTGCTCTGCGGTGCTTAACTACAAGCACTGCCAAGCCTAAAAGCAGGCTGTCAAACAGTAAATGTGTTTGCTTTGGAGAAGACATTCTTTAGATTCTTTACATTGGAGTTATAGGGCTGATTAAAAAAAATAAATTCTGGTCTGCTGTTTTTTCTAATTGTGACTGAACTTGTAACCCTAGACATGTGATAAAAAATCCAACACAGAATATGTACTTCCTGGATAATCACTAGTCCGCCTTTGTTCTGCGAACCTGCGTAAATAAAGAAGCACTTGGTTTGCTAGTCAGTCAGAGCTTCAAGATTCTTCCAACCATCACCGGACTCACTCCTCCCTCCCCTTATCTCCTTTGGGGGCCTCAACCACCTGATCTGGACTCCCCAGCCCCACCCCCACCAGGGAAGGCCCCAGGTAGACTATGTCCTAATCACCCCACCTCAGGCAGCAGTCTCTAGAGCAGCTTGTTAACACCTGCTGGTGGTGGAAATAAGGGTAGATATCTGATAGCTGGGTCCCAGAGAGAATGATAAAATAGCAAGAAGTCCTCTTAAAACAGCTACACATTCCCCTGCCTGGGGATTCAGGATGACTGCTCTGAGGTCTAAGATGCAAATGTCAGGCAGTATCAGATCTGATCAGTGGGAGCCTGTGTCGGTGACTCAAGAGGCTGGTGGGGGTGTCGGCTGCTTTCCACCCAAGAAGACACGTGCATTAAAAAGGCTACATTCACATAGACTTCAAGAGAGATTTTTAACTCCTTTTTTACATAATCTATTTAGACAGTATAAATTCTAGGTCAAAAGTATCAAGTTTTACGTAGGATGAGTAAGTCCTTAAAATCTACTATATAGCTGTCATGATGGCACACATCTTTAATGGGAGGCAGAGATAGGTGGATCTTTTGGAGTTAGAAGCCAGGCTGGTCTACAGAGTGAGTTCTAGGACAGCCAGGACTATGTAGTGAGACCCAGTCTTAAAACAAACAAACAAACAACAACAAATCTACTGTACATCATGGTGACCACAGGTAGTACAGGATATTCTTGAGAAAGAATAGATTTTATTTATTTAATGTGTATGAACTTAGGTCTGTGCTGGCCTCAAACTAGAAATCCTCCTACCTTGGCCTCCCAGGAACTGGGTCCACAGGCAGGTGCTACTAAGTCTGGTCAAAGAGTAGCTGTTAAATGTTCCAGTGATTAAAAAGTACTTTAAGGTTAACTAAAAGAAGGTGAGGGGACTAGAGAGATGGCTCAGCAGCTAAGAGCACTTGTTGTTTTCAGAGGACCTGAGTTTAGTTCCCAGCACACTTATCAGGTGGCTCACAAACATCTGTAACTCCAGCTCCAGGGGCGCAAAGCCTAGGCCTTCTTGGCCATCTGCACTCTTTCATGAATGTATGTATACTCACTATACACGCACACACACAACTTAAAATAATAAAAATAAATCTAAAAAAGTAAATAAGACTATAGATACATCAATTAACATCACTTAATCATGTTACAATATGTATACTCTGTATTAAAAATCATGTACCATAACTATATACATATATACACATATATATTATAAATATATAAAATTTACCACAATAAGGTGAGGAGTTTTTGTTGTTGTATTGTTTTATTTTTCAAGATATGGTTTCTCTATGCAGCCCTGGCTGTCCTGGAACTCACTCTGTAGACCAGGCCAGCCTCAAACTCAGAAATCTGCCTGTCTCTGCCTCCTGAATGATAGAGAATTATCATTCTCTATCACGATGCCTGGCTAAATATTTTTAATTAAAAGAGTAAACACAAAAAAAGTTAGACTGGTAAACATTTTCTAAACTAAACTAAATAGAATGCCACAAAAGAAACTAATAACAAGAAAAAAGACAATGAAATACTTTTCTTTCTTCCCCCCAGATCCTACTCACCTTGGACTTGATGTCTCTGTGTAACACACGTTTCTTGTGAATGTGATTTACCCCGAGACAAATCTGTATAAACCAATTCAGTATCTGTAGGAAAATGGTTTGCAAAAAATTTAGGGGGTAGGAATCAGAGGTAAACATGATCAAAACATGCTGAATAAAATTCGAAAAAAATGAATAAAAATATTTTAAAATAAAAAAAGTATACAACACCAGTAAAGATGCAGTAACTAGCTGATGTCAAGCCAAATTCTGAAGAATCATCTCTAGGCTTTATTTTACCAGGATTTTAAAAGTGAATTCTGAACTCATTAAAATTAGTTTAACTAAAATTCAGTCTTACTTTTAGAAACCTGATTCCCTTGTTTTGTCATCTTATGTATGATCCAGATGTGTATTTTAATGAAATGTCTCCCATATTTTCTTTTCAACTGAATTATTAGTTTCCTTTTTGTTGTGGGATATGAGGAAACAGACTGGTCTCAAACTTGCTATGTAGTCAAGGATGTGGAACCCAGGACTCTGTGAATGCTAGGTAAATGAGCCACCAATCAGCTACATCTCCATCTCTAAGTATTTCTTATTAATTTTATAGTTTCTTCTTTTTCTTTTCAGACAGATTCTCACCCTGGAACTGGATGGCCTGGAACTAGCTGCCCTCCCCTCACCTGCCCCTACCTTCTGAGTGCTGGGATTAAAGGCGTGTGTGATCACTTCTGTCTCACTATTTACTTCATAAGAACATCCCAGCCAGGCATGAGGGTGTTCACAAGCACTCTGGGGGCTAAAGCAGGGCATTGTTAAGAATTTGAGGCCAGCCTGGCCTATAACCTACTGAATACCAGGCCAGGCTGGACTGCAGGGTGAGACCATCTCAAAGAACCAAACAACCATTTCAGGCAGCCATAGTGTGCTGGCTAATTATTTTACGTCAACTTGACACAGGCTGGAGTCATCTGAGAGGAGGGAACCCCAACTAAGAAAATGCTCAGATAAGACTGGGCTGTCGGCAAGCCTCTAGAGCATTTTCTCAATTACTGATTGATGGGGGAAAGGACTATCCCATTGTGGGAGGGGCCACCTCCTGGTGGGCGGTCCTGGGTTCTATCAGAAAGCAGTCTGAGCAAGCCACAAGGAGCAAGCCAGTAAGCAGCACCCTCCCTGGCCTCTGTGTCAGCTTCCTGCCCTGCTTGAGTTCCTGCCCTGACTTCTTCCAGTTATGAACAGTGATGTGGAAATGTGAGCCAAATAAACTGTTTCCTCCCCAAGTTGTTTTTTGTCACCGTGTTTCATCACAGCAATAGAAACTATAACTAAGACATGTCGCCAGAGGAAATCCATCAATAACACTGACTCTGAAACCAGCTGCTTCTCACTAGGCCAGTAATTTACAGAGGACCATGTTTTAACCTTAATTTATACAAATCTTATGAGAAAATTTGCTTCTGAAGTTAGAAACTATGTAAGTCACTTACTTACCATATCTTCAGGAAACAACGTTCCTTTTTGCTGCTTAATCCTCTGCATAAGATCCCCTCCGTCACAATACTCCATCACTATATACAGATGCCCTTCAGCTAAAGCACATAAGAGAAGCCTTAGGAAAGCCATAGCTGCTACAAATTAAATTCAGGTATATTTGGGAGGATTCATATTTACCTTCAAATGACTCCTTAAAAGCAACAATATTGGGGTGTTTCATTTTAGCCAGCAGAACTGCCTCTTTCCTAGAATTCTGTGTATCAGAGAAAGACTGGGGGAAAAAAAACCTTAAATAATTATAAATTCAATATAGCTTCAAACTAAGATTTTGTATAGTTTGAAATGAGACTTCAGTGCGGGTTTGTGAGTCTACTTCTGCCCCAGCTGTCACACTCTAAAACGATGTGGTGACTTCCTGATTATAGCTATTTTGCGTGCTGGGGCTGACCTTTCATTGGAACATACTTTTCCCTTACACAATTAGAATGCAAACTAATTTTCATTTGTGCGTGTGCTGGTGATGTGGCTCAGCAGTTATGGCCTGGAGTTTGATCTTCACCACCGCCAAACACAAGAACAAGCCTCCTGAACAGCAGCTGTCTGGGATAGCCAGTATTCTACTGAAAACACTACCCCCTCAAAGAAAACCAAAGCTTTTGTGCCAATAGGCTACAAGTATCCTTTAACTAGTCCCTCAGCCCAGATGAACAATATGCAAAGATGGATAAAGACAAATGCAAATTAAATTTCCCAAACTATTACCTCAAAACTTATTCTACAAGCATAAAACTCTAAATGACTTAATATCAAGAAAGTACTATGGAGCCTGAGGTCCATAATTTTTTTTTTTTTTTTAGCCCTGGTCTTCATTGCATTTTATGTTCTGCCATCATTCACCTTGAACCTGACCACTTTCAGCAGGTTTTTCACACTGCTGGTATACAAAATTGGAAATTGTTATCACTGAGAGTAATAAGTACATTTTGACTACTTCTCTGTTAATTTGACTAGCCTAAGAACCTTTGTAAAGCCTTTGTAAAGCTCACAAATAAACTGATTACGTGTTTAGAGGAAGGATAAAGACCAAGAAACTTCTCTCTATACAAGTCACACACTCATTTTCAATGTGAGCTGTTTCCAGTTAGCTGTTACCTTGAAAAGTCTTATTTCTTTCATGGCAAATGTCTGATTGCTGTTTTCTTGCAGAACCAGAAGAGCCCTGCCGAAGGAGCCCTGGCCAATCACTCTCAGGATTGTATAGTTGTCCATGCCGGACATCCACAGCTGGGCTTCACTCCCACAGTCACCAGTGGCCCCCACACTATATTAAAAACACAAAATCATTTAGGAATATACTTTTAAAATGTAAAGTTAATTCAAAGTAGCTGTAGTCACTTTTTAAATCCTGTTGAAAAACCATATTTAAGATTTAATTTGCCAGGCTGAAGAGATGGTTTGGTTATTAGGAACACTGGCTGTCCTTCCAGAGGGCCTGGGTTCAATTTGCAGCACCCACATGACAGCTCACAACTGTCTGTAACTCCAGTCCTAGGGGATTTGACACTCTCATACAGATACATATACAGGTAAAACATCAACGTGTATGAAATAAAAATAATTTTTAAAAAAAGGTTTAATTGGCCAAGAATGGCATGGTGGCACATGCTTTTGATCCCAGCACTCCGAAAGGCAGAGGCAGGCAGATTGCTGTGAGTTCCAGGCCAGCCTGGTCTACAAAGCATTCAGGACAGCCAGGGCTACACAGAGAAAGGCAAAGCTATAGAAAGGACTACGCTGGCTTTCAACAGAACTATTCAGGGGGATCGGGATATATATATATTTAAGTGAAGGCTGAAAGAATGGCTTTAAGTGGGTTAGGCAAAGAGGAGAGCAAGAATAATCAAGGCAGAGGGAATCACATGTTTTAAGAGATAAAGACACTCAGATAAGTAGTTGAAATGAGGCTGAACAGGTTGGTAGGGGAAGCCAGATTGTGCTGCTGGATTTTTATCTTCAGGATAATAAACGATCTGTCTCTGAATAGCTTTAGAGAACAACATCATATATCTGCATCACAGAGAAAAAAATCACTT
The DNA here is from genome assembly GCA_028658305.1 of Pachyuromys duprasi. Lineage (NCBI taxonomy): Eukaryota > Metazoa > Chordata > Mammalia > Rodentia > Muridae > Pachyuromys > Pachyuromys duprasi. The sequence continues at coordinate 106,628,000 of CM053764.1, read as the reverse complement.
TATTTTTTATAGACAGGGTTTCTCTGTATAGCCCCAGGTCACAGCATTAATGGACTGAATGAAAAGGCCCAGATGTTCAGATCAACAATGAGACTCAGCAGTGGAAGAGGTGAAGAAATAATAAAATGCAATGGGGTGATAGCCATGGGGAAAACAGAAGAATAATTAACCTATCTTCAAGAACAGATTTATGGGGAACAAAAACAGGGAAGAGACAGGGTTCTGGTGAGAATTGCATAATGGTAATACTTAATTGTCAGAGAGAAAGTTAAGGAATCGTAAAAGCCTTTTCTGGCATGGAATGTGGCTGGGTAAGGCGAAACAGAGGAAAAAAGAAAGACACTGGACGAATTGAGCTAGAGTTACTTAGGACTCAAAGGGGCTATTTAAACACATTCTGACTTCAGTTTTACCTCCATACAAAAGCAGCAGGCCTTTTAATACACTTTTGAGGACACATAGCTACACAAGAAGCAATTATGATTATAATGACAATCTTAGGGAAGACCAGCGGCAGCTGCCTGGGCTAGATGAAGGGGTTAGAAGCTGCGGGAGAGGACCACACTGAGAACTGATAAACTTTTTTCATCACAGGGAAAACACTGGCATGAATTTACTCGCTTCGTCCCAAAGCGAAATTGTGTTTTCTTTTATTTGTTTAAACCACACACAAGTTGTAAAATACAGAGCACAAAGGGTCGTGCAAACACCACGGATCAAAACATACAGGGGCCTGTAAAACCTCCAGGCTGTAGCTGGGGGCGGGTGGAACACCTGTTACGTTAGCACTTGGGAGGCAGAGGCAAGATGATCCCCATGGGTTCCAGGCCAGCCAGGGGTACATGGTGAGACACTGTCAAAAACTAACCAAGCAAATACACGAAGTCTTCCAGTTTGCTGTCCAGTCTACCAGGGGAGTTTAGCAATAAATCCTCCATAGAACCAAAGCAGCGGCATCGTTTCCAGATGTGAGGTGTCTGAACACACCCAGGCACAAGTCACAGCCCTACAACATTTAGGAGGTGTAAGTTGGTGAACCACAGCCGGGAGCCTGCTGAGTCGGAGGTCAACCTGTCCACATAGTGGAGAGTTCCAGGCCGGCCAAGGCTACAAATGAGGACCCCAAAGGAGAAAACAAAAACAAAACCCCACAAGCAAACAACCAAGTCCTTCACAACAGTCTTAAGTGGCCTCTGGTTTCAAATGCCATCTTCCCAGTTCTGGTGCTGAAGGACTTTAAACCATGCTATTGATATCTGATGAACAACCAGGCTTTCCTTGACTGAAAATCACATCTGTACTTCTACTCTCCAGGTGCCTGATATTCAGGCCTCAATACACTGGGTGAGATCGAGAGTGGATAGGTTCCTTTCCGTTATAAACAAATTCGAGCTTAGTAAATAAAAATTAAAACTCTAAGATCCTAAAGTGATTTGCAAGTGCTCAGAGGCGGGGTCTGGACCAGAAGGTTTAGGCAGCGATCCTAGGGTGGTACACGTCCTAGAGAGACCCACTCCTTTCTCCAAGAGTGTACTCTTCCAGCCTCTGCTCAGACCTAGCTGCACGAGCTGGTCCCTGGTGCGCATGCGCGCCCCGAGCTCCGCGACCGAGGCGCACAGCCTACCGGGGCTGAGCGCGAGTTTCCGGGTCACCCGCTGCGGGCGGGCGCTGACCGGTGGCTTAGGGTAGCGGAGAGGCCCCATCCGCTCCTTTCTCCGAAGCTGCTGGCCAGTACCGCCCGCCGCACCCACCTCCCAGCTGTGTGCGTCTGCTCCTTCCCCCGGCGCGGGCAGCGACGCTGGGCGGGGCTGGGGAGGTGGGCGGGGCCAAACGGGCGGGGCGTGCTTATAGTTGTGGGCGGAGGAAACTGTGTAGTCTGGCCCGAGGCTCGGTTCTCTAAGTAGCCCGCTGGAGCAGTTTTGCCACCTTGCGGTAGAATACTGCTAGCGTTTTGAGCCGGTGCCCCCAATAATTCGAGTTATTGCCTCCTGATTAGGCGGACAGCCCAAAAAACGTGAATTTCACAGGGACAACACTACTAGCATTTACTGTATGAGCTTGAAAAAAGCGAAAAAACAAAATAATGCCGCCACCCTAAGAAATCCACATCCCATTCTGAAATCTGTGTATTTCTTCCCTTATATAGTAAAAAGACGTGGCGGTACACGCCTGTAATCCCAGCACTCAGAAGATACAGGATTGGAGGGAAACCTGTTCTAACTCTATATAGGAAGTTCCCAGTAGGCAAGGAAAGGCTATGTGTGGCAAGTGTTAGATTTAGGGGTACAGAATAAAGGAATAAAAGGCAGGAGGCCAAAAGGTGACCTCAACACAGGAGAGTGTGTTTATTAGCACAAGGGCCATCAGACAGTTGTGCTAAGGGGAAGGAGCTCGGCAGGGGTCTCACAGGTGTGAGGAAATTGATGCAGCTTGAGGTTACACATAGATTAAGACATTCTTGAGAAATTTACTACTTTCTTGAGAAATTTACTACTTTCTTTTGGAACTGTTTGGCCCAGCAAAGCAGCCTCTCTTAAGAACTGTCTAAAGAAACAGTTTTTTCCCCAAGATACAGATGTGGCTGACTGGTAACAGCTGAGCAATGATATCAAGATAGTCTCAGGAAAACGTCTGGTTCTCTGCAGCCAGAACATTCGATTAGCAAGACCTCACCCTCCTCTTCTCCCCTTCCCTACAGGTCCCAGATGGAACTAATGTTTGTGGAAGAAATTAAAATCACAAGACCCAGATGTATCCAAAATGTTAGGTAGAGGGGACTGGACCAACCAGGCTACAGTAAAACATACAGCAGGGAAACAGGGAATTTGACCCTGTATAGATGAGGCAGGACAGAAAGGAAACAGTAAGGGGGCATGGGAAGAAAGGAGCCCCTCGTTAGAGAGTCTGGTCAAGACAGTCAAAAATTCCAGTACAGGCTGGGTTTGGTGGTGGATCCCAGCACTCTGAATGTCTGTGAGTTCAAGCCAGCCTGTTTTACAAAGTGAGTTCCAGGTCAGCCAGGGGCTAATATGAAAAAAGGAACTTTTGAGGAGGACCTTCCCTATTAGCGGACTTGGGGAGGGGTATGAGAAGAAATGAGGGAGGGAGGGTAGGATTGGGAGGGGATGAGGGTGGGGGCTACCGCTGGGATACAAGGTATATAAACTGATTAATAAAAAAAATTAAAAAGCTAAAAAATTTTTTAAAAAGAAAAAAGGAACTTTTAGCAGATTTGCCATCAAGATTGCCAACATAGAATATCCTTTTTATATAGGGGCATTTCAAATAAAAATGTTAAAATAGAAATGAATCATGCTGGGTCTAATGTCAACATGACATAAGCTAGAGTCATCTGAGAGGGAACCTCAGCTGAGAAAATGCCTCCAAAAGATCCAACTGTAGGGCATTTTCTTAGTGATTGGTAGCAGCCCATTGATGGCCTAGCCCATTGTGAGGTTATCCATGGGCTGGTGGTCCTGGGTTCTATAGGAAAGCAGGTTGAGGAAGCCATGATGAGCAAGTCAGTAAGGAGCACTCCTTCATGGCCTTTGCATCAACTCCTGCCGTCAGGTTCTTTCCCCAAGTTTCTCTCCTGACTTCCTTTGGTGATGGACAGTGATATGAAAGCCAAATAACCCCTTTCCTTCCCGAGTCATGGTGTTTCATTACAGCAATAGTAACCCTAGGACAACTGTCTGGTATGGCCTTTCTCCTTTCCTAGGACCCTCACCAGAACCTCCACTTACAGTACAAGACTTGTCTTAACCCCTGTATGTAATTCATGGTTTTACTTTACTAGATTACAGTCCTATCTGACGCACCTCTGGAGACACCCTATGATCTCACCTACAGAGGCTGGCTCAAGTAACTGTGCTGAGTCAGGGTCTGCTTGAGAAAGATCATCCCAGCTGAGTTTGCTGATGCCGCCCCTCCCATAGAAGGGCATAGAAGACACTGGGGATTCTGGATTGTCTGAGCACTGAGCTGCTTGTTCTGTATCAACTGGCAAGTCTGCACTGAGCCTGGGGAGGGGTTAGAGTTATAGACTGCAGAGCAGGGGCTCCATCTCTGTGGCTATACGGAAGTCTCCAATCCAGCTGGGCAAGGCCTCCCAGAGCTGGCTGGTTGGGGGAGAAGTGCCCACACCCCTGATAACTCCTGGGAAAGAAATGAAACCCCTGATAACTCCTGGGAAAGAAATGAAACTATCAGTCCAGATCCACCAACTCCCAAATAATGACGCAGACTTACTATGAAAGCTTAGGCATTGTAGCTTAGACTATTTCCCAACTAGCTCCTATAACTTAACTCGAATTTTATTCTAGTCCACATTTGCCATGTGGCCCAATAACTCTCATTCAGTCTCGTTGAAGTCCAACTTCCTGTGCCTTGCTGGCGAACCCCTCACCAATCAATTCTTCCCCAGAGTTTCTATGTCTGTCCCGCCTCTCCTCTCCTGCCCAGCTATATGCCATCAGCTCTTTATTAAAAATCAATGGGAAGGTGAATGTGGTCTATGTTTACAAAATATTGAGGCGGGTGATGGCCCAATAAAAATAACAATACCAAAGTCCAGCCTGTACTCAGCCCTCTGCCAGGCACAGAAATCAGCATTTGAGTAATACAAAAAGATTATCCCAACCCCATCTGTATATAGCTGTGTGGCTGTCAACTTTTCCAGTTTGACACAATGTCTATGTTAGCTATATACTGAGATGGCCTTACACTTGTGATTGTACTGTCCCAGACTCCAAAGTGGCTAAGACCACAGGTACCTGTTACCATGCCTCCTCACTTGCATGGTGCTGGGGACAGAACCCAGAGCCTCACAAATAGTAGGCAAGCAACATACCACACTCTAGTCCTTGAGTGCTGGCTTTTTATCTATTTCAACTGTGTATGGTTCCTGCTCTGCAGTGCAGGCTATCCTAGAATTCACTGTATAGCCCAAGACGGTCTTGAACTTGTAATAATCCACTTGCCTAGGCCTCCAAAGTACCAGAAGCACTTCCAGTTCTTTTTAAAAAAATTAGTGTGTGCATGTGCACATGTACCACAGCGTGTGTATGGAGTCAGGAGAGAAATTGTAGGAGCTGGTTCTCCCCTTTCATATGAAGCTGTCAAAACCGGCAAGCATACTTTGCCACTAAGCCATCCCTCCGGCCCAGTGGGGGCACGTTTAAAGGTGACTGGAATGAATACGGTAAGACTTCAAAGACAGCAATATGTCAAACTATTTAATCATTTCTACACTGAGTGGATGCTACAGTATTTTGTACGTTAAATAAAAATATATTATACAAATTACTTCTTTTAATTTCTCATGCTTCAAAATCGTAGCCCCCAGAGTACTTTTTATTACCTACCTGGCAACCTCTTTGTTTTCAATGCTGCTCTGGAAGGCCACAACGGGGGAGTGTATCTGAGAAACTGTAAACGAAGTCAAAGAGCAAACACTGCCAGTGCAAAGGGCAGTCAAGAGTGATGAGGAGGAGACTGTCCGGTTTCTCAAGACACATTCTTAACAGTGTCTGCTGGGATTAAATGTGTGACCCAGAAGTCAACTGCTGAAATAAGAGGCAGATTATCAGACTGAGCGAGCGGGCCTGTCAAGGCATTAAGTAGTGTTAAGGAGAGAGGACTCTAGCTCAGGCTCCCTCAGCTTCAGCGCCGTGGACGTCCGGGACTCTTAATTCTGCGCTATGGCTGCTGTCAGCATCTGCCTCCGTACACAGATGTCGGCAGCGCACACTATGCTATCTCCCCCTTTTTAGTTTTTGAGACAGGGTTTCATTATGAAGACCAGACCAGCCTGGAACTCACAGGTCTGCCACTTCTGCTGGGACTAAATGTGTCAACCACTAGCTGGACGACCAACAATGTATTGATTCTGAAAATGCCTGGAGGGAAGAACAGACCCAGGTTCAGTTCCTATCTCCCACAAGGCAGCTCACAACTGTCTGTTTCTCCAGTCCTAGGGGCTCTCGCACCCTCTTCTGGCTTCTGCAGGTACTGCACTCATGTGGTACATAGACATACATGCACATAAAAATAAATCTCAAAAGTGTAATAAAAAAAAGAAAATGTCGAGGAAAGGTAGGAGGGGTACAGATTGCCTGTGGTGGAGAACCAGGTCTAGCTGTAACACCAAAGCATGAGAACAGGGCTGGGCAGGCAGCCCCTGCATACATGCATGCTTAGCACACACAAAAGCTTTCAATCCAGGGCATCACCAGAGCGTAGTTTGAGTCTGAATCCCTAAAACTTGTGTTTAGAATGCCTGGGCCGCAGACTGAGGCACTGTGTGAAGGCTGGCAACAGCATGTCACTCACGAGCCTGTGAGTTAGACCTGTCCTAGGTTTACCCCCTGTGGGCCGCGCCCCCTCTCCGTTCCCCCACCGTGCCTTCCTCAGCATGGTGGACTGTCCTCTGAAACTACCTCAAGATAAACTCCTGTTTGTTTCTGTCAAGTATTTTATCACAACTAAAAAAACTAAGTTATGCAAACACAAATTTAGCAATGTATTTCAAAAGCTAAGTTTATATTCGGTTACCGTGATTAAGTGGCATTTCACAAAGGATTTGTGCACTGCAAAGGACTGGATCTAGGGCCTTGCACATTACGCAAGTACTCTCCTGGAAGCACATCCTGATACCCCATAACATGTTTGTTGAAATAAATGCCATCTGGCAGCAGTTGACTGTAGCCCCATAGGAGGGTCCTAAAGCCAGTTCCGTCATCAAATAACCCAATCAATAAAACATCATACATATATTTATTATAATCATATTAAGAACAAAGTTAAGGTAAAACTATAACTTATATAGACTACATTTTCTGTAAATAATTAGGGAAAGAGCGAACATATTTGAAAACACAATAAACATGCTAATGAGGTTTACCTGATTATACTTAGGCATATGGCCAAGTTCAGACCTATTATAAAGTTGTATGGAACAAACACCACAGGAACACTACAACCATCGCCACTTCGGAGCTACTTCTCCCCTGCGTCAGTCTCAGAAAGCAGAGGGCACAGGGCTGCATTGGGGCGGCAAACAAAAGCATCCACTCCCAGCTCAGACAACTGTTCCAGCGAGGACACAGAAGGCTCGTGGTCTCTTAACATATTCGGCAGTTGTGAGGTCTTGTCTTGAATACGGCGTGAACGTCGCACTGGTGTCAGGAACTTCAGCTCTTTAAATGTGGAATTTTCATGCTGCATCTTCTTTTTCACACTGAACATAAAAAGAAAAGCCACAAAATTATTTCCAAATTTCAAAAGCGTGTTCAAGATGTCTCTTACACTTTCGCTGTGTGACAGGACTATCTTATAGAAAGGAAGAGGTACTACGGGTCCCCAGAGGCGAGCAGCCTAACCCTGTTTGTCGATACAATCTGTGTTATGTGGGCACTTGAGCAGCTGTAGAGAAGCCTGATTTCTCGATCCCAAGCCTACAGCTATTAGCCCTGTAATACATGTAAACCAAAAATGTCTGTCCACACGGCAGCTCAAACTGCCTGTTTACTCCAGCCCCAGGGGACTTGTACATGCTCTTCTGGCTTCTGTGGGTTCTGCACTCACATGGTGCAAAGGTACACATGCAGACGCAGCAGCCACACACATAGAAATAGATCTCAAAACAGTTACATTAAAAAAAAATGCCTGGAAGGTCAAACGACTTGAACATTTTCCTGCCTGGTTTTGGGGTCCAGACCCCTCTTGGCCCTTTTCAGAGCTCATAACAAGTAAGAACAGCCAGGCCTGGACACCTCTTTTAAGCAGAACCTGGGCAGTTTTGGCCCCTGTCCAGGTCTTAGAGGTTCCACAGCCTCTCTCCACCTGGGAATGGTGTCCCTGGCAGAGCCCTGTGGGAAGCACCTGGCAGTTGAGCTTCCTCCCTGCCCAGGACAAGGAGGCTGAAAGGTGTGCCTGTGTGGGAAGGAGGCCCTCAGGTACTGCTTCCCTCTGGGAGTGAAGGTCCAGACCAGTGCTGCCTCTTGGTTCTCACTCACAGGTGCCTCTAGCTTGCATAATGATTGACAAGGGGTCACATAATGGGCTTTTTGTTTGTTTTACATAAGAGTTCTATTTTTAAAATCTTCAAAGGAGGAAAAAATACCTGGGAAAAGGTAAGGGTAAAGGTAACAGAAGGTCAGTTTGCAGTCTGCTTGCAAACTGGCGCCAAGTAAGAAAAACAAAGCTAATACAGTAATGAAAAGGTGGAATGTCCCAATGCCCTTCTGTTCTTATTTTGTATGAAACAGGGTAATGTAGGCTAGACTTCAATCCACAGCAATCTGCCTGCCTCAGTCTCCTCAGTGGGTTGCAATTACCCATGAGCCATCATGTTTAGGGTTCTGGGTGTGACCCTTACTTAGCATTAACTTTTTGAATAGAATTCTCACTAGAGCATGAAAACAGATCACATTACATTTTAAACACTTACCTTTCCAAGCGTGGTGTAGAGGATACATTATATCTAATCAGGCAGCCTGCTTCAGTTTTTGAGTCAGGAGTCTTCAAATTATTGGTTGGGTCTTTTGTTGTGTTATCTTCATTTTCACACACTCCATTCTCTTCTGGCTTCCCTGATGCTAGACTAACACTTGCAGCTTCCATTTCTATTTCCTGGACATGTTCCTTGGCTGCATGATCCTCCTCAACATCTTCTATAGAAAAATTTGAAGATTTAAACTTATGGTCAGAACTTCAAAATGACAGAACCAAACTGCATTTCCTAATCTTTACTTTTCCTATGTATATATTGCTGCCAACAGTTTAACAAATATTTAATATCCCCTGTGCAGAGATACAAATTTAAGAATGGAACCATCCCAGTTCTTAAGTCTATGTGCCATGAAAGACAAAGTTAAAAAACAACTATTAAATGAGGTCAGACAAAGTGAAGAAAGAACAAAGGGTTGTTGGAGCCTATAAAAAAGAATGCACCAGCTAGCTTTATGTCTACTTGACACAGGCTAGAATCATTTGGGAAAAGGGAGCCTCAACTGAGAAAATACCCCCATCAGACTGATCTGTGGGCAAGCCTGTGGGGACATTTTCTTAATGCTTTGTGGCTGGGCCCATCCCATCAGGAGTGGGGCCACTGTAGGTGGGTGGTCCTGGGTGATATGAGAAAGCAGGCTAAGCAGGCCACAAGCAACACTCCCCCACGGTCTCTGGAACAGCTCCTTCCCTGCTAGAGACGGCAGAAGGGTGGGTCTTGACTTTTTGATTTCATTTGCTTCTGACATACTAGTCTTCTCTGGGCTTCTTCTAATTCCTTTGTAAGCATCACCATTAAATTTGATTTATGATATCGGATTATATACGTGTTCCACATGTTCCCCTGGACATACGAACAGGCTCCCAATAGAAGCTGAATAAATCATTCCAATAAAAGTAGGACTTCTGGTCAAAATGACACATGACACAGCACTACATTACTATACCGTGAACATATTAACCCCAAGGAACAGGACTTTTTGAATCTTGCACATAATCAGAAACTTATCCAACACACTTAAGAGTTCAGTATAATCTCTGCTTCTATTCCAAGTTTTGCTCTTGACTTAGATCTCTGAATGTTAAATGAAAGCTGTTTGACTATCCTATATAATGAAACTTCAAATGTGTAATCCTCCAGCCTCAGCCTCCCACAACACTGAGATTACAGGAATTTACTATTAGGCCTACCAACAGCATTCTAAACGAACTTTTTTTGAATATGTGTATTGATTTCTTTTACAACTTTGAAACCTTATCAATTATAAACTTTCTGGAGGACAGAACAGATCATAGAATTTAATAGGTGGGAGATCATTTATCAAAAGCTGTTGTGCTGGTGGTAAGGACATAGTACCATCAGCTCTAAAGCACCCATTTCTAAGACAAAACTCTAAGGCCCAGAAAAAACTTTTCATACGCAGCAGATTTGGAGTTAGAACTAGATTCCTTCATTAAATTTTCTTTTTCTTTTCTTTTTTTTTTTTTTTATTGAGACAGGGTCTCGTTCTACATAACCTAGGCTGGCCCAGACCCATGATCCTCATGCCCAGAGATAGATTTATAAGTTTGTGCCCCCATGCTAATTCTTTTCTTTCAAGACAGGGTCTCACTCTATGTCCAATGCTAGCCTTAACAAACCCCTACCTTAGCCTCCAACTTGCTAGGATTACAAGTGTGAGCTACATTATCTGGCTTAAAAATTCTACATGATACAGACATGTACTGCATTTCAGATCATTTGCCCCTGGCGATTCGCCCTTACCAGGGCACAGAGAAAGAGGATGCAGGCAGGCCTGATGAGACTTGATAAGCTATGGGCAGGCGGCAGAGGAGGAGACTAGGGGAAGGGGATAGAGGTGGGAAGGTGGAACCTAGAGGAGTTAAGGGAGGGGGCTTCAATCAGGATATATAATGAATAAATTGTAAAAAAATAAAAAACTAGAAAAAAGTATAAAAAAAAGAAAAAGAAGCTAAGTAAGACAAAAGGGAAATGGAACCAGTAGATTTTAGTAAAAACACAATTCACCTGATGGAACACTTACCCAAATTAACTTTTTCTTGAGTCTTCACTGTCAGAATATCTATGATTGTATGTCGCAACTCTTCAATAGGCTTAGATTAAAAAATGTTTTTAACATAGAAGTTTACATAATCAAAAATTAGGTTATATAAATAAAAAAATATTAGATACATTGAAATTTTTCCCTATTTTAAAATAAACATTTGCTGTTAAGATTGAAAATGGTTATTTTTCAACTTAATAAAATTAGAAAAATGAACTTAACTTAAAGGACAGCATTTCATTAAAAAAAAAAGCCATAAATTTTTAAGCCTTTGATAGCTAATAATGAGTGATATAAGCAAAATTAATGAATAGATGGAAAGTTATCATCTATTCAATAGCTGATCATACTGTCTAACAAGTTCAAGTTCTTTCAAAACTGTTTTAAGTACTACTTGTATTCTGTGTCTCACATTATTAAACTTATCTCTGTATATCTTAAGGTTGGCCAACCCAACATATTTCACTTGTTCAAACTGTATGATCTGATATATATTAAAAGCTCTTACTATGCTCCTTAGAGCCACGATGCTTGGGATTACAAGGATATTTATATAACTGAAGCCCTGGCTCACAGTCCCAGCTTCAGAATTCGGCTCCAGAATAATCAATTCTGTTTTCAATTTCTTGGCCAATTTTGATTCTTGTTTCCCAATTTCTACTTCAGTGTCACTTCTTTGTCTTTACCCTACAATCTCAATCTAAACTCTCGGCTCTCACTTTTAGATCACTATGCCAGCGCCATCATTTACTCACGTAATGTCACTTCTGGTCCATTATAGGAAATGCACAGGAGGATATTTTGTGCTAAAATATTCTGTTTCATTAAATTTATATTTCAGCTAATCTCTATATTCAAAAGTCTTATAACCCTTGGTACAAAAATGCTGAGAAACATGCCTAATTCAGTCCTTGTAGCCCTTGTTGTTTTTGCTGCCACAAACTGGTCCCTGAGCCTCCATGCTCTGCTACTGAACTATACTCCCAAGTCCTTTGTGGCCTTTAAATACCCCTTAGTACCTCATTCAAAATCACAGTCTTATCAAGTTACATTATGTTGTGCTCCAAAATAACTTGGAATTGTTTACACTTTAAAACTGAAGTATATTTTGCTCTTACCTGAGCCCCTGCCAGAATGGCCTTCTCATAGATTGAGATAATATTTTCAATGGGACTTGTGATTGGTTCAATACGTACAAGACATATCCAATATTTAACGAGTTTTTTGGCATCTGGAATATTATGAATCAGGTCATTCAGCATGCCTGAAATTTCTTCTTTTGGGCATCCCTAAAATTCCAAGAAATAAAGTGAGCTACAAACTACGAACAATTAATAATCTGACTTTAATTAAGAACAGTGAGCAATATAAAAAAGCTGACGGAGCAAGCGGGATACATGACTCAGCAGTCAAGAGTACTTGATGCTCCAGCACAGGACGCAAGCTGGTGGTTCCCAGCACCAATGCTGTACGGCTCACAACCGACTATACACTTCAGAGTTAGGCATCTGCAGGCACGTGGTACAAATAAACCCACTTAAGTACATAAATAAAATAATAGTAACAAGTCTTAAAAGAAGACATTTCTGAATTATAAAACACACAAAGATAGACTCTACCTTAGAAGACTGAAGAGATGGCTCAATATTTACAAGCACTGCCTATTCTTCCAGGGGATCTGGGGTTCAAGTCCCAGCACCCACACAGTGACTCACAACCATCTATTAACTCCAGTCACATGATCTGTCACCATTTTTAGCCTCTGCAAGCACCAGGCACACACATGGACATAAATACAGACAAAACAGCCACACACATTAAAAAGACCCTACCTTATTAATCAGGCTCAGGCACTCAGAAATTGTTTTGTTTACTTTTTCAGTAAAGAGCCTCTGTTCATCTTCTTCTGCCATGGTAGCCCAAAAGGACCCAACTGGGTTTTCACTCTGTCCCTTTGGCTCAGCATGGGTAACTGTTAAATTAGGAAGCTTTTTCAGCCCATTTCCTTTGCCAGTTCTCCAGGCAACCTGAGCTCTGCAATCAGAAGCAGAACATCAACATTGCTTTGATTTTGCTATGGCACCCGGCTAAATGGCACAGTTAAATAGATTTCAAAATGGGGCTGGAGAGACAGCTCAGTACCAGCAGCCACCCTTCCAGAGGACCCTGGTTGGATTCCCATACCCGTATGGTGGTTTACAACCATTTGTACCTCTAGTTCCAGGGAATCTGACAGCCTCTTCTGGCCTCTGTGGGCACCAGGCACACACATGGTACAATGCCACACATGCATGAAAAACACCCAAACACAAACCGAAACAACTTAAACCTACACATAGTTCTAAACTGGTGGAACTTATTTGTTTGTAGAGGTGAACTCCTGAACATAACAAGATCATATATATGTTCAAGAACTCCAAGAATAGAGCTAGGAAATGGCAGAGAGGTTAAGCGTGCTGGCTGCCCATGCAGAGGACTTAGGCTTGGTTCCTTACACCAACACCAGAAGGCTCACAACTACCTTTAACTCCACTTCCAGGAGAGCCAATGCCCTCTCATACACAGAGAAAAATAAAAAAAAAAACATTCCCACCCCCAAAAACCCAAGAATGCATTTTTAAATAGATAAGTTTTAAGTATTTAACTGTTATGAAGCATTTAGCTGAGATCAAAAGCAAGCAGCAATTCACATTTAAACACATAACTTTTAGAAGGGCGGTGGTGGCACATGCCTTTGATCCCAGGACTCAGGAGGCAGAGGCCTGCCAACGCTATACAGAGAAACCCTATATCAAAAAACCCAAAACAAACAAAAACATAGCTTTTGGTCTTATTGTTCTATACATAAATCTGCCTGTGTGGCAGAAAACAATAGATTAAAGTAATTCTAATACATTTAAGAAAAACGACAAGCCAAATTCACAAATGGTATTCTATTGAAAGCCAAGAAAACAAAATGAATTTTGCCTACTTACTTTCTGTTTTCTGTGGTTTCTGCGGGCTGAACTGACCTAAGAAGACTTGCCCCTTCTATTGTGTACCTGGGCTGGCCAGTGTTTTGGGGATTTTCCGTCAGTCTGGTATTAGATGAATTAGTCCTGGTTACACCTTTAGATGTTATGCTTTTTGATGGTGCCTGTTTTCTTTTTGTGTCCTGAGAAGAACTGGTTTTGACAACAGATATAGCTGGTTCTGATCGAACCAATTCTTTTTCAAGTGACCGATTTCTGATTGTAACATTGGTAAGGTTCCTGCCGTGGTCCTGTTTTACAGGGCCCTGGGCATTATTGTGGAGACTTCTAATAGGTGGTCGCACAAGTGTGTTCTTCGAAGTAGCACTCACAGTCTGAGTGTTTACAAGCTTGGTGGTAGCAGTCACATTTGAGGTTCTTACACGGATGGTGTTTACAGGCACAGACTGAGCCTTCATGGCTTTAGATACAGTAGTGGGAAGTTTCCTGACGGTCACAGAACTCTGACCTTTGACATCTGGAAGCTTTCTAAATGAATTAATCTTAGACTGAACAATCTGGCCATGGTAATAGCCAAGCACTCGTTTTTTAGGCATGTTGGCATCTTGTTTTGGCTTTTCTGCAGTCACCTCCATCTTTTTATTGTCTTTAAGGTGACATGCCTGGTCTAATGTCATAGCCTGACCTTGGCAATCATCTCTACTTGATAATAACTGCACATCTTGAATATTATCCTTCAAGTTACATATTTCTAAACTGGTTACTTCAGCTTTTAACGGAATGAAGTTTTTTCCAATTGTGCTTCCAATATTTTCTTTATCAGCCTAGAAGAGTTAAGAGAAATCAGTGTTTCAGAAATCATTTCTTCATAAAGAGGGCAGGAAAGGTTTAAGTGCTATACATGTATCTTACCATTTCTGTTTTGAGTTCCAGTACTCTTTCCTCTTCTTGGACCTGATCCTTCAATGTCATCACTTTCTGACCTCTGTTAAAAAAAAAAAAAAAATCAATTCCGTCTGTACAAAGGCAACTTACTTTAGGGCAAGGGCAAGAGAATACTAACACCTAATTTCAGAGCTTCCATATACAAATTAAGCAAATGCCCTGTTACTGAGCTACATTCAAGGTCCTATATTTTTAAACTTTAAATTGAGGCAAGAAATGAATTAAGCTGTTTATTCTAAGCAAAATATAGTTAATGGAGTAAATAAGATGGTTTTAAAAGTTTTAGCACAAACTTTTTTTTTTATAGCTATAGACTAGCATATCTGACAACCCCATAGCAAATGATACCAATTGTGGGTAAAATCAAGATAGGAAATAAACTGTTATTAATTAGACATTCCAGCAATCCTAAAACAACTCTGATTCACAAAATCAGAGAATATGCTAAGAAGAGTGTGTAGGTAAAAGCGTTACGTGGTAGAAATGACAAAATCTGATATTTTACAGCTAGTAAGACTTTAATTCCTACCAACCTAGAGGAAGGATGACATTCACAAACTCTGCTTTTCTACTGGACATAGCCCCCCCCACAGAGGGCCACTTACTGTCCTCAAAGTCACTGATTCACATATTAGTCCTACGTAAAAGATTCTCTCTCTCTCTCTTGTTTTTTGAGACAATGTCTCTCTACTTAGTCCTTGCTGTCCTAGAACTCACTGCATAGACCAGGCTGACCTCCAGTTGACACAGATTCTCCAGCTGCTGCCTCTGCTGGGACTAAAGGCTTGTGCCACCACACCCAGCCTTAAGATTCTTTTACTGCAACACCTAGGCTGCCTTTTACAAACAAATGAGTGTTGTAGCCTAAAAGACACATGAAATTTTCTATAACTTGAGGACAGAAGGAACTCAAGTCTGAGACCCAGGTGTTTAGACTGCAGACTTTCAAAACCACGCACTGACGTTTACAGCACAGCACAGTCCCCAAGTCAGTGTTTCAGTACACGTGCGTGCATTCTGCTTAAAAACTGTATTCTCTTGGACCTGTGAGATGGCTCAGCAGATGCAGGTACTTGCCACCAAGCCCAGTTTGACTCAGAGAGTACCCACACCTGAAAGCCACACACACAAGTAGGTGAACAAGTGAACTTATACACAGAATTTAAAAAATTGCTTCCCTTTAGAGTCTGAAGGTTTATAGAAAATGATGACCTACACAAAGCAGCCACTGTTCGGACTGAGACGTTCCAGAGTGTTCATGTACGCCATGTTTTTGAAGACGTGCTCCCGAAAGAGAGGGTAAAATAGTTTAAGGTACATCCTTTCTCTTTTGTGGTGCTGAGGTTAGCAAGCATCCCGCTACTGAAGCACACTTCCAGCTCTCTTGATGCTTTCGAATATCACATGGTCAAGTAATACTATCTGGACTTGTAACCGTGTTAAAACTCGTTTCACTTCCAAGTTAAATGTGGTTAGTAGGAGGTAGAAAGTAGACACGTGGCACATGCTGGGCACATGCTGGGTTCTTAGGGGACAGCTCTACTATAGCTCTCCAGAAGTGAAAGAAACGTGACCTCTTGTAACCGTGTTAAGTGTTAAAACTCGTTTCACTTCCAAGTTAAATGTGGTTAGTAGGAGGTAGAAAGTAGACACGTGGCACATGCTGGGTTCTTAGCGGACAGCTCTACTATAGCTCTCCAGAAGTGAAAGAAACGTGACCTCACCTGGATATCTGATTCCCCTGTTTGGGCGGAAACCCTGTTTTCCGTATTAGCAGATATTCTTTGAGTTTTTGTTTTCTTTGTTCTAAAGAAGAAGGAGTAACAAAGTCAACTTCAGCTAAAATGTCAAATATGGTTGAGTAAAAGGTTACTTTTCTAGGAAATATTATTTTGACATAGTATTTTCAATATTGATGTAGAAGAAATTCAAATTAACAAGACTTGATGTCATAGGATTCACTCATGGATTTACTTAGAAGACATTAAATCATACAAAGTAGAATTTAGCTGAGCCAGCACTGGGCACCAAACAGCTGACTGGTGAGTAGAGGCTAACCAGGAAGGTCAGAGCAGCATTTAAGATGCTGGGATGTAAATGCTTATTCACCAAGACTGACCAGCCTTTCGGCTCTAGTCACACAACAAAGGAATCCCTCTAACAGGCTGCTCAAGCTGCGCAGAGTAGGATCACAACCATCACTCTCCTGGGCTGCCGTAAAAATCACCTGTGCTCAGGGCTGGAGGGATGACTCAGAGGTTAAGACCACTCACTGGCTGTCCTTCCAAAGGTGGCTCACAACCATCTCTACTGAGATCTGGTGCCCTCTTCTGGTGTACAGGCACACATGCAAACAGAGTATAAACTAACAAAAATAAAAAACAAATCCCCTTATTCAGTAAAAACAGAATTCTGGCAGGTGGGCAAGATGGCCCTGGATAACAATTATTTGAAAACAACAAACAAAACAAAAACCTTTGTGTGCTTTGCTGTGTTAATCTCCCAGTCAGCCCAAGTGGCCAGACTTACAGTCTCCTGTCTGTCTAAATTAATCAAAATGTAACCTGGAGCCAAGACCTGAAGCAGCTCTAAAAGAGACAGTATAACGTAAAACAAACAAGCTTAAGGTGCATGTATATAAGCTACTGAAACCTTCTCTTCAAGCCCAACTTTGTCCACCAGCTGGACAATGCTATTAAAGGCCTTCCTTCAGTCTCTAAGTGTGTGGAGTGACCCCTCACGGGAAGGCAGGTTATCTCTGTAGTATGCACAGGTCCCTGGTGAGCACAGTCCTGTGCTGCTGGAAAGGGTTCACGTGGCTGGAGAGGAGTTCTGGGGAGAGGGTGTCTCCAGCACTTTCTCTGAGGGCACTCCAAACTCTCTAGACTGCTCATCACTGCTCCACACTCAGTTTTTCCTTAACTCCACAGGAAACCTGCAGGATAAAGACTCCAACACTGGGCCTAGGTCCCAGCCAGGCCCCACCCCCTGGGGTAGAACAGGGCTGAACAAGCCCCAAGGAAGCTTCCTAGTGAAGCTGACAGGTCACTCCAGTGGGCCATAAAGCCTCCTCCACTGAGCCCTGACTGGGCCAGACTGGCTACTGGATGCCCCCTGCCCTCTTAAACCCTGGCCAGCCAGGGACACCCATCTCAGGGTGGCCTCAGGGTGCACAGAGCCTCCTGCTCTCTGCTGATTTTCGGGGCTGGAGAGAGCCTTGGCTCTGATCTCCTGAAGGAGCCTGAAGACAGGCAGGCTGGGTCCAAATGCTTGTTCTTTGCACTGACTCTCCAAGCCGGCAGGCTTCCTCTGAGATAGACGGGTCTTTCTGTTCTTGGGAATCCTTTGCCTTATGCCCACTGTCAGCCTTAGTTTCTGCCTCACCAACCCTGCATACTCGTTTTTGTTCCCACTTTTTAATTATAAATACATAAACTAAGGGGAAAAAACTGATGTTAATGTTTCCTTAGACGTCTGGGT
>CM053764.1:106569232-106609526 GCA_028658305.1 Pachyuromys duprasi | reverse complement strand
ACCCAGACGTCTAAGGAAACATTAACATCAGTTTTTTCCCCTTAGTTTATGTATTTATAATTAAAAAGTGGGAACAAAAACGAGTATGCAGGGTTGGTGAGGCAGAAACTAAGGCTGACAGTGGGCATAAGGCAAAGGATTCCCAAGAACAGAAAGACCCGTCTATCTCAGAGGAAGCCTGCCGGCTTGGAGAGTCAGTACAAAGAACAAGCATTTGGACCCAGCCTGCCTGTCTTCAGGCTCCTTCAGGAGATCAGAGCCAAGGCTCTCTCCAGCCCCGAAAATCAGCAGAGAGCAGGAGGCTCTGTGCACCCTGAGGCCACCCTGAGATGGGTGTCCCTGGCTGGCCAGGGTTTAAGAGGGCAGGGGGCATCCAGTAGCCAGTCTGGCCCAGTCAGGGCTCAGTGGAGGAGGCTTTATGGCCCACTGGAGTGGCCTGTCAGCTTCACTAGGAAGCTTCCTTGGGGCTTGTTCAGCCCTGTTCTACCCCAGGGGGTGGGGCCTGGCTGGGACCTAGGCCCAGTGTTGGAGTCTTTATCCTGCAGGTTTCCTGTGGAGTTAAGGAAAAACTGAGTGTGGAGCAGTGATGAGCAGTCTAGAGAGTTTGGAGTGCCCTCAGAGAAAGTGCTGGAGACACCCTCTCCCCAGAACTCCTCTCCAGCCACGTGAACCCTTTCCAGCAACAGGGACTGTGCTCACCAGGGACCTGTACATACTACAGAAATAACCTGCCTTCCCGTGAGGGGTCACTCCGCACACTTAGAGACTGAAGGAGGGCCTTTAATAGCATTGTCCAGCTGGTGGACAAAGTTGGGCTTGAAGAGAAGGTTTCAGTAGCTTATATACATGCACCTTAAGCTTGTTCGTTTTACGTTATACTGTCTCTTTTAGAGCTGCTTCAGGTCTTGGCTCCAGGTTACATTTTGATTAATTTAGACAGACAGGAGACTGTAAGTCTGGCCACTATATTGCTGTTCTTAAGATTAACAAGAAATGCAAAAGATCTGTAGTAGCCAAGACAACTGTGAAATAGTACCAAGTTGGAGCAAGAACCCTATCTGTTTTCAAGACTTATAAAACCACGATAAATGAGACAGTGTGAAAATCAGACAAACAATGAAATATAATACATTTCGGAAATTTGACCCAGCCTATCTGGCCAAACCATGTTTACAGTTTCCTAAAACAATTTTTCAATAAACAGTCCTGCTAACTGTGTATGTATCTACATGCAAACTACTAAGTTGATCTTCACCTCAACTTTATACAAAGCAAAAACTGGCAACCATAAGATGAAGCATATACCTGATATAATAAAGAAAACCACCACATGGAACAAAATACAGGGAAAATGCTGTGTTTGGCAAAGATTTCCTTTTTAAAAATTATTTTTTATGTGGATGGGTACTTTGCATATCTGTTGCGTCAAGTGTTTGGTGCCCTCAAAGACCAGAAAGGGGCTTTGAGTCACCTGGAAATGGGTTACAGACGGTTGTGAGGTGCCATGTGTGTGCTGGGCACTGAACCTGGGTTCTTTGGAACAGCTGTCAGTGATTGTAACTGCTGAGCCATCTCTCCAGCTCCAAACATTCCTTAAATAGAAACCAAAATCACCACACCTATTTCTCTTCTCCCTTTCGCTCCCTGCTTCCAGCCCTCCCTTGTTTTCATGAGTGGTTTTTGTTGTTTGTTTGTGCTTGTTTTCAGGGTCTCACTGCGCAGCCCCAGCTGATCAGGAACCATTGTTCATGCCTAAGGTGTTAGGATACCAGGTGCGCACTACCACTCCTGGTTTGAATCTATGTTTTAAAAAAAGGTTATTACAGAATAATAAATAATAATTAAAGCCTTTTGTTCTACCTGAGCAACAAGCATGGATCCAGTGCACAGACATACACATAGACAAAACAGCCATACACATTGAAGGGTTAACGACCTAAAGGCCTCACTCACGTGGGCTGAGAAACTGCACACAGGAAAGCTGACTTGACGTGACACCGGGGGATGTCAGGATGGAAGACACCTGTGATGAGATCGCAAGCCAGCTGCAGTTGGTTATCTGTCAGTTTGAGACAGGAGGAGCAGACTCTGCCATCCGGGAAGTTCCTCTTCGCATCCCTCTGAAACGCTGAAGCCCCTGCACTATGTGCGCAGTCTCCAGTCCCTGGGACTGACTCATGCCCTCCATCGTCCTTACTCAAGGACAAGCTGCTTGGGACCAGTTTATGCTCCATTGATCTGGATCAAATGCACTGTTGTTTTTTGTTTTGTTTTGTTTTGTTTTTTTATAAGGTGGGTGGGTAGGTGGATGAGGTAGTTCAACTGGTAAGAGTGCTGCCGAGCTTCATAACCTGAGTTTGATCTCCAAGATTCACATGGTCCAACGAACAAGCCCTCGCGTGTGCCCTCACCCACACAAACACTCATAAAATAAATACAGTGTAATAAAAATTAGACTAAAAAAACGGATAGAGGAGAAGAGGGAATTACATAATACACTGGTTACAAATTTATTAAAAACAATTCCTGCTGTCAACATTTACTTTGGGGGAATAAACTGTCCTTAGTGACAGCCTTTAACATGCGGGTCAACAGGCTTGGTAATGATAGGGGAGCAAATGCGCACACGAGTGGCCGCCGCGAGGGGGCGCTCCCTCACGGCGCCCTACCCCCGCCGGCCACTAGGGGGCGCCGCTCGCATCCCCGGAGCACCGGCGAGCGGCGGAGGCCCGCCGGGCGGCAGCCATGGACCGCTTCGTGTGGACCAGCGGCCTCCTGGAGATCAACGAGACGCTGGTGATCCAGCAGCGCGGGGTGCGCGTCTACGACGGCGAGGAGAAGGTAGGGCGGAGGCCGGCTCGCCCCGCGGGCCCTCGTGCTCGGCCTGGCGCGACCTCAGCCCTGCGCTCCCGGCCTCGGCCTGGGGCCCTCAGGCTGCACGGTGGACGGCGGAGCCGGGGCGCGGTCCAGCGGAGGTCTCGGCGGGTGGGAGCCCGGGACAGCCCAGTTCCGCCTTGTCGGGAGCGCGCCACCGGAGCGAACGCCGTCCCCACCCTCCTCCTGCCGCTGGAGGGCTGATGGTTTGTCCTGGGCTGAGCCTCGGAAGGGGGCAGCGGGGTCCAGCCCCTTGCGATGTTTCTGTCTGCTTTGTAATTACTTTAGGAAGCGAGCTTGAGGCTTCGTTTGTGTTACGAAGTAATGCAGTAAGCCCTGGCCTCGTAATAATGCAAGCTTAAATCCTAAGAGATGGGCTTGCAAGTGGTGAGAGAAATAACGAAGGGAAGCGTTTTGTACGTACTGGACACTACAGACCAACCTGTTCTGAATTAAATGTGCAACCCGAAATCAGGAGGGGGAATGGAGCTTGCGTTCCCACAAGCGCTTTTAGTTTCTAGTTTTCACTTACTGGATTCCACCTTCCTCGCTCTTATGGAAATGAAGTCTCCCTCTGTACTTTAATACACTTTCTTCCTGGTCAGTGCTTAAAGCTAACCCAGGCCCCCTGACTTGGGGTATTTTTCTGTGCACTGCGCTACTGTTGTTTTTGAG
This sequence comes from Pachyuromys duprasi, assembly GCA_028658305.1. NCBI lineage: Eukaryota > Metazoa > Chordata > Mammalia > Rodentia > Muridae > Pachyuromys > Pachyuromys duprasi. The sequence goes on along the minus strand of CM053764.1, from coordinate 106,605,977 downwards.
ACAAGCTGTTTTCTGCAACTGCTTAAATAAAGTTTGATTTACTTTTTAAGTAGCTTAGATTATTCTGGGTTTCGGTAGTAAATCAAAACCAGCCTGACTAGTCTGTCAGGTTGAGATAATAATCCACGGGAGATCCCGGAAGGGAACTGTCGAACAGTTCCTTCACTAGAGCAGCAGCAACCTTTCACATTTCTTCACGCTCACTGATGGATGCTGTGGGCATACCTGGCTTGAGCGTTACGTGTAAATCCTAAACTCTGATTCCAACAGGACAAAAGGCAAAAGCCTCTTATCCAGAACTGTTCTAATGGAAGAGAACATTTCGCACTTTTGAAGTTAACGAAACTAATTTGTTTTGGAAACGGGAATTTTTACTACTTAGCACAGAAAAAGATTCTTAAAATATAAATTCAGTTGTTTTATTTTGTGTAAATCAGATTAGCCAAGACAAAGAATTACAAACTATAATAAGCACTTGAGCATTGCTTCTTTTTATTTTAAACATTTTTCTTGTTCTCAGTTGTTTGTAGATGTGTGTGTGTGTGTACAGGTGGGTGTGTGCACAATAGTGCCTTGTCAGCCTAGGCCAGAGGTGTCAGGTTCCCTGGAGTTGGAGTTAAAGATTGTTGTGAGTTGCCAGGTAGGTGCTGGGTCTTCTAGAAGAGGGAGCTAGTGCTCTTATCTGATGAGCCAGCCCTCCTCCTTCCCATTTTGAGACAGGGTCTCTCTGTGTGGCCCTGGCTGTCCTAGAACTCGCTGTACAGACCAGGCTGGCTTGGAACTCACAGTGATCCACCTGCCTCTGCCTCCCAGTGCTGGGGTTAAAGATGTACATACCTAGCCTTTTATTTCTGACACAGAGGAAAACAGAACTTGTAAAGTCTTTTCTCTGGTTTGGCCAAGTGTTTTGGTAGAATACTGTGCTGGTTAGTTTTCTTGTCAGCTCATCACAGGCCTGGGACTCCTGGGAAGAGGGAACTTAAACTAAGAAAAGGCCCCATCAGGTTATTCTGTAGTCAAGTCTCATGGGCATGTTCTGGATTAATAATGATTGACGTGGGAGGGCCCAGCCCCCGGACAACTGGTCCTTGGCTGTTTGAAATAGCAAGTTCAGAGACCCATGGGAGCAAACCAGAAGGCAGCCCACCTCCATGGTCTCTGCTTAGTTCCTGCCTTACGGGTTCCTGTCATGAGTTCCTGCCCTGACTTCCTTTCATGACGGATTATAAACTGTATGCTGAAATAAAACCCTTTTCTCCCCAAGTATGACATACGAATCTGATCTCAGTGTAAAATCACCCGGACAGTAGATCGCAGGAGGAGGCTCAGCAGTTGACAGCACACACTGATCTTCCAGAACACCTATTCGCTCTTCACACAGCTCACAACTGCCTAACTTCAGCTGCACAAGGTTCAGTGCCATCTTCTGGCCTTGGCAGACACTGGCAGCCATGTGCCCAACTGCACACAGACACATATGTGCATGTTAAAATCAATCCTTTAGAAAGGACCATTTGCTTCTTTCCCTCCCACTTCCTCACCCTTTCCCCGAGATGCTCATTGTTAACTGTGTGCGCATTTTAGACCCTTTCCCGGTACTGATACAGTGATGTGTGTGCACACATATAGAGAGCACATCTTGTTGGAGAATTTCATTCTGTGTAATACACTGCAAACTCCTTTTTACCCATCAGCTCTGTCTTAGTGTTCCATGGTAATATATGTAGTTCTACCTTGTCATTCTTTTAACTTTGGCATGTGCACTCTACTATAGATATATTTTATTTAACTACCCCAGATTATACATCTAGATTATTCCAAACTTTTCTGTAATTCTATAATAGCTATAATATAAATATGTATATATATGCACCCACATATATGCATATATGTGTTACAGAATTATATGCATTATATATATAGCTTATCTTTATGGGATATATATAGCATTGTTTTTTAATTTGTGGTAAACCTCATTCTAAATGTTTAATAATTTCATATTGTATGCTTATTGAGTAAGGCAATCTGGAATAATATGATATTGATATTTTGTATTGATCTTATCGTTTTAGATAAAATTTGATGCTGGGACTCTTCTTCTTAGTACACACCGGCTGATTTGGAGAGACCAGAAAAATAATGTAAGAGGCGTTTAGCATCTGATCTGGGGTTTATGTAATTATGTGTGCATTGGAGTATGACTTGAAACTGAGTGCCTGCTTCATCGCTGAATTGCACCCTCAGCTACCCCCATTCAGGGATTTAAGTTTGCTTTTTCCTGTTTGTTTTTATTTCAGACAGGGTCTTACCAGTTACCCTAGTCTGTCCTTGAACTTGCTATATAGACTAGTCTGGCCTCAAACTCAAAGCGATCTACTTGCCTCTATCTCCTGTGCGCAGTGATGCTTAGTCCTTATGATTTCAAATACCAGTGAGTCACTCCTACAGCCTGCCTCAAGGTGGAGAAGAAGTTCTTAACCTCAGCTGTGAGGGGAGCCTTAAAAAGACAGTATGCTCTCTTCTGAACAACCTGTTCTACCAGGCTGCTGGGAAGCAGGATCAGCCTGCCATGTGTGGAAGCAGGAGCAGTCTGCCTATCTGCTGAGAAAGTCCTCCCCCTCCCCCCCCCCACCATGCCACTAAGGAAAAGACTCCTCACCCTGATTTTGTAGTTGCTCTGTAGAGTGTGTGTGGGGGGGTGTACAGTGCCGATATCTTTATTCCAAAGAGTTTTAACAGTTACAGCTGTCAGCAGGATAAGCTATCCAGTCTAGAATCTTACTTTCCTAATCATTCCCCACCCCCAGCTGTGAAGTTCAACTTAGTTCTGATGCTGGAGCTCGGCCTCAGGCCGGGAGCACTAGGCCTCAGGCCGGGAGCACTAGGCCTCAGGCCGGGAGCACTAGGCCTCAGGCCGGGAGCACTAGGCCTCAGGCCGGGAGCACTAAGCTCATGTTTTCACTTCTTCCCAGTTTCCAGGAACTTTTTTTAATAAATATTTTCTTTATGTGTTATGGGTTTTGACAATATATGTCTGTGCACCACTTGTATGCAGTACCCACAGAGGTCATAAGAGGTCTCCCATCTCCTGAAACAGGAGTTACAGATGGTTGTGAACTGTCAGATGGGTGCTGGGACTTGAACCTGGGTCCCCTGAAAGAGCAGCCCGTGCTCTTAACCTCTAAACCATCTCTCCAGTTCCTCACCATGAATGTTTAGTACCAAGATGAATTGTAAACTATAATGTATTCTTTAGAAGAGTGCTAACTATTGCAATATCTGACTTTTTGTCCTATAAGAACCACGTGTCATTATTTTAAAATGATCTGCTGAGGACAAATCTTAAGATGATAAGGTGCCCTGAAGCTAGATCTTGATGAATTTATTTTGGTGTAACCCTTCAATTACCATATAAAGAGGTTATTTAGGCAGGGAAGGGGAGAGAAGTTTGCAGGGGAGATGGATGTTAGTGATGTATACACATATGGTAATGCTAAGGTGAAACCCACTGGGACCACTAAGGTGGCTCAGCAGTAAAGATGCTTGCCTCCAGAACTAAGGATTTGACTTCTATCCCCAGATAATGCCTGGTAGAACGAGAGAACTGATGTTTGCAGTTTTGACCTCCATACATGCACCACAGGGCTGCAGCATGCTTGTGCACACATAAGCAAAATAAATTATAAAAACTGGAAACCTATTAACGTGTACAATTCATATATATTAATAAAAAGAAGCCAGTTTTGAATTCTTAGACCTATTATATACCAGTCATATATAATGCATTAAATTAAATTAAGTTTTCCTGTGTTGCCTTGCCTACCCTTGAACTCAACTCATCCTTTTTACCCTCCCAAATCGCTGGGATCATAGGCATGTACTGAGCCACATGTATTATAAAATACTTAAAACTCACACTTAGTAACAACAAAGCTACATTAGCATTTCCTCTTAAAATGTATATACATGTGTGTATATCTGTAAAAAAGGCAGAAAAATCACCCACATAAAATACATTTCTTATTACCGTTTTTGATTTATTTGGTTTTGTTTTATATAAGAAATATTACATGAAAATTTTTCATGTAAATTCATTTTAATTCGAGGCTTGAACATTACCAATGGTGAATTGCTTTACATTGGATATAAATCATATTTTACAAAAAAGATATTCAAAAATTTTCATAAATCTTGCTTGAAAAAATATACCAACTATAAAAACAAAGATAGTTACAACTGTTTTATTTTACTAAGGATGATTTGTTATTGGTTTATTTATGTACACATCTGTGCTCTCATGTGTATCTGCATGCAAGTGTCTGGGGAGGGCAGAAGGGGGCATCAGATTCCCTGGAACTGGAGTAGCAGGTGGTTTTAAGTTTTTCAGCGTGGGTGCTGGGAACCAAACACTGGTCTTCTGCAAGAGCAGCAAATGCTCTTCACTGCTAAGCCATCTCTGCAACCACATTTGTTTTTGCTTTTTGAGACAGAGTCTTGCTGTAGAGTCAGGCTGGTCTGAGGTTAGAGATGTACTACCACCTGATTTAGTCACATTTTGTGTGTGTGAATGTATGTGTGAGAGAGAGTGGGTCCTGGGGACTCAACTTGGGTTTAGGCTTTGGAGCGGACACCTTTACCCACTGAGCCCCAGTGCCGGTCCTGAGCCATCTTGCCTTTAAAATTCCTCCGATGCACCAAAATGCATGGACTTTTATTTAAATTCTCCATAAGTTTATCACAGTAATTGGAAGCATAGCGCGGTCCTCCCGCCCAGGCAGAGAGGGAGCAGTTTCTTCTCTTTTTCTTTTTAAATATTATTATTGTTTACAATTTATTTACTTTGTATCCTGGCTGTAGCCCCCTCCCTCATCTCCTCCCCATTCCACCCTCCCTCTAGCTCTCCCCCCATGCCCCTCCTCTAGTCCAGTGCTAGGGGAGGCCCTCCTCCCCTTCCCTCTGATCCTAGCCTATCAGGTCTCATCAGGACTGTCTGGATCCTTTTTCTCTGTGGCCCAGGAAGGCCACAGGCAACCACGTTCATGCCAGTGACTGCTGCTGCTTCCCTTACTAGGGAATCTCCAAGGAGACTGAGTTGTCCATGGGCTACATCTGAGCAGGGGGTCTAGGTTTTCTCTGTGCATGGTCCTTGGTTGATTCATCAGTCTCTGCAGAAACCCCTGGGCCCACATATTTTGGTTCTGTTGCTCTCCTTGTGGATATCCTGTCCCCTCCAGGTCTTTATATCTCCCTTTCTTCCAGAGGATTCCCTGCACTCTGCCCAAAGTTTGTCTTGAGTCTCAGTATCTGCTTCGATACCCTGATGGGTAGAGTCTTTCAGAGTCCCTCTGTGGAAGGCTCCTGTGCTATTCCCTGTCTTCTCCTACTTCCGATGTCTATACTGTCTTTCCTTCTGAATGAGGAGTAAGCCTCTTCCCTAGGATCTTCCTTGTTGTTTAGCTTCTTTAGGACTATAGATTTTAGTATGTTTATCCTATATCATATGCCTAATATCTGCTTATTAGTGAGTATATACCATATGTGTCTTTCTGCTTTTGGGTTACCTCACTCAGGATGATCTTTTCTCGTTCCCACCATTTGTCTGCAATTTTCACGATTTCCTTGTTTTTAATTGCTGAGTAGTATTGCATTGTGTAAATGTACCACATTTACTATATCCATTCCTTCATTGAGGGACATCTAGGTTGTTTCCAGATTCTGGCTATTATGAATAGAGCTTCTATGAACATAGTTGAGCAAAATACCGCACTGTTGATTTTAAGTACCTCACAGGAGACCAGGAGACGAGCACTCCAGGGCCGTTGGATTCCTCCTTCTGACCTATGTAATGGAGCTCTTTCTCTGTTGGTTTCCTCTTAGGAGTGCTGTATGGCCATTCCCCTGTCCCAGATTGTGTTCATTGAGGAGCAGGCAGCTGGAATCGGGAAGAGGTGAGGTCTAACCTTTATCCACGAAAGCCATTTCTTGTCGCACTACTCTCAAGAGGTTCTTTAAGGTTATTTTTCTACCTTCCATTCATTCCTAAGGTCTGAACAAAGTGGTAAGGCCTGCTGTAGTATCCTTAGGTCATAATAAACGATGTGGCCCTGCACTTACCGTGTGTGTTATCTCACACACACACGCACACGTACGCACAAAGTCTTTTCTGTGTGTGCCTGTTATTCAGCATTTAAACTCCAGCAGGCCTCATCTGTGAGAAAGAGCTATTGATATTGTTAATCTCTTGATATTGGTAGCTGTTCCATAGGGTTATCGTTCCATGCTGGTCATTGTATGGTTCATAGGTATCAAAGCTGGGTAGGACTATGGTTGCTTCCTTAGTATGTCCCCCTCTGGTACCATGAAAGCTAGTTCTCAAAAAGGCTTTAAAGTCAGCACCATCTTAGATCCTCCACATGGTGTCTGACATGCATGGTGTCTTCAGCAATAGGGATTTTCCTCCTTAAAGGAGTAAAACTAAGGGACACAACTAAGGGCAACCGCAATCCCCTATGCTGTTCAGGGAGTCTGTTACACAGCCCCAACCAACATCCCAAAACATGCCTTCTCGTGCCTGGTGTTGGGGGTTTTGTTAGATAGTCTATGTCTCTGGAGGGAAGTATTGTCAGCCATAGGAGAATATTTTATTGAAAGTGTGTGCGCGCGTGCGCATGTACATTGCAAGTAAGTTTAGCTAGCTAGATAACCATACAATTTCCTTGTGACTTTTCAGACGTCCTTACTGTTACTTTTGCCATCCTCCCTCTTTTACTTATCTCCCTCCACCTCCCTAGCTAAAGCCACCTGCCCCCATTTGTCCCTTTCCCCCTTCAAATCTGTCGTACCCTGCTACTCAAATACCTTCTCAATTTCTCCTCCCCGCCACTTTGGTCTCTCATACTTTCCTGGTTTCTGCAGTTGCTACAGGATTGTGTCATTACACTGAAGAACCTGAAGAAGTTAAGAGCTTCAGAAGAGAGAGAGCATGGGATGCTTGTATATCTGGGTCTGAGTTACCTCAGACAATATGAGATTTTTCTAGTTCCAAACACTTACCTGCAAAGTTCATGATTTAATTTATGTTTATAGTTACATGTATTCCACAGTGTATATGTGCCATATTTTCATTATCATTTCATTTATTGAAGGACATTTAGTTTCCATTTTCTAGCTATTGTGAATAGAGCAGCCATGGACATGGCTGAGCAAGAACCTGTGGAATAGGATGTCAGTCCTGTGCACATAAGCCAAGGAGTGGAATAGCTGGGTCATGTGGTAGATTTGTTTTTTAGGGTTTCCACCCTGATTTCCAGAGTGGCTGCACCAGACTGCAATCCTGTCAACAGTGAATGACAGTCCCTTTTCCCCATATCCTCTCCAGTGTTAGTTGTCAGTTGTTTTGTTGATCTTTGCCATTGTGAATGGAGTAAGATGAAATCTCAAAGTTGTTCTGGTCGCAATTCCCTAATTGCTAGGGAAAATGAACATTTTGGGGGATATTTCTTGAACGTTTTATTTTCTTCTCTTGAAACCCTGTTCAGATTCCAAGTTCGTTTTTGAATGGGCCATTTGTCATTTTGATTCATTGTTTTTTGGGGGAGGGCTCTTTTTAAAATTTTTTATTTATTTATTACAATGTATTCACTTTATATCCTGGCTGTGGCCCCCTCCCTTGTCTCCTCCCAATCCCACTCTTCCTCTTCTCCCCCTATGCTTCTCCCCTAGTCCACTGATAGGGGAGGTTCTCCTCCCCTTCTATCTGACCCTAGCCTATCAGCTCTCATCAGGACTGGCTACACCTTCTTTGTCTGTGGCCTGGTAAGGCTCTCCACCCCTCTAGGAGTAGGTGATCAGTGAGTCTGCCACTGAGTTCATGCCAACGACAGTCCCTGCTCCCCTTACTAGGGAACCCACTTGGAGATTGAGTCTATGGGCTACTTCTGAGCAGGGGTTTTAGGTCCTCTTCATGCATGGTCCTTGGTTGGGGTATCAGTCTCTGCAGGGTCCCCAGGACCCAATTTTTTTTTGAGTTCTCTGTACATTGTGGATAGATTCTCTGTCATTCCGTGGGCTTCCTGTTCTCATGATTGAGTGATTCTTTAGCCATGCAGAAACTTTTTAGTTGTCAGTTGTTGGCCTTGATTCCTGGCAAATGAAGTCCTATTCAGAAAGTCCTTCCATACCCTATATCATGGCAGGCACTATGTTTTCTTGTAGCAGTTTCAGTGTTTCAGGGTTAGGTCTTGATCCATTCATACACAGGGATAGATATGGGTCTAATTTCATTCTTTTGCATGTGGACATTCATGTTTTCCAACACTATTTACTTAAGATGTTTTCTTTTCTCCAACTTAAAATGTCTTGTTTGTTTGTTTTTTACCTCTTTGTCAAATAATAAATTGCTGAAGTTTTGTGTACTGATGTTTGGGTCTTCAGTTTTGTTCTGTTGGCCTACATATCTGTTTTTGTGTGTACCTGTTTCTTTTGCTCAATATTGTTTTGACTATCAGTTCTTTTGTGATTCCATATACATTTTTGGATAGTTTGGTTTTGGTTTTTTTTTTTTTTTTTTGGCGGGGGTGTTTTCTTTCAGTGAAGAGTAAGATAGGGATTTTGACTGGGATTTTGTTGAATTTGTCAATAGCTTTTGGTAAGATGGTTGCTTTCATAGTGTTACTCCTACCAGTCTGTGAGCATGCGTTTTCTTTCCTTTTTCTAGTGTCTAGATGTGGAGATTGGGGCAGGGTGCATGGAGAGGAGGATCAGGTGGACCAGGCTGGACCATGAGGTGTGTCTGGCAGTACATTTAATGCTGTGCACAAACATGGCCAGGTCTCCCCAGTCGGCAGTATTTTGAGAGTTGTTTTTACTGTTGAGTCTTCCAGATCATTGTGACCTGAGTGGCCATTTCCAACAAATGACACTGTAGAATGTTAGCTTTGGATGGGTTTTTATAAAATATCAATTGGTCCGTTTTATATATAACTGCTCACATGTAAGTAAGTAAGGTAGGATGCTTTGGCAGAAGTCAGAGCTCCCTAACCTCAGGTGACAGCTCTGTGGGTGGGAAGCTTACTTATAAGCCTCTCAAAATGTTAATAACTTATTTTGAATTCATTTCTAAAACCATACTTTTATTTTATCTATATAGCCAATGACGTTTAGTTCATATTTTGTAAAGTTTTATTTTTGTAGACTTTAATGATCGTGAATATAAATTAGAAAAAGAATGTCTTTTAGGAAATTCTTTGTTTTTATACGAATATAAGATTCATTTGAAATATAAAAGAAGTTTAAAAACAGTGCTTGTTGTAATGGAACACACTTTTACTTTTAGCATGTGGGAGGCAAAGGCAGTTGGATCTCTGTATTGGAAGCTAGCCTGGTCTACATTGCCAGAGCTACATAGTGAGATCCTGCGCCACAACAATACATAAATAAGTAAATGAGAAGTTACAAAAGCAAAATTAGTGGTTTTAAGACAGTCAAAATATTTGCTGTTTCATCAGTGCCAAAATCGTGGTTCATCTGCACCCACCTCCTCCTAACAAAGAGCCAGGTCCGTTCCAGAGCAGTAAGAACTCCTACATCAAACTGTCCTTCAAAGAGCATGGCCAGATTGAGGTAAGCTTCTCTCACAGGACAGCCGGATTCGAAAAGCCTGTGTTGTACTTTAATATGGTAGAAGACAGTATTATGAAGCATACCAGGTTTTTAACCACATAAAAGCCAAAAAAAAAAACAAAGAACCTTTTTGTGTTTTGAGACTTATCAAAAAGTGACAAGCAGGAGGATGTGGCTACATGGCCACATAAATATTTGAAGCTAGAAGCCTGCCGTGGGATGGGCCTACATGGCTCGGGAAACTTTTAGTGGTCACTTGATGTACACGTCAGGGGAAGGTGTTAAACGGATCTGTCTGAAAGCTCGCCGGCAGCCACCTGATCTTGGCTAGCACCATTCGGAGAATAACTCAAGCAGGGGCCCTCGAGGTTCAGAGGACCTGATTAGGCAGCTGCTGGACACATGTGCAGGTGTAGTCCTGTCCTTGTCAGCCACTGTCTCCCAGGGCGCTGCGCTGCTGCTCCTCACATGGCACTCTTAGCCACACACTCCAGCTGGCTTTGCCAAAGGTGTTTCCACTGCAGTCAGAAAACACATTTGATTCTTTCTTCTCTTTGTGAGCCTAGCCACATTCTGTCCCTGATTTTGCTTTTGTTTTATTTTTGCTTTTTGAAACAGTATTATGTGGCCCATAGTGGCCTTGAATTTGGTTTATGAATGAGAGAAGCCTAGAACTGATTCTCCTCCTGGGATCTGAGTCATGTGCTACTGCATCTGGCTTCTCCCTGGTTTTTACCTGATAGTCTAACTAGACAAATTATTCTCTACTGCTTTTGTATATTTACATACATAATTGGGGGGGGTGAGGGCATTCACATGTCACTCATCTGTGGTGTGCACTCCGCTGTATGTAGAAGGTCAGTTCCTGTGTGTGTGTTTTATTTCCTCGTGCTTGCTGAAGCTGATCTGAGAAAGCAGCTTTTGGCTTCCTTTGATGTCCAAGGAGTGTAGTCTGTTACTGATGACTGGAGAGAACGTTATACTAAAGAAGTGTCTTAGCAATATGTATGTGATGGCAGCCACTGGGCTGACTCAAAGGTTTGCACATACATTGCAGTTTTTCAGACGTTTATCAGAGGAAATGACACAGAGAAGATGGGAGAACGTGCCAGTTTCTCAGTCATTACAAACAAATAAAGGACCCCAGGTATTTGTAAAAGCTATTTGTAAATGCTGTATCTTCCTTTTTGTTTGTGTTGTTAAGGCAGGGTGACCAAGAGCTTGTGCATAGCCCCGGTGGCCTCAGTCTTGAAGTGATGCTTCTGCCCGAGCCTACCAAGTACCAGTATGACAACTGTGAGCCACAGGCCCAGCTGATATACTGCTCTCATCTCTGTATTTATGTGCCCTTTCAGAAGACTCTGGCTTGTGGTAGTGCAGACCTTTAATCCCAGTATTTTGGAAGCAGAGGCAGGAAGGTATCTCTGGTTTCAAGGCTGGTCTGGTCTACATAGTGAATTTCAGCACAGCCAGGGCTACATAGAGAGACTCTTGTCTCAAAAAAAAAAGCAAAAACAAAACAAAACAATAAACAGAAGGAGGAGGAGGAAGAACTCTCTGTGATCACAAACTTGTCAAAAATAAAACAGTCGAGTTCTAATTTTTTTAAAATGAATTGTGGCTGAATCAATCACTCAGCTATGGACAGGCATTCAGGTGTGAGAAAAATAGCTTAGCAGCTTCTCAAGTATAAGAATTTTAGGTACAGTTTTTTTATATATTTGATAAGTTATTAAATATCTAATATATGATAGATCTCCAAAGAATCAAAAATGAATAAGAAATTGAATTATACCCAAAATACAGAGATAATCACTCATGCCGTTGATTGTATGTCATTTTTTCCTTTAATAGTTGAAGGTCATTATGTGCAGCTAGAAAGAGACAAATGTTTTGAAAGGAAGCTAGATGTGATTGTATGCTATATTCTTTGTGGGTTCTTTCCCGCCTTTGAAAACTCAGTGTAGTTTACAAAAGGTTTTGTTTCCTTCCTGTTTTCTATATTTTATGAGCTACTTACTTTTTCTATGGTTTTCCCCCCAGCCAGGAAGAGTAAGAGCTGTAGGAATTGTAGGCATTGAGAGGAAACTGGAAGAAAAAAGAAAAGAAACCGACAAAAACATTTCTGAGGTAATCCCTAAACATCCTTTTACAGCCTTGACTAGTTCCTTTCTGTAATTTGAAATGTATTTAGTTTGCCTAAAACTCTGTAGTCTGTTTCCTATAACAGATCTACCTCACCTTGGCGTATTTTAATATTGTTTTTTTCTTTGTATTCATACTTACAGAGAGGGTTTGGAATAGTGAGATGTTTTGTGTTGCTTGTATTTTTTTCTTGAAGTTTGTTGTGATGTTCAAAATAAATTATTCTATTTCAAGAAATAAATTATTTCCATCTTTATGGATTCTCAGACCTCAAAGAATTCTCCATAGATACTGTGCAGACACTGATTTATTTAGGAAGTTCTTGTTCTCCACACCGTGAACCTACACAAGGACCAGGTAGGCAGGCGCTCGGCTGTCACTGCCATGTGACATATGTAAAGAGAAAAGTCAGCATCCTGGCGGGACCCGTGCCAGGCTGGGGTCAAGGAAGGCCTGTTCACAGCAGGAAGAGGGAGTCCAGGGCCAGAGGAGTAGGTATTGGCAACACCAACAGGGAAACGTGAGGTCTGGGTAGAAGGAATGGCATGTACAAAGCCACAGAATCACCAATGCTGAAGCAGGAAAGTCAGACGTGTGTGAGTTGTTCCTGAAATGAATAACCAGGGTGGTGGCTGGTAGTCACTGTGGACCAGCACAAGTGCCCTTTCCACACAATTGCAGTTGTTGTGGTGTAAAGACAGAATGTTCCGTAAACAGGAGGACATAGTAATAAGATGGGCATGTGCATTCCCTGTCTTTAATTTTTATTTAACATGCCATCCCACAGTTTTTTTATAGCTTACTGTTTCTATAGTTTATAATAATAATAGAAATAATTATTAATAATACAATTATGAAATAATTAATATAATAATAATAGAAATAATTGTTTGTGCTTGGTAATTACCTAAAATATTTATGTACTCTGTGTACACTCAGTATTTTAGTATTTTCTGTATGAAAATATACAGTAGTGATTTCTTATACTGTTTTTGCTTACACAAGTAAAAAAGTCTATTAACAGTTTATGTAGTCAGTGTAAAAATCCAAGTTTGCACAGTGAATCTTTGTTCTGGCTTTGAAAACTAGGTTGATGTGTGATTTAAATGGTAGAATTGACTCCGTTTCCCAGCTGGTGCCCGGAGCCTCCCATAAAGGGCTTCCTGCATCTGCTGGCCCTTACTGATAAGAACCTGGTGTCTAAGCCTTTGTTTATCTGAGGAAATTCCTGTGAGGTGTGTGCACGTTCCCTTTGTTTTCAGTGTTAGCTTAGAGAGCTGCTTATAAGGATCTTACATGACTATTCTTACACTATTCTTTGAGCAAAAGAAAAAAAATTTGCATGTGGGGGTGCTTTCCTGTAGATTGGCATAGCTGAGGAAAGCCGCAATTGCTTATGTCAGAGCACTGTGTGGATTGATTTTTCACTTAATGACAAGCTGCTTGATTGTGCACACCACTTAGCTGAGAAATTCTACAGTATATTTTCAATACCCTGAGATAATTCATTAGAAACATATCTGACTCAGTTTGAAGAAGCCCCTGAGGTAGCTGTTTGCTGAAGTGATTTAATCTGTGTAGGTGGCATTTGGATGCTTTGTGTGCAGTGGCCCCTGTATACAAGACTGTAAGTGTCTTGGTTTGACATTCAGAGGCTAAGGCTCACTCAAGTCACACTTGCATTTCAACCAAGAAAGTTTTCCTGCAGCTAGGTAAGCTGGAAAGCTTTTTATAGTCTTTGATTTTTAATCTCCCAGCAGGAAAAACAGCAGTGGCTTTTTTTTTTACTTTGTGTGTGTCTGCGTCTTTATGAGTGTGTGTTAGTTAGTGATGGTACAACCCAGCTCTCCACAAATACCAGAAAAGCATTCTGTCACTGAACCACATCCCAGATCCAAATTTTTTTATATGTGTCCAAGAACAGTAAATACTAATCTATGAAAAATTTGGTTGTAGTTTAAGGACGTTTACAGTTTCTTTTTTTCATTTTTCAAGACAGGGTTTCTCTGAGTAGCCTTGGCTGTCCTGGACTCACTTTGTAGACCAGGCTGGCCTCGAACTCACAGAGATCCACCTACCTCTTCTTCCTGGAGTGCCAGGATTACAGGTGTGCGCTACAGTTTCTTAAAGTTGATTCTTAAAATGAGGTAGATGTGTTGCTTATACAGTTAATAATAAACTGATATCTGTAAGAAAATTTTTTATTTGTATCATTACTGTAAAACATTTTAATTCTTTGAAAATATTATGATGCAAACTTATTAACTCATTTCAGGCCTTTGAAGACCTGAGCAAGCTAATGATCAAGGTATGTGTCCTCTACTCACATTTAGTCATGGTGATCTTGAAAGCATATTTTTCAAGGAGCTTTGTCTTTTCAGGCTAAGGAAATGGTGGAGTTATCAAAATCAATTGCTAATAAGATTAAAGAGAAGCAAGGTGATGTCACAGAAGATGAGGTGAGGAAGCTTCTTTCTTTTAAAGTGTTAGACATCAGATAGAATGCAGTGATGGCCTTGTGGTTGGCCAGTTCTCTCCCTCCCACTGAGTTTTGCCATCCAAAGATTTTTTTGTTTTTCATTTTGCTTTTTTGTTTGTTCTTATTGCATTTATTTATTTACTGGGGCAAGCCATGTGTATGGTGGTCAGAGGACAACTTAGAAGAATTGGTTCTCATCATTACACGATGGAGGTCAGGTGCTCAGATTTGGTGGCAAACACAGTTGCCACTGAGCTACCTCAGCAGCCCTGCTTTCTTAATGTAATGTTTTTTTTTTCTTGCATGTGAAAATGCTAAGGAAATACTAGATCATATTCTTTTTTTGATAGTTCAAGATTATGTCAGTGCCTTTTTTACAGTGTAGAAAATAAAGCTATTGAAATGTGTAAAGAGTAGTTGTTTCATACATATCTGTGTTTGATGTGTGCTTTATTAGGTTTGGGTATAATCTGGTCATATCCATTTTTTTCTTTGTAAGTTTTTAGTTTTAGCATTTGGTTAGTATTTAAAGTAGCAAAATTATTTCCTAAATTTTCTCTCATAGAAAACTTTGAAAATAAACAGTATGATGGACTGGGATAGAAAGAAAGAGAATAACTAGATTTCTTCAAGGAACAACTAAGACTTGTAGCTCACAGCATGGAAACACAATAGAAGACATGGTTATATAGAGAAATAATTAAACAACATTGAGTTTATGATGAAGAATTTCAAATGTTGTGAGAAGTGACTAATTTTGCAGTCTATTGATGCACTTTTTCCCTCTCTTATAGACCATCAGGTTTAAGTCCTACTTGCTGAGTATGGGAATAGCCAACCCTGTTACCAGGGAAACGTATGGCTCAGGCACACAGTACCACATGCAGTTAGCCAAACAGCTGGCTGGAATATTACAGGCCCCTTTAGAGGTAGGTAAACCCCAGTATACTTTCAAAACTGTGCCCAGTTATTTTCATGTCATCAGAAAGCTCACGAGCCTGTTTTTTCATGGTGTGGCTAACATTAAATGACACGTTTTTTTTTTTCTCCAGGAATATTAAATTAGTTTAGTATACTTATTAATTAGCTTTTGAATGTAATCTTCAAAATTGCTTTCAGTTTCCGTTTCAGATGTTTATACTTTTTAAAAAAAGATTTATTTATTTATTTTACATATGTGAGTACTCTATCTGCATGTATACCTATATGTCAGAAGAGGGTATCAGATTCCAGTATAGATGGTTGTGAGCCATCGTGTGGTTGCTGGGAATTGAACTCAGGACCTTTGGAAGAACAAATAGTGCTCTTAACTAATGAGCCATCTCTCCAGCTGTTTATACCTTTTAAAAGTCTGTTTGATGAGTTTTTCTGTTTTCAAAAGATCTTTCTCTGTATGAATAATTTTCTCTCTAGTCTGTTTTTTGTTTGTTTTTGAGACATGCTCTCATTTTTATAGCCTAGGCTGGCCTTGAGCTCACCATTCTCCTATCTCTGCCTCTCCAAGGACTGAGACTGTATACATGAAGTACCGTATCTGGCTATATCTAGTCTCGTTTTGTCTGTCTCTTTAAGAGAGGATCCTTCTACGTATCCCTCCCTGGCTGTCATGGAGCTCACCCTGGCTGTCACTGGAGACATCTGCTTGCCTCTACTTCCTGAGTGTTGGGGTTAAAGGCTTGCTCCATCCCATAGTGCCTGGCCCCATATCTAGTCTGTATAGTGTGCTGCTAATAGTTCTGGAGTATACTTTGCTAAAGCACTTTTAAGATGTGTTTAAATATAAGCCAAAAATAATCAGCATGGCAAGTCCCTATGTGCCCATCATCTAGCTTCATCTGTAAATCATCCTCTGCTTAGAGCTATTTTAAAGCAAAGCCCATGACGTCCTATATGTGAATATTCTCATACCTATAGTGATAGAGGACCCCTTTAACATAGCTGTGACATCACTTCTCACTTAAAACACTAGAAATCTCTGATGTTAAAGTTCTTCTCAGTGTTCCCTTGCTCTTACAGTTTACTTTCCCGCATCCAGATACACTACATTACAATTACAATTACATTACGATTCACTATTTCTCAAATTTCTTTCTCCCTCTTTTTATGGTGGTTGTTTTGGTTTGGTTTTATTTTTTTGTGCTGATGGTCAAACACAGGACCTTGTATATCTTAGGCAGCTGCAGCCCGCCCTGGCCCCATGTTTATTTATTTTTACAAATTTTAATTTCTACCTATTTTTGAAGAAACTGGTAGTTTATCCTACAAGGTATAGTTTGACTGACTATGTAGTGTTAAGATGCTTGCCATCCTATGTGTTCCCTGTAAACTATTGTAAATGGAAATTTTTTAATGACAAGAACATTTTATAAGGGGTGTTGTACATTTCTATCAGTAGGTATGTAGTATCTATCTGTACATTTAAAAGTGTATTTGTATACACATGTACATATACATATATAGATAGATAGATAGAGAGTAGCCATTGACAGTCATTACTTAGATATGTTATTCCATTAGTACTTGCAAAATTATGGTATCACTTAATTCTATACTTCTTTTACTAACTGAAATGACTTAAAACATTAAATGCACATTAAAATGTGTTAGCATTTAATGACCCTTCCTTTGAGAAGCTTCAAGATGCCAGGCCACACGGCCTCCAGTGCCTTTGGCCTTCTTCTCAGCTCTCCTGCTGAAGAACCAGGGAGGGTCTCCAAAACTCCGTCCTAGCCTCCTTGCATTTGCCAGCCATGGGGGTGGCTCCAGGCTTATTTGTAGCAACATTTACCTGCATCTTTTCACTGACTGATGCCCACAGTTAATGAAGGCTGAGGATTTATTTGGCAGTGGCTCTGGGCCTCTTATCTGGTGTTGCCTCATCCTGCCCTTCCTGAGTTAAGCAGCGGGATGCTTGTCTATGCTTACCCTGTGCTGACACATGCTGCCAGTATTCCTCTGGCCTGCTGGGCGCTTCCAGTCCTCACCAGTGTGGCTGTGGCCCACGTGGCCCCTAAGTTCTCAGAGCTTTCTTAACTGGATCAATCACATGTCTGCAGCCAGAAAGACTACGCTTTCTGAAGCATGGGATGGTTCCCCTCTTTTTGTTTAGGTGATATTAAAGTCCACGTATAGACTCTGAAATACGGAGAAGTGTGTGAATAGGCTCTCTTGTGTATAAATACCACTTTTTAAAAGAAGGCAGTGTTCTAGCCTGTGATTTCACTTAGATTATGATCTCTGTTAAGAAGTGCTAATGCTCACTGTTCTCTCCTATCTCAACAGGAGCGTGGGGGAATAATGTCACTCACAGAGGTTTACTGCTTAGTCAACCGAGCCCGGGGAATGGAAGTAAGAACACACATTTAGATGCTCTTCTAGCTAAAGATTGTACTTGTAGTGAGTACATTGAGGTAGGGTGTGAACATCAAAGCTATCTTCAGAAGCAATGTGGAGAGAGCAAGAATGTCCTGCGCACTAAGACGTAGATTCTGTCCCTGGTTTTGCCAGTGCTGCTGCACAATCTTGCATGTTGCACTTCCCTGCCTTAGAGCTTAGTTTTCTCACCTTAAAAGTAAAGGTTTGACATGAGCAGTGCCTGCCAGCTCTCCTGCATTTGCACTGTTATGACTGGAAACTCCCCTGTGTAGTGTTTAACTCTTTGGCACAAACTCAACTAGACTCAGTAGTGCAGAGGCAAAGCCACCTCACTCCTTTGGCTGTGTATCACTGGGAGCTGTTCTTCATTCTCTTTGCCCAACCACACCTAGTGCATTGGCCTCTGAGATTTTTCTGGTGCTGGTGGTGTCCAGCAGTCTAGTGCAGGCTTGTACAAGCAGTCACTTCCATATGACTCACGTATATCCTTCCAACCCTCACCCAAGTCCCATGAGTGCAGCGTCATCCTATCTCCAGGATACATATATTTTATATATGTTGTCATTAGGTACACGACTGTCCATCAGGGCACAGTGCCTGTGACCTCATTTATCCTCTGTTACTCAGTGAGGTCCCTACTTTTACTATCCTCACCTTGTCCATAACTTGGTAATGAGGAAATTAAGTAATTTGGCTGAGGTCACCTAGAGACAGTGGTTTGACTGCTATTGTGCTTAGGCTTGGCTGGCTCTGGGGCCATCCCATGTGACTCAGCTCTGCTGTGTCTACCCCAGTACTGTTTTATGAAGGCTACATGATTCAAAACAAAAGCCACTAGCAGCTCTGTGAATAGTTGTGAATTATAATACAAGCATAAAGTAAACAAGGGTCAGTATCCATGTCACTCTCTCAAAAAGGTTTTGTTATTACTATTTATTACATACAGAGCTGGAGCATGAGTCCAGAGCCTTGCACCTGCTAGGTGGGGGTCCAACTGCATCACCAGTCCTTTTCCTTATTTGCTTTTTGGCAGGCCCTAGAAATTGTGCACGCGCGTGGCCTGCACTGAGCTTTTATTGGACAGTACTTCTGGAGTAATGTCTCTGGCTTCTTTTTCAGTCTTCTTGCTAAAGGACTGGATGGATAACACTTTCTTTTGCTTTATAACAAATGTTTTAAACTTTACTATGTAAAAAAACAACAACTTGGAAATAACATCACATACCAAGTCTGTGTACCTCAACAAGCTTCTTTATAGTTAGAGTTGGCATTCAAAATGGAAGCTACCAGGCTTCCACTAAATGTTACACTTACAGCATCAATACTTTATATACATATCCACCATCAAAACCAAAAGTTCCATGGCAGAATCATAACTAGAAAAGTAACTAGGTTTTTATCCTCCTTTATAACTCATGTCCATCACCTGCATTCATTTCTTCCTCATCCCCTTAGGTTTAGCTTTTCTCATTCTCCTGCCTGTTCTACAGTACTCACATGTACATTTCTCAACACACACACACACACTCTCTCTCTCTCTCGATGAGCTTCCACATATGAGAAGGAACATGTAGGGTTTTTTTTCACTTAATATTATGCATTCTAAGTGCATCCATTTTCCTGCAAAATGCTTTATTTTTCTTTAAAGCTGAGCGTATGAATATATATATATACATATATACATTTAATGAGTATATATAATAATGAATTTTTATTATTCACTCATCTGTTGATGGACAACGTTGCTGAGTCCAGTTCTTTGCTAGGGTGAATAAAGCAGCAATGAACAAGGGGGTACAAATATCTTGTGTAGGATGTGGAGCTCTCTGGGTACATGCGCAGAAGGTAGATGACTGCATTATGTGTCATCAATTTCTTATGGTTTTAGTGATTATTACAGTGTTGTAGGACCACTCTGTTGCTTTGCAGTGTAAACTGGATTTCTTTTCCTCATTAGTTGCTCTCACCAGAAGATTTAGTGAATGCGTGCAAGATGCTGGAAGCACTGAAATTACCTGTCAGGTAAAGCAATGGGCGCGGGGACTTTGCCACCTATAACCACGACTCTGGACACAGGAGACCTGGAAGTCCAGCTATGCTTACCACTGTGCATGGCAAGCCTAAAGGACGCCCTGTTGAGACTATGCTGTGTGTGACCTGAGTTCACCAGGACTGCAAGCATCTTCCGTCCTCTGGCCTTCATCCTACCAGGATGGGTGTGTCCTGGGACAGATCATTTTCAGACTCTTGTGATTTCAGAGAGGAAACTCAGACTCACCTCTGAACCTTCAGCAGTGCACATGTTGGGCTCTGAGTGCCATGTTCCTTCTCCTCAGGCTGACTGCACCTCTAACCAGAAGAATTTATCATGTAGATTGTCATTCATAGTTTTATTGTCTGTTAATTCTTAAGCTTATTAATTCTGTCATGGTTGCAAGTGGTCATTATGGCTTAAACATTGTTTGATTATCCCCAGACCCGGCCATAAAATAAAGCAAAAATTTGCTTCTCTGTGGCTGAGCATCGTAATGTATCCACACTTTATTCTTACATCTGTGTTTTTCAGACTCCGGGTTTTTGACAGTGGTGTCATGGTGATCGAACTTCAGACCCACAAGGAAGAGGAAATGGTGGCTGCAGCCCTGGAGACGGTATGTGAACCCTGTTTGCCTCAGTCCTTCAGGCTTGCCACCTAGGTCCAAATGCACAGCAACTTGAGAAGCAGGAGTTACTGTGGAATTTAGCTTTTCTGAAAGGTCATCCACAGGCTTAATGGCTTCTGAGTGACAATGATGGGTTCATTTAATCAGCAGCATAGGATAAGTTTTTTAAGTTTTTCTTCCTCTAGACATCTTTTTTATTATTATCCTTTCTGTTATTGAAATAGATTCTTATCTTATACACTTTCCCCAGCAGTTTGCCCGCCCCCCACTGCTCCCAGCTCCCCAGCATCTCCTCTCCCCTGAGACCGACTCTCCCTCATTTTTCCCTTCAGAAAAGAAGGTCTCTAGGAGACAACAACCAAAGGTGCTTGCTTTCCTGTTGAAGCTCAGGAAACAGGCTCTCATGGCACATCCTTCATGGGACCTGATTATGAGTCTGTGGGCCCCTACAAAGCGTGTGTACACAGTTTGCCACGCTCCTTTTTGGAACCCCGAGTAGCTTCTTCTAGGCTTCCATACAGTGCCTCTCACACCAGGGACATCTTCGTGTTGGGATGGAGTCCCAGTTCTCTTCAGGTGCGTCGGCTTTTATAGATTGAACAGTCTAAATTCAGTTCTGTGCGACTGGAGAGATGAGTCGGTGGTGAAGGACACTCGTTTCCACAGAGGGCCTAAGATCAGCTCCCAGAACCCTCCGTAACTCCACAACCATCCGTAACTCCAGTCCTAGGAGATCTGGCCACCTCTTTTGATCCCTGCAGGCACCAGGCACGAATGTGGTGTGCACCCATGCAGTTAAGACATTCATACACGTAACAATAAATCTAGAAATAAAAAAAATTAGTTTTATAGTGACTGTTTGGATTTTAGTAGAAAGCCCAGTAGAACATTCCCTGCATATGCTGGCTCTATATTCCCCTAAGTGCACTAAAATAGTCACGGCTGGTTTTTTTGTTGTTTGTTTTGTTTTGTTTTGTTTTGTTTTGTTTCGTCTTCTGCTGTGTGTTGCCACTAGGTTTCAGAACGGGGATCATTAACATCGGAAGAGTTTGCCAAGCTTGTGGGGATGTCTGTCCTCTTGGCTAAAGAAAGGTAAGTGTGCTCTTGCCCTTCTGTGTGTGTGTGTGTCTGCTGTGTTAATGAATGAGCTCATCACTGTGGGTTTTTCTTTTTGTTCCCAGGCTGCTTCTCGCAGAGAAGATGGGCCACCTTTGCAGAGATGACTCCGTGGAAGGCTTGCGCTTTTACCCAAACTTATTTATGACACAGAATTAAGAATTTTGTATCTGAAATATTTTGTCTATATGCTTGCATTTATGCCAAGGTCATATGACATCGTGCTAAGAGATAAACCCAAATAAACCAAGAATTTGTTAGAACTTCACAGTATAATATGAAACTCTTAATCTTTCCCCTAAAACTGTGATCTCAGAAACTTATTTAGAGTACATACAGGAAAATACAGAAAATGAATGTGAATATTCATTTAAAGTCATCCTATAGTTGTATAGAACTCTTGGAATGTAACTTGAAATGTGGTTGATTTTAATTTGATCCTTGAATTTAGGTCCTTTCAGGAAGAAGAGGTGAAGTCGCATGTTTGGGTGGCTCAGATAATCATTTTGCTGTGACTAAACTTCACCAAATTGTAGCTGTTTCTCTTTGCATCTGATGCACCCATCTTTGGAATATTCATGAAGGAATTAATAGCTACACTGTAGCTTAAGAACTGATGGCACTGAAAAAATCAAACTGCAGAATGCCAAACCAGGCTCTTCCTTGGGGGCTTTGGAGGCAGACTAACACGTGTCTACCTGACCAAATAAGATGCCTTTGAAAGAGGAGAGGCTAGGGTCTGTTCGGCTTACTTGGGGAGTGCTGGCCTAGGGTTTCAGACCTCGCACCCAAATAATGGGGGAAAGAGTGAGAAGATGTTACGCACTTATTCTCTCTAGTTTTTAAGTAATAATTTCATGACTGGCATTTTCGAATGCTGCAGCAGTATCATTTTGTTTAAGAAATGTGGATTTTGAAACAGAATTAAAGAGCGGTGTAGACACACCCAGAGCTGTAATTACAAGTCGGAGAGCTGGAGAGTTGGAAGGGCATTGACTGCATAGGACCTAAAGTGTTGTTCTGCCCAGAAGCTCAGGGTGTGAAACAGGAAATGGAAACATTAACAGATCTCCTGTCTCTTCTCACAGGGAGTCTCTACACTCAACTGGAAATATATTCCTGTCATAGTCCAGCCATATGCCTTTTTCCTATGCATGTTATCGCTGTGTGGAGAAAGCTCCTAACTAAACAAAACTGGTTAATAACACCCACAGGTTGCTGGAGCTTTTTAAGTAGGTTGCCTGACTTCGGTTGTGTAGCATGTTGACATTACCTCAAACTCAGGGAGCCCACAGGACAGAAGGCTTTCGGAGGCTGAGCTGGAAGTGTGAGGGTGGCGACAATGTCACCTTGGAAGCTCAGGGAGAGATGCCCTGGCACACTTTCTGGGGGCCTGAGGAGCCTCCTGGCTGACGTGGAGGTTACTCAGATGCCCTGCAGAAAAGTACCATGTCCTCAGCTACAAACCAGGGGACCCCACTCCTCATCCCTTCCTGGAAAGTGGCCGCCATTGCTTCTGTCCTCTGGTACTGTGACAGTGCTGTGGCCAAGGCTGCCTCCTTCGTGTTGTCTTTCAGATCTGTCACTCCCCCTCGATTGCAGTGACATCTCCCCAAATCACCTCCTTGTTTATCTCAGGTTTACTTTGGATTAAGTCCATGTTGGCTACCAAATCTTCTAGGAGTTGGGTAAACCATTTTGTCAGATTATCAGTAAGTCTCACCTCACTCTGAGTTGTACATAGTCTGTCACATGACTCTGATAGACCTACACACACACACACCACTAACATATACATACCACACTAACATACACACAGAAACACACACCACACATATCTGACTGAGGTTCTTAAAGTCAATAGGTCACTGATAATCTGTGTTACCACTTAGATTAGTTGTAAGGTTTTAGGCTGTAGGAGCTTCTGGATCTAGCCGTAATGGTTTGGATTCATCACAACAAACATGTAATACATTTGTTTATTTGGTGTAACAATAGATTAACAAAAGTGGAGCAGCCTCATTTGTCAAACGTGAAGAAAAGGTGAATAAAAGTGATGGAAATATACTTTCAAAAAGTCACATTGATTTAAAAAAAAGATTGTTTGGTTTTTATTATTTGTTTTTTAAAATCACTGTTTCCATGCCTTGGTTTATCTTTTTGGCTTTTCTTGCCAAGTGTGTTGTCTCGGTCCTTTTAGTCCAGGCTGCGTTTAAATACAAACCAGTCAAGCCCTCGGTGCAAAAATGTTCTGCTTTGGTGCTCATCACTGTAATTTTTGTCCTCCTAACTTTGTCCTTAGGAGCATGTAAATTTATGTAGAAATTAGGAATATGTAAATTTATGATAATGGAATAGTTTAGTCACTGTCAAGAAAATAATTTACATTGTATAATTGAAGTCTCTTCACAGTTAAATGAGTGCATTGGTGTATATATAGTAAAATTATTCTAAAATTTTAAACAGATTTTCTTAACTTAATGTTCTTTTTAAAATTCTCTGTAAGATACATGAAAATGATAAACATTTAGTTCTACTAAACCAGTATGAGAATTTTTCTATTTTATAATCAAGCATTGCTTATTAGTTTTCTTTGAGATTTTTATAACTTAGTTATCCTTAAAAATGTGAAATGAGTTACAAGCTTTTAAAAACTCTTGACTAAGAGCTCTCTGTGGACCACATGCTTTCAAGTGGATCTGTTACCATATATTCTTAGTTACTAGACTAAGCAGACTAGACTGTGTTCAGCATTTTCACAGGCAAGCACTTCATGGTTATGTTTTGCCCAGCAATCTCTGCATCTTCACTTTGGTACAATGGAGTCACAACTCGTTAGGTGACTAGGTTTTAAAAACTACCTAAGGTCAAAATCAAGCATGTTCAGAATGACTCTGAAAAAGTCTCTTTTAAATTGTCTTACAGAATGAATCCTAGAAAATGATACATAGGTAAGAATTTATTATGCATACAGTAAACACAGTATAATATATGGTGATGTGCATGCCAACAGTGGACTTTTAACAACACTTACACTGTTAAAACGTGTATTGCCCTTTTGGCCAATAGATAGAGTTGGATTTATGTAAATTTGTTGTTAATCCTATCTTTTATGATAGGCCTAGAGTGCAAGCTTAACAAAGACAGATTTTTCTGGCTTGTTCATGGATGTATTCCCCAGTCTTTTGCCACATAGCAATCATTCAATAAATACTGACTGAATAAATAATCTTGAGATATATAGATACTGATAGACATAGATAGATAACTACGCTACACTTTAACTCTCATCCAGTTTAGTTAAAAAGATGTTTTTTCTAGAATACATAGGTATGTAAGAAATTCTGAGAAGAATGTGTGGCCTCATTGGGAGAAAAGCCATGGAAGCAGCTGTCACTGAACGTAGAAACTGTGGCATGTACCATCATGCCTGGGTTAAATAATCTCTAATTTTTTTGTATTTTTCTTTTTTTATTAGTTCTGTGATAGTTTCATACAATATATTTTGATCATAATCACCCCCTTTTTCCCCTACCCACTCATCTTTTTGTTCTCTCTCATGAACTTGTTTCTGGCATTTGGCTTGGTCTGTCCAGACTTTCCTTACTGATTTCCACTCACCCAGAATAACCTAAATCATAGCATACCCTGCACCATCCAACCTGCCATAGAAAAACCTGTCTCCTGTATATATAGTTGTATTTTTAAAGTTTGTAGAAGTTGCTGTCTGCCCCATATATTTAAATATATTTTGCCTTCTTCTTCTAACTGCTGCGTTGAGGCCACAAGAAAATACTGAGTTTCTCTAAGTTCAAAGATCGTCAGCCATCAAAGCCTGTGTAGATTGGGTTCTAGAACCCAGGCTGGGGTGGAGAGGAAATGAGGAAAGGACACACCACACATACGTGTGCAGTGAAGCTGGAATCAGGTGGCACTCTAACCACTACCATCACAACCCATGACCTCAGCATGTTGGGAAGAGGAGTTAGCTAGTCTCCAATCTCATCTCTGCATGTGAAGTCTCAGGCCGCAGCTGCTAGTCTTTGCACGCACTGACCAGTTATTCATGAATGCTCATATTTGGGTTCCCAGGGAAAGCTTTGCCATTCCTCTTGAGCCTGACCTATATAGGTAACAGCTCTGCCGAGTTATAACAGGCCAGTTGGCTTTGGCGTCATCAGCAGGCTGTGCCCCTGACAAAACACATATTCATTCAAGACTTCAGTCATTTGGGGCATCCTCCACTCCCCACAGTCAGTCACATAGCACTTTCTTTGACGCTTCCCTGTCCTAGACCATTGAACATATAGAGTTCATCTCTGTTAGGTTCGCTAAGTGACTTTGCAGCCTAACACTTTCCTCCTTCCAAAAGGCTTCACAGCTCAGCCAGTCTGAGATCTGCCCTGTCTTACTCTAGTTCTAAGATGTGAGCTGTATCCACAATGTAGAAGGCACTTCTGGGAAGTCAGATTGCTCACACATAAGACCCTGCTTTCACCAGCTCTTCTTACAGTGTGAAAACTGGGTCACTTACGTTCTTGTGTCCTGCTATGAAATTGTTGAGTTGTGATTTCCAGACCATTGCTTATTAAAACAAAGAGCGTTCCTATACAGGTGGTTATTGAGTGTACACATTTTACAATTGCACGGGTCACCAGAATATTTGCTGACTCAGAAAGAGAGCTGAGTGAGCTGGGCTTAGAACCCTGGGCCCTGAATATGTGAGGTTAAATGCTTGTTCACTGACCTACATTCGGAGCCAGAATTCAGTGTATGATAAAAACCAGTTTGAGATCTGTGCTGGCATCATACCACTGTCCTTCAGAAAGCTTTTCCTTCCTTTTATGTTGCCTGTATTTCAGACAAGATTGTTGTTGTATTTGTCTAATAAAGACAGCAATACCTGTGTCTTCATTGGTGTTTCTATTGATGTGATAAAACACCAGTACAAAAAGCAATGTGGGGCAAAAAGCAGTTTGTTGCTGAGGTAAATCAGGGCAGGAACTCAAACAAGGCAGGAACCTGGAGGCAGGAGCTGATGCAGAGGCCATGGAGGGTGCTGCTTCCTGCCTTGTCAACCCCCACCCCATGTGCTTAGCCTGCTGTTTCATAGTACCCAAGACCATTAGTCCAGAGATGGTCCCACCCACAATGGGCTAGGCTCTCCCTCATCAACCACTAATTAAGAAAATGAGCTAGAAGAGGAGGGCAGTAACCCCAGCACTCAGGGAGGCAGAGGCAGGTGGATCTCTGTGAGTTTGAGGCCAGCCTGGTCTACAAAAGGAGTCCAGGACAGCCAAGGCTACACAGAGAAACCCTGTCTCAAAACAAAACAAAAAGAGAAAAAAAAAAAAAAAAAAGAAAGAAAATGAACTACAGGCTTGCCTATAGCTTGAATTTTATGGAGACATTTCTTAAATTGAGGTTCCCTCTCAGACATAAAACTAGCCAGAAGAGTCAGTTTGTCATAAACTATAATTAATATAAAAATGATGAAACATCTCAATAAAGCTATTTTTAAATGCATGTAATATTTAAATCTTACAACCAAAAAATAATTTTGTTGTTGTTGAGAGTGTACTTGGGAAGGCTAATACAGAGCAAGGTGCCTTGTATGTTTTACTGAATCCCTATAAAACTTTTAACTATTACATACCTTTTACAGTTGAGAAAAGGTGGGATTAAGCAGCCCAGGGACACCTGGGGTCATCAAGCTTGGCTGTAAGACTTAACCTGCTGAGCTCTCCACAGCTACTGTCATTGAGCTTTTGGTTTTCCTTTTCAGAACCAATAGCACCAGAAACTCTACGGCTTGTATTTGAAAGGAGTCCTAACTTAAGCTGATGAGCAGATCTTTTTGATGGCAGTGAGAGTGGACAACAGCCCAAGAGCTTCTTTGGTTGCTTGGCTAGTTAGTTCTTAGAAAATCTTGAACTTTGATGATATTTGAGTGACTGTGCTGTCTTTCAATATCAACTTTCCGCAAATGGCATATTTAAAACTTTCAAACGTTGAGGTGGAATTTATAAGCAAATCATTTGCTCCCCCTCATCTAGTCACGCTTGCTATGCAAGAATGCCACTGCTGATCTGTGTGGCCTCTCCCATCACCTACTTTAAAAAAAGTTTCAGAATCAGGGTCTCATTTAGGTAGCCCAGGCTCACCAGACACTTGAGATCCTCCTGCCTCGGTTTCCCCAGTTGCTGGGATTACAGGCATGTGCACCACAACCAATTCTTAAGTCTTATGGGTTTGACACACGCACAGTAAATTCATGCAGTTCGGTTCTAACACGCTTCCTTCCTCCAGAGCTCTCTGGTACCTCTTGCTGGATGCTGACCCTCTGGAAGGCTGTGCTCTGATTTCTGTTACCATTGTGTGGTTCGTTTTATGTAAAAGAAAGCTCTTCCCTGGATGACAAGCACAGCTGTTAAAACAAGTGAAACGTATCTTCCAATTGTTATAAGAAGATGACATTTGCAGAATAGATTTTTTTTAATGTTTGTTTTTAGTTTAATTAACCAAGTTTGTTTCCGGACGAAGAAAAGGGAAAATGCCCTTTACCTCATGTGCGTTCTTTTGAAACTCCAGATCATCAGTGCCACTGCAGTGGCTCTTCTTGTGACCCTCCCTCCCCTAAATAAAATTACCCTGGGAGAGAAGTGAATGGTTGTGAAGTGTAAGGAGGCTGCTGGCTCACCCTTAAAGCCGGGGTGTCACTGTAGTTTAAGTTATGTGCTGGGCGACCCTGCACCGGCTGCGACCACACCTCCTGGCAGGGCTTCTGGGCCCAGGGTTTCCTGCAGGTTTCCTGTGAGCTGGCTGGAGGGCAAGCTAGGGGCGGGCAGGAAAGGAAGATGCGCTGCCCAGAAGTGGGAGCGGGGCGGACCCCCGCCCTCTGAAAGCCCGCCTCGGGGCGTGGTCCCAGGCCGGCTAGGAGGGTGCCCGGGCGCAGTACCCCGCCTGGCGTGCAGCCGCGGGACGCGAGACGCTCGCTCGGACAGTCACCCCGTGGCTGCTGAGGCTCCCCACTCGTCTCCGCCTTGCCAGCCAGACCCGACCAGGTAAGGACCCCGAAGCCCAGGTGGCCCGCGAGCAGGGAGGACACCTGGCACGGGTGTGGCCGAGTGACAGGACCCACTTTGGCCGGGGAGGAGTTCAGGGTGGGACCTTTGGAAACTCATGGTTGCGACACAAGTTTGTGGCTTTTCAAAAAGAAATCTGTACGGGATACTAACAATAAGCAATACCTTCAGTAACAAGTTCTAGGCTGGCTGACCACCGCTGGGACGGGTTTGTACGCGTGAACTTGACCGGCACCTTTGGAAAGTGAGTAGGAAGCGCACGGCTTCCCGTGGAAGCACCTCCCAGCCGTCGGGATAGATAGAGAAAGCTGGTTCACAAGCGCAGCTTTGGGGTTGAGATTTCCCCTAACAAACATTGTTCTTAGATACATACAGAAGCCTTCCTTGTAAGATCACTTCGCTTCTTTGATTCTTTTGTAATGTCCTGTGGATGTTAATGTTCCTTTGTTGGCGGCTGCGAAACGTTTGCTTAGCTGATTTTCGAAAAAACACGGCTTTAAGGGGAGAAGATGCTGGTAGCCGCTGAAAAGATCCACACACACACTTCTCTGCGCCTGCTCAGATGGTGCCTTTACAGTTTATCTGTAAACCTTTGTGTGTTGCCTCTTAGCTCCTAAGGTTCAAACCCAGGGCCTCCCACATGCTAGGCAAGCATTCTACCTCTGAGCTAAAACCCTGTAAAGTATTTCAAACGTCTTGAAAATGTACCCAGCTTCTTCTTATTATTATTATTTTTTAAATAAGATTCTCACACCGAGCGTCCTACTGGGTAACTACTGAGGGAATTGGGAACATGATGGAAAAAAATCAGTTCGCTCTCCCCCCCCCCGTTAGAGACACATTATGATTATTATCATAATGCATGCTATGATATACAGGTAGACTGGGTGCTGCTATAATTCCATCTCTCTCCAGCTCTAAATACTGATCATCACACAAGTCTGTGTTTAACCGTTCATCTTCGTGAGCAAGAAAATATACAGAATCAGTTATGAGTTTAAAAAGGATATGATCTTGAAGAAGCAAGCCATCCGAGAAAGCTGAGATCATCTTTCCAGAGGTTGCTGCTAGCTGGGGGGCGAGGGGGGCAGACTACAGATGCCAGGGGCCATCATAGGACTCTCTCTCCTAGTCCTCAGTCTGCAGTCTTCAGCCACGTCGTCCATCCAAAACCAAGGATACTAGATCAAATCTGTAGCTGGCTCCGCTAAAACAGAATTTTCTTCTTGGTGTGTTGGGGAGGGAAGGGCGCCCAATCGTCTGCATAATTAAACTGCAAGCCCTGCTTCCCTTTCAGGAAATGCAGCGTTTCCTTTGTTCAGCTAGCTCTCACTGAACAAAAGCTAATAGAGACACACCAGTTTCCTTCCCACTGAGTGGTGCCTTATTCCAAACAACCCTCTTGGTTCTGTCAATTCTGTCTTCTCATCAGAAGGTACGGAGCTGGAAAAGTTTTATGCATGGGATAGAGACGCACCTCAGTGACAGAGTACTATCCTAGCATGGATGAGGCCACAAGAAAACAGTTATCAGCAGGATGAGGTGACGCACACCTTTGATCCCAGCACTCTGGGAGGCAGAGGCAGCCTGGACTGCAGAGTAAGTCCAGGATAGCCAAGGTTACACCGAGAAACCCTGTCTTGAAAAACAACAACAAAAACAATCACTTATCTATAAACTACAAGGGACTATCAGAGACTTAAGGAAACATATTTTCATGTTTGATAGAATGGTTTGCTAGATTCTAGTATGAAAAAGCTACCCTTAAGCGACCCCAGGCTTATTCTGTAGTAGTCTAGTATGTCTATCAAAGTTAAGTATTCCCTCCTACAATTCACCAGGAACCACAGGCCAGGAAGGCCTTTCCTTGCCCAACTAGGTGGTCTGGGAAGATTGCTGCATGAGTCAGCCATCCCCTGATGCCTGTCGGCAACAAGTATTGGAAGACTGACAGGGGATGGTCATTTAACTTGTCTGTTTTCTCCTTAGACTACCCACACAAGGAAAGCAAGGTCACATGGAGTTCATGTTAAGTAGTACTATACTGAGTATCTGTGGGTTTTTTTGCTCATTTTTTAAAAATCAAAAACATTTTCTCTCTTATTGAAAATATTTTTTCATACAATGTATTCTGATTACAGTTTCCCCTCCCCCATCCAGATCTACACCCTTTCTGTCTCTCCTTAGAAAATAGGTATCTAGGGCGTAGTAATAAAATAAAATACAGAAAGATAAATCATAAACAAGTCAGAATATGATAAAATAAACAAACCAAAATAAAAGCCAAAGAAAATGAGCAAGAAACACACACGGACAAAGAGACACACATATTCGCATACTCAAGAATCCTATCAAAACGCAAAACCAGAGGCCATAATATATATGTAAAGGACCTGTAAGTTAAAAAAAAAAAAAGAAAGCCTTGACTTAATATTATGAAACAAAAACCTCCAAAGATGCCATTGAGTTCCTTTCTTTTTTTTTAAAGAGTTATTTATTATGTGTATAAGGTTCTGCCTGCATGTACACCTACACTCCAGAAGAAGGCACTGGATTTCATTATAGATTGTTGTGAACTACCATGTGGTTGCTGGGAACTGAACGCAGGACCTCTGGAAGAGCAGCCAGTGCTCTTAACCTCTGAGCCATCTCTCCAGCTGAGTTCCTTTCTGCTGGTTATCTACTGCTAGCATGGGGGGGGGGCCCTAAAGAGTGAGTTGTTTCCTCAGTGAGACTCCCTTGGAGAAAACTAATTTTTCATTTGCAAGTGGCTATCAATTGAAGAGCGTTTCTGGGATAGGAATGGGGCATGTATCCACTTCCCCTCTCAGCTCTAGGACCCCATTTGATGCAGTCCCATGTAGGCCCTGTGCTTGCTGCCTCAGTCTCTGTGAGTTCATGCAGGCACCAGCCCTGTTGTGTCCAGAAGGCCTTGATTCCTTGATGACACCGTCCCTCCTGGCTTTATAGTATTGCTATCTTACGTTTCTCAGTTCCCTGAGCCCTGAGGAGAGGGATTTGATGGAGGCGTCCCACTTAAGGATGAATTCTTCAAAGTCTCTCAATTTTTGCACACTGTCCAGTTGTGAGTCTCTGTGTTGATTCTCTGATGGGAGTGAGAGAGGTCCTGCTCTGTGTGTATAGCAATGTTTCATTAGGAGTCATTTTATCGCTATGTTCCTTTAACAGAATAATAGGTTTTCCCTAGGACTCATGATCTCTCTAGTCTTAGGTTCTTGGTCACATTAGCAGTGCCACATATGGGTTTCATGTCCTAGAGGGGCACAGTCCCTCCCAACACTGTACACTCTAGTCAGTAGGGGTGAAGCTTCTAGTTAGACACCCACTTCAATTTTCCATGCCCGATGACCTATGGAAATTGTGTCTTCAGCAATAGGCCTTTACCGTCAGGTTATGGAGAATAACCAATATCCTTGATAATAGCCTGTGGTGTTTGAGGGACTCCCCAGGACACGTGTGGCCAAGAACTCAACAAAATGTAACCCATTCTTGGCATTAGAGGTTTTACTTGGTGACATGTCTAGTTGGGGATTGTCTCATCCCCTACATTTAAACCTCCTAGTTTAATCTTTATCTCTTTATAACTCTACATTCTATTTCTCATTTCTTGGATGATCACCTCCTCTTCCTTAGTCCCTCATTACCTACATAAGTTGTAGTTATTCTAACTGAAACACATACACCTAAACCTTAAAAGCTGACATGCATATATAAGAGGGAACATGGACTACTTGTCTTTTGGGGACTTTGCTGTCTTACTTCGGATGATCATTTCTAGCTCCATCCATTTACCTGAAAATTTCATTTTACCTAAAAGCTGATCTGTTCATCAGTTGGTGGATATCTAGATTGTTTCTAATTTTTGGCTGTTACGAATAAAGCAGCAGTAAGTGTGGATGAGCAAGTAGCTTGTAGTAAGATGCAGGGCTCTGTCTTGGTTTGGGTTACCCTTGCTGTGACGAAACACCATGATCAAAAGCAAGTGGGGAAAGAAATCATTTATATGAGTTATGCTTCCACGTCAGAGTTCATCGCTGAAGGATGTCAGGCAGGAACTCAAACAGGGCTGGGACATGGAGGCAGGAGCTGATGCAGAGGCCATTGCTCAGCCTGCCTTCTTATAGAACCCAGAACTACCCAGCTCAGGGATGGCACCACCCACAATGGGCTGGGCCCTCCCCCATCAATCATTAATGCCCTAAGGCTGGATTTTATAGAGCTATTTTTTTCCTATCGAGATTCCCTCCTTCAAGATGACTCTAGCTTGTATCAAGTTGACATAAAACTTGCCAGCACAAGTCCTTTGGGTATGTGCCCAAGAGTGGGATAGCTGGATCTTGTGTTGATCAATTTTCAGCTTTTTGAGGATCCTTCACACTGATTTCAATAGTGACTGTACCAGTTTGCACTCCCACCAGCAATGGGTGAGTATTCCCCTTTCCCTGAATGCTTGCCAGCATGTGCTGTCATTTGTTTTATTAATCTTGGCTATTCTGACTGGGGTGAGATGCAATCTCAAAGTAGTTTTAATTTGCATTCCTTGGTGGCTAAGGATTTTGAACATTTTAAGAAGCATTTTTGAGCCATTTGTGTTTCATGTTTAGAGAACTTTTTGTTTAGTCCTATGCCTCATTTTTAATTGCATTATTTGTTTTCTTCTTGTTCAGTCTTTGAGTCTTTTGACTATTCTAGACACTAACCATGTGTAAGAAGTATAATTTGTAAAGATTTCTCCACTTTCCGTAGTCTACTGCTTGGCTCAAACGATGGTGCACAGAAGCTTTTTGATCATTTATTGTTGGTCTCTGATGTTTGACAAAGAAGCCAAAAATACACACTGAAAATAAAAAAAAGACAGAATCTTCTGTGCAGAAGAATGCAAACACACCCACATCTATCATCCTTCACAAAGCCCAACTTCAAATGGATCAAAGACCTCAACATAAGGCCTGAAACCCTGGGTCTGATAGAAACTAAAGCAGGGTATGGTCTTGAACTCATTGACATGGGAGGAAACTTCTGGACAGGACACTGGTAACACAGGCACTAAGACCAACAATTAATAAATGAGACGTTAGAACCTGTGAAGCTTCAGTATGGTAAAGGACACCATCATTTGAGCAGAGCTGCAGCCTACAGGATGAGGAAAAAAAATCCTTACCAATTATACATCTAAAGAGGATTAACATCTAGAATGAGATAAACAACCAAGTGTAAAATAATGAGTTACAGAACCAACCACAGACTTCTCAAAAGATGAAACACAGTGACTGAGAAATAGTTTTTTAAAATGGTCAGCATCCTTCGCCATCAGGTTTCATAGGAGCTGGGTATTGATCTTCCTCAAGACCACTTGCTCATGCATGTTCATTGCTGCTCTATGCATAATAGCCAGAAACTGGAAACAGTTCTAGATCTCCCTCCACTGATGATTACATGATAAAAAAAATGTGGAACATTTAAACAATGGAATAGTATTGATCAGTTAAAATGTATAATTATGAAGGTAAATTATATCTTCATATATACCTTCATTTGAAGGTAAATGGATGGACCTAGAAAAAGTCATCCTGAGTGAGGCAATCCAGACCTAAAAAGACAAATATTATGTTTTCTTTTATATAGAGATACTTGCTTGTAAGCCTTTAAAATGTGTGCAATAATATAAATAACTTCAGAGCTTAGGTACCTTGTAAGAGACTAGGGGGGAAGAGAAGACCTCCCCAGAAAGAGGAAGTAGAAGATATTTCTGGAGAAATAAAGGGAAAACTAGAATAGGAAGATTAAATTTGGAGCGGGGTGGGCGAGGAGGGTAAAAGAGCTAATATGTGGAGGGACAGCTAAGAGTAAATCACTTGAAAAAAAATGATACGGAAACCTAATATCATAGAAGCTTCCCCAAATATATTCATATCTAAGAGGAATCTAAAAGGAATCATCAAATAATTGGGGGGGTGGGTAATGCCCCAAATAGACATCTCATGCCACCAAGTAAAACCTCAAGCACCAGGAGTGGGTTAAATCTTGCTGGCCGGGGTTAGAGAGTTGGCTCAGAGGTTAAGAGCACTGTCTTCTCTTCCAGAAGTCCTGAGTTCAATTCCTAGCAACCACATGGTGGCTCACGCCCGTCTATAATGGGATCTGGCGCCCTCTTCTGGCCTGTAGGCATACATGCAGGCATAACATACATACAAAATAAACCTTAAAAAAACATAAAAACATACAACATAAAAAAATAAACCTTAAAAAAAAATCTTGTTGGCCAACACAAAATAAACCCAATGGCATTTTTGTGGACTTTTATTTTGCTTTGTTTTGGCATTTTTTTTGTCTTATGTGTGTTTGTTTTTGTCTCTTGTGTGTTTGTTTTGTTTTTGAAAGAGAAAAAGAAAAAGAACATAATGATGAGTGGGCAAAGAGGATCTGGGAGGAGTTGGGGGAGTAAAAACATGATCAAAATATTATATGGAAAAAAAACTTAAGGAAAGAAACCGTTGGTCCTGTTCAGACAGTCCTTTCTTTGCCAGTGAATTCAGGCCTATTTCCCACCTCTGCTTCTGTCAGCTTCAGGTGTCTGGTCTGATGTTAACGTCCTTGATCCATTTTGAGTTGAATTTTGTGCAAAGTGATAGATATGGATCTACATGCTGCTGTCCCTATGACCAGCACCACTTGGTGAAGATGCTGTCTTTTTTTCCCCCAGTGTGTGTGTGTCTAGCTTCTTTATCAAAACTCAGGTGTCCACGGGTGTAAGGGCTTATGCCTGGGTCTTCTAGTTAATTCATTGACCAACACGTCTATATCTATGCAAATAACATGCTGATTATTATTACTTCAGCTTATTAATAGAACTTGGATCAGGAATGGTTATGCTTTCAGCAGTTCTTTTATTATTTAAGGTTGTTTTAGCTATCCTGGGGTGTGTGTTTCCACATAAGGTTTAAGGTGGGTTTTTTTTTCAATTTTGTGAAAAATTGTGTTGGAGTTTTGATGAGGTTTGCATTGAATCTGTAGGTTACTTTTGGTAGGATGGCCATTTTCAGTATATTAATACTATCATGAGCATGGAAGATCTTTTCATCTTCTGGTATCTTCAATTTATTCCTTCAATGTCTTAAAGTTTTTATTATGTAAGTCTTTCACTTGCTTGGTTAGAATTATCCCAAAATATTTTATTTAGGAGAGGGAAGCTATTATGAAAGGTATTGTTTCCCATAGATAGATAGATAGATAGATAGATAGATAGATAGATGATAGACAGATAAATAGAGTATATATATTCATATATGTGTTGGCTAGTTTTATGTTAACTCTATACAAGCTAGAGTTATCTGAAAGGAAGGACCATCAATTGAGAAAATGCCTCCATAAGGACTAGCTGTAGGGCATTTTCTAAATTAGTGATTGATGGAAGAGGGTGCCCATTCTGCCAATTGTGGGTGGGGTCATCCGTGGGCTCCTGGTCCTGTGTACTATAAGAAAGCAGGCTGAACAATGATGAGGAGCAAGCCAGTAAGCAGCACCCTTCCATGGCCTCTTCCATGGCACCCCTCCAGCAGCTCCTGCCTCCAGGCTCCTGTCCTGGAGTTCGAGTCCTGCCTTCCTTTGATGATGAGCTATGATGTCGAAACCTAAAGCAAATAAAGCCTTTCCTCCCCAGCTTTCTTTTGATCATGGTGTGTTTTTTCAAAACAGGGTTTCTCTGTGAGGCCTTGGCTGTCATGGAATCACTTTGTAAACCAGGCTGGCCTCAAACTCACAGAGATCTGCCTGACCCTTCTTCACCAAGTGCTGGAATTACAGGCGTGTGCCACAGCGGCCGGCTTGTATTTACATAACTAAATTTTGTGTCCTACTATTGTTCTGGATGTGTT
This sequence comes from Pachyuromys duprasi, assembly GCA_028658305.1. Taxonomy (NCBI): domain Eukaryota; kingdom Metazoa; phylum Chordata; class Mammalia; order Rodentia; family Muridae; genus Pachyuromys; species Pachyuromys duprasi. The sequence continues at coordinate 106,569,598 of CM053764.1, read as the reverse complement.
TAGCAGCTGTAGGAATTTTCTGGTGGAATCTTTTGGGTTTTTTACTTATAGAACCATACAAAATAAAGATACTTTGATTTCTTCCTTTCCTATGTGTATTCTCTTGAGATCCTTCGGTTGTCTTGTTGCTCCAGCCAAGACTTCAAGTACAATATTAAACAGGAATGGAAAGAGTAGACAGCTTTGTCTTTTTTTTTTTTCCTGATTCTGTGGAAATGCTTTGTGGTTTTCTCCATTTAGTTTGATGGTAGCTATGGGATTCTGATATATTAGGTTGAGGCATGTCTTTTTTTTATTAATTTATTTATTTTTATATCAATCACAGGTTAGGTACTTTGCATCCCAGGCGTAGCCCCCTCCCTCATT
>CM053764.1:106525021-106568732 GCA_028658305.1 Pachyuromys duprasi | reverse complement strand
CCTAAGAGTGGTATAGCTGGGTCTTGAGGAATCACTATTCCTAATTGTCTAAGAAAACGAGGCATGTCTTTTATCCCTAGATTATCCAGAACTTTTATCATAAAGGGATGCTGTATTTTGTCAGAGGCCTTTTCTGCTCACGTGGTTTTTGTCTTTCAGTCTGTTTGGACTGGATATATTCTGTGATTTTGTAAAAATATATATTTTCTGTACCTTTCATCTGGGTTTCTGCTTGTTTTTCTGTACTTATTATTTGTAGATTTGTCTTATTCATAGTATCCTACATTTCATGGATGTTTTGTGCCTAGAGTTTTTTAGATTTTACTTTTTTTTTTTTGACTGAGTTGTCCATTTCTTCTACCTTGTCTTCAAGACTCTAAATTTTCCTTTCTATGGCTTTTGATCTGTTGGTGAGGTTTAACTCTGAGCTTTTTGTTTGCCTTCTTGAGTATATTTTGAGTTTTATTGCATTTTGGGTATTCTATTTCTTTGTTAAATTCTGCTTTTGTGTCTTAATTGTTTTTAGTATTTTATTCAATGGTGTGTTTTCATTAAGGCATTTACTCATATCTTCTTATGATACTTGAACATATTCATAATTGCTATTTTGAAGTCCTTGTCTTCCTCAGCTAAATTTCTTTTCTCAGGGCCTTCTGTAGTAGGGTTTCTGGCATCTGGGTGCTGTTGTCTTGGCTGCTTATGTTTATGTTTTTGTGTTTCAATCTAGGCATCTAGAGTGATAACATTTGAAATGTTTCTTGTTGTAGATCTGATCTTGCCCTTTTTGGATGATGTTCCACTCTTCAGTTGCTGTTGCACCAATCTGGGTCCTCATCTAGTGTGACCTCATCTAGTTGTAGGGTCCTTGAGTCCCACCAAGTGTGGCAGTTGTGGGTCCCTGGTAGAGAGCAGTTCTGCAGCTTCTAAAGGATAGGGATGGGCTCGGAGGAGTGGATGAAAGGAGTGGTAGGAAAGAATGAGGGGTGTACAGCAGGAGGCTGAGTCCCATGGGGATGGAACAGGCTGGGAGGTGGGGCCCAGGCTGGTAGGTAGTAACAGGACTAAGAGCATTCTGTATGGGAGAAGCAGATCATAGGCCACGTGGATCCCAGATGACTATCTTGAGTATCTTTTCTTTCTTTTTTTAACAATTAATTTATTTTTTATTGATCACAGTTTATTCACTTTGTATCCCAGCTGTAGCCCCTTCCCTTCTCCCTTCCCAATCCCACCCTCCCTCCATCATCTCCTCCCATGCCCCTCCCCAAGTCCACTGATAGGGGAGGTCCTCCTCCCCTTCCAGCTGACCCTATCATATCAGGTCTCATTAGGACTGCCTTCATTGTCTTCCTCTGTGGCCTGGAAAGGCTGCTACCCCCTTAGGGGGAAGTGATCAAAGAATCAGCCACTGAGTTCATGTCAGAGACAGTCCCTGTTCCCATTACTAGGGAGCCCATTTGGACACTGAGCTGCCATGGACTACATCTGAGCAGGGGTTCTAGGTTATCTCCATGCATAGTCCTTGGTTGGAGTGTTAGTCTCAGAAAAGACCCCTGGACCCAGATTTCTTGGTTCTGTTGCTCTCCTTGTGGACTGAGTATCTTTTCAGAGGGACTCATCATTTGGGCATAGCTCCTAGGAATCAAGAAACAAAGCAACCAGAAAAATACACCAATTTGCAATCAAATATTAATAATCCATTTGTGAGAGCCATGTTCAGAAGATTTGTGTACATAGTACAGTATTAAATGAAAATTTGGAGACTTTTACTAAATTGATTAGTGTTAAATGCCAAACATATAAGCGGTGTAAAAGCATGTTACCCAGATTAGCTATTGGCTTTGTGACAATTAAGCAAATAACGCACCCTCTCCACTAAAGGACGTGCTACAAAGGTGTAAGATGTTTTGTAGGATAATCTTGGCATGGTGCATGCCTGAATGTTCTAGGCTAGGTAATTATAGGCTTTTGCTCCAGGGAAAGTTAATTCTTTCTCTGCCTTTCCTTTAATGCTGCCTAGAAAGTTTGACTTCTTAGAAGAATGACTTTTCTATTAAAAAAATCATCATCATCATCGTTATCATTTATGGATGTTGTCAATCATAGCCATCTATCCAGTCCCTGGTTTTGTGGTTTTGTGAACAAATGCCATTTGTGGTTTTTATGGTTCTATGAATCATGTTAAATAGAGTCTTCAATTTTGAGTTTCTAAATTTCAGGTGCTTTTGGAAAAAAGAAAAAAAAAGCCAACAAATTTGATGTGAGAAAGGACATGAGGAGACTAAAGGCCTGGGATTTTACTGATCAGAATGAAACCAATGCTCAAAGACTTTTCAAATCTCTTGCTGGTGATGCTCTGTGACTATGGTGAGTATGGTGAGAATGCATCGAGCCGTTGGTATCAATGGGAGACAAATGCACTGGTTTTGGTGACCCTGCGTGGGAGAGGCAGAGGGAGCCATCTGAACTCTCCTGAAGCCATCGACTTGGTACCCTGGCCTCTCTGGAACTACTGTACTCTGGGGGATTTTGCCTGATTAATTCCAATTTCTATTTAAATGTATTTTTAACTCTTAAAAAAAACCTCACTACTATTAAACAAATGAAAACAAGCATAATACACGTTGCTTTACCTCCCTTCTTTCTTTTGAGACAGAGTCTTAATTAATGTGCTGTCTATAGCTCCAGGTCACTGGGTTAAAGCTCTATGTCACCAGGCCTCGCAAAAAAAAACAAAAACAAAAACAAAAAACCCTAATTTCCTAAGTGTTTTTTTTTGTTTGTTTGTTTTGCCTTTTCTTATCTACTGAATATAGATGAAATCCTGTCATTATGGGTTATCCACCTGTTGGATATACACATGCTTTTATGAATATACCAGTTACTTTAAATTCTGTGATAAGTGTGAGAGAAGAAAATGAAAGAACAGAAAAAAGGAACAAAACAGAACACTAGTGTAGTATTAGGAAATGGAAGGACCAGATTGTAGTTTTTAGAATGAGAGTGTCTCCTCAGCCCTACAAACAGGAATTCTGGGGTATCATAGCAAGTTCTTCCTTAACTGCTTCTGCTTCTGCTCCCACTGGGACCCACCCATTGCTTCTCTGGATGTGTATGTTGCTTTCATAAACTGGCTCCCATTGAATCTGACTCTGATCAGCCTCATTGACAATTTCTGTCATTCATAATAGACTCTGAATCACGGAGCACAATGATCATCGTGCCTGGATGTGGAGGATTGCTACAAGAAACCCTAGCTCAAAACAAAACAACAAAACAGCCCCACTCTTGTTCGTTAACCGTGTTGATTAGCTTTGTGTCATTGGGACACAAGCTAGAGTCATTTGGGAAGAGGGACTCTGAATTGAGAAAATGCCTCCGTAAGACTGGCCTATAGGCAAGTCTGTAGATCATTTTTCTAGATTAATGATTAATGTGGGAGGGTCCAGCCCAGCCCACTGTGGGTGGTGCCAGCCCTGGGCAAGTGGTGGTCCTGAGTTCTATAAGAAAGCAGGCTGAGCAAGCCATGAAGAGCAACCAGTAAGCAACAACCCTCCCTGGCCTCTGCTTCAGTTCCTGCTTCTAGGTTCCTGCGCTGACTTCTCTCAGTAATAAAGCATGATGTCCTGTTACTTAAGAAATGTTCATGCTATTACAGATGACCAGTGAAGAATAAGCAAATAACATCTCCCATCCACCCGTGATGGATAAAATAAAACATCATTTCCTCCTCACCCCAGCAGAGAACACCGGTTCTTTTACTGATAAAACTTCCTAAGTGCTCATCTTGAATATCAGACAATAATAACTTTGAAGAGAAGTTAAGCATCTAACATTTTAAATAGTCTGGAGCAGTTTATATTATGCCATTTAAATCAAATGTTCTCGAACTGTTGTATATCTATCCCCCCAAATATCTAAACACCAGGATAAGTTATTCAGTTGTAAGCTGGAATAAACTGTTTTCTCCCCAAGTTGGTTTGGTCATGTTGTCTTATAACAGCAATAGAAACTCTAACTAGGACATTAACAAAGTGACATGTGCCCCTTTATCTTAAGATGCCCTAGAGAACCACTCTGTCCCTTTCAAATTTAAATTAAAATGACTTCAGTGGGGCTGGAGAGATGGTCCAGCAGTGAGTAGCAAGTCAGAAGACTCCAGGCACATTGCCAGCATCCATGTTAGGTGCCATGCAACCATCTGCAATGCAGCTCCAGGGGAATCCAATGTGCCTGGCTTTTTTGGCATCTGCATGTACATACATACATACATTCTCTCTCACACACACACACTTAAAATTTTTTGAACCATGTGCAGTGGTGCGTATCTTTAATCCCAGCACTCAGGGAGGCAAAGGCAGGCAGATCTCTGTGAGTTCGAGGCCAGACCGGTCTACAAAGTGAGTCTAGGACAGACAAGGCTACACAGAGAAGCCCTGTCACAACCTCTCCCCCCACCCCAGTTTTTTTGAAATCTTTTAATTTACTTTTGTCTTTTAATTCCTTGTTTAGCCTGTGATAATTGTAGTCATCTCATTGGCCACTAGTTCATTCCTCCCTCAACTCACACTGATAAAATACAGACAAGGGGAGTTTCAAGATGATAAGTGTGAACAAAAATACATGAACCCCTCTATGTGCAATATGATATGTATATACTACATGTGGATGGGTATATGCAGTAAGGAAAATAAATTTTTAATTATGCAACATTTTTTTTCAGAGCAGAAAGTGGTCCTGTGGGTTCTTTCATTATAGAAGAATGCCTTACCCAGCCATGGGCCTGCTGATTGTTGCATTGCCAAATTCTGCCTGCTTTGATATGTATTTGGATCCAGTTCAAAAAAGAAACAAAGATTCTTATGTGTCTGCATTCTTTACACCATTTCAGTTGCTCTGCTGGGTCTCTTTTTAAAAGATATGGTTGATCATAACTGAATGGTACTTGGGAAATTAGTAGTCATCTCTTCCATCGATGCCAGTACCAGTTGCTGTAATGTCATTAAAGTTGCCAAGGACTTGCCTAGTTATTTCAGAAATGTTCATGGTCTTATGGGTAACCAATGAAGAAGAAGTAAATAACAGCTCTCATCCACCTGAAAATTTCCTCCTCATCCACAGGGAGAACACTGGTTCTTTTACTGGTAAAGATTTCTAAATGCCTATCTTGAATATTGAACAGCAGTTACTTTGAAGAGAAGTTCAGTATCTTACATTTTAAATAAGTTTGTATTGTGCCGCTTAAGTCAAACATTCTCTAACCCTTGTCTATTTCCCTCAAATAAACACCAGAAAATGATTAAAGTGAGAAATGAGAGGCACTGAATTTTAAGCCCCCCAAATTGTCAGTTATTATTCCTATCTCTACAGTTTATTATGCTATCTCTACAGTTGTTCACTGCAGTTAGATGTTGAATGTTGTGAATTTAGAGTGCTTATCACGATTCAGCATTTTCACACAGAAGGGTGACGAGAAGACTAGGTTCCCCGCTCTCTAGTGTCCTTGCATCACCAATAGCCCTACTCGAATGCACCCTGTTAAACCCAATTCTGACCATTTCTTTTCAGTCCTCGGAGAAGCTGACTACCTCGTCTTGACAGAGCCGGTCCATGTCGCCCTGAGCGACCAAACAGTGTCAGTGGGATTTCACTATCTTGGTGACATTGGCGGGACACCGAGGAACATGTCTGTCATGTTGTGGGAGGCCAGCACCAATCGGACTCTTACCACTAAGTACCTCCTGACCAACCAGTCCCAGGGAACACTCCAGTTTGAATGCTTCTACTTCAAAGAGGCTGGTGACTACTGGTTTGTCGTGATCCCAGAAGCGACAGACAATAGCACGCAAGTTCCCCGCTGGGACAGAAGTGCCTTTCTGAAGGTAGAATGGCCCGTCTTTCACATCGATTTGAACAGGACAGCCAAGGCAGCTGAAGGCACCTTCCAGGTGGGCCTTTTTACTACACAGCCGCTCTGTCTGTTTCCTGCGGACAAGCCGGACATGCTGGTGGATGTTATTTTCACTGACCATCTACCTGAAGCGAGGATGAGTTTGGAACAGCCGCTGGAGATCAGAGCCAGCAAAAGGACAAAACTCGCTCAGGCCCAGTGGGTTGACTTTGGCTGTGCACCCATTGGGGTGGAAGCCTATGTCACGGTGGTGCTGAAGCTGCTGGGCCAAGACGCGGTCGTTGCTTCTATGGGACCGATTGACCTGGCCCAAAAATTCGGATACAAATTGATGATGGCGCCGGAAGTCATGTGTGAGTCTGTGGTGGAGGTGATGATACTGCCGCCTCCTTGCGTCTTTGTCCAAGGAGTGCTTGCTGTTTACAAAGAGGCCCCCAGACGCCCAGAGGAGAGGACTTTCCAGCTGGCTGAGAACAGCCTGCCCCAGGGAGAGAGGAGAACAGTGTTTAACTGTACCTTGTTTGATGTGGGGAAGAACAAATACTGCTTTAACTTTGGAATTTTGAGGAAAGGCCGTTTTTCTGCAAAGGAGTGCATGCTAATTCAGAGAAATATAGGTTGGTATTGAGATTTCTCAGCATTTAAAAATATCAAGTCAGTTCCTTCATGTAATCAAAATTGATAGGATCTAGGTGACCCATGGTATTTATGATTTGTTCATTCTCCAGGCAATACCAATTAGCGTTACTGTCTTTCTTTGAAAAATGAAGAGCATATTCATCCTTCAGTTTCTGTGGGAGATTGGTTATTGATTATCAACATTGCATACTATTCATACAAAACCTATAGGCCACTTCCTGTAAACCCCAAGTCATCTCTAGGTTATTTGTAAAACATTACAATGTAGTTCTGGATAAGTAGTTGGTATTCCACATTGCTTCTGGAACAATGGCAAGAACGGAATCTGGACACGTTTGGTACAGATGCAGTATTTTTCCTGAATGCTTTCTATTCATAGTCAGTTGAGTATGGGTACAGATCATGGGGGTATGGTACTTGTTGGAGGCTGCAGCACCATATGACTATCCTGGTAATCAGAATCACATAACCTCTCTAGGTTTTCTCTTTCCCTCAAAAACCATTAATCATCAGTAGCTCTTCAGCTGGTGATGGAGGCTCATGAGCCCCGTTCTTGCTCAACTTAACATTATGAGGCAAAGAACCTCCAAGGATGCTTTTGAGTTCATTTTGTATTGGCCATCTACTGCTGGCCACGGGGCCTTCCCTGAAGAACGGTTTGTTTCCTCAGTGAGACACCCTTGCAGAAAACTAAATTCTTCATTTGCAAGCGGTTATCAATCGGAGAGAGCTTCTGGGTTAGGGATGGAGCTTGTGACCACTCCTTCTTTCAGCTCTAGGACTCGCATCTGGTCTAGATCTATGCAGGCCCTGTGCATGTGCTGCTTCAGTCTCTGTGAGTTCCTATGGGTATCTGTCCTACTGTGTTCCTTGATCCGTTCTGGCTCTTACAGTCTTTCCATCTCATCTTCTGCAAACTCCATAGCTTTGCAGGGAGGGATTTGATGGAGACATCCCATTTAGGGCTGAGTGTTCCAAGGTCTCTCACTCTCTGCATATTGTCTGGCTGTGGGTCTCTGTACTTGTTCCCATCTACTGCAGGAGGAAGCTTCGCTAATGATGACTGTGCAAGCCATGAGTATATCGGAATGCCACTAAGAATCGTTTTATGGCTACAGTCCTTCTTTCCTCCTAAGTCCCTGGACTAGCTAGTCTCAGGTTGTTGGTTATCCACACAGTGTAAGGTGTGGCTTCCATCTCATGGGATGGGCCTTAAGTCAAAGAAGACGTTGCTTGGTCACTCCCTCGAGCTTTGTGCCACGGTTGCACTGGTATATCTTGCAGTCGGATCACTGTGGCAGAGCGAAGCTTTTGTAGCTGTTTTCGTGTTTACCTTTCTCCTTTGGTAAAGTGCGGGGTAGCTTCCAGCACCATGAACACTAGTCTACAGGAGTGAAAACCTGGGGAGGTGTAAGCACAGGGAGCTCTAGGGCTTGCTGGCCAACCAGTCTAGCCTAATGGAGAGGTCCCAGGACCTGGTGAGAAATCATGTCTCAGACAAAAACAAGGAGGGTGGCTCCTGAGAAATGACTCCCCAGGTTTTCACATGGATGCTGGGGAGAGGTCCTCCTGTAGCCGCCCTTTATCCCTAATTCTCCCTGGCCTCCTCACTGCAACTCTTCTGTTAGTCATGAATTCTCTTTAGTCCTTTTTTTTTTTTTAAAGGAATAGTGTGTTAATGTCTGCCTCCTCTTCTAAATATGTCTTAGGATCCTACGATACATTTTGGATGTTGCAAAAAAAAAAAAAAAAAAAAAAAAGGACTGATGGTCTTTACATGATTAATTTGTCCCCAAGGGACTTGCGGTCTTTGTCCCTGGTGCTGTTCTAGAAGCTTTTTGTGGCTATTAACCTGTTTGGGCCTTATAATCCTGTAACTTAGGCCCATTGTGTTGCCAGCTTTATAGATGAGGAAGTGAAGGCACAGAAAAGCCGAGTAATTCACTCGGGCTGTGTGAGTGAAGCGTCAGAGCTCAAAGCTGAGTAGACTGCAAACAGGATATCTCTCAGCGGCAGTGCATTTGCCCTGGGTTCTATTCTCAGCACCACGGAACAGCGAAACCCAGAGGTTAAGCAGACCTGCCTGACAGTAGCTTTTACCATTATTCTATTGTCACCTTCCATAGTGTCGATTCCTGCATAAGACAATAAAATGCTTTTCTCTTGGGAAAGATCCTGCTATTTTTTTCCCCACAGTTATCCAGTCCTACTCAGCCTCTTCGAAAGAACTGTAGCTGTTTATCTGTCCAACATCCAGGGATGCGCATGATTTGTTCAATAGACGTGAGCCTTGCTCTGTGCAAAGAAAATCCAACTGCTTTCTCCAGGTTTCCTTGATTCTCTCTCTCACCTGGGGGATTTCTTCTCTTTGTGTTTTGTTTAGTGACCTTGGTCTCTGGAGCACAGTGTCTTATAAATGTCAGTGTTTCCTTAGCTTTGTCCTTCAAATAGTCTCAGAGACAGAAACAGTTTTTCTTCTCCCATTCCAGACAAGTTTTGTTCACTGAGAATTGCCATCTCTTGTGGTGGTTGGAAGAGCATTTTACCTGGGTGCAAGAAGCTTCTTCTAAAGTGTGCTTGTATCTATGGATAGCTAAAGAGGACCAAATAAAATAACCTTTCATTCACGAAGAACAACTATTTGGAATAGTGGTCATTTTGCTCTTCATGTGTGATGTATGGGACCATAGATGTCTAATGAATTCCCACTTTAGAGTATTTTCTTCAAAGTTGTTTATTATCTTAAGGGCTCTGAAGCTTAAGGCGTTAAAATATTTTTCCCATGTAAATTCAATCATTGCTTTAATCTAGCTGAGGTAATTCCCATTTAGTTATTTTGATTTAAAAAAATCGTTTAAATGGTTCCTTTTTGTTGTTCTTTGGGCCATGGTTTTACTTCCAGGGTAAACAGCAGAGCGTTTTTGCACTGTGGATGTGGGTGTGTGTGGATGTGTGAGCGCTGGCCTTTTTGATGAGAAGGCATCTCCTTCAAGCATCTTCCTCTCATGCTTGCCACCTTCTTTCTCTTACTGTTTTTGAACTAGGGTCTCTTCCTGAGCTGAAACTCTGTTTCAGCTGGGCTGGCTGACCAGGTCCCGGGGTTTCCCTGCATCCACCAGTATCGAAGCTAGAACTTCAGGCACAAGTGGCCAAGGATGGATTTGGATTCAGGCTCACTTGCTTTCACAACAAATGTTCTCACCTAACAAGCCATCTCCTAAGCTCCGAACACATTATTTTTAAATGAGATTTTTTTCTCTTTATATTAAGATTCATGTTTTTATCAAAATTAATTTTCTCTTTTCTGGTCCCCAGTATGGGAATCATCGGTTTTAGTTCACACATGACTTTATGCATTTAAGTAAATTACACTTATATTTACAAAAAGTCAAAAGTATTTTTTTAAACAGCATATAGCTGGGTCATGCTTTTTAAAATCCAATTTAACAATCTTGGGCTTTTAGTTGGTATGTTTAAAGAAACAAGAGGATCATTGTGTTTGTTAATTCTCCATTTTGCAGTATTAAACAGGAACACAAGAAAAGGATAAATCAACTGGATATTGAGCTAATTTTCTACTTAGATCTTACAGTAATAGAACACCTGGTAGAGTTTTAGGAAATAAATCACATTAGGTGAACACAGAGAAGCTTTCAGAGGAGATTCCCAGAGCTTTACAGGCACGGGCCGCTTAGTGACTGAGCTGCTCAGGAGCCTGGCAGACAAAGCCGGCTCATTGTTCTTCCGTGGAACGAGCCATTGTGTGCTCCCGGAGGCACAGACCCAATATTGTGTTCAGTTGGACCTCGGTATGGAATATCATTACCACACCTTGGTTGACGTCGGTCCATGATTCTCATTTATAATGCTCATCCTCTTGTGAAAATCCTCAGAGCCCTAATTACCTTAACGAACTCATATTCCATGACTCACTCTAGAGATTGCACCACTCAGTTCCCCCGAGAACACACCTGCCCTACAAATGTTCCTTACGGTTTTGCAGAGCTTTGTGTATGTGTAGCCGGGTCAGATGTTTTTGTCTATGTGTAGCCGGGTCAGATGTTTTTGTCTACGGTGATGAAGGGATGTTGTTACACAGAGGATTTGTAGTTCTGGCTAGAGCTGACAGATCCTGGGGTTAGGTGGATACTGATAGAGGAGGATTTGAATTAATTTTCAATACGAAATAAGTTATTATGTGTGGCAGTGATGTCATATCTGCTTCGAGGAGAAGTTTGAGTTCATCAACAGCTTCTTGCCTGGAGGCTGTAGCTCAGTGGTAGAGCAGTTGCCTGGTGTGCCAGAGGCTCTGGGTTCCATCACCGGGACTGGAAGGGTGGGGAGAAAACTGTTTTGGGGGGGAGTTGGTGCGTATTTTGAGGTTCTGTGTATAGGTGGATATGCCGTTAGGATTGCTAAGAGTAAACTGATTCATTTGTCCAGTGTTGTTCCTCTGTGTCCTGGGAATATTCTCGGTTCTACAGCCATCGTTGTCTTGGGTTAATATAGGCACTCCGTTTTCTTTTAATACTCACAAGGTGTATTTTCTCCTACCCTCTTGCTTTTAACCTACACCTCTTTTATGTATTATACATACTTATATGTGTTTATATAAATAGAGTTCTTGATTTCAAATAGCACACACACATATAAGTACACCCCCCCACACAGACACACATGGGTCATGTCAAAATTTGAATCCAATCTAACAATTTCAGTGTTTAAATTGGTGTGTTTATACAATTTATGTTTAGTATTGTTATTACATGTTTGGATCAAAGCCTGTTTTTCTAGGTTTAAATTTCTTCCATTAGATCTTTGTTTTGTTTTTTCTTTTTTGTTTTTTGTAAATAGATTGAAGATTTAAAAAATTTTTAATTTTATTTATATATTTATTTATTACAGTTTATTCACTTTGTATCCCTTCTGCAGCCCCCTCCCTGTCTCCTCCCAGTTCCACCCTCCCTCCCTCTTCTCTCCTTATGCCCCTTCCCCAGTCCACTGATAGGGGAGGTCCTCCTCCCCTTCCATCTGACCCTAGCCTATCAGGTCTTATCAAGGCTGGCTGCATCATCTTCCTTTATGGCCTGGCAAGGCTGTATCTCCCAGGGGGAGGTGACCAAAATGCCGGCCACTGAGTTTATGTCAGAGACAGCCTCTGTTCCCCTTACTAGGGAGGCTACTTGGAAACGGAGCAGCCAATGGGCCAGAGGTTGCAGGTCCCTCTAGAGCTAGAGAGACAGGCAGTTGGAATCTGCTTTGTATGGGTGCTGGGAGCAGAACACAGGTGCTCTGCACGAGCAGTATGCAACCCTTACGGCTGAGCCACTGCTCCAGATTTTAATATTTTTCAAAATTTTTATTTTAAAAAATGGAAAAAGTGTCATTGCATGTATGACATGTGTTGTGGGATGGTCTGCTGCTATGTATTCTAATGCTAATTACTGGCCTCTAAGATCTGGTTGATGCCCAGATGAGCACATCCTCATGCTCACCTGTCTTTGTCCTGAAAACCTTGCTCTACCTAATTTAAAGTTGATTGGTTAATAAAGTTGCTGGAGCCTGTGACTGGACAGAAGAGACGTAGGTGGGCCTGAGGTACCTGGGCTTGGGGTCTGGGAGGAAAGGAGAGGAGAGGGGAAGAGAAGATATAGCAGGAGGAGAAGAAACTGGAGAGAAGGAAGTCACCATGGGGCAGTATGGCCATGAGGGCTGGCCTGATAGAACAGAAGCAGCCCAGACAGGAACCATTAAAGTAAGCAGCATGGGATGTGTAGCTGGGAAATAGAAAAGGAGCTTAGATCATTGATACCTGCCCAGTTACTGTGCTTTAAAGCTGTTATAAATCCAAGAGGTCTCTGTCTCGATTATTTGGGAAGTAGCTGGGTTAGAGAAGCCTTGCAGGGTTCAATATCCTTACACAACAGACGTGTGTGTGTGTGTGTGTGTGTGTGTCATGATGATGCTGGAGCACCCATGTTGAAGCCAGAGAACAGCTTGTGGGAGTTGGTGCTTTCCTTTCATCATGTTGGTCCAAGGGTGACAGCAGGTGACTCCCCAGCAGAGCCATCTCACCAGCCCTCCACACCCTCTTTTTTGTTTTTTCGAGATGAGGTTTCTCTGTGTAGCCTTGATAGTCCTGAACTTACTTTGTAGATCAGGCTGGCCTCGAACTAACAGAGATCTGCCTGCCTCTGCCTCCCAAGTGCTGGGATTACAGGTGTGTGTCACCACATCCAGAAGCCATTAAAATTTCAAGATATTAATCATTTTTGCCTGGGAGCTGGGACACACGTGTATCATCCCGCAGGTGAAGAGGCCAGAGGACAACTTTGTGTCTGTTCTCTCCTACCTTTGCCCCAGTTTGGGGGTTGGAATTCAGGCTTCCAGGTTTCACGACTAGTGTCTTTATCCATCAAGTCACCTTTCTCTGTTTTTATTTTCTTTTGCATGATTTCCTACTTGATGTTTTCTGAGCATCTTGAATTTGTCCTCTAGTATCCTTAAATTATTTGGAGCAATTTTAAGACATATCTTTTCAAGTAATTCTCTCTGCTATGTCATCAGGGTAATAACAGAAAAGGAGAGAGTGAGAGAGACAGAGGGGGAGAGAGAGAGAGAGAGAGAGAGAGAGAAGTGAAATCCTTTGGGATGAGATTAATTAGCATCATGGCAGAGCCCTTAGGACCTACATACTTTCCATTAGGTCTAACCTCCCAACACTGCCTCACAGGGTGGGGTTGGGGTGTGTGTCAAACTCTTACCATGTGCTTTTTATGTACCTACTCTACTCAGAGATATCTTTATGTTTCCATTTGGGTTGTTTCTAATTACCTATATTCATATTTACTTTAAGTTTGTCAACTCTACTGGGAGCTGGTGGAAGGCATTTTTCATCTTCACTGTATTTTTGCGGTTTTAGCATTTCTGTTAGTCTTTTCAGCCTACACTAGTGGTACTTTTTCATGTATGTGCATATCTTGTTTGACTTTTCCACTAATGTTTAATTTAACACACTAGTCATGGGATATTTTTAATTTTGTTTCTAATACACCTAATATTTGTAATATTTGTGTCATGTCTAATCTGGTTTTATTGATTATTTTTTCTTGCTTTTTTTATGCATCTCAGGATTGTCTAAAATTGTAGACACCGAGGCAAATGTAATTTAGTCCCAGAAATAGTTTTACCTCTTCATTCAATAGGCTATTTTTGTGGGTTTTGGATTAATGTGGTAAGGGATTGGGCCATGTTTAGGTTGTTTGTGTTGCTCTGGCAACTCCTACTGACTCCAAGATTTCACTACCTGGCAGTGTTACTTTGTGTTTTGGGCAAACATTGTGCTGCGGATGGGATTTGTTCTACCTTCACTTTCAGTCTTGGCACCCATGTGGACAAGGGTGAGCATCCTTAGGATTTCTCTGTGGATTCCAGAGATTGAACTCAGATCTTCTGGCTTGGTAGCACCTTAACCTGTTGAGCCATAATGCTCTTGCCTTCCACAGGTACCAAGGTATTGATATTTGGTACTTGGCCCCTAAATTACGAACCTGGAGGTATTGCTAATTGCTGATACTAAGCTACTTGGTGCTTAATTTACCATCTCGTGGTGCTTCTCTCTCATCTGTAGCAAGTGCTGTGGATCTGAAGCTCAGGGACGAGGCAGGCCTCTGATCTGCAGCAGTGGAAGACCTTGGATAGTGTGGGCCTGGGACATCTTCAGCTCCTCCCCAGGAGTCAAGGACCTTCCTTCTCTCTAGTCTGTCACAGCAGTTGGCCTCAGTGAATGCTCTCAACATGACAGTTAGCTATGTTTTTCTCAGTGGTTGAGCCTGTTGTTCCCTAGAGGAGATGGAAGGAAGGATCGGTAAGGTTTGATGTCTCTTTGTTACTGTGACCTAGTTCCTTTTCGGATACCATGAGGAGGCTTTGTCTAGTCCAACACTTGACCTCAGTCTTTCTGGGGGGATCCCTAGAGAAGAGAGCAAGTGGGTACAAATTCCCCTTCTTATCTATTCCCCAGGGACTTTGCGTTCTCATTCCACTCTTTCAGAAACTCACTAGGTTTTAGATGTATCTATCTGATGAGCCCGTGTGGGCACATCCTGGACCCTGTCCCAGGGAAACAAGCGTTATAATCCCATCTTTCCTTGAAGGGGTCTGACTTTCCTTTCACTGCAGGGGCATCTACTCACTTGTTGTAGGAACTCTAAGACTGGCTAAGGGTTTATAGTCTATGTAGCTTTTCTTTGTTTTGAGATATTAAGACTAAGAGATTTTTACATTGATGAAATTTTTTTTTAAACTTCTTGCCTTTTAAGACCAGAGCCCTGACTTCCACTGCTTCATTCGGGCGCAGTTAGATCCCGACTCTCAAGTGGATCAGCACTAAAAGCATGACTTATGTCCTTGCAGAAACTTGGGGACCATGGCAGCCGTGGAGCCAGTGTAGCACCACGTGCGGGGATGCTGTCCGACGGCGCCGCCGCGCGTGTCTCACTTCTTTCCCCTCCAGACCCAGCTGCTCTGGAATGTCCTCCGAGACCTCTCCATGTTCCCTGGAGGAGTGTGCTGGTAGGTGTCCTTGCTTCCCCAAGCCTCTGTCAACCAGGCCTGTCTGGGAGCCACCGGTCTGTTCAGTGCAAGCGTGCTGCTGTGACCGCCATCAGTCGTTCTGGCTTTGCACTTAAGACAGTTAGTCTTAAGTGTCTAAGACTTAGAGTAGTTGGGAGCAGTAACTTGCTAGTGAGATGACAGGATTTGACATTTGGGAGTGAGGGAAGTGACACACGAATATGTCTAAAGATTCAGGCATATTAAATACTTTTAAAATACAGGATCAGTTGGTGCGGAATGTTGAAGGAATCTGTTCTTTCCTACCCATATGGATTTCAAGGATGGAACCCAGGTTCTCAGGCTTGGCAGCAGGTGCGCTACCCATTGAGCCATTTGGAGGACAGGATCTCCCTCTGCTGCTCAGGATGGTCTTGAATTGTTATCTTGTCTCAGCCCCTGAAATGCTGAGATTGCGTGGTTGCCACCATACCCAGCTAGTTGTTCTTTCTCCCCTGCTTCTCTCCTACCTTAACAAAACAGAGTGAGAGAAGAAATCCCATGAAAAAAAAACCTTTCTTTACTTTTTCCCCGTCATCTCAGAGGTTTTGCAAACTGGGTGTGGGGTGGGAAGGCAGCACACAGACCATCAGTTGTTAAAATGAAGCAGGCGGGGTGCCCTGTATTCTCCTTTCCAGTAGCCTAAGTTTATTTGTTACCTGTTCTACCTGGGAGGAGGTAGGGTTTGGGTTTTTGTTTGTTTGTTTTGTTGTCTTTTTTGCCATCCCCAGGAACTGGACTTTCCTGCATCTTCTAAACATCATCAAGGTTCACCCTGATAGGCACTCGAAGGGTGTTTGATGTGAGTGGTCCGTGGAGATGATGATCACTGAGCCAGGCTTGCTCCCTCTGTGGAGCTGAGTGGCACTTATTCACAGTTACAGTGATGAAGGGTCTTGTTCTTACACTGGCCACTTTCTGAGAAGCAGCTTGGTTAGTTGGCCAGAACTGCTGTGGCCCTGACTTTACATATATCCCTCTGCTGAGGCCCACCTTCTGTATACTCTCTGTTACATATTCAGAGGCATCCTTAGTCTCATCTTTTGGGAAGAGTTAGATGCTTTCCTCTGTCTGAACCTCAAAGAACCTTCTAGCCAAAAGCATAGGCACCCAGTAGCCTTTCCCAGGGCCCTTCTTGGTACTTTGTCCTTCCAGCCAGGACCATACGCCTTGTTTCCTTCGTTTTAACATCTGAAGAATGTAGTTCTCTATTATATCTTCTTGGAACCCTAGCTTAGGCTCTTCTTTCCACCTTCGGTCAACCCATCTTCTTTAATAAGTCCTGAACCCCATAAAAGAAATTGTATCTGAACATGTAAAGACATGTCCCCCCTCTTTTTGTAACATTTAAAATCTTGCATGGACACATGCACATGAGCTTTTGAGTGCATGCATGTGCCGTGGTGCTTCTGTACAGGTTATAGGATAACATGCAGGCATTTGTTCTTTCTACCTTGTGGGTCCTGGGGGTCAAACTCAGGTTGTCAGTGTCTTCAAGCAAGTGCCATCTTGTCATTTTTTCTTGTCATTTTTCTGTAAGCAATATAGTATGACAACTAGTTATATAACTTTTATACTATACTGAGCATTAGAGGTGACCTAAAAATGCCTTTAAGAGAGAGTATGTCTGTGGATTTTGTGCAAATATGATCCCTGCAGACTCTGTTGTCCCCAAGCACCCAGGAGATAATCCTCAGATACTAAGTAATGACTCAATACCCATATCTTCACATTCCAGAGGAAGGCTCTGGGCACATGGAGGTGCCCTGCCCTGAGCCACAAAATGAGGGACCAAGGGAAGCAGTATCAATTTCATAGTAAGCTGCCTGTCTTAAATACTTGACTTTTATATTCAGGCCAGTGTGGCTTTCTGGAAGAAGCATCATAGGTAGAATTATGAGTTGTTTGGGGAGGGGAAACCTGATTATATTTCATGTTCTGGACTCTAGCTAAGTGCTGAACACACCCTTCCTTGTACACCGAGGGCCTGAGATGAATGCTTCATTGGATAAAATGATCTTTCCACGCATTTGCTTCTCCCCATTCTGTCTGTCACTTCTCAGAGATGTTCGAGGGCATCTCCTTCACTCCGGGAGACCCAGAAAGGGTGAAATAAGCCAGGGATGGGCCAGGCCAGTGGCTCTTTTCCAGATGTGTTTACTCCAAAGCTGCCAGGCAGAGTCAGAAGGGAATAGAGCAAAGAGAACAGTTTGTGATGTGTGAGGGGAATGCTGCTACACACTGACCTCAGTGGTCACTTGGTGTGCTGAGGGGCAAGGGGAAGAATAAAGCATCCTGATGGGCCTCAAAGGTTGGAACCTGTGCTGGAGATACATCTTTGCTGTAACATGGATACAAATAAAAATCGGTAGGTGTGGAAAAGTGTGCCTGTTAAGGATTTTCCAGTACCCCGAGTGAAAACTTGAGTGGTGGCAATAGGGATTCAGGGAGAGGGGAGCTGCAGAATTCCTGGGTGTGGCAAGTGACAGGCACGAAGGATGAAAGCCAGGACTCTATCTAGAGGCCTATAGAACTATATTCCCTTAAAAGTGGATGTGTCGGGAGAAGGCACAGGTTCTTGGGGGAGGAGGAGAAAAGGTAGAAGTGTAGCTCAGAGATAAGAACCCTTAGATGTCTGAGGGTCTGGATTCATCCTCTACAGGGATGTTAAGTAAAGATGGTTCTGCTCATGCTTTTCTAAGAGAATGCATTCTGATCACCAAAACAAATCAGGGAGTTGAAAGAGTCACAAATACGGCAGGCAGTACTGCGGGCCTGAACTGTTAGGAGGTCACTCATGATTATAGGCAGAACTGTATGTACTACAGAAAGCTATGCTGGTGATAGAGAAGCAGTATGTCAGTAACTTGTGCTGAGTAGAACAGGGAAGACAAGGGTTATGAGTGGCTGTGGCAGCGGAGGGCCGGAGAACGGTCATTTTAAGGTAGAAAGAGTATGTGCATGTTTCTATACCTAGAAAAAGGAGTCACACAGAGAAATCACTGGGGACATTGGGCAGAGGGGTGATTCATTGGGGAAGGAAGGCTTAGAGAGCTTTGGTGGTGGACCCACATTTCCCAGGAGCACACTCATCCCCCTGCTGGTGTGAGAAAGAGGCCAACAGAGGTGCAGGAGCTGCTGTGTTCCTGGAAACAGGGACAAGGACAGAGGCTATCTGTGGGAACCTGAAGTTGGACACTGTGGAAGTACAGAGGCACAGGTCTGCGCAGCCATGAGTTTTCTTCCTGTCTTTACTCTAGCAGCGGGTGCAGCACCTGAGAATTCACATGCCGAGGTCATTTAGGGTGGACTCCCTCTTCAGACTAGGTGAGAAAACGTTTCTTTCATCTCACACATTGCTGTCCACCATCAAGGGGAGCCAAGGCAGAAATCCGGAGGCAGAAACTGAAGCAGGAAATGTGGAAGAATGTTGCTGGCTGGCCTGCTCCCAGGCTCCCGCTTAGCCGCCTCTCTTACACAGACCAGCCCTGCCTGCCCACGGATGGTATTGCTCACAGTGGGCTGTGCTCTCCTACACCGGCTCAGTAACCAAGAAAAAGCACCTCCTTTTTTTTTCCCCTACAGCTCTCATCAGAAATCCAAGTCTTCGGGTCTATCTCTCTTCTTTAATTGCTCTGACAACTAGGGCAACTAGTTCGGCCCTAAAATCACGCAGAGAAATCAACATAAGAGAATATATTTGGTTTAACTTTTTTTTTCCTTCTTCTTCTTCAAGTTTTCCGGCCACCAGGCCCGTCGCCTATTCCACCCCAGGATCCGGTGAAGTCCAACAACGTGGTGACCGTCACAGGGATATCCCTGTGCTTATTTATCATCATCACCACGGTGCTCATCACCCTCTGGAGGAGGTTCGGCCGAGCCCCCAAGTGCAGCACCCCTGCTCGACACAACTCCATCCATTCTCCTGGCTTCCGGAAGAACTCAGATGAGGAGAACATCTGCGAGCTGAGTGAGCCCCGGGGAAGCTTCTCGGATGCAGGTGACGGACCCAGAGGAAGCCCTGAGGACACAGGCATCCCATTGACTTACAGGTGCAGCGCCCCAGCGCCTCCTGAGGATGAGGCCTCGGGCAGCGAGAGCTTCCAGTCCAACGCCCAGAAGATCATCCCTCCCCTGTTCAGCTACCGCCTTGCCCAGCAGCAGTTGAAGGAGATGAAGAAGAAAGGGCTGACAGAGACCACCAAAGTGTACCACGTGTCTCAGAATCCCCTGACAGACACTGTAGTGGATGCTGCCGCCAGCCCTCCCTTAGACCTGGAGTGTCCCGAAGAGGCAGCAGCAGCAGCAGCAGCAAGCAAATTCCGAATCAAGTCTCCGTTTCTGGACCAGCCTGCGGCAGGTGCCGGGGAAAGGCCCCCCTCCAGGCTGGATTGCGTTCTGCCTCCGCCCAGCTGTGCAGTCAGTCCCAGCCAGACCCTGATCCGCAAGTCGCAGATGAGGTCGGCTGGTGGGAGAGATGGCTCATCTGAGAGGTGCCACTCCAGAAGTGCCCTCTTCAGGAGGACTGCCAGTTTTCACGAGACCAAGCAGGCACGCCCTTTCCGGGAGAGGAGTTTGTCAGCCCTGACTCCCCGCCAGGCCCCCGCCTACAGTTCCAGGATGCGAACCTGGGACCAGATGGAGGACAGGTGTAGGCTTCCCAGCCGAAGTGCCCACCTGCTTCCAGAGAGACCAGAACACTTCCCAGGGGCAGGGCGGGCCAGCAGTCCTTTGGGCCCACTCTCTAAATCCTACACCGTGGGGCATCCGAGGAGGAAACCGGATCCCGGGGATCGCCAGGCAGGACTAGTGGCCGGAGCTGAGAAAATGGAACCTCACCGAGCTCACAGGGGGCCGTCCCCCAGTCACAGGAGCGGTTCAAGGAAGCAGTCCTCCCCCATTTTCCTCAAAGACAGCTACCAGAAGGTCAGTCAGCTCAGCCCTTCTCACTGCAGAAAAGATAAATGCCAGAGCTTCCCAGCCCACCCAGAGTTTGCCTTCTACGACAATACCTCCTTCCGCCTCACTGAAGCGGAGCAGAGGATGCTGGACCTCCCGGGATATTTCGGCTCCAACGAAGAGGATGAAACCACAAGTACACTTAGCGTGGAGAAGTTAGTGATCTAGGCTAAGACGCGGCAGGGCTCGTCCAGGGCCCTTCACCCAGCCGGCAACATCCACTGCTCACATATTTTCTGAAAACTGCGTTGTGTAGCTGTGGGAATTAGTTCACTCAGAGGATGTGTGTGTATGCATGTGTTTTTAATTAATTAGGAAGAAGTTATTTATCCTGTCTTTTTGTTATCCCTGTTCTATTGGCTTATTACTACTAATAAAATTTAAATAAGGCAAATGTGCATTTTGAACACTGCACTTAGGAATCTGGGGGCTTTTCCCAAAGGGGTGGGGCCTCCGGCTGCTTGATGTGTGTACAGAACTATTATAGGAACGCTCTTGCAACCTGCTTTCCTGTGAAGGAACAGCTAAACAAAAGAGCCTAAAGATGGGCCTGCTTCTTTTGAAGTTTGTTACTAAGGTACCAAGCGGCATAATTCCTTTCAGCCAAGCGGCCTAATGACTGACCAGCATACACAGAAATAGCTGTGTTTTCTTTTTATCCACGGTGACTTCCATGTGGCCACACCCATCCTGCCTTTAGATTGTTTTCCTTCTTTTAGCATTTATCAGGACGTCAGCCAGCCGGGGAGGCTTCAGATAGGGGGAAATTACAAATGTAAACATGGTCATTTCAAAAGTTAATTATTTGTTGAAGTGTCACTCATGACTTTGTTTTTTTTATCTTTTATTTTTTAAATTAAAATGTGCTTCCTTTGGAAGTGTTGTAGTGATGACTATCTGCTTTTCAGGAACAGGAGGGGCAGTCTGTCCAGGGCTGTCTGACAGCTGCTATGCCTGGATGGAGGAAGAGCCAGGCTTGTTGCTCGCCAGTTTCTTTATTTATCAGACCAGAAAGCTTTATTCTTTATCCAAGTTCGCAGGCCTGTGTGCCGACCTTTGACACAGAGGGCACGTGCTTGCTTGTTCCAGATTTCCCAGTGAACTACCCAGCAGTGGCAGAATGAGACCAAAACAGCTTTGGAGAAACGGAGATTCTTGAGAAACACTGCAAGCTGATAGGTTTTCTGTTAAGCGATGTCCAGTTTTCTGGTGTCCTCACTAACAGTGAAGTCCTGCCCCTGAAAGAAAAGATGCTTCATCACAGTCTTTAATGTGTGAGCTGTAAATTTCGGAGGTCAGATTTTCTGTTTTTTACCACTCTGTCTTTGTGTACTAGCTCCAGTAAATAATGATAGAATAAGTGGCCAGCTAGTGAAATGCCTCAAAACCATTTGTGGTTGGATTAGAATGATTTTTTTTATAATACTTTTATTGTAAATCATTATAAAGGAAACGTGTTCATGAGACATTATGAGATTTCAGTTTACAGAGGACTCACAAATGGAAATTATTAGTTTTATTATTGTTGATGTTACCAGTTTGTGTTTCCAACCATTCTCTGAACACTGAGTGAGGCTTGGCCAGCACTGTGCTAGTTATGCATTTCGTATTATGTTACCATACGCAGCTCCAGTAATCTGGGTAAGCTTTCCACAATTATGTATTTATTGTCTGTGTCCCAGCCAGTCACGACTCCCTGTGGTGTGTCTGTGCCCACTTTACTGAGAAGAAATGTTCTTTTTTAAACATAATTTTTAATCTAAAATTTACAAGTTAGAATTTTAGAACTTCATACAATACTGTATTTTTTTTTTTGCATCATTTCCACCCCTCCTCTTCCCTGCCTAATTACTCAACTACTCTCTCTCATATTTATAATTGTGTGTGTGAGTGGCCATTTAAGATTTCATTGAAACCTGTCAGGGGGCAGCTATTGATTGCTGGTAATGCTCCATCTAGGGCTGGAGCCCTATGAAGTTCTGTCTTATCATGTTGGCGTGTTGACTAGTGTTGTCATTGTACAGGCCCTGTTTGTGCAGTTTCATGGGTACATCTTGTCATTGTTTTTGTTGCTTATCTGTCCTCACTCAGGACACTTCCATTTAGGACTCTAGCCATCATCCACAGATAAAAATCCTCAAACCCATGATTGCCAGCTCTTTGACTATGACCCCTGTGGAAATCTTTGGACAGGTCATCCTACTGTAGAGTCCTGAACTCTTTTTTATCTTCTGTCTACAGTTCTGTGTTTGGGTATAACACCAACACACAACTGGCCACCAAAGGTGGAGACCCGAGACACCCTGAGCTTGGTCTCGCCACGTCTCTGCAGTGTCTCCACAATCCTCGGGCTGGGCCAACATTGTCTCTCTGCTCCTGCCGCACAGCGTATCTTTTTGCTCTATTAAATGTCATTTGAGAATTTTGTACAATGAGTTTAGATCCTATCCATCCTCTCAGTTCCACTTCTTCCCAGATCCACTCCCCCTTCCCTTCCTACCCAATTTTGTGGGTTCCCCCTCATCAAGTCCAGCTGCCTAAATACTCTTTAATATGTGGATTCTCACGGGAGTTTGATGGACCCATCATGGGTTCCACATTCAGAGAAAACTGACCGTTGCTTTCCTCCCGGAAAGCTAGCAGCAGTTAGCTAGCAGTTGCTAACAGTCGCTCCTCAGCTGTTAGTGGAACTTCATGCCCAGCTCTTCTCCATGCTGGGATTTACTCTGGCCTGGGCTTGACAGATGTTGTGCACACTGTCACAATTACTTTGAGTGCATATGTGTAACTGCCGCACTGTGTCCAGGAGACAGACTCCTTAGAGGCATCCACACCTCTGAGTCTTATGCTCTCTCCAGCCCCTCTTCAGCAATGATCCCTGAGACTTGGAAGAAGGACTTTGAGGTATTACTCTCTTCAGTGCTGAACATTCTGCAGTCTCTTCTCCTCATACCTTGGTAAGTTACAGGTTTCTGTGTTGTTTGTTTATTGCGAACAGACACTTCTCTGAAAAGAGCTGAGAGTTGCCAATCTGTAGGTGTAATAACAGGGCATTAGGAATTGGTTTAATACTGTGTCTACTTAGAATAATAGTGCTAGTTTCTCTTCTAGGTCCTATGGTCTCTCTAGCCATTTTTGGCCCAGTATGGTCCTTTCAATTTTCTAAAATGCCCTTGTTCTATTTTGCTCTCATCTAATTCATCCCAATCATGGCAGCCAAAATATTCTTTACAAAATTCAAATCTGATCGTTCTCACCTTAGGGAATCCTCTTCCTTCGACTCCCAGTGGCAGAACTCACCCAAACTTAGCATAGGTCTCTCAGGACCAGGCATAGCCACTTGATACAACTCTGATTCTTCATGGACTGTTAACGCTCTTCTTCACTCTGCAGGCTCCATATGTGGTGTTCTCAATGCACAGGAGCCCTTCTATGCACTGTCCATCTGGTGAGCATTCACGTCCTTTCTGATGTCATCCACCAGGGACAACTGCTTTGCTCAGATCTGCCTTTCCGAGAGCCTTTGAGCATAAGGAGGGAATAAAGTGCAGTCTTATTGTTATTTCCTACACACTTAGAACATGCAGCTAGAACAGAATTTTCACTCAGTTTTATTGACTTGGATGTCATCACCTCACATTTAACATGAGGTTCAGTTTTGTTTTCAAGCAGTGATCAAATCCAACTGTAAGAGCTCTACCACCGAGCAGGTATAACAGGTGCAGTTCAGCAGTAGAATGTTCTGTTAGTCTGCTTGGCCCTGGGCTCCTTTCATACAGCCACCACCACCAGAAATAAAACAAAGCCCATAGGCAAGAGCAAGATTAGAATATTAGAAGCAGATGAGCTATGGTTTTAGTTATAAATAACAAGGGAAGAATGTCTTACTTCTGGCAAATATTAGGAGCCAGTCTCTCCAGAGAATCAAGGGAGAAAACTGAAGAGCTAGGGATTTGGCTTGGTGGTAGAACATTTGCCTAGCATGTGTGAGGACCTGGATCTAGCCCTTAGCATAACAACAGGAAAGGAAACCGATGCCTGGACTTGCTATATTTAAGTCCTTTTAACAGTCCTGGGGATAAAGGCCTGGAGAGATGGCTCAGCAGTTAAGCTTGCTTGCTGCTCTTGCGTAACTCTGGAGTTCAGTTCCCAGCAACAACATGGCTAGCTCATAGCCACGTGTGACTCCAGTGTCCGGGTACCAGATGCCCCTTTCTTACTCTGGAAGTACTGGCCACGTATGTAGCGCACATCCATGCATGCAGGCAAACACTCATTCATATAAAATAAATAACTAAAAATTTTATTTCAGTAGATGAAAAAAATGGGAAGTCATGCCTTAGCTGCCTTTGTGATTCCTCATTATGCTCAGAGTAGGTGCTCTATAAATACCTGTTGGGTAAATGTGGAATGACTCCAATTGACGCCATCAAATGCTGCTTTAATGAGTTCCTGGGAGGAGGTAATCTTAATGTTGCCACAGTGGCCAGCTGCCAGGTGTGTGTGGTGCCAGCAGAGCTGCTGGATGTAGATCTTTGGAAATGGCAATCTTGAATAAACGTCTAAGAATTTAGTAAGAAAGGCTTAGCGAAGACTTGCATAAAACAGCGCGACTACCATTTAAGGTTAACTTCACTTAGCACACCCAGCTAGGAGAAAACAAAAGCTGACTTACAGCCCGAGAACAGACTCCAACCTACACATTTATTCTGAATAACAACAACAAAAAAATTGTGGCTTGGAATCCTTTTTATGATGAGGCTACAAGAGCCAAGTTTCCAAAGGTCAAATAAGACTCTATTATCTTACTCCTCTCATTAATACAGTTTTCCACCCTCCTGGAGCTTAAAGGAAGCAAAAACTGGAAGGAGAGGCTTTTGGATGCCAAAGTGGCCTAGAGGTAGGATTTAGTCTTGAAAACTGGCTTAACCGAGATTGCTGAAGTGATGGATATCATTTGTGTGTGTGTGTGTGTGTGTGTGTGTGTGTGTGTGTGTTTAAGACAGAGAACCAAGAACAACTTTGACTTTCTAACTCTCCTGCCTCTGTCCTCCCGAGTGCTGGGATTTCAGGCATGGGCCACCACATTGTGCTTATGTGGTGCTGGGCATCACAGCTAGGGCTTCTCCACCCTCCTCAAATGCTCTACTAGCTGATCTGCATCACTAGCCCTGGTCATAAGGGCTTTGTTTATTGCTACAGTCTGTAACAGATGAAAAGACGGAGGGCTCATTATGAAGTGTCTTCCAGAAATATAACTGCATATCTCCCCCAGCTACTAGGAAGCGTTTATAATGTGGATTTTATGGACCGGCTTCATGGCAGTTAGGTGGATGTCACCCATGGCATTTGCACAACCGTGGGAAATGCAGAGTAAGGAATTCTCAAGAGTACCCAACAATCACTACGCAAGAGTGAGCTCATGCTTCTCCCGTCTCTCTGGCATTGGATCATGATGCAACACATGACTTCCTAGTGTGCTTGGCTCTGAAAAGTGGGATAATAATTTCATAGTCTTAAGCAATCCTGATCTGCTGTAAGACTGCACTAAAGTAAAATAATACTGTGTTGACATTATCTCAAACTCTTATATGTACCAAATTGACTTGTTTCTCATATCAACTCTATAAGATATAGTGCTCATTTTGTAGATGAAAAAAGTAAAGTTAAATTACCTGTTTGGGAAAAGTCAGGATTTGAGACCAGTCAGTTCAGCTCCAAAGGTCACATATTATGCATAAACTGTCTTGTAGTTATTTTCCTTTAGTTCCATGAGAAAACAGTAAATTAAACACTAGCCTGTATCTAAAAGGTAAGGAAAATGGTTATGGTAAAAAAAAAAAGTCAATGAATTATAGGTATTTTAAAAGTCAATATTTTGCCATTATACTGTCCCATGGCACAAATGTACAGTTTTGGGGAGAAAGGTCTGGAAGTGTAAAATATTTTGAAAGCTGGTTAGATGGAGAGGGCCTTTGTGTGTTAGAAAAACAAGGATGTGACCGTGGAAATATGTCTCTCAGCAAGAGAGCCACAGCGCTTCAAGATGCTGTACTGTGTTTCTAACCTGTCCTGCTGAGCGGGGTCTCATTCTCTCAGGGAATATTTTCCCAGTAGAACTTTTTGTTCAACCAAATCACAATAATGTCTTAATCAGGTTAGATTTTGACTGTTTTGAACCATTGGTCATTAAAAGACTTACAGGGAAATGATGTTGAAAAATGCGTGTGTTTGTACACATGCAGACATGTAGGTATGAGTGCATGTACACATGGAAAACCGAGGTTGGTATCGGGTGGATATTGCTCTTCGTTGTAATTTTTAAAGATTTATCATTTATTTTGGAATTGCTTTTGCTTATTGTTTTTGTTAAGTTTTATTTTTTAAAGACTAGAATATAATCATAATATTTTTCCCTTTCCTTTCTTCCCTTAAAACCATCTCATATGCCCTTTCTCACACTCCTTCAAATTCATAGTCTCTTTTTTCACTAATTGCTATTTATATATATTCCTAAATAAAACCCACTTACTCCGTACAATAATATGCATATTTGCATTTTCAGTGCTGACCATTTGGCACTGGACAACACGTTGCTGTGTACTTCCCTGGAGAAGACTACCCCTGCCCCAGATTTCCTCAATAACTTTGTGTAGGGCTGAGGCCTGCCCACTGTGGCATCTCCACTGGAGTCATCCTTCCTCAGCTCCTGTCTTGGCGGTCACACCGGTGAGACTTTACGGGTGTGGCTTCTAACTTTACTAGGAGATACAATCTCACAGCAAACTCTCTGTTCTGGATCTTACAATGTTTTTGCTCCATCTTCTGCAATATTCCCAGAGTCTTAGATTTGAGAGTGTGTTATAGATGTATCCATTGGAGCTAGGCTCCACAACTCTGTACTATTAAGATTTATTTTTTATTTTTAATTGTATGCATGTATGTATGTGTGTGTATATATGCATGGGTGTGTAAAAATGAGTACTGCTGTGCACAGATGATACAGAGAGTGTAGGTGCCTAACATGGGTGCCAGGAACAGAACTTGGGGTCCCTACAAGAGCAGTGTGAACTCTCAACCGTTGGGCCACGGTCTCCAGGCCTTTTATCTTACTTTTTGAGAGTTTCTCCTTCTTCTTTTCTTTGAATTTTCATTTAATGATTTATTGGGTTTTCTTTTTATGCTACATTTCAATTTAATTGGAAACAGCTCAATATTCCCTTTTAAAAGGGAAAAGAATACTAAAAACATATCCAGTCTCTGTAGTTTTTAGGCAAATGGGCTTGTTTACAGAAAATGATGTCTCCCTGCTCTGAGCACTATATTCTTACGTAGGTAAGTACTTTTTTATTATTATCATTTATTAAAATTTCTTCAATTTGTATCCCAGCTCTGGCCCCCTCCCTCGTTCTCTCCCAATCCTACCCTCCCTCTTCTCCTCCCATGCCCCTCCCCAAGTCCACAGATAGGGGAGGTCCTCCTCCCCTTCCATCTGACCCTGGTCTATCAGGTCTCATCAGGAGTGGCTGCATTGTCTTCCTCAGTGGCCTGGTAAGGCTGCTCCCCTGCAGAGGGAGGTGCGCTGAACCTGGAATTTGATGATTGGCCAAACTGGCTGACCAGGAAGCTCCAGGGATCCCAGTGCTGGGATTATAGGCATGTGCTAAGGTGCCTGGATTTTACTGGGAGCTAGGGCTAATCCTAGGTCCTCATGTTTGGGCAGCAAATGCTTTACCAAGTGAGGTGTCTCCTCATCAGCTCTTTTTTTGTTATGTTTGATGACATAACAACTGAGTATCTCTTTCATTAAATTAAATTTTGATTTATGTTTCTCATGGGAAAAAATAATCAAATTTAATGTACTACAGGAAAAATAATTGTAAAATATTAGAATCAAGAATTTTCATTTCCTTGATCACACTTACATAAATAATATTATAAAACTGGACATGGCTGTCTCTGACATAAACTCAGTGGCTGGCTTTTTGATCACCTCCCCCTGAGGGCAGAGCAGCCTTACCAGGCCACAGAGGAAGACAATGCAGACAGTCCTGATGAGACATGATAGGCTAGGGTCAGATGGAAGGGGTGGAGAACTTCCCCTATCAGTGGACTAGAGGAGGGGATGAGGGAGAGGGCTACAACTGGGATCCAAAGTGAATAAATTGTAATAAATAAAAAATTAATTAAAAATAAAAAATTGTTAATTAAAAAAAATGGATATGGTGGCACATGCCTAGAATTCCAGCACTTGGGAGGTGGAGGTAGAAGGATCATATGACTTTTGGTTACATATTTAGTTCAAGGATAGCCTGAGACACAGAAGAAGCAACAGACAAACTAAACAGCAGCAACAACAACAAAAACAAAAAAACCTCTAAAAACTGAAAATTAAATAACATGACAAGAATTTTTGACAAAGGCCAATGGATCCTGCATATATTAATTAACAACCATTTTTCAAACATTAGGTGATTAAAAAGAAGATCACCAGTGAGTAGTCATAGGTAACACAGTAAACATTGTATCCCAGAATATTAGCATAAAAATGAAAATCCTATTGCCTCCTGATGTTGCACTTTAGTTTTTGTTGTTTGTTTTGAGACAGGGTCTCTTTGTGTAGCCCAGAATGTCCTAGAACTCTTTATATAGGCCAGGCTGGCCTAAAAACCACAGAGATCCACTTGTCTCTATTTTCCAAGTACTGGGATTAAAGGCATACACCACTGTGCTCAATTGTTGTAATTTCATAGTAAGCACATTGCTCCCACATGTACCTTAATCATTATTCAGATTGACTCTTTTCTATATGCCTACCTGACAGACTGCAGCAAGACTACCTGACAACAATATGGGGCCATGCACTTCTCACAGACATGCTGACTACTCAGCTTCCCAAGGTTTGCTGTCCAAGCCTTAGCTGACCAGAGTGTACTGAAAGAGAGCCAATGGACTCAGGAAGCCATACCAGAAGGCAGCAGAGAAGAGGGATGGCAAGAGTGTATTGTACAGGCAGACATTAGAGGAATCTTAAAACATAAAGCTAAAACCTGTAGCCCCAATTCAAAGTACACACACACACACGCACACAAAAGTCTCAACTCTCTTAGCACTTAGCCTTCTCCTGAACATTGTACACACCTACACTAAAGAGGAAAGGTGATTTGAGCAAAAAGAAATATGTAACTAAAAAACTAGTTGAGATGTGTAAGACAAAACACACACACACACACACACACACACACCCCTAGTGAACCCAAATGAGAACAGTCCAGATCTTCAAAGAAACAATCCCAATTCCAAAGGGTGGTTATAACTGTAACCAAACAACTCAAAGAAAACAAAAACAACTCAAAGAAAACAAACAAAAACAAAAACAACTCAAAGAAAGTCAATCCAAGATATGAAAAATTTATTCAATAAAGAGATAGAATTGGTGAAGAAAAGCCAAACTAAATCAATGGTAACAGTGAAAACTCAACAAGACAAAACAAAACAAAAAAACCCTAAGTGAATATCTTCATCACTAGAATGAATCAGATGGAAAACAGTGAGATGGTAGACGATCAAGTAGATTATTGAATCACTCAGTAAAAGTCAATGAGAATTTAAAAACATGAAGAACAGAACATAAGAGAGCTTTGGGACAACATGAAAGGAATTAACCTTTGAATTCTAGCTAAAGGAAAGGGAGAAAGAGGAAGAGGAGGGGAAAAAGATGACAAAGACAAAGTAGAACTAGAGACAGAGGAATACAGAATATTTTTAACAAAATCATAAAAGAAAACTTCTGAAATTATGAAACGAGAGGCTTCTCCAGGTAAAAGAGGTTTATGCATTACCAAACAAACAGAACCAGAAAAGAAATTCCCCATAACATATTATAGTTAAAACATTAAAATCAAAGAATAAATAAAGGGTATTGAAATCAGAAAGAAAGAAAGGTCAAGTCATTTACAAAGACAGGCCCACCAAAATAACACCTGATTCACTTTTAAACAATAGCATTTAGAGCCAGAAGGGACTAGAAAGGCAAGTTCTGAAATACCAGAGCTGGTAACCCAAACTATTATACTCAGTGAACTATCAGTAATATAAAAAGAGAAAGAAAAAACAAGGATGAACAATACCCCCAAAATGAAGGTGGCAAAAGAAAATCAAAATCAGGGCTGAAATTAATGATGTAGAAAAAATATATAAAGAATCATTGAGACAAAGAGTTGATAACAAGATTAACAATTGAACCAAGAAAGAAAGAGAAGATCCAAACTAATAATATGAGACATGACAAGAGAGACATCACAACAGACACTGAGGAAATTCAGAGCATCATAAGAACATACTTTAAAAATCTATAGTCCACCAAACTGGAAAAAAATCAAGAAATGGATGAATTCTAGAAATATATGGCACACTAAAATTAAATCAAGATGAAGCAAATAATTTAAACAGATTCATAATATACAATGAGATAGAAGCAGTAATTGAAAAATTTCTAACCTAAAAAATGCCTAATAGGGACAAACAAATTCAGCTCAGAATTCTACCAGACCTTTGTAGAAAAACCAATATTCCCCCAAGTATGGCATAAAATAGAGGAGGATCAATTCCAAATTCTTTTTATGAGGCCAATATTACACTGATAACAAAACTGTATAAAGACTCAACAAAAATTATAGGCCAATCTCTCTGATGAACATACATGCAAAAATTCCCAGTAAAACACTTGATGGGAAAAAAGGGCATGAATTTGAAAGAGGGGGAAACAAAAGGGGGCATATAGAAGGATTTGGATGGAAAGGGAAAGGAAGAAATGATATACCACAATCTCAAAAGTAAAAGAATTAATTAAAACCTTGCAAATGAAATTTATAAACACATGAAAAAGATCACCTACTATAATCAAGTCGGCACCATTCTGGAGATGCAGGGATGATTTAACTTACAGAAATGAATAAATGTACCTACCACGTAAATATGCCCAAAGGTAGAGACTACAGCATCATCTCATTAGATGCAGAAAAAGCCTTTTACAAAGTCCAACATCACTTCATATTAAAGGTACAGAAAAACCTAGAGATACAGGAGACATATCTCCACATAAGGAAGACAACATGCAACAAACCCACAGGCAATATCTAACTAAATGAAGAGAAAGTCAAAGCATTTTTCCTAAAATCAGAAAAAAAGACAAATCTGTCTGTTCTCTCCATTCTTGTTCAATATTGCACTTGAAGTCTTCGCTAGAACAAAAAGACAAGGAAATATTCCCTGATGGTTGTGGTGTTTGCAGTGACCCTCACATCAAAGAATCCACCAGAAAACTCTTAGAGTTGATAAACACATTCAGCAAAGTAACAAAATACAAAATGGACAGATAAAAATCAGTATCCTTACTATATCCCAACAACAAACATACTGAGAAAGAAGTCAGAGAAACAATTCCATTCACATGAGCTTAAAAAAAAACTTGTAGTATAGGAAGGCTACTACTGACTTTTATATATTTCTCTATTTCATAAGAGGCATATTTGAAGCCAAGTGAAGAAGTTGATTTCTGTGCCCATTCTTCAAATAAGGAGCTTGAGAAAATGGCTGTAGTCAGACACTATTGTCAAGTCATTTCTCTAAAGCAACTCCTTGGTACTTGAAATTGAACACGCAATCTCATTTCTCATTCATTAAAGTTTTGCAAACTTTAATTTTTAACCTTGTTTCTTTTAGATTTTCTGGAAATACAGTTCAATAACTTCTAGGAAATAATTAAGCCTAGCCCTTAGTGGTGGTTTAAATGAGAATGGCCCCCAGAGGCCCATAGATTTGAATGGTTGGTCACTAGGGAGTGGCACCATTTGAGAGGATTAGAAGGGTTTCAGTGGGTGTGGGGTGTGAGGTTTTCAAAAGTAGCTCTCTCTTCCTCCTGCCTGTGGGTCTGGATTTAGAACTCTTAGCTTCTCCAACACTGTGTCTGCCTATGTTCTGCCAGGCTCCCTGCCATGGTGATAATGGGCAAAACCTTTGAAACTAAGCAAGCTTAGTAAAATGCTTTCTTTTATAGGAGCTGCCTTGGTCATGGCAGCAATGGAACACTAACTTAAGAGACCCTCCCCTCAAAAAATTTTTCAAAATAGTATTGTTATGCCCAGTTCATGAACCCCAAAAGACCAGGAATAGACTCTGCTCTAAATCCATGAGGTTTTTAAATTTGTATACGTGTTTGAACATGGGACACAAACTTCCTGTGGAAACAGGAAAGGAATGTGACCCCAAGGTCTAGGGATACAGAGTTTTTAAAGGGAAGAAAAAAAGCAAGCAAGGACTTACATGCTTTGGCATTACATGATTGGGTAAGGGAAACTGACTTTTGAAATGATTGGTCCACTTTAGGCAACAAGACTACAAACAGTTCTGGCCTGGACATATGGGCCGGTTTCCTAGCAACTGTATAATCAGTGGGTGGGAAAGAATGCAGTAAGGCTAGTTCTTCCCCTCAGGACATTAAGGCTAAACTTTAAAACAATACCCACTGATTTTTAAGACTTTGGTCTCTCATTCCCCCTTCTCATGATCATTTGAAGACCCAATCTTGGGTCTTCCAGATATGACCTCTGGTATCCTACATATATACTTTTCTGCAATGGGATCTGAGTACCATTATGATATAGCTCCCAAGCATTCCTTCATAAAAGCCATCAAGCGTTTTAAAATACAAGGCCCAAAGATAAAAATAAAAATAAGTAGGGGTCCCTTCAGGGTGGACATAAGGGCAGTAAGCCAAGGAGAACTATCATACCATCCTCTGGAATCTTTTCTCTCTAGGGTCTTTCTAGGCTTTTAGTCCAGTTGCTACAATGCTAGTTCCTATTCCAACTAAGCAGATCCCCAAGAAAATAGCTAATGTCAGAGAGCCCTTTTGACTTAGCATTTCAGCCTGCTAGGTGGGATTTTGGGCCAAGGGTCTTGTCTTCTGAAATTGCCTCAGTGCTGACAATAGGACCATTGACATCAGGGGCTAGGAAGGCCAAAATGCCAGTCAAAGGCTGGGCAACGGGGCAGTCCTCACACATGTCTTGTTAGTTGATCCACCTGAAGATGCAGGGAACAATCATGTCAGTTTCCAGCAAGTCCAGATTTCAGCTTGCAGTCCATAACTGGTCCCAGAATAGACTCAAACAAGTGAAAATCTGCTGAGACAAATTTAGACTAGAGACAAAAGTTAAAATTTGTCTATTAAATGGGAAAAGTGAGGAATCCCAAGACCAGGGGAAAAAATTATCTGGGGTCCATTTGAGCTATGCCAGATCTCATGACTTTTTGGTTTCCTGAAGCTCACATGAATTTTTAATTTACAAAAGGAAATATATTAAAAAACTCAGAAAAGTAGTGTATGGGCAAATCTAATAGTAACAGGTAAAACTGTATCCAATGGAATGAGCATTAGTTCTTCTTAGCTGTTTATTTTGTAACCTTTATAAACAATTTAGGTGTATCCAGGGTCTGAAACTCTTAACACCTTTTCTGTGGGCACAGCTGTTGGTAATCAGCCACCAAAGGAGCTTGGCCACTTTTCGTACTACTTTTAGGCTCCATCTCCATGTCATACTTGAAGGTTAGGCAGAAATACATTAATGGCTTTAGTGCTAAATCCTGGATGCTTGGACTTTCCTTAACAGAGCAACTAGAAGAAGTGTGTTTAAGATATTCTTGTGTCAAAGCCTGCCTCAGAAATTGCAGATATAAAGAATACCATAGTAAAAGCTATGGCTTTTGGGTCAGATATACACATTAGGCAAATGTTTTTAGTGTGATGAAAAGGACATTTAAGTCTATATCCAGAAGACAACCAAAGGAAATTAAAATTTCAAGCTTGTGACTGAATAATAAGCAGTCATTGCTCCATCAACTTATCAGGATTCTATTGATCAATGCCAAAACTCTGAACTTCATTTTTCTATATCACTACAATTCACATTCCTATACCTTAAAACACCTACTTAGACTCTCCAATCTTTCTTGCATTTACTAACTTGGAAACAACATTCTCTAGATTCTCACAACCTAAAGTCCTATATCCTCAGACCCTACATAAACTTCGTATTTTTCTATCCAGCTATTCACCATAAGACACAGGTAACTAGCATGAAGCCTGTGAGCAAGGCAAACCTGTTTCCCTTTCTAAATAAAAGATCCGGTACCTAATAGTACTAACTAGCTAATGTACTGACCAATGAAATAACAGTGGATCTAATTACCTGTTCTTTAGTGGCAAAGTTACCATAAGCTCAGCCTAGCCATCAATGTGATCAGAGGCCTGAGAAGGATATATTATAAGCTAAGTAAATGTACTAATCCACGTACCAATCAAAATGACAGAGATGACTAGTTAGTCCATCACCTAGGCTGAGTCCCTGCTCCTGTGGTCTCATGACATCAAGAGCAGAGGCAACCACCCAGGCACAGAAGATGAGAGACTGCTTCTGTGGAAAAAAAGGAACATGAGAAATTGACCTCACCTCACCTCCCGGAATGTGAAACAATGGCTCTCCAGGTGTCCACAGCTTTGCCCACAGTTTAGGCTGGGCCCTAGCAGTGGGCCAGTTGGGGCAATCTTGCCCAGTGGTTAGCATACCACAATCCAGAGTCGCAGTCATCTGTCATTGTGCCCAAATCTTCTCAGAGACCTTGGGGAGCTACTGCCAGGATTTTGGGATTCTCTGTCACAATAAGCTTACACATGTTAAAATGCCATATTCATCAGAGCTTCAACAAGCTCGAGGGCCAGCATGTCTGAGTTACTCTTTTCCTATCTTTATCATCTCCTCTAAACTGTGTCCTATAAAATAGAATGCTATAATCTCTAATTCTGGCATATTCCTTAGATGCGTGTTTTAGGACTATATTTCAAGTAGATCTACATAGGCAAACTTCATAGTTACCCATCCTAGGCTTAACCTTAAAAAAAAAAAAAACAACCCTAAACAAAGAGACTAGATAAAGCTCAATTTTGTACTCAACTGTAGTACTTAGCATAACTTTAAATCTGTTCTTCCTGAACTAAAATCAAAGCAAAATTTTTAATCAACACAGTTCATAAAGGGGCTAGCACCGGATCTTACCACCTTGCATTAAAACTGAACAGCAAAAAGCTTAAAGGACAAAAGTTGCACTTAGCACTAATCAGAGAACTGAACACAGCCCTAAATTAAGATGGTGGCAAAACCATGGCTCCACCCTCTTTGTGCCTGAACCAACATGGCATCTAGCCACTTGTTGCCACAGGCTGTGGCTGACAATATAAAACATAGCCTTTAGGTGTAGCTGATGGCATTACTACCTCCCACAGTATAGCAAGCTCTGTGGAACATTCACAATTTTCCATAACCAAAAGTTCTAACATTGTAATTAAATAAGTTTTAGAACCAACTACACAACAGAACAAATAGAACAATTTTAAACTGTACAAATTATTCTGGCCACACCAAACCTATCAGCCAGAATTCTTCCCCCTTTAAAGAACATAAGAAAACATTTTGCATTGAAGAAAATATTTTGCATTGAAGAATCACCAGCCTTTTAAATGAAGAACAACATATTTTACAGTTCTTTCTCAAATCATATTTACAGGTATGAAGAACCAAAGCAAATACAGTTCATATGCCCTCTGGCTTTTCATACATGCACTGACCTTCCGTAACATTCTATATACCTTCAGCTTAGCTTTTCTTAGCTCCGTTCTTCTGGTTTAACCAGACATTCTTACTTTAAACAAGCTATTCTTTTATTTTCTTTATTATCCCAGCCTCTTGCTCTCTCTCTCTTGCTTTTCAGACAACAAAACTCCCATCAAAATCCTTTCCATCATGATAGGATACTGCCAGAGCCCAACGTGGGCTTATTCCATGATTTATTTTTTATAGGCAAAGCAAAAACATGTCACACCAATACAAAAAGAAGTTCTGAAGCTGCCAAATCTCTTTTCTAAAACTATTTCCCTGTAGTAGACCCAGTAGGGTCACACAAACAAGCTTTAAAGGAACTTGGAACAAGTTTTAAGGAACATAGTGAAACTTCCTCTTTTCTCTATTTTAAGGTGAAGGCCAAGGTGAAAACATGTTTTTTGATAAATAAAGCAGCTTAACAAACAAGCAGCTCTCCACATGATACACTGTAAAAACTGCAATTTTCTCAGTTGGTTCAAACAGTATGGCTTGATTTCATTTGATAAAATTAAAAATAAATGCCAAAGTCTTTTGTCTTCCCTCAAAGGATTGAGAAACTGTGCCAAGTTCTTTGTTAGACTGCCCAAGATCATTGTTTAAAATGCCTGATAAACTTTAAAATGTTTTATAACCTTAAACATTTAAACATTCTCCAAAACCTGTTTTTGCAATATCAAAATAAAGTACCCTTTTTTATGAGTGGAATCACAAAGCATAAGCATAATTTTAAAGGTCAAAACTAAATTACCAGTGTACACAATCCAATTTTCAAAACCAATACAAATTTAAAATGAGACTGGTCTTCTTAGTCTAAAAGGAAACAAAATTCATATCAACTAAGAGGTTTTATAATCTTTTTTTTTCTTTTCCTGACCCACACCATGTGGCAATCTCAAGATGCCAGAGTCACACCACATTCCAAGT
The DNA here is from genome assembly GCA_028658305.1 of Pachyuromys duprasi. Classification (NCBI taxonomy): domain Eukaryota; kingdom Metazoa; phylum Chordata; class Mammalia; order Rodentia; family Muridae; genus Pachyuromys; species Pachyuromys duprasi. The sequence continues at coordinate 106,531,967 of CM053764.1, read as the reverse complement.
GGCAATCTACATTGTTGCTATTTAAACATATGCATTTATAGACCTATAAACACATAGGCACACATACATGCTCTAAATAAGAGTTTGAATTTAACCTTTAAATATACCCAATAACTCTTAATCTACAACCAAGACATACAGAGCATGTTAACCACTTAAGATCAGTCAAAAACAAACATATAATGTCCATACATACATTTAAACAGACAAATCTGTTCTTAGTCGATCAAAACTGATTCTGGTTCCTCTGAGGCAGGCACAACATCCACCTTGAAGAGGCTAAAACTGACTCCCCTCAGTTCAGACCAAGGCAGAAGCTCTCAGCGGCCGCAGCTGAGTTCACTGGAGTCCAGCAGCGCCAGGTTTTAGAAATCATACCAGCAGAGGCTCTAGAATACTTCACAAACATCCTTCCAGTCACAATCCCAACTTTTTTATTCCTGCATGCCAGGCAGGCCCGACTGCACCTGGGACTGGGCTCAGCCCTACCTTGGGTGGCCCACCACAAACCCGGGGAGCGTGTGGGGGGGGGGGGCAGTCCCCTTTTACCAAGCCCGCACCAGGCAGCAAGGGGTGCCGATGGGAGTCCTCTCCAGCTGCCTCTCTGGGGCTCCAGCTGCCACTGCTCTCGCTGGGACCAGGCAGCCTGAGCCCTGGGAGCCTGGAGCTGAGTGGGCTCGCTATTTGCACAGCTGGCACATGGTGGACCCAGCGGCTGATCTACTCTCACATTACGGTGGGGGCGACTATAGCCTGCCCCAGCTTTTCCGGAGCTGGGCATGCAAGGTCACTGTGAGCTGCCATGCTGGAAGTGTGTCTGGCAAAGGTCTAACAATTCCATTCCAAAAGACATAAAACCAAAACAGACTAGACAAATAACCCGCCAAAATACTGATGAAGCTAGGGGCGTCCCTCTGAACTTCGGCAGCTGTGACCGCCAGCACATCTGCTTTGACCACATCTTGCTGCCCAGATACTGTCATCCCTAGCCCCTAGGAATTTTTGGAATAGAGGACAAAAAGTACATACACACACAGACACTGCACAGAGACATTTAGACACTTACTGCCGGCATAAAAACCTCCGGGTCAGGTTCCTGGAGTCTTGGGATCCTGAACGAGCCCCCAAAATGTTATGTCCAGTTCACGAACCCCAAAAGACCAGGAATAGACTCCGCTGTAAATCCATGAGATTTTTTTAATTGTATATTCGTTCAAACACAAACTTTCTGTGAAAACAGGAAAGGAAGGTAGCCCCAAGGTCTAGGCGTACAGAGTTTTTAAAGTGAAAAAAACGCAAGCAGGGACTTACAAGCTTTGGCATTACATGATTGGGTAAGGGGAATTGACTTTTGAAATGATTGACTTTTGACTTGAGACACCAAGACTACAAACAGTTCTGGCCTAGTCATACAGTTTCCTAGCAACTGTATAATCAGTGGGCGGGGAAAGAATGCAGTAAGGCTAGATCTTCCCCTCAGGGCATTGAGGCTAAATTTTAAAACAATACCCACTGATTTTTAAGTCTTTGGTCTCTCAGTATGACAGGGGGCTTTATCTGCTTCCCCTTTACACGTCTACCCTCCCGTAAGCCATATTATTCTAGTCCCAAAGACCATTAAGCTAACGTGAAATACGGCATGCTGAGTGTGTCCTAAAAGGCCCTTTCTAGTCTGATTCCAGACACCCTCATCTCCTAGCACGTGTCCCTTCAGAGAATAAACTCTTAACAGATGGACTTCCTTTGGGTTCTCAAATGATCATCTTTTCCTCCATGGGGCCTTTTCTTCTACCCATCATGCTCTTTTTCTCCACTTTTTGTTCTTTCCTAAAACAGTAGCTGCATTTCACTTGCTTTGATTATAGGCAAATTCTAAAGATTAAAAAACAACAAACATAGTTGAAATAATTTTGTGTGAGAGTCATATAAAAATTGGTAATTTTAAAACAATTTAAAAATTCCACACTTATGTATTTAGCCATGAGAAATAAAGTATGTGCCCACAAAATGATTTGTTCTTCAATATCCCTAGGGATTTTTTAAAGTAACATCCTGTAATGACTAATCTTTACAACTACATTGTATTTATAATCAGTAAAATTTATAATTTATGAAGCATATCTCAAAAAGTAGTATAATCTTGTATTTTTGTAACTTGGTTACTCAAAAGAGACTCTTAAAAGAATTATGTCAGCGAGTCATATTATTTTCTTTCTCACTTCTTTTGGGTCATACTCAAAGCCTTCATATGTTCATGTGAGTGCTGTCACACACTCTGCACTCTAGGTCTAAAGACTTATTTTATATGTAGCTTCATGGTTCACATATTGTTCCAAAGCTATATTAGATTAGAAGACGGCAGAACACACAGAGAGGCGTACGCACAATGGTGTGGCTGCATGCTGTGACAGTAGGGAGGAAAAGGGAAAGAGCATGACATAAGAATTCTAAAGATTCTGAGCTTGGGATAACAGATAAAATCAGGCTGATGTGTGTTTCCCTCCCTGAGGCACACCCTGTTTCAGAATAGGTTTCATCCAGAATAAAGCATAGCCTGCTTTAAAGGCAAGGCAGTGTATATAAATGACAATCCCATAAAGAACAACTTAAATGATATTTTTGTTTTGGTGCTCAAAGGGATAAAACTTCAGATGTTTAAATCAATCCAGATAGGACAGTCTCCCTAACCTTCTGGCTCTGAGCACACCCCAAATTTAAGCCATTAAAATAGTCTTGCTAGACCCTCTGCAAGCACAGCATTTAAATGGCATCCCAGGGAGTTTTCTAGATGATCTCTACAGAGACTTGATTGTAGAAACTCTCCAGTGGGCCTTGAAACCAACCAACCAAAGCCAAACAAAAGAAAATACTCTTACAAATGATACCAATTGAATGAACTTAGTTCTCGCGTTGAAGGAGGCTCTTCGTGAGCTAAACTCTGAAGGAGACGGAAAGAGGACCTTCCAAAGACAATCTTGCTGAACATAGCTAGTAGTGGAAAGGAGGGAGTCCTCCTCCTATGAGGCTGTGTCCTTTAGTTCAGAGAGTTGCTTGAATTAGACGCAGGGATAATGGAACTGCTGAGAAATAAAGAAAGAACAGAAACTGTTGAGGAAGAAAGCCTGGAATGCCAGACCTACTCGGGAGAGATGAGTATGTAGGTGTGGGAGGGCGTCTAGGGAAATGATTGCTGCCAAGCAGATTTGGTTTTGTGACTGCCAAAAGCATTCCTGGGATATTCTCCCTGCTTGCTGGGACTAGAGAGGCAATCTAAGTTTGAACAATACTACAAGTACAAGCAGATGTATTTTAAGTTACAGATTTCAACTTAACTTATATCACAAAGTTAAATTTAAATAGCAAATAACAAATTTATATGTATAATCCTCAAAATATTTTGATAACCCTAGGGGAGGGGTTAGTAAACCGGAAGCCCCAGGTGGGCCGAGACACCCCGGACTGGAAGGCTGACTTGACTGATAACAGCCTTGGAAGCTTCTGATGAGGAGACCCATATACCAGCCCCGCTGGAGTCTACAGTTCGCTCCAGAGGACTGAGCTGCAGGTGGACTCTTCTATCCCCAAACTTCTCCTTTTCCATCCTGTAAAACCCTAAGAGCCCACAGTCATGTGCTTCCGCTGTCCTGAGTAAGGAACAATTCTTCTGGAGATGCCTGTCATGGTTTCATTTCCATATTGCCTCTGTCAATCCCTGTCTAACAAATTAACAAATTCTACTTCTTTTTAATGGGTAATTTTGTATTTTTATGTTCTGTAACAATTTTTATTTCATATTTCTCAAAACAAAACAAAAACCTCTTTTCTGGAAATACTTTTTGGCAGAGTAAATCTCCTTTTGACTGGAAAGCTTTGAGAGAGGTTCTGGCTCCTTACCAGCTGGGAGCAGTTCTTTAGGCCTCTGCCATTTGGAAAAGGACACAATGGAGATGAATTGCCTGAAATATAATTTCATGATTTTTGCCAAGATTCCCCCTTTCAACAACTGCTCATCTATGTTTGTTTGCTTTGTTGGAACAAAGTAGGACAAACTGAGTAAGAAAGTTGATATCCATGGGAGGTCTCCCCTTCTGAGAAGAAAAAGAGGGGGAAGAAGGAGGGAAGAGGTGGGAGGGGAAGTGACAGGGAGGGACTGGGAAGAGCGATGGGAGGGGAAGCTTTGATCATGATGTAAGTAAATTAATTAATTAATAAATTAAAAAAACCCAAAGTCATTCTGTGGTTCACAAATGGAGTTGAAGGAGCACCCATCCCAATTCATTCTTTAGTGAGGAAACAGGGCCCTAAAAATCATGGAGTTTAAAAATACTAGAGCTTAAACTTAACTCAGGGCCTTAAAGTTAAAAATTTAACTGTAAGTATCACTATATTTGCAAGACCAGCAGAGCCTCTGTGTACACCGTCACATGGCTCCTGTCAGCACCAACTGCACAGCCACAGCCCATCTGTCCATGTGGACACAATACTGTTAAGCTATAGACCTTATTTAATTGTATGAGTCTCTCCCCCATGTGAGTCTCCCTCGTGTTGTTGGCTATTTTGATTTGTTTCAGATTCTCCTGGTATTATGAATCCTGTCTTCTCCAGTCTTTCATGGATATTAGAATTCATAGGACTTTCTCTCCATTTTTACTTTTTGGACCTAGGCACACAAGTAGAGAACCACTGAGTTAAAGCTAAGAACTTACCTGTAAAGTAACACATAAAAAAAGAGTGTAGCTGGGTATGGTGGCACATGCCTGAATCCCAGCACTCGGGGAGACAGAAGGACGTGGATCTCTGTGAATCTGAGGCTAATCTGGTCTACAAAATGAGTCCAAAACAGCCAAGGCTACACAGAGAAACTCTGTCTTTAAAAAAATGTAATGGACTGGAGAGATGGCTCAATGGTTAAGAGCTCTTCCAGAGGACCTGAGTTTGATTCCCAGTACCGATATGGCAGGTGACAACTGCCTACAACTTCAGTTCCAGGAATCCAACACCCTCTTCTGGCCTCCACTGGCACTAGGTATGCACTTAGTACATAGACATACATACAGGAAAGACATCCATACACATAAAATAAAAATTTTTAAATATTTTAAATTTAAAAAAAGGATAAAACTTTACAAAACTGTAACTTTCAGAGGCCCACTGTTGTAGGCTCCTGTCCTGTTCCCTGTTTTCTCCTGCTTACGAAGTCTATCCCATTTGCTTTTCTGAATGAAGATTGAGCATCTTCCCTACGGTCCTCTTTCTTGCTTAGCTTATTTAGGTGTACAGATTTTAGTATGTTTATTCTATATTATATGTCTAATATCCACTTACAAGTGAGAATACACCATGTGTGTCTTTCTGCTTCTGGGTTACCTCACTCAGGATGATCTTTTCTAGTTCCATCCATTTGCCTCCAAATTTCATTATTTCCTTGTTTTTAATTGCTGAGTAGTATTCTGTTGTGTAAAGGTACCACAATTTCTGTATCCATTCCTCAGTTGAGAGACATTTGGCTTGTTTCCAGATTCTGGCTATTACAATAAAGCTGCTATGAATGTGGTTGAGCAAATGTCCTCAGGAGGGTATTAAAGCAGATCCTAAGACCCATAGTCAAACTTTGGGCAGAGTGCATGGAATCTTATGAAAGAAGGGGGAGATAGAAAGACCTGGAGGGGACAGGAGTGCCACAAGGAGATGAACAGAAACAAAAAATCTGGTCCCAGAGGTCTTTGCAGAAACTGATATGTCAAGCAAGGGCCATACATGGAGATAACCTAGAACTCCTGCACAGATGTAGCCCATGGCAGCTCAGTCTCCAAGTGGGTTCCCTAGTAAGGGGAGCAGAGGCTGTCTCTGACATGAACTCAGTGGCTGGCTCTTTGACCACCTCCCCCTGGGGGTGAAGCAGCCTTACCAGGCCAGAGAGGAAGACAATGCAGCCAGTCCTGATGAGACCTGATAGACTAGAGTCAGATAGAAAGGAAGGAAGACCTCCCCTATCAGTGGACTAGGGGAGAGACATAGGAGGAGAAGAGGGGGGAAGGGTGAGACTGGGAGGAGACAGGGCTACAGCTGGGATATAAAGTGAATAAATTGTAATAAACATAAATAAAGACGTAAATAGAATGTAACTATCATGTGAGGTAGGCAACAATGGAACTATGTATGTATTCCTTAATTTATCATCTTATGAAGTAGTTGCATAAAATAGGAATAGTTTTAGAAGAATAGGCATAAATACTGTTATATAACTTTGATAAAGATGTGATTATCAAATTTTTCAGCAATAAACTGACGATTATATAAGCACTTTCACAGAATGTATTTAAGTAGCTTCAGAATTTAAAGTCAGTGTTACAGAAAAATTTTAATGTAAGTCTCTGACATTAGTTTTTTTTAAGTTTAGTTAAAATATAATTGCCTATTAAAAATGAGGAAATCATGAAATTCGCAGGCAAATGGTGGGACCTGGAAACGATCATCCTGAGTGAGGTATCCCAAAAGCAGAAAGAAACATATGGTATATACTCACTTATATAGACCTATAGGATAGGAAGGTCAAGCTGAAATCTACACACCTAGAGAGGATATACAGGAAGGAGGACCCAGGTTTGTATGATCAATGCTTGTTTGGATGAACAAATGGGATGGACATTGAGTGGAGGAGAAAACAAACAACAGGACAGGAGCATGCCAAGGAGGACCTCTGGGGGCGGGGGGTCAATGTAGCGATGTATTAGAGCAGATATTAAGACTCGAGATCAAGACTTTGGCAGAGAGCGAGAAGTAATGATAGATCTGGGGGAGGTTGGTGAGACTTGGGGAGAACAAGAGCTCCACAAAGACCAAACTGAGCAGGGCACAGGGGTCTTGTATGAGACGGTCTCTACAATCAAGGACCATGTGTGGATATGGCCGGGAACCCCCGCTCAGATGGGGCCCATGATAACTC
>CM053764.1:106482619-106524921 GCA_028658305.1 Pachyuromys duprasi | reverse complement strand
CCTCCAAGTCACAGCCTCCTCTGTTTAAATCATCATTTTGCACATACATATAAAAGAATATAGTAAATATATCCTTCTGAGTTCATTCTCTGTTGACTGTACATATGTTTTTATGAGCAAACAATTGGCATTGGATAAACAATCAGGGGGGTGTATCCCTGGGGAAGACTAAGTCTTCTTCTCTTGACAGATGTTAATTGCTTGTAGCTCTTCATCTAGCAGTAGAGGCCCCATGAACTTTCCCCTGTCTCTGTTGGGATGTCAAAAAACCCTCAAAATGACTGCAATAAACACACAAACACATCTTTTTATAACTCTAAATATTAATGGACTAATTCTACAATCGAAACACAGGCTGAATAGATCAAGAAATAAAACCCATCTAGCTATTATCTACAAGAAACTCAGCTTTAATGACAGGTAGCACTTAAAGTAAAAGGAAAGAAAAAGTATTCCAAGCAAAAGAGATCAAGAAGCAAGCAGGCATTGCCATCCTAATATCAAAATAGACTTCAAACTAAAACTAAATAGAAGAGACATAAAAAATTAATCACTTTATTAAAATCAAGTGATTAGTTAATCAGGAAAACATAACAATACTAAACATAGATGCGCCACTCTGGGGCACCCATTGTAGGTAAGTTCAACACCCCAGTCTCTCCAATAGATAGGTCATCTAGACAAAAAATAAATAAATAAACAGAGGAGCCTCATAACTAAATGACAACTTACATCATCAAATGGGCCTCAGAGATAATTTGTGTAATATCTCACCCAATACCAAAGAATATACACTCTACTGAGCAAAGCATAGAGGCTACTTTGAAATGACCTCATCTAGAGACACAAAGCAACCCTCAACAAATACAGAAAAACGGAAATAAATCTTATCCAACCATTACACAATGAAACTTAAACTTGACAGCAAGCAAACTCTAGTAAGTTTGTAAACTCATGTAAATTAAACAACTCATCACTGCATGATACATGGGTCAAAGATGAAATCAAGAAAGAAATAAAAATATTCCTGGAGCCAGGACAGGTGGCGCACGCCTATGATCCCAGCACTCTGGGAGGCAGAGGCAGGCAGACCTCTGTGAGTTCAAGGACAGCCTGGTCTACAAAAAGAGTGGAAGACAGCCAGGTCCACACAGAGAACCCTGTCCTGAAAAACAAACAAAACCCCCAAATCCTGAGACTTAATAAAAATGAAAGCACAATACAAGAAAACCTCTGGAACACATTATAAGCCCTATAGCCCTAAGTGCCTACGTTAAAAAAAAAAAATCAGAAAGAGCACAAATGTCTGAATGATACAACTCAAGAACTGGGAAGACCAAAAACAAAACCTAAACCAGGCATACAACAAGAAACTATGAAAGTCAAAGGAGAGATTAATTAAATAGAAACAAATTAAACAATGCCTCCCCCCAAATCTGTGCTGCTTCTTTGAGAAGATAAACAAGACTGACAGACTTTGGGCCCAACTAAACAAAAGAAAGAGATGACCAAAATTAACTGAATCAGAAATGAAACATTACAACAGGAATCAAAGAAATATGGAATATTATGAAGGAATAAAACCCTGTACTCCATTATGATAGAGACTCTAAAAGAAATGTATGAATTTCTTGATTCATCCACATAACCAAAGTTAAACCAAGAGAAGATCAACAACCTAAACAGCACCATAACAAATGAGGAAAATGAAACAGTAAATATATATATATATATATATATATATATATATATATATATATATCTTTTTTTTTATAAGTAAGCCTTTATTTCCATGTTCCTCAAAATAAGCTAGCTGAACTGGTTGCTTTGGGAGGTGATTAGCCAAAGAGACCAAATCCCACATCCTCATCTGATTCCTCCGACCCTTCCTTGGCTTCAGCCTTGGCTGGGGCCGCAGCAGCAGCAGCAGCAGCAGCAACAGCAGCAGCAGCAGCAGCAGCAGCAGCAGTGGTGGCCATGGCCACGGGGGAAGCAGCCACAAATGCAGATGGATCAGCCAAGAAGGCCTTGGCCTTCTCAGTAAGTGGGAAGGTGTAGTCAGTCTCCGCAGACAAAGACAGGGCCCGCTTGGATCCACTGATGATAGAATATGGCACTGAGGCAACAGTTGGGTAACCAATCTGCAGACAAATGCTGGCAACATTTCGGACATCCTCTAGGAAGCGAGTGTGTGAAGTCTGCTCTGTGATGTCAGGCACTTCCGGGTGATAGATGCTGCCATTGTCAAACACCTGCTGGACGATCAGCCGGAAGGAGAAGGGGGAGAGTTTCAGCATGCTCAGCAGCGTGGCCTCACTGGCTCTGACTTTGTCTCCAGTTTTTATCACCTGCACATCGCTCAGAATTTCCATTGGTGCCTCCAGAGATTTTGGTTATGATGCCCAAAGCCTGGAAGAACGAGGTCTTCTCAGGTCCCAGACTACTGTTCTGAGCAGGCACAGTGACCACCCACGAGGCGATGGTACCATGAGCAGCAGCTGGCCCCTTGATGGCCAGCAGCATGTCCTTGATCTCAGTGAGGTCGTCCTTGGTGAACACAAAGCCCACATTCCCTCGGACGAGGGGCAACAGTTTCTCCAGAGCTGGGTTGTTCTCCAGGTGGCCCCTGATGGCCTTGCGCATCCTGGTGTTCTTGCCCGTCAGCACCACAGCCTTCCCACGGGGGGGACATGTGGATCTGCTGCATCTCCTTGGAGCCCACATTGTCTGCTCCCACAGCAAAATTACGTTTTGGGTAATCATCCAAAAGTTGGATGAGCTTAAGGAAGTAGTTGGACATCCAGGTGGCCCTGTCTTCCCTAGGCATCACGGAGGTGCGTCAGGGATTGCCACACAGGGTTTAAAGATGATGTCACTCTACTGAGGACGCCTGGAAAGAGTAATAAAAATATTTTTGACTGAGAAAGCACAATGTGTTTGGTTCAGAATCCTGTACAAAGTATTTTGGTAAATACAAACAAAAAGACTATTGCATCTTACTTGATAGAATTCAGAATACCAACTGTTTCTCAGCAAATCTAGCCAGTTAGATCTAACTGATGTGTACAGAAGAAATCACCTCTTGGATTGGAAAGGTATAAGGCCTCTCACATTGGAAAGGCAAAAACAGTTTTGCCTAGAAAGGCAAAAAAAGTTATTTTTTTGAAGAACATTTTTTATGTTGGTTTTTTGGGTTTTGATTCGATATTTTTACTGTTTTTGTTTTTGAGATCTACTATATGTGTTGAGAAACAAGCTAATTTCCTTGTACTTTGCATCATTACGTTATTAATTTTCAGCATTCATACAATGTTAAATATGAAGTGTTTGTTCAATAGTTAGGAGTTCCTTTGCTTACAAAATCACTGGAAATTATTAAACTGTTTTTCCTCTTAAAAAGAAGAATTCGGTAAAACAAACACAAACCCAAACTAAATCAGTAAGGGAAGTGAAATAATGAAAATCAGAGCAGAAATTAGTGAAATAGAAAAGAAAACAACATAAAGAATCAATTATTCCAAAGAGCTGGTTCTTTGAGAAGAGATCTTTGGCCCAACCTCCCTACCCCACCCCCCAAAAAAAGAGAGGACTCAAGTGAGCAAGACAGAGGTTAACATCAGAGACCCTCTACACGTTTGTATCAGATGTGAAGCTTGCGCCTCACCTGGGTCCCTAATGATCACAGTGGGGCTTGTCTCTGACTGATGCCTGCCTCTTTGGATCTCTTTCCCATAGCCAGGCTGCGTTGTCTGGCCTCAGTGGGAGAGGATCACTTAGTCCTGCTTTGACTTGATGTGCTAGGGCAGGTTGATAGCCATGGGGGACCTTTCATTCTCAGAGAAGGGGAAGAGAGGAATGGGGGGGCATGAGGGTGTGACAGGGAGGAGAGGAGGGAGGTGGATGCCATCAAGCTGTGAAGTGATTAAATAAATAAATAGATAAATAAATAAACAAACCAAGAAAAACAGAGACCAAAAGAAAAATACAGGATATTATAAGGGAGTAATTTTTAAACTGTGTCTTTAAGTTAGAAAACCTAAAAAAAATGGATGAATCCAAAGTTAAACTAGGGAGAGATTAACAAGTGAAACAGACCAATAACAATTAAGAAATCAAAACTGTGATAAAAAGTTATTCTGTCTAAAAGAACACCAACTGCAGATGGAGTCACAACAGAATTCTACCAGGCTTTCAAAGAAGTTCTACAAAAAAAAAAAAGATCTTTTTAAAATTATTCAAAAAATAAAAACAGAACACCTTCAAATTCCTTTCACAAAGTCAGTGTTGCTCTAAAAACACATCCCACTAAATAACAATAACAAAAGTAAGGTCAAATCACTGATGAATATTTATGCAACAGTCTTTAATAAAATACCTATAAACCAAATGGTGGGATCTATCAAAAAAGATCATCTGCCATGATCTCATTGGCTTTATCCTGGAGATGCAGAGACGGTTTAACATATGTAAGCCGATAAATGTAATATAAAATCTCATGATCACCCCAATAGATGCATTCCTTCATAATAAACATCCTCGAGAGAACAGGACATCGTAACATAATAAAGGGTGTGTATGACAAACCCGCTTCTAACCTCACCCAAGATGGAGAAAACTCAAGACAGTCCCACGAAAGCCAGGAAAGGCAGGGCTGCTTGCTGTCCCCACTTTCTTTCCATACAGAGCTTGAAGCCCTAGCTAGATCAGTAAATCAAGAGAAGGAAATTAAAGAGATACAAACAGTAAAAGAGGAAGTCAAATTATTCTTATTTTCAAATAATACTGTATGCAAAAGAGATGTAAAAAAAATTTCACTAGAAATAATCAGTACTTTCAGCAGAGTAGCAGAATACAAATCCACCTTACTAAATGAGAAGCTCTTTAATATACTAATGACAAATATGCTGAGAAAGGTCATTGAAAGACTCCCATTCACAACAGCTCTAGGAATAAACCTAACCACTGAGGTAAAAGACATTTACAATGAAGCCTTTAAACCCCTGAAGACGTTGAAGATGACAGTAGGAGATGGAGACACTGCCCATGCTCACGGATTTGTAGAACTGATAGTGTGAAATTGATAACCCTACCCAAAACATACGAGCCCGATGCAATTCTAATCAAAATCTGCATGTCATTCCTGGCAGAAATATTTTTTAAAATCCTAAAATTACTATGGCATCAGAAAAGGTTTAGGATAGTTCCAGCAACCCTGAGCAGAAACAACGATGCTTGAGGGATTGTCATACCAATTTCTTAGCTACATCACAGAGCTGTAGTAATAAAAGTACCATGGTATTGGCACAAAACACACATGGAGATTAATGGCACAAAACAGAAAAGCAAAATATGAGAGACACAGTACACATAACCGCAGCCATTTGAGTTTTGATAAAGAAGCCAAAAATACAACAGAGGAAAGACAAATCATTCTCCAACAAATGATTCTGGAGACACTGGAAATCTACCTGTAGAAGAACAAAATTAAGCCCATTTCTATTTCCCTGCCAAAAGTCAACTCCACATGGATGAAATATGTCGATGTGAAGTAAAAAATGCTGAAACTACTAGATGAAAATGTAGGCAATTCCCTACAAGAAATAGATGTGGAAAAGGACTTTTGAATAAGACTCTATCAGCTCAGAAAGTAGGGCCAACAACTGACAAGTGTGACCTCATAAAACAAGAAAAGAAAAAAAGGCTGTACAGCAAAAGGAACAATCTTTCCAACCAAGGAACCCCCAGAACGGGAGTGTGCACTGCAGAGAAACTTCAATGCTCAGCCACACACGGCGCTCCACAACCATCCGTACCAGGCACTCACATGGTACACGTACATACATGCAGGCAAAACATTCATACACAAAAAATAAAATAAGCAAAACAAAAAATTAGTCAAGAAACAAGAGGCACAAGTTTTAAAAAAACGGGCTATAGAGCTGAACAGAGTTCTCAAAAGGAAATAAAAATGGCTAAGAAACACCTCAAAGAGGGTCCGGTGTCGTTTAGCAATTAGGGGAATGCAAATGCTAACTCCTTTGATGGAATGGCTCTGATCAAGAAATCAGCTGACAACAAATTCTAGAGGGAAGGATAAGTTCTCTTTCACTGTTGGTGGGACTGCAAACTGGTGTAGCCACCATGGAAATAACGGTGGAGAATTCTTAAAACACATAAAGGCAGGTCTACCATATGACCCAGCTAAACCACGTTTTGGCATAAGGTCTCTCTCCCCCACACTCCACAGATATTCCCTTAGTCATGTTCATTGCTGCTCTCTGCACAGTAGCTAAGAAATGGAAACAATCCAAGTGTTCCTCAACTGATGAACTGGTTATGAAAATGCACATATACACTACAAATTTCTATTCAGCTGTAAAAGAAAATGAATTACTGGAATTTGCAGGTAAATGGGACCTCTTGAAACTGAAAAGCTTCTATAAGGCAAAGGACACTGTCAATAGTCTACAGATAGGCAGTCTACAGATTGGGAAAAGGTCTTAAACCAATCCTACATCCAACAAAGGGTTAAATCCAAAATATATAATGAACTCACGAAATCAAACACCATTAAACAAAATAAACCAAGTAAAAATGGGGCCCAGACCAAACAGAGAGTTCTCAACAGAGGAATCTCGAATGGCCCAGAAGCACTTAAAGAAATGTTCAACATCCTTAGTCATCAGGGAAATGCAGATCAAAATGACTCTGAGATTCCATCTCACACCAGCCAGAATGGCTAAGATCAAAATCTCAGGCGACAACAAATGCTAGCAAGGAAACACTCCTTCATTGCTGGTGGGAGTGGAAACTTGTACAGCCACTTTGGAAATCAATTTGGTGCTTTCTTAGAAAATTGAGAATAGCTTTACCTCAAGACCCAATTTACCTCTCTTGGGCATATACCCAAAAGAAGCTCTGCCATACAACAAGGACACTTGCTCAACTATGTTCATAGCAGCTTTATTTGTAATAGCCAGAACCTGGAAACAACATAGATGTCCCTCAACTGAAGAATGGATAAAGAAAATGTGGCACATTTACACACTGGAATATTTCTCAGCTATTAAAAACAAAGAAATCATGAAATTTGCAGGCAAATGGATGGAGCTAGAAAAAAAAAATCAACCTGAGTGAGGTAACCCAGACCCAGAAAGACGCACATGGAATACTCACTTATAAACAGATTTTAGCCATATAGTACAGGATAAGCATCCTAAGAGGCACAGACCCAAAGAAGAAAAGTAATAAGGAGGACCCAAGTGAGGATGCATTATGGGAAATAGAATAGACAGAGGTTGTTGTTGAAAAGAGGGAACAAAGTAGAAGTGGAGGCACAGAGAGTTAAGAGGGTGGAGATCAGACCAGGGAAGAGTGAGAGAGGACAGAAGGCCTGTAGATAAAAGAGAAACTTTTCTCTTTTACAGGGTGGGGACATCTCTGTGACAAGCTGGAGACCTAAGTCAGGGTAGGCTCCTGGGAAGATAGGAGGGGGATTCACGCAAAGACCACAGAGACTGAAGAGGACATCCTCTAACTAGACAAGTTTCCGAGTGGAGGGATGAGAATACCAACCTACCCACAAAAACTTCGACTCAAAATTTACCCTGCCTATGAGATGTGCAGGGATAAAGATAGAGCAGATAGAGCAGAGATTGAGGGAATGCCCAGCCAATGCCTGGCCCAACCAAAGACCCACCCTATTGGAGAGTGCCAACCCCTGACACTATGAATGATACTCTGCTAAACTTGTAGACATGAGCCTGACAGAGTTGTCCTCTGAGAGGCTCTACCCATCAGAACCTCAAGCCAGATGATGAGACCCACAGCCAAACATTGGTTGATGCTTAGGGAGTCTTGGGGAAAAATGGGAGAAAAGAGAAAAGGACCCAGAACTGACAGGCGCTCCACAAGAAAAATAACAGTGCCAACTAACCAGGGCCCAGAGGGGTTGACTGAAGCATCAACCAAAGACTATGCAGGAACCAGACCTAGGCCCCCTATAAAGATGTAGCAGATGGACAGCTTAGTCTTCAAGTGGGTCCTCTAGTAAAGGAAGTGGGGACTGCATCAGACATGGACTCACTTGCTAGCTTTTAGATCACTTTCCCCTGGCCACAGGGGAAGAGGACCCCTTCAGTCCTGATGCAACATGATGAGCCGGGGGTGGATAGGAAGGGGAGCTCCCCTTTTCTGAGAAAAAGGAAGGCGGAGAGAGAGGGCAGTGAGGAGGGAAGAGGCTACAAGGATGTAAAGTGAATAAAATAAATGAGGAAAATTATATACATATACGGAAATTACTATTTATTACTATTTATTCGTAATAGCCAGAATTACAACCCAGATGTCCCTCAGTGGAGGAATGGATACAGAAATTGTGGTACATTTAAACAATGGAATACTACCCAGCAATTAAAAACAAGGAAATCATGAAATTTGCAGGCAAATGGTGGGAACGAGAAAAGTTCATCCTGAGTGAGGTATCCCAGAGGCTGAAAGACAAAAATGATATATATTCACTTATAAGTGGATATTAGACATATCATATAGGATAATGATACTAAAATCCGTATACCTAAAGAAGCTAATTGTTGATATAATGTTCTTTTGAAATGTATACACTTTAACCTTGTTCATTCAAATGCTGATTTCTCTCCCCTACTCTCTGGTTTCAGTCCAGACATTGCACTGTGATACTTTTTCTAAACACCACCTGTCTCAACTTTGTGTAAACATGACAAAATAAAACAACCAGCCACAATGTTGAGCAATAGAGAGGAAAGAGTAGGAGGGAGAGGGGAGGAGCCAAAGGACAGGAAGGAGTGGAGGGAGGCAAAGGGAGGAGAGAGATCTGGGAGAGCAGAGGCAGGAGCAGAGATCTCGGAATGCCGTGGAGAGAGGGACTGGACCTAACATATCACTAAAAGCAAGTATAATGTGGAAACTCTAAACGTTAGGAAACTATTAGGGTTTGGAGGTTTAGGATGGAGTAACTATTGCCCAGCATTGTGTTCTAGGTTAATTAAATAAATCATAGTCTCTCTGTGGTGATTTGGTTATACAGCTGTTTAGGATTAACAACAGCTTTAACAAAACATAGATCAATTGTAAATATTAATCGCCACATACAACAGCTAATCAAGAAGGAGGACCCTGGGTAGGATGCTCAATCCTCATTCAGAAAGGCAAATGGGATAGACATTGGAAGAGGGTGAAAACAAGGAACAAGACAGGAGCCTACCACAGAGGGCCTCTGAAAGACTGTACCCAGCAGGGTATTAAAGCAGATGCTGAGGCTCATAGCCAAACTTTGGGCAGAGTTAGGGGAATCTTATGAAAGAAAGATAGAAAGATAGAAAGATGTGGAGGGGATAGGAGAGCCACAAGGAAACAAAAAGAACCAAAAAATTGGGGCCCAAGGATCTTTTCTGAGACTGATACTCCAACCAAGGACCGTGCATGGAGATAGCCTAGAACCCCTGCACAGATGTAACCCATGGCAGCTCAGTCTCCAAGTGGGTTCCATAATAATGGGAACAGGGACTGTCTCTGACATGAACTCAATGGCTGCTCTTTGATCACCTTCCCCTGATGGGGGAGCAGCCTTGCCAGGCCACAGAGGAAGACAATGCAACCACTCCTGATGAAAGCTGATAGAGTAGGATCAGAAGGAAGGAAAGGAAGACCTCCCCTATTAGTGGACTTGGGGAGGGGCATGGGAATAGATGAAGGAAGGAGGTTAGGATTGGGAAGGGATGAGAGAGGGGGCTACAGCCTGGATACAAAGTGAATAAACTGTAATTAATATAAATAAAAAAATTTAAAAAGAAATTTGCAGGTAAGATGATGAACTAGAAGATATTTCACTGAACGAGGTGACCCAGACTCAGAAAGACAAATATTTCATGTTCTCTTTGATTTGTGGATCCAAGTTTGAAATATTTAGATGTGAGTATACAACTAGGAGTAATTAGCAGAAACCAGAAAAGTAAAAAGAAACAGTGGTTAGATGAGACTCCAACGAGGAGGATAGTGTGACACAGGTGCTGTGAAGAGGGAAGAGGGAAACTGAGAGGATGGAATTTAAATGGGGAGGGAGAACAGGGCAAGAGAGAGGCAGGAGGGATAAAAAACACCAAGGATGATTGGAAGAGCCATAGGGAAATATCATTTTACAATTACTTAAAACAACATACAGATACATTATATATAATGTATATGTGTATACACATGTAAATAGTTTAAGTGAAATTGTGCTATTTGGGGTGATAATGCTCCCCTCAAATGCAAGAGACAACCTAACAAACCCCAATGCCTCCTATTGACTTGTTACTGGAGTTCAAGATTTGCAGAACAATATAAGGTGCTGCTATTGCCCCTGAATGTCTTTCAGAGCTTGAAGGTAAGACCCCATTGATGAAGACGCCATGCACATTAGACATGGATATTTGGAAGAACCAAGCTGGAACCTGATGGGGAAGCTTCCTCCCTGAGCTCTAGCCCTTGTAGTATCTGGAGGTGTAATGCAAGCTGCCAAGGGAGAAAAGCAATCAATAGTCCTACCCAGCTATAATGCCTGTGAGCTAGAGTGACCGCAAGGCAAGATATACCCACTGGTGTGCAATAGTGGCACTTATATCCTGGAAAACCAACAGCCATCTAATTGGACTTAAGGCCTGCTCGACAAGAGTGAATTCATGCCTGGTACTCTTAAACATAGCTAGCTAGCCATGGCTAGGGAACATGGACGCTAGAGGGGAACCCATTACTAAAACTTATCTAACTCAGTATTATAATTTCCAACTATATTCTACAAACACATCATTATACCCATAGATAAGTGAAGATCTCCCCCTTCATAAAAGAAGTTTCTGTTTGCAGCAGAGACTGTCCACAGCTGGTCAAAATGCAAAGAACAACAATGGGATTCTCATGCCCAATTATACCCCCACACAACGCAAGGCTTAGGGAATGTCAGGAAAGAGGGTTTGGATAGATTGTAAAGGCAGAAGTCCAAGTTGCCAGCTGCAAGATACTGTCTTCTATATCTGGCAGGGAGAGGCACTGCGAAATTTTAACCATACCATCCCCTAAACAAGACCCAGCACAATGGCAACACAAACTGACATGACACTGTGGACCAGCAAAGGATTAATGGCTCCTAAAAGAGGGAAAATCAGTATTTCTCTAAGGATGAGTTCTTTGAAAAAGCATTCAATCCCAAGTGGCTAGCTCTAAACACATATACATGAAAGCAACACTGAATGGACTTAGCAGTGTGCTTGTGAATACATGCATGCATGGGTTGTGGTCAGGATGTGAGGGGAAATGGAGTAGGGAGAAGGTGGAGGGGAACTGATTTAAATACACTGCTCAAGTATGAAATTCTCAAATAAGATGTAAAGAAAAATACATTGGCTTTATATTTTTAAATTGTGTGTGCGCGTGTTTGTGTATGTGTACATGTCATGATGTGTATGTGGAGGTCAGAGGACAACTTAGGAGAGTAGATGCTCTCCTTTTTCCCATGTAGGTCCTTGGGATTGAACTGGGGTTGCCATGCTTGATGGCAAGCACCTTTATCTGCTGTGCCATACTGCTGTCCCTATGGTTCTTTAGCTCTATCTGGTGGGCATATTTCTTACTACTGGTGAGTTTGTGTCCAGAGTAGTGCTTGCATTTTTGTCCAGCATCTGTTACTACTTGATAAACTTTTATTTCAGTGATATGTTGGATTCAAAGTCCTTACTAAATAGTGTCTTTGTTACTTTTCAATCACTGTATTAAGATACCATGACCAGGGCAACTTATAAAAGAAAGCTTTTAATATGGGTCTTCTGCTTCCAGGGGCTTTGAGTCCATGGTGATAGAGCAAAGGTAAGATGGTAGGAAGAGCTGAGATCTTCCAACTCAGTCACAAGGTGGAGAGAGCTCACCGGAAATGATGTGAGTCTTTTGAAGCCTCAAAGCCCACCTCGAGTGATAAACCCTCTGCAACAAGGCCACACCTCTTAATGCTCCTCAAATAGTTCCATCAATAGAGACCAAGTTTTCAAGTCTATGAGTCTATGGAGAACCATTCTCTTTCACAAGCAGAAACATCCTCTCTCTTACATTCAAAAGAAAAAATAGAAGCCATACAACTGCTGCTCTGAAATACTATCCTGTGATCTTTGATCTCAGTGAATTTTTAACCCCTTGGCCTGCACTCTTTAAGAGGAAAAGCGTCTGTTTCTCATTTCCTGCCATATGGAATCAAGCTCATTCTGTTTCCCAGTTCACAGCAATCTCAAGACTACTGGAATCTCTGGCTTAGGGTTGCCATGGCATGGAGTTCTTTTTACATACCGGCTTGTTTCTTAGCAACAGATAAAGACCTTTATCAGGTGAGGGTCTGAGTAAGGGTATTCCATTCCACCCTCCAGATCTGTGCTGGCTTATATTGTTATCTCATTCTCACTAGGAGAATTTTAAAAGTGAGAGTTTTAAGAGGGGAGTTCTGGTGGGTGGGATTGGGGAGCAGAGACTATTTACTGGAGGTTATTAGAGGCACTTAAACAAGAAGGTTTGTCTTGTGCTCAGATGAGGAGAAAACAGACATGCCTCTTTCTTCCTTGAGGAATGCTCAGAGCCTGGATCCTGGACAGGAGAACTTTTAGGTTGGCAGATGTAGTACTAGCCTTGTTCCTGGCCATGAATTGACTGGTTTCGTTGATTTACCAAGCTTAATTTGAGGGAAACATATAGAAGAAAAAAGAATGAAAAAAAAGAAAAGCTGTTATCCTGAAGGGCAGCAGGAAAGAAGACTGGCGTCAGGAACCAGAGTGAAGTCAACTCTCTCCTCGGTCAGGGGTAGCTAAGCTGTAAGACACCAGGCCTTGTGGGTCCCTCTGCCCAGCCCTGCTGCAGGGCCCCACTGCAGTTCTAGCTCCTTCCAAGCCCCAGCAGCCCAGAACAAGCAGTACCTGCAGGTAATGGGGTTCAGGACTTGCTGGGATGGGACCCCTTCCCCCCCAAACTCTGCCTGGCTTGCCCTAGTTCACACCTGTGCAGCCCCAGGCAGTGCCTTAGCAGTGGATAGATTTTGCTTCCACTGTGCAGAGCTGCCCCTGCTGGAAAGCACAGGATTTACAGATGGCTGTGCTGCCGTCCCCAAATCAAAAAAACCAGCATCTTTGTCCACATTGGTCTATTTGTTTTTATGTTTCAAAATTTTTTGTCTGCCTCTGCAGACACTGTGATGTTGTTAGCTTGGTCGATCGCTTGGCATTATCTATTCTCTAATGACTTGCGATCTTCTCACATAACATAAAATAAGTCTCGTAAGCTCTTGAGCAGGCCTACATTCTCCTCTTTATTTGACCTTGAACATTCTTTGACTAGACTATTTCAGGATGGAAATAGTGTAAATTACCATGTTGATCTGAAAGCGGTTTGAAGCCAGGCGCGCTGCCACAAACCTAACAGTCAGGAGGGTGAGGCAGGAAGATACGGAGTTCCAGGCCGGCTTTGGCTGCAAAATACCTTGTCAAAAACACAACAGAAATAACAAAGAAAAATAAAAGGTTTTATTGGACTTTTTGTTCCTTTGTAGCAAGTGTATAATCTCTAAAGTGTCTTGTATTTAAACTAAACTTAAAACTGTTGTACACTAGTCAAGTTTGCTCCTGTATTTCTGGAATAGAAATATCGAAAGTAAACAGAACTTATGTTTCACAGATATAACAAATTTGTATACATTGCTGATTTAAGAATATTAAAGATGCAAGACTTCAGAAATTCTATATATAAACTTCATCCTGATTTCAATAATATAAAATGTACCTTTAATGCATTGAATATAAAATTCATATGTGCCATTTTTTTAGATTAATTGTGAACTAACTTTAATCACAAGACAACACCATGCAGAGATTCAAGAAGACCCCTCTGTATCTGTGGATTGAACACCATGGATATAAAAGGTGAGTGACACAACCCAAATGTGTGTCAAGCACAGTTCTCAGTCAGGGACATATTTATACTTTCTTAAGAGATATAAATTGAATATAAGTAACGTTTGACAAATTCACAGTTCAAATAAATCTATTCTCATAATTTTCCTCAAAAATTTGGGCAGTGGGACAAGCATATTCCAATCACTTTAAGCTTCTCCTATAGGGACAGCTGTTTGACATCTTGGTGGCTTCCTTGTGTAGGGCTGTTAAGCTAGTATGTGACTCAGGAAGCCATTCCACAGGAACTCAGGAGGCCACCACTAGCACCTCAGTTGACCCAACTCAAGTCCTGGACAATGTTTGTCATCCTTGTGAAGGTCAAACGTGGGTGTTTATTACTAAGATTAATGGATGTTAGAATTATATGAAAAACTGCAATGCTTTAAGCAATTTCACCCATGTGAGAACACAATATACCAGAGAGGCCTCTGTTGTAGAACCTTGGGCATCATACATGAGACTTGGTTCCTACATGATCTTGTCTCCAGCCAGTAGCTCATAAGGAGTTTGGCCTCTGTAATACTGGCAATGTGTTGAAGCACGTCTTCTATGTAAAGTGATGTTTAAACACCGAGGTTATGAGGACTGTTTGTTCTTCTCGGCTGCCAAATGTTTTGCTCAATGGGTATTTATCCATGTTGCAGATTTACTCTGTGACACGATCTCATAGAGCCTGGTAGCATGATTATAAAGGCCTAGGTGTCTTTCACCTGCTCCAAATCTGTACTTTGGTTACTCCCACTTGCCAAAATGAATCCTGAGAGTTGATCATAGACAACTTAATTTAGGACAGTCTTACCTAAGTCTTATAAGTCTTACCTTTTGTAGGAGGCAGTTGGATTGCATACTATTTATTCATGTCCTATGGGGAAGATCAGATATGTGCTCCTCCCAGCAACTTACCAAGGCATTACTGTAGGCTGCATACCATTGCTGTACCTGAACTTCTTTCAGGTACCATTTATGAATGTCTAAGAATGCATGTAGATTGATGCCTCAAGGAACTTGCCAGCTTTCCTGGCCTGCTACCTCAGTCCTCTCAAACTAAGGAGACACTGTGTATCTGCCAGTATCTTCTTCAACTGAAACCATGTAGGAAATACAATGATCACCTAAGAAGGCTTCCTAGGAAAGAAAGCCATATCTATAGGCTTTGGGTGGTTTCCTGTTACAATTTTTTTTATTTTTATTAATTACACTTTATTCTCTTTGTATCCCCCCATAAGCCCCTCCCTCCTCCCTTCCCAATTCCACCTTCCCTCCCCCTTCTCCACACATGCCCCTCCCCAAGTCCACTGATAGTGGAGGTCTTCCTCTCCTTCCTTTTGATCCTAGTTGCTATCAGCTCTCCTCAGGAGTGGCTGCATTGTCTGCCTCTGTGGCCAGGCAAGGCTGCTCTCCCATCAGGGTGAGGTGATCAAAGAGGAGGGCAATCAGTTCATGTCAGAGGCAGTCCCTGTTCCCATTATTATGGAACCCACTTGGATACTGAACTGCCATGGGCTACATCTGTGCAGGGGTTCTAGGTTTTCTCCTTCCTGTTACAATTTGTCAATGGATTCTGCACAGCTAGTCCTGTTGGGTTTCCTATTGAAAACCGGCAAGAATTTACACATGACTTTGTTTTTGTAAAGGCATCGTAAATCTTAATGTTTGAAGGAACCTGAGCCATGCTTTCAGGTCAATATAATGTCTCCCTAGAAAATGAAAAGTAACTTATGTGGATCATAAATCTAGTTCAAATTCTAGACTTTCTTCACAAACAGGGTGAAAAAATAAGAACATTAAAGAACATCTTTGCTTAGACTTTTGAGCTATCTATTGATCAGTCTAGAACTGATGTGTAAAACTGAGGACTTTTGCTTAGCACAACTAAGAAACGTCATTAATACAATGTTTGAAAAACTGTTTCTCCCACTTTTCCTTTGCTCAAATGACTTCTGTAAGTCAAATAAGTTTTGTCAAATAAGAATCAAACTCTCATTCTTAGGAATTCACAGTGCTTATTAGCAACAACAAAATACATAGCATAAGTTTCCCAGACCCAGCTGAACTATTGAAAAGTTTGTAAAATGTTATGGCTAATAGCATGGGTTCTCGAGCCAGATGGTTTGGGTTTCAGGTCTATATCTTCCAGGCTGGTGACAAGAGGCATATTACTCATTGTCTCTGTGGCTCTTCACTCACATTTAACAGTGACAACACTGTCGGAGACCTCACACGAGTGTTTAAATTAGCTGTCACATAAAAAGCATTTAGATTAGCACATAGTGCTCTTTTTTTGTTATTTCCTGTTACTATTTCCCCAAATACTTGTTCTCTTATAAAAACTTCAATAAATATTTCCCTTCAATATGACCCAAACACACTGTAAGAACATGCTAGGATGTTCACTTGAGATACGTTTGGGAGAAAATGTTCTTGCGGAGTTGAACTATTTGTCAGAGAAAACTTGAAGTTCCCTGCCATGCGTGGTATCTAGAAGTTGAAGTAAAGAAAAGCTTATTTTTTTTTTTAAAAAAAGCTTCGTTGCAAGGACAGATATGAAAATAACAGAAAACAGAAACTGAATACTTCATTTAATACAGGGAGACCAGACAGAATGTCTGAACTCTACTTTTAGATACCTTTGAAGTGTGGGGTAAATAAGAACTAAGTTAAGACATTAAAATGTCTGCTTCAAAATATCAGCACTCATTTTCTTAGTTATTGTCACAACTCTTAAAACACAACCAAAGCACAAACTTGAAAAGACTGCACTCACTTTCAGAGTGCTGATGGTATTGTTGGTGAAGATGAGCATTAGTAGATTTGCAAGCTAAAAATCTGATTTGAACTTTGACCAGTTATGAGTCTCTATTAACTACCATCCAGTGCACAAAGAAGTTCTGCTAATGAGGCCTCAGTATTGCTATAATCTACGGGTACAGAGAAACATATGTAGAAGGCAGCTTGATATTATGTCCATTTAGCAAAATTATGACAAACTAATTAAGGTAAACCATGAGCTCCCAGGCCATGGGTTCTTGTTCAGAATTACAGTTCCACAATTTCTTCCTGTGGAGGAGGCCCTAAATCCAATCAGAAATCAGTTGGTTACTTCCAAAGCATTTATGCCAGTATTGTACTCACGGGCATATCTTGCCAGCTGGTTGTTAACCTAGCTCTCAGGGTTCACAGCTACATCTTCAATAGATAATTAATTGTGTGTGCTGCACACACATGCAGTAGTGAATGCACGTATGTCACAGAATATGTCTGAAGGTCAGAAGACAGCGTAGTAGAGTCGGTTCTTGTTTTCCACCTTGCATGGGTTCTGAGGATTGAACTTAGGTTGCCATGCTTATGGGGCATGTGCCTGTACCCACGAAGCCATCTGCTGTTCCTCATCACCTTTCTGTTTTCTTATACAGAAGCGTATTCTTCATATTTACTTTTAAAAACTTTGATTTATTCCTTCATATGTTGTTCCAAGTACTGTATTTTTTTCTCAGCAGTTATATTTTTCAAGTACCTAGTTACATTGACTTGTAAGTTCACATTCCCCTTCACTGTTGGCTCATCTGTTTGGTGACCTGTATCGGGGAAGAGTTGAAGGCCTGCTTGAGATGCTCTCAGCCTGAAGCTATGGTATCAGTGTAATATGAACATTTCTTGGTTTAGCTGAGGAGTTACAAAGTCACTCTTGTTGAAAGCCAAGACTGAAGATGTGCCTTTCTTTAATGTAGTTTAGCACGAGGAGAAGTCGAGGGGCCTGGGGCAGAGAATTGCAGAACCTAGGGAACACTGTCAGTAGGCAACTGCGTAGGTCAGGCTACATCCCCTTCAAGCTCCTGGGAAAGGCAGCATTGGAGGAGACAATCTTCATGGTTGCCACATGGGCTTTGGAGATGGAGGGTCTGAGAGAGTCAAGACCCAGTGGCTAGTCATGGCCCTTCCCTGATGTGTAGGCTTGTCTGCCCTATCCTAGTTTTACCTGAGCAGTCACTGCTGAAAAAAAGGCTTTAATGCTCTTCAACCAGGATGAGAACTTGAATATTTCTTGTCCATTTACTCCTGAAGATTGCTGTCGTCAGCTTTCTTTCCTGTGTATCACAGAGCTCTCTCCTTGGTTCTCATTTGGTTTATTTCTATTGTTATTTGTTTCCTTTTCTTCTTCGTTCTGTTCTGGTTTTGTTTTTGTTTTCTGAGGTAGGTTTGCACGTAGTTTAGGTTTGCCTCCACGGTGATAAGTAGCCAAAGATGACTTTGAACTCTGGGTCTTCCTACTCTTTCCTCACAAGCTCTAGAATCACGGGTGTACACAATCACGTCCACTTTTATTGTTATTTCTTTAAATATGTATTTCCATATACATGTGGGATGGGATTGTACTCTTTCTTTTCCCAGATAAAAGAATGCATTATTACTCAGATTATCATCGGGGAAATCATTTTGATGTCTTGAATTTCAATAGTATGTATCAGTTTATGTTGTTGCAACATAGTGTGTGTGTGTGTGTGTGTGTGTGTGTGTGTGTGTGTGTGTGTTGGAAACAGGGCTTTCACAAGTAGCCCAGATTGGTTTTCAACTCAGGATTATAGGTATGTGCCAGCACATTTATTGGAAGCAAGATGTCTAGAACTCAATTGTACTTGTGAAGTGATGAACAATCAGCATAATTTTATTACTTTGACCACTGAAAGTTGTGACCTAGGTGTGTCATAATCTATAGGTGGAGATTATTTCTGGAAAGAGATTAAACCACCACAAAGCAGCTTTGGATAGTGGGAAGTCTTGACTGTATGTCCCACCAGTGAGCCACACTTTCTGCCCTGGCAAAAGCTTTTAAGTGTAATTTAGAACATATTTAAGCTATCTATTTTTTTTCTGGAAAGGTGACCAGGAACTAACCTGGTGAGGTTTGTTGTTCTGGTGTTTTCTTTTTCTATTTCCCTTCATCAGCATTTACATGGGTATGCCTCCTTATTGCTATACTCACAGGTTTATCTTGCCTTCACTGAGCTGATCTACAAAAAGGGAAACCATGATTGTTATTGTTATATTCTCTGCTCTCTTTTCAGTGATGCCCACATACACATGACACAGAAAGATGGCTGCAGGGTCCCTCATTCTGAATTCTGAATCTCTTCCTCCAGTTCTCATACTTCCTTGTGATTTTTACTTTCTGTTCCCCAAACTCCTAGAGGAGAAAAATGTAATTGCCTTGTCGAATATTTGGCTTGATTTTCATCTGCATTCTTTACCTTTTGGCAGAGTTGTGGATACAGTCACACTATATTCTGCGTCTTACGGAAGCAGTGAAAACCGGTGAGTCGACTCTACTGAGCTGAATTATAATGCCTATGGGGAGCATAAATAACACCAATTGGTTTCTCAGAAATGGAAAGTGTCTTATGAACTTACTTTTTTAAAGGAGAAAAGTAAAAAGAAAAACAAAAAGAAAAAGAGCTGGTCACCAGGGAGAAATTTGTCATAATTTGTTTATAACTTAATAAATAGCAGTCATAATTGCTAGGATGCTCTCAGAATCCCTGCACATGGCCCTTGGTAAAGGCAGCCTAGACAGAGGAGAGAGCCCTGCTAGGGACATGGAAGAGATAGGAGTGGTGGGTAGAAGAAGCGCCCCCCACCCGGCAGAGAGGGCAAGGGGGCATAGTGGGATCTGAAAGTGAGCCTCAGCTTCTAGGGTTCTGCCACTAGGGTGAATTGGGGTACCCCAGACTCAAAACATCAAATTGGGATGAACCCAAGCTCAGGCCTGTAGCTTCTAACCCTTACTGGAGAGTCAGGAAAGGCAGACATGGGTGTGGGGAGGGATAAAGGGAGCAAGACATTAGGAGGGTCTGGAGGGTGCTAACAAACTAAAGCTGTGACTGTTTCCTGCTGTGTCTTGTTCAGTGGTAAATAATCATTCTTAATCTCGAATTACTATATTTTCATGGGACTCTAATATTATTACAATCTTATAAAGCATCATTTGCAGGGAACATGACATTAAATTTCATATAACTGCTTTACATGTGATATTTTAAGAATTAATATGTTTATAGGTGGAGGATTAATTGTAACCAATTTGAGCTTTTGTGAAAACGAGACTCTAGGAAGTGGTTTTGTGTATTGTATATCTTTCGGTCACTTAACACTGTCTCAACTGAATGCAAAACAGTGATCTCAGGTGGAATCACTAATGAGGTGTAAGATGTAAACTAGTAACTATATATATATATATATATATATACACATAAATGTACACATACATATATACACATATGTACTCATGCATGCACATACAAATTGAGATGTGATATGTTCACAGCAGGGACATCTACATGAGCATAGAATTTCCTCAGTGCGGTTTCTAATATCCTCTCATGAGATGGTCCTGCATGGAATGTGTTTAGTCTTTTAGCTTAAAGTAGGAAAGAGGTAAGAAGCCACAGAAGGAGGCTTCCAGCTCTTGAGGTTTCTTCTAATGTGTTGCCGCGTGTGAGCCTCTACTGCAGTTGGACAGTGGAGGAGAGAATGCTATTTGGAGCCAGGAGGGGACAGCGGTCAAGCTGGGACAGAGGAGACCATGAAAACTGGTCTTGCAAGTGTCCTCCCCTGCTGGTTGCCGCCACCTGGCAAGGCTGGCACTCGAGACGGTAACCATCATTGAATGAATGGAGTTCTTACATCAGTTCTTCATTAATTTTACATAGTGCCAGGGCAGGAAGGATATCCATGATTTCTAAGACACAAAAAGAGTAGGATGTGGAACACGACTTGAAAACCAGAAAATGAAGTGTCATGATCAATGGAGACTGAACTTGAACTTGTTGCAAACCTGAGCTCACATATTACATATGATATTAGGTTCAGTAAGAAAGAAAATGAAATTATTTGTTCATGTATTTACTTATGTAGTCGTTTTTCTCAATGCTGAGACTTAAACCCAAGGCCTTGTACATGCTAACGAAACACTTCATCACTGAGCTGAGCCCCAACTCTAAATCTATATTAACATTTTGAGTCACCAGACTTTTCGAAAGGATAAATTTTGGGGGTCACCCTGTTTTAAAATAGCAGTAAATCAGTCAATCAAACAAATGAGTAATTTGTAGAATATAACAATTCACTTCAAGCTAAGAGAAGTTACACTGTTACATAGTTTCATGCAAAGAACGTTCTAGTCCTTTGGAGGGATCTCAGGGAACTAAATTTACAGTCCATGACGATGACAGACTATGCTGATGTCTTGAATTTGTTGGGGATAGCAGAAGAGGGAGGTGTGTGAAATCTGTCTTGATTGTACTCATTAAAAAGCAGTTTTATGAATACTGATCCTATAATTCTTTCTGAAAATTTAGGTTTTCCACTGAGAAAAGTCATATAAATTGCATACTTCAGAGTATTTTTTCACTTCTATTTTTGAGGTTATAATTACATCATTTCTTCCTTCCCTTTCCTTCCTTCAAAACTTCCCTCCTTGTTCTCCTTCAAATTTATGGCTTTTAAAAATGCATTGTTAGATTCATATATGTATATACATATAGTCCTAGATATAACCTGTCAGTGTGTACAGTGTTACACATATGGTTGTTTTCAGGGCTGACCACTTGGTATCGAATAACTAATAACTGTGTAGAATCAAATAATTTTGTTGTTCAAATATATTGTTCACATCATAATTCAGTGTGGTAGATCTCTAGCTATATGTTTTGTGTTTGCTGGTGTTTAAAATTAAGCTTAACAACATTCTCATGGTAACTAAAACATTGACTACCTCACTTCATGTGAGGTAATGTTATTTCTGAAGGGAGAGAACCATTGGCGAATTTCTTTTCTTTCTTTCTTTCTTTCTTTCTTTCTTTCTTTCTTTCTTTCTTTCTTTCTTTCTTTCTTTCTTTCTTTTTTGTTGTTAATTTTTAGTAGTAAACCCCCAGAGTTTTGGTGAGGCCAAAAGTAAAACTATGGAATGATATAGAATGAAACCCCCCTGCAGAGATGCCTGAGTATTTCAGAACACTTGCTGCTCTTGCAATGGACCTGAGTTCAGTTCCCAGCACTCACGTGGTGGTCCCCAACCATCTCTAACTCCAGTTTCAGGGGATTTAATGCCCTCTTGTGAGCTCTACAGTTACCAGACATGCACCAGATACACACACACACACACACATATGTAGGCAAACACTCAATCCACAAAACTAAGTAAATATTTTAAAAAATTAAATAATGAATCACAGAAGGGGGCATAGCAGTGACTTGACTGAATTTCAGACAATCACTGTTTGGGGGAAAAAACCCTACAAATTGCTCACACATTGTTGCTGTTACATTTGTTTCCCTATTTTGAAAGTGTGAAAATACTCTCAGAAATGAACAAAACCTTTCTAACCGAGAGATGCGAATGCGACTTAATTATAGTCTCGTTTTCTGATGACTAGTTTGTAGATTTTATTCATGAGCACATACGGCTGATAGCAAAGGATGTTTTTGTTCACTAAAGGCCTCTTTATAGTCTTTGGGTTTTTACTGATTTTGGTTTCTTTCTGCATAGCTCCTCCCGGACTACTTTCTGTTGCTCTGGTCTGATGACATTCTACATAGAAACACAACAAAAGCTCCATGTATTTGTTTGGAAGCATGGCGCTCCTGGGATATGGGGACTGGCCCCGCAGGACTGTGACACAAAGGCTAGCATTGTGCGGGATGGAATTTATGGAGACTCTCAGATGCGCAGCACCCCCGGTGGTGAATTGTGAACGGATCCTAGGGACCTGGGTTAGGAGGTGTACTTCATTTACCTCAGACCAGACACTCCCAGAACTGGTGTTTATGGTGAGATACTGCCAGGAACACTGTCCAGACCACTGCAAGCAGTCAAACTGAGCCCTTAGAGAAATTCCCTTTTTTAAAAAAAATTTAAATTCTGTTATGAATGTGTATTGTGGTATTAAGCTCAATAGCTAAGATGGAATCAGCTTCAGCGCCCATCAACAGATGAATATATAAACAAAGCTCACACTTGAACACACAAATCCACATGTATGCTTACTGACACATAGACATGCAGCAGACATGCATGCACCACATATATACATGCACACACATACATATATGTATATATGCATACAGACATACACATAAACACACATGGGCACACAATATTTACATATACACATGCACAAAAGCATACACACATGAACACATACAGGGACACATATATACACAGACATACATTCACACAAATATATACACATATAGGCACACACTTACACATATAGACACAGATACACACATACAAACACACATACCCACATACACACAAGCACACATATACACACAGCACACACATAGACCTACAGACAGACACACAGGTACACAAATCCATACCCATATGCACATGTATTGGCACACACATACACACCTGTACACATGCACACATACACACATTCAGGAACACGGATGAAGTGGTCAACATCACTTTAAGTTAAATCAACCAGGCACAAAGAAAGACAAGTATCACGTGGTTTCTCTTAACATGTAGGTGCTATCTAGAGTCAAAACAAAACAAAGAAATCCCAAAATGAGGGACAGCAGGGAATGGGAAGGGATTGAGCAGCGAAATGGCAGGAAAGAGAGGCTATAAGGGTGGATGTGGTCAGGGCGTAAACGTGTGGGGCCTGCCACAGTGACCCGTAAATGTCTCTTTATGTCTGATAGAATTCAGAAAGAACCTGTCTTGGTCTTGGGCTTTTCTTAGTGGGGAGACTAATTGCTGCTTTGTTTACTCAGCTACTCATCTCTTAGCTTCTTACACTCCCTCTTAGCTCAGTTTTGGCAGGTCCTGTGACAGGAAAGATCCCATGTATTCTAGATTTTCCTAACTGTCATATGTTTTTCAAACTCTTCCCCTGTGACCCTTTAGATTCCATTGGTATCTATTGTAATGCCCCATTTTTTTTTTTTGCCTCTGATTTTTATTTATTTGGGTCTTTCTAAATTCCTTTTAGCCAGTTTGGTTTGGGGTTTTGTTTTCTTTTAAATATTTTGAAACTGACCATATAGTATAATTAACACAGTATACTTTAAATAATATTTCAACATGTAAACAATGTGTTAAAAAGTTGGGAAGCAGGGCTTATGTCGCTCAGGCCAGTCTCAAATCCGCAAGCCTGCAGCTTCAGCCTGCCAACGGCGCGCAGGAGTTCAGCACAACCGCTTTACTCTACAGATGCTAATGAGATAGTTTTTATTCTTTATGAATATTGCAGTTTTCCTTTTGAAAATTTTGGGATTTTCATGTATATGCTTTTGCTTTAATTTTATTTATTTTTTCATTTTATACGCATTGCTGTTTTGCCTGCATGTATGTCTACGTGAGAGTGTGAGATCTTAAGAGTTACAGACAGTTGGAAGCTGCCATGTGGGTGCTGGGATTTGAGCCTGGGTTCTCTGGAAGAGCAGTCAGTGCTCTTAACTGCTGAGCCATCATCCCTGACGTGTTTCAGAGTGTGGAGTGTTTTGGTCTGTGGATCAAAGAAGCACAGCGTGGAGTTTTCCTTCCAACTCATGATAATCACAACACTCTACAATCAACAATTCCACTGTTTCTGTGGTCAGGAACAGAGAGTGCTGCATGTTGTCGTACTAATCATTTTGCTAGGAGCCCACAGTTACATAAGGTTTCATAGGAGTTGTGTTAATTTAATAAAAATATATGTAGATCACAAAATTTTAAATGTAACTCAGTTTGCATGGTTGCTGCTCTGCAATTTTTAAAATAGTAATTATTTGACAGTATTATTTAATATTTTAGTATTGTGGTAGTATTAATTATAGCATAATTTAGTATAATTCTAGCATTATTAACAGTATTTTTGAGACTTTCAAACTTTGTATTTTAGTTATTATTATTTATTTTCTATTGCTCAAGAATTTCATATGGAGGGTTTCCCCCTAGCTCTTTCCCATGGAACCTCTCAGCCTTCCCTTCTAGCCCATGCCCATCCATTGTGTCAGCCACTGACCTGCAGAAGCATTTTCTACCAAGTATTCCCAGTGGCCACACTGGCACACATGAAGGTGGGCGATAATCACTCTCTTTCTTGTCCCCCATCCTAGTCTCTCCACGCTACTCTGTCCTGCAGCAACACCCACTGAGCAGAATGGAAGAAAACACACTGACAGCATTTAACCATTATTGCTGATCCTTTATTGCTATGCCCTTCTATTTCCAATAAAACTGTGTGTCTTGGTTAGAGCAGCAGCTTTTTGTGGTTAATGAACAGGCTTAACTGGTCAAAGTGCTGATATTAAGTCACCATGAACGCAAGTGCACAAGCTCACACACACTTACATGGTCAGGCACTTCTGCATGTGGGCACACACACTCCTGAGAATGGCTCATATTTCCAATGGGGTAACCTGAAGCTATGGCTTACGCTTTCACCGTGTACTTCACAAGTTGTCATGTGTAACTTATTTTTGTACCCTGTAGGGAAAATCATGAATTCTTTGAAGTCTGATTTTACTCTTTGTGTGTGTGTGTGTGTGTGTGTGTGTGTGTGTGTGTGTGTGTATTTTTTAAAAAATATCCCACTGGGTTCAGTTGGTGCTGCCTATCAAACCTGTGCATGGGGCCATTCACTGGAACATGAGTATTTTGTTTGTGGTCACATACCCAAAGAAATATGACTCTCCCTGCCCCAAATAGTTAATGGCCAATAGCTCCTCAGCCAGCATTGGGACCTCATGAACCCCTCCTTAGCCCATGACATAGTGTTGACTGGATTGATCTTGTGCAGGTCTTGTGCATGTAACCAAGGTTGTTGCGAATTTCACACTAGCCATGTCATATCCAAAAGACAGCACTTCATAGCACTCCTTCTATCCTCCAGCTCTTACATTCTTCCTGCCCCTTCTTCCATGATGTTCCCTGAACTTTGATAACCGGGAGTTATAGAGATGGCCCATTTAGGGATTGAGCATTCATAGTGACTTTATATCACCACTTTGACCGGTTATGTCCCTTCATTAACCACAGCTTACTGAAGCAAAAGGAAGCTTCTCTGAGCAAAGGTGAGACTAGCACGAATCTATTGGGTATAGGCATATAAATCTCTAGAGGGCAGTTTAACAACATGACCATTTAGCAAAATAAAAACAATAGGTCCCCTCCTAGGCCCTATGGCCTCTACAGTCATGGGCTTTTGACCAGTTTACAGCATGAATTCTCTGCTGTTGAACTGGTCTCAAATCCAGCCAGAAAGCAATTGGTTACCCCCTTAACACTTACACCCCTATTACTGCAATATGTACATCTTGCCTTTAGGTCAGTACTGTAATATGCAGAATCTGGCACTAATTAAGACCACTGGTGCATTTCCTTCCACATGTAACCTGCACAGGACGTCTTTAACTATGAAAACTAACGCAAAGGGAGGAAGTTTCCCAGTCAGTTCCAGACTGATTTTTCCATGTCCTATTACCAGGGTGTCTGCTCTAGAGTCATACTATACAGAACTGGTAGTCATCCCAAAGCAAAGGTATTGCTTGTGTTGTTTTGGGTGTTTTGGGACCGTCTGAAGCATCCCATCCACACCCTGTATTGAGAGTTTTGTTTCATAACCCATGTGTTCTGAAAGCAGTATTGTCCACTCATTTAGGGAACCTCTCTTTTTCAAATATTGGCTTACAAAATAGTGGGTTTCCATTAGAGTTTTCATACAGCTTTAGTATAAAAACCTCCTTTTCTATCCTATCATGTGAAAATTTTTTGGTTAAGCCAATTTATAAGTTGTAGACAAGTTTAGTGAAAAGTAATCCTATGGTTTAAATGGTATTTGATTATGTACAATTTTTAATTCTTTAGCCATGACAAAAGCGGACAGTCAATACCAACCAATGATGGAGGCTACAGTGGAAGGTCAGTTAAGATCAATGGGAACTAAGCTTAGAGTATTTTGGATAGTATTTCTAAAGTATTGGGATGTCAGCTCTTATATATCACACTGCTTCTTGGGTTGGATCTAGTTGAATGAATGAGAAACATATCAGGAGAAGCTGCCTGTGGGTGAGACCAGACCAGGAGTTGTTGTATTAATTTGCTCTGGCTTCGGCAATAAAACATTCCAAACTGGGTAGCTTAAACAATAGAGATTTATTTCATGGCCCTCACTGGTAGAAGTCTGATACAACGTGCCTGGAAGGCTTGCTGTTTCCAAGGGCTGTGAAGAATAAGTTGTGTGCCTCTTTTGCCCCACTACTGGCTGTGGGAAATCTTTGGCATTCAATGGCATATGGCGTCATCCTCCTTGTCTCTGCCTCAATTTGTACTTAGCATTTTCCCCATGTGCCCCTTATTCAAAACTTTTCATCTCTCTAGGGATACACTCATATTGGATTGAGACTGAATTTATTAGTGCAATAGCATCTCATGCCTGTTTGTTTATGCTTGCAATGCTTGATCCCAAAAAACGACAGTGTTGAGGACATCAACAATTTAATCTGGAGGACAACATTTAAAATGAGGAGAAATCCTACTTGGGATAAAGGCAACAATCAAACATAGGGCTGTGGAGCACCAACAGAAAAGATGGAACACAGAGCTACCCAAATTGCCCCTAGTCCTCAAAAAACCCTGCACCTGGGCGGGGCCTCCAACACAAAGTCTCTGTCCTTTTGGAGTGAGCTATCAAACCCTATCTGATGGGCAGAAAAGACACACATAGTCTGTGGAAATAAGCAGGTGATGAAGAGAGTTCAGAATCAGGATCAAGTGAGCTCATGGTGAGGTATACCTGCAAATGGAAGCAAAAGACGCTTACACACCAATACTAAGGTAATCATTAAATACACGAACATTACTATTTTCACAGGCCTAAGATTTTTTTTTTTTGGTCACTTTTGTTTTGTTCTTGACAGTCTTACTCTGTAGTCATAGCTAGCTTGTGTTCATTATGTAGGGCTAGCCTGTGCTCACTATGTAGGCTGGCCTTGAACTTTTAGCGGTCTTCCGGCCTCAGCCTCCTTATTGCTTAGATTTATAGGCTTGAGCTATCATACCTGGCAAGACACTATTAACATATAAAATCCTATTCCTAATCAAAATGTCATACCAAGTTCAAATAATGATTTGTATATGGAGATTTAAAGATTAGCCAGTTAATGTTTACAGTAACTATAGTTTTTATTTTACTAAAAAGTCAGTAAAAATGTGTGTGACCTATTACTTTTATAATCCTTTAGTTTATATCCAGATGCCTTTTCATCGTTAACTTATCTGAAGCCCGTCAGTGCCACGTGAGTTAAAAAAAATATATACATACATGCACAAATTTGTAGATATGTATATGCATAGACACATTTCCATAATGACATGCAAACATACACACACGGAGACATTGAACAATAAAGGACAGAAGAAGTCAACTTCTAATGACAGTTGAATACCTAGCCCTACATGGGACATATGTTTCTCACGCCCTAATTCATAAGGAACACTGAAGAAGAGTGGGTAGAAAGACTGTGATGGGTACTTGTGCTGGGCAAGCTTATCTTCAGGGCATGGCATGGTCTCACCGCAGCTGCCATCACCAGCACTGATTCTCATGAGACTGGGCCTGGGAACATTCATCCATGGGTTGAGGAAGGGCTCTGAGATCCTCCTTCTTTCTCTCCAGAAACTATTGGCTGTTGATGGCTGCTAGAGAGGTGGGAGTCATCATCTTCAGTGATGTAGCCACAGGGGAAGAGCCATACCCATACCCATGTGGATGGACCTGGTTAAACTCAGTGTGTCACAGAACAGAGACAGAAAGACAGCAAAGTGGTGAAGGCAGACTGGGAGGGGGTGGAAAAGGGATAAGAGAGAAAAGGGGAGAGTTGCAGAATGCATTCTAAACATACATGGCCTAATCAAAGAATAAACTTAATTTTCAAAAGAGAGGAAGCTGAGGTCTATAAGGATCTACCCTCAGGTGCATCTATGGCAAAAACTGGATACTTAGTTGCTGTGTCTTTATAAATATCTCTCAATGAGATGCTTTGGGAGGGGGGCAGGGTAAGTTAGATGGAGCCATTGCTTCCCATCTGCAGCTACATCATCCTATCTCAATGGGAGGAGAGAACCACTGGGGGTGAAAGTAGAAAGGTAGAAGAGAGTTGTGAATCAGGAACTCAGAATGGTAAGAAAGCCATGAACCCTTAAACTGGGGCTGAATTAGAAATAAGGGCACCAAAAATCTGTTGTGCTATGGAGGTAATAGTTAATCAAGGTGCATTGCATTGTTTTTATTTTTATATTATTATATTATTTATATTATATTTATTATATTATAATTATACTTCTCCCTTTTTCCCGTTCTCTCCTCCAAGCCCTTCCTTATGCCTGCCTTTCCCACTCTCTTTCAAATTCATGGCCTCTTTATTTGTTCATTATTATAGCATATATATATATGTATATGCATATATATTCTTAAATATAACCTGCTCAGTCCATATAACAAAACTTGTACGTATGTTTTCAAGGCTGACCATTTGGTGTGCTCCTCCCCTTGGAAGGACCCCTCCTCCCTCTCCCAGCTTTCCTCAGTTGCCTATAAGATAGAAATTAGTGATTTTCATATGAATATTCAAAACTCAGCTACCATATAATAAGTACAGTAATGTAGTTGTTTAAGCCCCACAAAAGTAATTATATTTTATACGTATGCACTTTTATGACTATGTACTTTTCAATGATTTAGATCATATACTGATGTGTCAACATTATACCCTCAAAATGCAGCTTTGAGTGACAGGTAAGTAAACTGTATTAAAAACATACACCTACATATACACTTACACACACATATGAAATATTCATAGACACATCTACAAGCTTCTATTAAAACATGTGTTTTATCTATATATTTTTCATATGTATGTAATGTATATATACCTGAAAAGTACACACAAACTCCATGGGAAGAGGTTGAGATGTGGCAAAGCTACCTCAAGAATATATTTGACATTA
Source organism: Pachyuromys duprasi (assembly GCA_028658305.1). Classification (NCBI taxonomy): domain Eukaryota; kingdom Metazoa; phylum Chordata; class Mammalia; order Rodentia; family Muridae; genus Pachyuromys; species Pachyuromys duprasi. The sequence goes on along the minus strand of CM053764.1, from coordinate 106,494,921 downwards.
GAATGACTTTTACACTCTATCTAACTAGTCTCATGGTAGGACTTGTAGTTGACTGCATTTATTTTAAACCAAACTGTCAGAGAGAGGATCCAGCGAATCTGTCACTTTAAGTAGCAGCCAATCTCTTAGAAAGCATTCAGAGTTCCTGTAAGGGTCTAGGCTAGGGTAAGCCAGGAAAGGAGAGAATCCTACTGGGAAAAAAGAAATAGCAGGAGCATCGATAGAGGTAAAGGATGGAGAGAGGCCTAATATCCAGACTATATAAAGAACTCAAGTTAAAAAAGCAACAAATAAAGCAATCCAATTAAAAATGGGGTCCAACTAAGAAAAGCTACTACACTTTGAGATTAAAGTAACAAGCTGGACTAATGGGAAAGGAAGAAGTCAAAGTATCACTATTTGCAGCCCAAAGTTTGGTTCTGAGTCTCAGCATCTGCTTTTAGAGTCTTTCAGAGGCCCTCTGTGGTAGGCTCCTGTCCTGTTCCCTGTTTTCTCCTTCTTCCAATGTCCATCCAGTTTGTCTTCCTGAGTGAGGACTGATCATCTTACCCAGGGTTCTTCTTCTTGCTTAGCTTCTTAGGTGTACAGATTTTAATATGATTAGCCTATAGTATATGTCTAATATCCACTTATAAATGAATGTATACCATGTGTGTCTTTCTGCTTCTGGGATACCTCACACAGGATGATCTTTTCTAGATCCCACCACTTGCCTTCAAATTTCATGATTTCCTTGTTTTTAATTGCTGAGTAGTATCCCATTGTGTGAATGTACCACAATTTCTGTATCCATTCTTCCATTGAGGAACATCTGGCTTGTTTTCAGGTTCTGGCTATTACTAATACAGCTGCTTTAAACATGGTTGAGCAAATGTCCTTGTTGTGTATTTGAGCATCTTTTGTATATATTCCTAGGAGTGGCATAGCTAGATCTTGAGGAAGCTCTATTCCTAATTGTCTGAGAAACACCTGATTGATTTCCAAAGTGGTTGTACAAGTTTACATTCCCACCAGCAATGGAGGAGAGTTCCCCTTTCTCCACATCCTCTCCATCATGTATTGTCACTTGATTTTTTGATCTTAGCCATTCTGGTGGGTGAAAGGTGAAATCTCAGGGTCATTTTGATTTGCATTTCCCTGATAACTAAGGATGTTGAGCATTTCTTTAAGTGTTTCTCTGAAATTCGATATTCCTCAATTGAGAATTTTCTGTTTAGCTCTGTACCCCATTTTGTTCAATAAGATTTTTGTCATATTTAGATTTAGTAACTTTCTTTTTTTGATTTCTAAATTTTTTTATTTATTACAATGTATTCACTTTGTATCCCAGTTGTAGCCCTCTCCCTCATCCCCTCCCAATCCTGTCCTCCCTCCATCTTCTCCTCCCATTCCTCCTTCCCCAGTCCACTAATATGGGAGGTCCTCCTCCCCTTCCATCTGACCCTAACCTATCAGGTCTCATCAGGACTATCTGCATTGTCTTCCTTTGTGGCCTGGTAAGGCTACCCCCCCCCCCACTCAGGGGGAGGTGATCAAAGAGCCAGCCACTGAGTTCATGTCAGAGACAGCCCCTGTTCCCCTTACTAAGGAACCCACTTGCAGACTGAGCTGCCATGGGCTACATCTGTGCAGGGGTTCTAGGCTATCTCCATGCATGGTCCTTGGTTGGAGTATCAGTCTCAGAAAAGAGCCCTTTGTCAAGACTTTTTGGCTCTGTTGCTCTCCTTGTGGAGCTCCTGTCCACTCCAGGTCTTTCTACCTCTCCCTTCTTTCATAAGATTCCCCTAACTCTGCCCAAAGTTTGGGTATGAGGCTCAGTATCTGCTTTAATACCCTGCTGAGTTGAGTCTTTCAGAGGCCCTCTGTGGTATGCTCCTGTCCTGTTCCCTGTTTTCTCCTTCTTCCAAGGTCTTTCTCACTTGCCTTTCTGAATGAGGATTGAGCATCTTACCTAGGGTCCTCCTTCTTGCTTAGCTTCTTTAGTTGTACAGATTTTAGTATGATTATTCTATATTATATGTCTAATATCCACTTATAAATGAGTATATACCACGTGTGTCTTAATAGTAACTGTTTCTAAGCATTCTTCCTTGTGCATTTGCAGGGAAGGATCTTTTGAATTTAGTTCAAGCTGAATGAAAGAGAGTAGCTCACAGAAGGTTGATTCTCCTTATTAATGTGTCATCATTTTGTGTTTGTAGCAGTCAAATGCTTAGAACACTCAGGCTTTTTATGTATTGTACATTGGGTTAGCCAGGAAGAAGGAACAGTAGGAAGGAATAGAAGTTCTAGTACTCCTGGAAGAAGTTGCCAGCCATTAGAACTCTGCCACCATGTTGAGGTAGGTACCCCAAACAGAAACCTACCATCACAAAGCCCCATCACAGGCCTGTGCATGAACTTACACAAGAGCAGGGAAAGCCACTATAATAGTAAGGACTAACTGCCCAGATCATTGACTACGTTAGAAGGAATTTGTGCCTAAAAACTGCATTTGCAGTATGAAAAAAAATGAAGACAGAAAATTGATACTCGACTAAACACCAGACAAAAATATTACTGAACTTTTTATCAGACAAGATATGTCTATTGCAAATAAATAAAATTTATTTTGGTGGAAAGGTGATTCAAGTTTCAGAATGACTGATTCTGTGTTAGTCAAGGTAATTTAAAGGAGCATGTAAAATCTAGGAAGTCACATGGTGGTGATCTTAAATCCTGTATCACTTTTCTATGTGAAGTGGTACGTGGAGAGAAACTATTAATGAAATATAAGACCTCAAAAGGCCAGTAAAGATACAAGGAGAGACATGGATGGGGGGATCTAAATTGATGCATGAAGGGAGAGTAGACATACAAATCCCCACAGAAGGGCAGCTTTGGTCACTGGGTCCTTCCTGTTGCCTCTCATGACTGGCTAAATCCTAAGGAACATCTCAGTAAGCTTGTGTGTGACACTCTGCTGGGTTGGATGAACGGAAAAGAAGGCAAAGAGGGAATAGCAGAAGACAGGGTCGTGCCATGGAGAAGTCCCACCCCCACCCTCCAGAGCACTGCCGTTACTTGAGGCTAGTGTCCTAAGCCTCACCCATCACCACAGTGATGGCATTCCTTCCACAGATCCACAGTTACTTCATTTTCACAGTAGATAAAACTAAGGAGGACTTAAAACTAGTAGGAAGAACTCCCATATTAGTGGACTGGGGAAGGAGGAATGGGAGGAGAAGAGGGAGGGAGGACAGGATTGGGAGGGGATGAGGGAGAGGGCTACAACTGGGATACAAAGTGAATACATTGTAATAAATAAAAAAATTTAGAAATCAAAAAAAGAAAGTTCTAGTCTATAAACTAGCTGAATTTGAAATAAATCCCATTAAAAGTCCTGTTATATGTTGGAATTAAGATAATAGTTGCAGCCAGGTGCCATGGCACACCTCTGTAATTCCAGCACTCTGGGAGGCAGGGGCAGGCAGATTTCTGTGAGTTCAAGGCCAGCCTGGTCTACAAAGCGAGTTTAGGACAGCCAAGGCTGCACTGAAAAACTTGCCTTGGGGGAAAACAAAGATAATAGTTACTTAACTATTGATGAATTACCATTTTCACAATCCTGGGAAATTCATTACCACCACATACAGCTATTAGTAAAAAATAACAGATTCGAATTAGTTATATACATGAATATTTGAAACTCATTTAGTTCATGACTCAGAATGCATAGAATTAATGTAGTTATTTTGATTCCAGAAAGTATTTATATTTATGCCTGGTCTCTGACTTTACTTTTGACTACTTTAGATGGCACACAAATGAATTGTGAATGCAAAGTCACAAGTTAGTTTAAGACAGCACACACACACACCTATATGTAAACACTCACCTAAGGACACATGCTTCCATGAACATGTACACATGTGATAATGATACACAAAAAGTGCAGAACCATGAAAAGAAGGGAAGGTTTAATTTTTGCAAAATTTATGCTGTATAGTATCCTTGACAATACACAGTATACTTGGCACATGTCGAAGCGTTTCTGTGGATAACTTTATGTCTTTTTTTATCGAATTGCTTGAAAGGAGACTAGATCATGATCAGAATGCTTATTCAGGTCTGGATGGGAGGAGGAGGTACAGAGTTCAACCAATTTATATATGGTTAGATTGAATCACAGATAACGTGAATTTTAAAGGGTCTATGAATTGATATAGTTTTCATTACATGTAATTTACTTTCAACTCTCACATCATGACCTGATATTATTTATCTGTGATGGAATCACCAAGACAACGTGTTTATTGTAAATTGATAAAAAGAAAAACACACACGTGCAGCAAACACATATAGTCACAGAAATATTTAAAAAGAAAGAGGGATTGATATTTTGAGTGGAGCAAGAGAGAAGGAACCCCTCTTTACAACAAGAAGAGATTAGCAGTGGACAGGCGCCCCTGTAGCTCTCCGTATGAAGAAAATGGAGCTCGTAGAAGTTTAATATGTCCCTTGCCCTCCAGACCTCTGCCAGCCTTTAGAACTAATGCTCCAAACCTCAGGCCATCAACGTAGGGGATGGAAACACTGCCTTAGGTCTCAGCTACCTGATCATAGCTCATGGTCAGATAATTCAGCAAATGTGGGTGAAAATGAGGAGATCATAGAGACTTAGAAAGTAGGACATTCAGTGGGATTGAAGATATGAGTGCCTACAAAATCAAGTGAAATTTCAAATAAGTGGCATCAAAAAGGCTAATAGTTGTAACTAATATTATGTCAGCATTTTTTGGTTTTTTGTTTGTTTGTTTGTTTGGTTGGTTGGTTGGTTGGTTTTAGTTTGGTTTTTTGAGACAGTTTCTCTGTGTAGCCTTGACTGTCCTGGAACTCACTCTATTGACCAGGCTGGCTTCGAACTGCCAGCCTCTGCCCCCCAAGTGCTGGGATTAAAGGCGTGTGCCACTCCCAGCCCCACCTCCAGCTACTATGTCAGGGTTAACAGTAAAAATGAAACCACACTTCAATCTTGAGTTACTTTTATAGGATACTCATAATTATGAAAAGCATCGTTTCTACAGAAAATATCATACAACATTCCAAATAATTACACCTTGCCTTACTGTGTCTGTTTTTATGCTTTAGCACAATCTCATGTGATAGTTCCTCGAGTGAACTCATGAAAGAAACGTAAGTTATCAATGAGTAAATATATATTGTGTGCGTATGTCTATGTGAAAATATGTATGAGTGTGTACATATTAACTCGCATACACAGGTACACACAGAGATGGATATCCATGTTATTGGTTGTCCAGAGCATCCACACTATTACAAGTTCCCTTTTAAACTGTTTCTAATGTCTTCTCGTGAATGTTCTTTTTGTCTTTTGAATCATGTAGAAAAAGAGAACAAATTATAAAGATAGCCTTCTTCTGTTGTTTGTCACTGGTAGTTGCTATGTAAAATGTCTTACTAATCACAAATCGAAAGAATGGTCTTTACAGCCAGGAGGAGGCAGCAATGGGCTGGGAGCAGAGGCATCTGCAGCATATTAGAATGAGGCTAACAGATCCCAGATCCTTCCCTCCTTTCCAGAGCTCCCCAGTGGTTCTAATGCTCCAAATGTGTAACTCCCTTGGATGGAAGTTTGCCTCAGAACTTGTTCCTCCCGTGCAAGGCCTTGTGTCTCATCCCTAGCATTGCTCCCCACATTCCCTCCCATCCAGATCCAAATCCTTTCTCTCTCTCATAAAACGGGCTTCTAAGGAATAATAAAGTAAATAAAAATTAACACATCGGAATAAGACAGAACAAACATAAGGAAGAGAGCCAAAGAAAAGGCACAAGAAATAGATCCCGCTTGTTTTGCACATTCAGGAATCCCATCAAAAGACTGAACTTGAAGCCATTACATACACATAGAGGGCCCAGAGGGTAAAAAGAGAGAATGACCTTATGAGACAAGGACCCTCCAGAAATGCCTTTGAGCTCATTTTCTCTTGGCATCTACTTCTGGGCTGCATACACTTCAGCGCGTCCCCCCCCCCCCCAGTGAGACTCCTTTGAAGAAAACTAAGTTTTCATTGGAAGGTGCTTATCGGTTGGAGATAGCTTCTGGATTTGGGGTGGGGGGCAGGGGGCGGGACAGGAAACATGTCTACTGTCAGCTCTAGGACCCCAGCCGGTGCAGACCACTGCGGGCCCTGTGCATGTTGCCTCAGTCTCTGTTGGTTCATAAGTGTGTCGATCCTGTTGATTTAGAAGACCTTGATTCTTGGTGTCCTCAGTCCCCTCTTAACACTTTCTGCCTCCTCCTCAGCAGGGTTCCCTAAGCCCTGAGGGGAGAGATTTGATTGAGACATCTACTTTTAGGGCTGAGTGTTCCAAGGTGTTTTACTCTTTATGCGCCTATCTTGTTCTTAACCAAGAAGTTTGGGGTACGGGTTCCATCTCATGGAGTGAGCCTTAAGTCAAAACAGACACTGGTTGATCACTCCTGCAAGCTCTGTGCCGCCATTGCTCTAACATATCTTACAAGCAGGACACCATTGTAGTCAAAGTGTTTGCATCTGGGTTAGTGTTTACATTTCTCCCTTGCTCGAGTGCAGAGTAACAGGTAACTCCCTATTCAAAGATGCTAGCACACAGGGTTGAAGGGTCTTTGTAGATGCCAGCTTGACTTTTCCATGTTTAATAAGTTGTATATGTGTTGTGTTCAGCAAATAGAGACTTGACATCAATTCGTGGTTTGTAGAATAATCACATAAAATTTTCTGATAACAAACTTCCATGTTAGCCAGTTCATAGTTTGTAGAATAATTTAAGTGAATTTGAACCAGAAAGTGAAGTCTTGGGAACCATGCGGCATGTGACTATATGTATTTTTTAAATCTTCTAGCCTTCCCCAAAAAGTATCCACCTCACTACTTTGTGACAGATCTGCCAGTGAACTGTGAAATATATATGAGTATGTTAACAAGGTGCATCTGTAACAGATAACGTGAAACAGATGGATGTAAATATGCGCTGCTTATACTTTCACACACATAAAACAGATGCTCCCGATACATATACACAGAAGAAGAGAGAGACTAAGATCTGGAGGCTCATAAAAGTGGTCTCTCCAGCATGAACCTTTCTATCATATTGGACAATTTGGATAAAAGAGTTATAACTCATACATCTCATACAGCAATGCTTTCTCCACCTCCTGGTGGGTTGAATACTTTGGTTAGCTACCAGCTAAAATGATTAGGAAGATTTCCAATTTTAAATTTTATTTCATTGAGCAAAGGAAAAAAGAAGAGAGAGAGAGAGAGTCCTGTTTGGAGCCATGAGATAGCAGGGAACACTTGGTGGAAAAGAACATAAACATAAACAACGAACGCTTGATGTGTTCTCACACTCCAGACCTTGACTACCGGATGAGCTGGTACCCCCAAACCAAAAACATATATTGAAGGACTTTGTCTCCTGCCTATCAGACCCTTTCTGGTGGTGTAGTAAAATCAACCTGTGAAAATAAGAAGGTAAAGGAGGTACTTAGGAAGCGAGATAGTAGCTGTGATACGCTGGATTAGCTACTATGCACTGAATTGGACTTAACATAAATCCCACCATAACTTTTGCCTATTGGTTCAAGTTCAGTAGCAAGAACTTTACTTACTTTTTTTAAAAATTTTCTTTGGCACTTGTTTTTTTGAGACAAGGTCTTGCTATGTAGCCCAGGCTGAACTTGAACTTGTGACCCTCTTGCTTCAGCAATTAAAAAACTGGAGTTTTAGTGGCATGTCACAGCATCCAGCTACTAATCTCTTCAAACATGACTAAATCAGTTACTAAACTATGAAATATCATTTGTAGGGAATATGACTTCTCAGACTGCAGACAATTGGTTTATCTGTGAAGTTTTGTTTTATTGCTAGGGCCTTTGAACATACTGGGCAGCTGTGTTACCCACCAGCCTTAGCTGTGAAAAATAGTTCAAGTAGTTTATAAATTGGATGACAATTATAATTATTAGATTGTGATTAACTTGAACTCATTTCAATTACACAGTGTCTTACTATCTTTTTTTTTTTTTTAATCCTTCAGCATGACCTCAAGGGAATCGAAAACAGTAGATTCATCTATGTCTGGCAGTATGCTGTAAGATATAATTAAATTAATCCCACTTTCTCTGCCTTTCTCCTCTCTGTGTATACCAGTGGATTCTTTTCTGTATCACATATAGAGTCTGAGATTGGGTCAGTTACTGTCAGGGCATTCAAGGGAACATAGCTCTATTTGTACTCTCATGTTCTGTCATGGAGAGCTTCCGTATGCAACATTCCTTGTGCCTTAAATTGTGGTACATAAAAGAGGAAGATACCAAAGAGAGAACTCTCTGATTTGTAGTCTTCACTCTTAGTTTTAGCAGCCAAATCCTTCAGAACAACATTAGAATGTCTGTCTATGATGGAATAACAAAGTAGGCCAAGAAGAGAGAAATATCTATGTGAAATGAAGAGGGTAGCAGTGGGCAGGGAACAGAAGTGATTTCAAACAATAAAATGAGAAGCTAATAAACCGTAGCTATATTCTTCCCTTTCCTGAGCTCTTGCCATATGAGGCCGGTGCCAGAGTCCCCAGCTACAATCACCTTGAAAGAACTGCCATATGTGAGGAGCAAATGGGACCAATCACAATGTGTGAAAGACCCAACAATGGTGGGTGCACTTGAGAATCATGAAAGAGGGTATCCAAACACAGATAGGCACCTAGGGGCTAAAGAAGGTTCTTGCTCAGTGTGACCTTTGTAACATGCCAATGATACTCTTTGCAAAATTAAAAAAGGTGAGCCTGAAATAGGGATGCAAGCACAAAAGATTCTAGAGAGCTAAAGCAATCCTAGGCATAAGATTCCAAGACATCCGGCAAAGCTGTAGCACATGGCCACAGTGAAGCAACATGGTGTCAGCCTAAAAGAGCACCCGGGCCAATGGAGCAGAATAAGAACCCAGTAACAAATCCACATGCCTCCAGCTAGCTGATTCTCAGCAGAGGTGCCGGAAGCCAAACTTCGAGAAGAGGAGAGCCTCTCCAACAAGTGCTGGGGAAACTGGGTGTGCACACGTCAAAGACTGAGACCAGATCCCTGTCCCTGTGTGCAAAAATCAACCAGAAACGTAGCCAGGGCTTTAACTGAAATCCAGAAACTCAAAAATTATGAGGGGAAAACACTTTAAAATACTGGTACAAGTATGGTGATTCTCTGTATAAGACCCCAAAAGCAGAGTAAACAAACATGAAACCTGACAAATACTACATAACAATGAAAAGCTTCTTGAATGGGCATGGCTGACAGCAGGTAAAGGCGGTTGCCAAACTTGATGCTTCCATGTTTAAATAAGAGGACTGCTCCATGCAACTTGTTTTGTGAGCTCCATGCAGGCTGTGGCCTGTGCGTGAGCATACATACACACACACACACAAATAAATATAATTTTCAAAAATTTTAAAGCTTATGAAGAGTAATGGAAATAAAGAGTGAAGAAACAGTGTACAGAATGGTAGAAAATGTTTCTCAACCATTCATGGCAGGCATCAATACCGAGGATATATCAAAGACCCAAGAAATATCAAAAGCCACTCAGTTAAAAAAAATGACAATGTGATTAAACTGTAAGTAATTTAAAAAGAAAAAAAAAGAATCTGAAGAAACAGCCCACCCCTTGACATAGGCTCAGTGGAAATAGTCTCCATATAATGAAGATGCTTGTATAATCACCGCACTATTTTCACTAGTCAAGGGATATATTGAGCCTAGGTGTCTACTATAAGATGAGTTACACAAGAAAAATGTGATGTATGGATGGAGTGAAATATTGTTAAGCCCAAAAGAATAAAATTCTTTCATTTGCACTGGAATAAATGGAACTGGGTGACATTGTGTTAAGTGAAATGAGGTAGGAATGGAAAGACAAGTTTCACATAATTTCTCTTATATGTGAGGAAGAGCAAAAGAGTTTATTTGAAATTAGTGTAGTGGTCACAAGGGACCAAGAAGGTCTCTGGGCAGTCGTGAACGGAGGCTGGAGACATCCGCTGGATGCATTCTGCAACTCTGTGTGGAAATAACACAGTAAAGTGTGATAGTAAAAATGTATGTAAAGATTGAACCCTAAAGTAAATTCAACCATGAAATACTGTTTTACATTGGGTTTACTCTCAATATGAAGACTACCACTTAAAGCTCTGACATGTTTGGTATGTTCAAGTTTAACCTTTTCCATTAAAGTATCAAAAGTTAACAAGTTTACGAATGTCAAACAGTCATTATATGTAGCTAATTTGTACAAAAAAAGTCAGTTCTGGGAAATCAAATGGTGCCTGACTATATGTTTTTTTTAAACTACTTTAGCATGACCTCATATGGTTTAATGCCAGAAGTCGATGAAGAGAACCTCAGCGCGTGGTGAGATATAACAAATATATTTATATATTCACATACAGAGAAATACATACAGAGCAATGCATACATCTCAATGTATTTGGATGTATGGAAAAGAAAGATACTGAGATTTGAGAAGTCCCATAGGAGTATCAGGACAGTATAGATGGTGATAATATTTTTAAAAGCCTTCTTGCCTTAGCATCTGTCGGTACCTTTCTGCCTTAGTTAAAAGAGGAAATGCTTAGAAGAGAGTGTTTTATTGCTAATCTGTGGCCACCTATGTGAATGAGCAAGAGAGGAAAAAGTCCTATTTAGAGCAAGAAAGGAGGTTACAGTAAGCAGAAAAAGTGGAACCCTAGGCAAAAAAATAATCAAATTAATAGACCTTAAACCTGTCTCTCCCTCTCCAGAACTTTGCCTCTGCATAATATTGGTGTCTCAAAGACGTGACCATTATCACAGTGGAGGCCTTCTCTCAGACCTTTAGTTATTTTAATACTATCCACGGGCAAGAAAAACTTCCATTGTACAGGAAAATTACAGGGCTGTAGAAGGACTTGCAAATCATGAAATTAGAAAGGGCAACATTTTTGACTACCTACACTTTCAAGTTGAATTTTGAAATAAATGTAACCTCCAAAATGGTACTACTGGTTGGCTTAGATGGGGTAATATATTTATTTATTTGTTTGTTTGTTTATTATGTATACAGTATCCTGCCCACATCTATGCCTACATGCCAGAAGAGGCATTAGATCTCATTATGGATGGTTATGAGCCACCATGTGGTTGCTGGGAATTGAACTCAGGACCTCTGGAAGAATAATCAGTGCTCTTAGTCTCTGAGCCAACTCTCCAGCCTCCAGCATATAACTTTTAAGTGTTTAACATTATAAACTGTAGGGCACTTGTGTATATTTCAACCCCAAATAAATCTTTAAATTGACTCAGCTCTTACATGATTATTTTTAATCTTTAATACTGACTTAAATACAGTGATATCTGTAGTCTTAGACTACTTTGTTAAAAGGTTGATGTGTTTCATGTTGCAATGATGGTGTCATCAAGGACTGTCTGGATATATATGGACAGAGACAAAGCGAGACACAGGAGAGAACAGAGAAATTTGTAGAATCAAGACTTGGAATTGTCCATGAGAAGAAAGTTTTCTGAACAATGACTCTAAATTTGTTTTTGTAAAAAGTTGTATCTCTTATATTCAAAGAGGTTCTAGTTGAATTATTTTTCATATTAGTGTTAAATGTAGCAATCTCTAATAGTGTTTCTTTGAATTTGTTGATGCTAAAGCAAGTTACAACAGATGTCCATGTTGTATGATGGTGATGAATTTGTTGATATTCACGACTCATACTGGTAAGTGAGTTTGATATTTGAAGGGAGAGAAACAGCCATGGGTGGATCTTTTGTCTTTGGGAAAACAGAGCTTGTACTGAGATAAATATGATGGACGAGAAATGTGAAAGATTACTTACTAATAACCAATGGAATTTGCAGACAAATGCCATGTTTGGAAAAACATTTTTGTTTACTCACAAATAATAGTTTTTCTAGCTTAAAAACTGATGATTTTTGTTCTTTGGTAGTGATTTTATCACAGTATATCTTTAGAGAGAATTGTGGAATTCAACATTGGTCCTTTCTAATTTTTTCTGGATATCTTCTGATTCCCAGTTTATAGATGTTTGTCTTTGAGGAATGGCGATGAAAAGGAGTATATTTTGGTGATAAAAGACCTCTTCACACTCACTGAGATTTTATTAGCTTTTAATTTATTTCTGAATAATCTTTTTTTTTAATTTTTTTATTTTTTGTTATCAATCACAGGTTAGGTACTTTGCATCCCATGCCCAGCCCGCCC
>CM053764.1:106314085-106482119 GCA_028658305.1 Pachyuromys duprasi | reverse complement strand
AGGGGGCGGGGAAGAAGGAGATGAGGGAGGGAGTGGGAGGGGGGGAGGGAAAGGGGGAGGGGGCTACGCCTGGGATTCAAAGTACCCAACCTGTGATTGAGATAAAAATAAATAAATTAAAAAAAAAAAAAAAAAAAGAAATGCTCAGGACTGGAGAGATGGCTCAGCCATTACAGGCTAGGCTCACAACCATAAATATAAGAAATGTTCAGTGCTGCCCTAAAGTAGCCGAAGTACTCCAGATGTGGTATCTGTGGGACCAGCAAACAAACAAATGCTATGGTGAAAGCATCAGCAGCCTCTGGCAAGTGGGGAGACTGTAACATTTGTTGTTTCTACAGCAAGGAATGTGCCTTATGGGTGGAGGGAAGGCTTTGGCATAAGTATAGAAACAGAAAGGTGGGGTTGTTTCTTCTCCTTTTTCATTTGAAGGAAAACTTTCAAGGTTTGTCAGAAGCCACACAAAGGTTCAAGTACTGAGAAAGTCTACATGTACTGCATTACCTCGTTTGAAAGTCTCTTCTCTTGAAGGAAACACAACACAACACAACAAAGTAATTTAGCAGCAAAGCCATTTCAACAAAATCAGAGGTCATCTAGGCTGGACTAGTTAGTGCCTGTAAGAGCAGAGCTTGTATGATACAGATAGAACTTCATGGCTCATCACAGCCATTTTGAAATTTTAACCCTACCATCTTCCTATAAGTTAAGGGAATTTTGCATTCTACAGTACAATGACCAATGAAACAGCAGCAAGACCTCCAAATTTAGAATATTGTATTTAACAATGCAAAACAATGAAATAGTTTAACATATTTGAAAGCCATTGGAGCATTCAAAAGTATAATGAAATCTAGTTCCTTATGGGTGATACAGAGAAGAGTGAGAACTAGTATTATGTCTCATTACAATATTTTTAAAATTAAAGTTCTCTGCAGGACCTCTGTGTATCCACTCAGGTAAGATAACTCCACACCTGTTCCACACGTGTTTTGTGGAAGCTTTGAAAGAATTAACCCTTTCAGGTTGAAGTTTTCCTTCTAGCATCTTCTATAGAGCTGAATGCGTAGGTAGATACAAATTAAATTTGGCTTTGTCATGGAATGTCTAGTGTGACTGAAAGTTTTCCTGGGTATAGTAGTCTGAGCAGACATCTGTGGTCTCTTAGAGTTTGTAGAACATCCAACTAGGCCCTTCTAGCTTTTTGATTCTTCATTGAAAAGTGAAGGTGTTGTTCTAATAGGTCAGCCTTTCCATGTTACTCGATCTTTTCCCCTTGCAGCTTTTAATTTCCTTCCTTGTTCTGTACATTTAGTGTTTTGGGTTTTGTTTGATTGATTGGTTGGTTGGTTTTTCAAGACAGAGGTTCTCTGTGTAGTCTTGGCTGTCCTGGAACTCACTCTGTAGACCAGGCTGGCCTCGAACTCACAGAGATCCATCTGCCTCTGCCTCCTGAGTGCTGGGATTAAAGGCATGCAGTACCATGTGAGTTTATACAGGGCATTCAGTTCAAATGACAGCAAAGGTTGTTACGAGTATCTCAGCCTTCTTTATTAGCAGGTTACATATGATGTACAATCTATATATCCTTACATTTGGGGCATTTTCCCTAGGAGATGCGAATGAGAAGCAGGGGAAGCAATAGTGACCATTGCTAGTTAATCCTTGAGGAGGATTGTTCCAAGCATACTTCTGGATGACCCTGGCTATGTAACGTTTGTGTCTGTCTCTCTTCAGGAGGTCGTGCGGTTCCTTGACACCAAGCATCCAAACCACTACCAAGTCTACAATCTATGCAGTTACGTACATGACGCGCCACTGTGCTACTGTAGATTATCTGCGGGCTCTTCTCTTACATTTCATTTATTCATACGTATTAAGTGGTAGAAGGTCAGAGTAAAACTCCCCATCTTGTGTTGCTCTTGTGGGATGGGAAAGTTAGCACACTGGTACAAAGAACCCTAGGAGAGAGGCCGAGGTGGACCTGGAAGGACCAAATGAACAGAGAAGAGATAAACTACGTCAGGGGATGTCTGGTCCAGCAATTCTACGACAATAAACCTATACTTTATTTCCTTCTAGATTATGCTGAAGATATAAAAAATTAGCAAGTCTGTTCTCTAACCCACCTGGAGTAGGTGTTTTGAGTAGAGAGCACTGAATTAGAACAAAACAAAAATGCAATCTTGTAGGAAATAGAAGTACCTCAGTTTAGCACCCTGTCTCTCGTGACTTGCTCAGTGCCTTTGTATTAAATGAACATCTCTAGTAGTTGGCATCGCTGTCAGCCACATTTGTCTGTGCTCTGTGCTCTCTAATATCCATGATAATGCACTGAGAAGTCACTGGAGAGCTAATAGTGAAGCCTCTTAAAAAAGGAGTTCAGTTTGCCTGAGGGGAATAATCACCAAACTTTCTTTTTCTGCAACTCTGAAAGATTGTTCTATAGAATAATCAGAAAGCTTGAAGATAGATAAGGAATTTTTCTAACTGAAAATGTTTACCTGTTTGTGACTTTATCATTTGCCATGCTCTCGGGCATAGGTATGTGACATGTATTATTTACTTCAGGTGAGAGAGCGTATGACCCGAAGCTCTTCCACTACAGGGTCCGAAGAATCATGATTGATGACCACAACGTCCCCACTCTGGAGTAAGTCACGTGTCTCATTGCCAGAAAGGGGCCGAATACCGTGAGCGTGGTGCTTTAGAAAATTCGTATTTTGGAAAGTTTTTCATTGAATGAAAAAAAAAATCTTCTCTCTGAAACTAGGGAAATGCTGCTGTTCTCCAGGGAAGTGAGCGACTGGCTGGCTAAAGACCCTGAAAATGTCGTGGCAGTTCACTGTAAAGGTGGAAAAGGTAAAACCACTCTTTAAAAGATTTTCCCTTTTTGTAAAGAAATTGAAAAGAAGTATAGACCTGTGAGAACAAAAACAATTAGTCAATATTAATGATTAACGCTTTAAAAGATTGGCTTCAAGACAGGAGGGTGTAAGGAGGGGGGAAAGGGAAACAATGAGGGAAGAAGGAGAAAGAGTGAAAGGAAGTTGGGAATATTTTCCCCTACTTACTAAATATTTGGATTAGTTTACTTTTGACTTGCTAATGCAAGTCTGTTAGCTTACATTGTAAGTCTTACACAATGTTTATCTTTGGAATAGGATACACTTTATGTTAAGGATATTTTTTTAATTGACAGATTATTTTTGCTTATGGCATGAACCATATTTTTGTACTTACATTTGTTGTGGAGTGGCTGAATCCAACTTATTAACGTATGTATCGCTTTATTATGCGCATTTCATTATGGCCAATATGCTTTTCCCTGATGACTGGTGACACTGAGCATTTTCAAAAATAAATGTATTCAGTTATTCACTTTACATCCCAATCACAGCTCCCTCCCACCGTCTTCCCCTTTCCCTCCTTCTCAGAAAAGGGAGCCCCCCCTTAAAAACCCACCCCAGCTCATCATATAGCATCAGGACTTAGTAATTCTCTTCTATTGAGGCCAGGCAAGGCAGCCCAGCTAAGGGAAAGTGATCCAGTATCAGGCAACTGAGTCCATGTCACATACGACCCACACTCCCTTTGTTGCTAGGGGACTCACATGAAAACCAAGCTGCCTGCCAGCTACATATGTGTTGTGGGCCTACGTCCAGTCCATGAATGCTCTTTGGTTGGTGATTGAGTCTCTTTAAGACCCTATGGGCCTAAGTTAGTTGATGCTGTTGGTCTTCTTCAGGGGTTCTTGTCCCCTCCAGGACCTTCTATCCTTCCCCACACTCCTCCACAAGACTCCCCTAGCTCTGCCTAATGTTTGGCTGTGGGTCTCAGCATCTGTTTGTTCTGCTGCTGGGTGGACTCTCAGAGGACTGTCATGCTAGACTTCTGCCTGCAAGCATTAGCAGAGTTTTATTAATAGTGTCAGGGACTGACTCTCTCCTATGGGGTGGGTCTCAGGTTGGGCCAGTCATTGGTTGGCTATTCTCTCTTTCTCTGCTCCATCTTTATGCACATCCTATAAGCAAGATAGATTTTGGGTAGAAGGTTTTGTGGGTGGGTTGGTATTCCCCTCCCTCCACTAGAAGTCCCAACTGGCTAGGAAATGGCCTCTTCAGTCTCCATGTCCCCCACAGCTAGGAGTCTTGGCTAGAGCCACCCTTGTATCCTCGCAGGAGCCTGCTCTGTCACGGGTCTCCAGCTTGTCTCAGAGATGTCCTTCCCCCTCCGTTTCCTTTCTCTCTCACTCCAGCTCTCTCACTCCCACCCCTGACCTCCACATCTGATCCCAACCCTCGATTTTCTCCCCACACCCTCTCCCACACAGTCCCCTTTCTTTATGCACTGTCAATATCCGTTATATTTCCCCTTCTGAGTGGGACTCATCTATTTCTAGAGTTTTGATCAACCTCCATTCTGATTTCCATAATGGCTGTACCTGTTTGCACTCCCATCAGCAGTGAATAACTATTTCCTCCTTCTTTACATCCACATCAGAATTTGTTTTCTTCTTCTTCTTTTTCTTCTTCTTCCTTCTTTTTCTTCTTTTTTATCTCACCTTTTCTGACTTCGGTAAGATGAATCTCAAACTAATTTTAATTTGCATTTCCCTAATGCCTAAGACTATTGGACATTAAAAAAATCATTTCTTGGCCACTCATATTTTATCTTTTGAGGGTTCCCTTCTTAGTCACATGCCCCATGTAAGAGGAATGGGTTCCCTCTTTTGGAGTTATTGCCCAGCGATGTCCCATACATCCCCAAACATTACCAATGCTCTTGGTGACCCTCTAGAACATGATGGTAAGACTCTGTTGCTGATGAGACCACACACATTAATCATAGAACAATGGGAAATCAAGCAGGGTACTCCCTTGGAAGCTTCATCCCTACTGGCAGGCTTTCACAGTTCGGAAGCATGCTATTCATGCTCCTGGAGGCAGAAGGTAAAGCATCTTATCCTTCTGTGAACCCTCTGAACCTCAGAAATGGCCAGTGGACAAGGTGTGCTTATGGCTGGAATGGGAATACCCAACCACTTTTTTATTAGGTTTGAGGACCATTCCACAGATTGAAACCCACACCCGACACTATTACTGGCTCTGTGATAAGACTGTCCACAGATTCTAAGAGAGACTCTGTTAAATGGACATAGTACTAAAACAACTCCTAATGACACTGTTAGACCACTGATTAGCACATCCCTCGACCATCATCCGAGGCACTTCTGCTTTCTAAAATGGTGACTAATATAGAGACCCACAACTAGTCAAGATATAGACAATGGAAGACTACAGAGCGCTCATCCCTGAATGGATCAGCTATATCACACACCCTCTTTCCAAGGCTCAGGGATAATTGTGGCGGGGGCAGGGGGGCTGTATGAGTTGGAGGGAGTAGACAGATGTAAGGAAACAATGTTTTCCAGACAAAGCAGGACAGTTGAACATAGGAACTCACAGCAGCTGTGACAGCTGAAGCCAGACAAAAATCCCATCATAGAGTAGGAGGTGGGCACAATGTCCCACCCCTAACTAAGGAGCTATTAGCAATCCATAACTTCTTAGAAAGGAAGAATCAGTGCTTTCAGAGGTCTGACAGGTCCTCCATGCCCCACTGGGAGAACCCCCATCCAAGAGGACACAAGCAACACAACCTACACTTTGTGGGCTTTCATTTTTATTTTAGAGATTTTATTTTAATTACATTTCTCCTTTTGCTACCCTACCTGCAAACCTTTCCATATACCCTTTCCCACTCTCCTTCAAATTCCTGGCCTCTCTTTTCATCAGTTGTTATTGAATGAATATATGTATTTGTATATGTACGTATGTATGTTTGTATTCCCCCACACAACCTGTTGAGTCCATACAACGTCACCTGTATGTATGTTTTGGGGGGTGACCATTTGATACTGAACAATCAGTCAGGGTGATCTTCCCTGGAGAGGACCAACTCTCCCACTCCTATCTTTTCTCAGTTGACTGGAGTTTTTTGTGTAGGGTTGAGATCTTGGGAGCTTTTTTCTGCCCAGTTTGGAGTGTTCGCTGGTGTCATCCTTGTTCAGCTCACCTTTGGGCAGTCATGCTGTTGAGACCTTACGGATCCGATGTCACTAGGAGACACAATCTCACAGCAAACCCTCTGACCCTCTGACTTACAGTCTTTCTGCCACAGTGTTGCCTGAGCCTTAGGATGCGGCCATGTTTTGTAGCTGTAGTCACTGGGACTGGGCTCCACAACTCTGCATTTTGATTCGTTGTGGTTTTCTGTAGTGGTCTCTGGTATGGTGAAATTGTATATTTTATTTTCAAATAAAACTAGTTGAGAAACTGGTTTTAACACTTTTTTTAAAAAGAGTTGAGAAAATAGCTCACTCAGCAAAGTGCTTTTTCTGTAAACACAATGACCTGAGTTCGATCTCCAGAACACGTGTGTCTGGTTCAGCCTGTCTGTAACCAGCATGTGCTGGGCTGAGACGGCAGATGTCTAGGGCTCATGAATAAACTAGTGTAGCAAATCAGTGAGCTTTGGGACCATTAAATCCTTATCTCGAATGCACAAGTACATACACAAAACACACATACACAGAGTTTCTATAAAAGAATGCAAGTCAAACCGAACAGGTACTCTCCAATTAAATTTCCCAGGACTTTAATCCCATCCCAACTTGCGCAAATGCTTAGCTGATGGAGATAACTTAAATGAATCAGTACTGGGGGGAAAATGTCTCAAAGAAGTCTAAACAGTTGCTTAACCCCAAAGAGTGATGACAGTGCACATGGGTGTGATATTCCTAAGCTGCATCCTGTATGTTCCTCAAACACTAAAATGTTTGACCAAATACTCTAACCAAAGTACTTTTCCAGACATCTGAGGCCAGGATAGAGCTGATTCAGCTTTCCCCAATCAAAACCTCCTTCCTTCAACCAACAATCAATGTTGCCATTACTGTGTAATAAAGCATCATCTAGCCATTTCTTACATGTTACTGTCGTTGCAGCCATAAATTCAACTAGCCATGAGCAGTTGAGCTGAGTTCCCTTTTATGAGATATCTCTGTGCCCAATCCCCACCATAGAAACAGTGTAGTGACTCTCGGGTCAGCTTCTTTCTTCCTGCTGGCTGTGCCCTAATTGTCACTGGGATTTGAGGTTCCTGCTGTTCACCACTAGGCTGAAGACCCACAGCACAGAAAACGGTAGAGGGAAACGGGTTCAGGCAAAGCCCCGGAGGAAGACAGGTCTGAGTCTCCACCTCAGGTTTTTAATCTCATTTCTTTCAGGACAAAAAAGAGACCTATATGAGAGAGAATAAGGAAGAGCAGACATATGGTGCAAAGGAAATCCATGTCCTGGGCTGTCTGGTCCAGAGCCGGGTCTGCTTTCCTTTCATGGGGCAGAACGGTTGGCGTGGGTTTAGATATCTTGCAGTCAGCTTTTACTCAAAATGTTCTGTAAAGGGGATTAGGGAGAGGCTAATTGAATTTTCATAATTGCTTCCCCAATGCTCTACTCTGTAATTCATTAACTAGTTGTCTCGTTTCCGTGGCGCTAGAAAATCAAACCAGAGACTTGTACATGTACGCTGGGCAAACGCTCTCCCACTAGGCTGTATCTTCCAGCTATCCTTTTAGCAACTACCCAAAGATTTCAGTCTGACTTACCTGTTGGCTTTTCATTTTATTACCTTTCTATCTTTCTTCCTTCCTTCCCTCCCTCCCTCCCTCCTTTTCTTTTTTTTCTCTGTGTCTCTGTATCTGTCTCTCTGTGTGTTTATCTGTCTGTCTATCTCTCTCTGCATGTGTGTGTCACAGTGTATATAGAAGACAACTTGTTGGGCTTCTGTACTCTCCTTCTACCATGCAGGTCTTGGGGATTGGACTCAACTCATCAAGGTGTTTAATTTCTTGAGTTCTTTCTATATCTTGGATATTAGCCCTCTGTTGGATGGAGGATTGGTGAAGATCTTTTCCCAGTCTGTAGACTTTCGTTCTACTAACAGTGTCCTTTGCCTTACAGAAGATTTTCCGTTTTGAAAGGTCCTGTTTATTAAATGTAGATCTTTAGAGCCTGCGCTGCTGGTTTTCTGTTCAGGAAGTTGTCTCCTGTGCCAAGGAGTTCAAGGTTCTTGGGGGATGGACTCCTCTTATCTGAGGAATGGGGAGGGGAAAAGGGAGAAGAGAGAGGGTGAGTGGGACCAAGAGGTGAGGAGGGAGGGAGCTGTGATCAGGTTGTAAAGTGAATAGATAAATTAAAAAAAAAAAACAGAGTTCCTGGAGTTCAGAAGCAGATCTCATGTCCAGCATCTACTTCTGTTAGCTAGACCACCCACTGTCTCCTGAGCTCACAGCCTCTAGAAACTGCACCTAGCTTGGGACCCAGAGTTCAAACACAGGAGTCTTGGTAGGGGTATTCCTGTGCTTATTATATATTAAAACCACAATTGTAGTTCACTGGAAAAAGTAAAGGGTGGAACCGAAAATGTGCCTCTCATATAAAAAGGTTAAATTCAGAATTGTGTAAGATAATTAAGTTCAGTTTGTGTTTATTAAGTCCAAAGCTACGAATTACTGTACAAGATAAAATAAGTAGCATGCTTTCAGAGCTTAAAATTTGTATGACAGACGAAAAACATACATTGGAATAAAACATGAGGCTGAAGTAGGGTCAGGCACACAGTCAAAGTTGTGTGCCTGATAAAGCAAAAAGAGAAGGATGGAAATGAAGAGGAGTGACTCTTTAAATGGCCTTTTCTTTCCAGGAAGAACTGGAACCATGATTTGCGCATGCCTCCTTGCCGGTGACATAGTTTTAAATGCAAAGGTATGAAAAAACATCACTATACTCTCTCATGTGGGTTGAATCTGCTTATTCTGAAGCGTCACTGTAAAATGTCATGATTCTTTGAGTCATGACTCGTGTAAGTTAAACTGGAGAAGTGTTTTTTGTCTTGTATTATTTTTCAGAAACCCTATTTTTAGTAGTCTGTGGTTTAAATGTAATTAGTAGCTGACCTATCTCTTGTTCTGGGCCAAGACTCGGCTGAGGTCAGAGGGACACAAAACTTAAGAGAATATAATTAAGATATGTCACATTTTATGCAATATTTTTTTTAAAAAATAGTATAAAGATCATGATATATACAATACCAACATTTTAATAGACTCGGGGCTTGGTAACTTCAGGATTAAGGTAAAATAGGTTAAACTAATCATGCAAAGGTAAAAGGCTTGGTCAGGCTTGTGGATGCTTACCCCTGGTCCCAGCATTCCACGCTGAAGCAGGAAGCTCTTACATTCAAGGCCAGCCTGGGCTATCGGAGGAAAAAGAAAAGAAAGAAAGAGAAAAGTCCCCAAACTTTTCTTTGGTGGGAGTGACCAAAACGCCCCACGCCCACACCAATCACATGGCTTTGTCCTTTGTTATAAGAAGAATATCAAGATTAATTAGAATAGTGCCTCCAAGGAAGTTAAGCATTTTTATAATTGGTAAGTCATTAAAAGCTCACAGCGATTATTATATCTCATCTCTGCTAAGCCAAAGTCAGTGTATGAGAGGTATGTGACCTCTCTAGAAATCTCTGAGGAGGCAAGGTGGGCTGTTCGCAATTCCTGAAACATCTTTTTCTTTTGCATTTATTTAGCATGTGCATGCAGGAGCAGGCGTGTGTGGGTTGTGCGCAGGCACGTGTGTCTGTGAGTGTGTGTGTGCGGGAGATAGTTTTCTCTTTCCACCATGTGGGTTCTGGGCATCAAATTCAAGTCATCAGGTCTGGTCCTCACGCTTGCCCTGTTTCCACTTTTTGAAACAGAATTCCCACTCATTGGCCTGCCAAGAGCTGGGAGCTTAGCACTTACAAGATGCACTGCGCTCTGCTCATCTCTCCCACGGTGTGGAGGGGAGACACTCTGTCTTCCAGACATGCACACTTCTCAAATCCCAGCACCCTCTCTGTTTCTGTAACCTGACACACAGGCTTTGAAATGGGTGCTTCAGGCGGGCAGTGGTGGCACACACTCTTAATCCCATCACTTGGGAGGCAGAGGCAGGCAGATCTGTGAATTCGAGGCCAGCCTGGTCTACAGAGCGAGTTCCAGGACCACCAGGCTACACAGAGAAACCCTGTCTCGAAAAACAAAATAACTAAACAGAATGAGTGTTTCTCCCTGGAGGCTGTGGGTGGTGCCGTGCCTGCCCTAGGGCTGGGCCAGTTGATCCAGTGCCTGAGACCTTGCAAGGATATAGTTAAAAACAAGAAAAAAAAGGGGGGGGGTATCCTGGGACAGTGATTTTAAAATTATAGATCAATAATTAATGAGCAATAAAATAAACCTTAACGAGGGGCTGGCGCAGTGGTTTAGTCGCTGAAATGCTTGTCGTACAAGCGTTAAGAGCCTGCATTTGGAATCCTAACACCGAAGAGCCTGACCCAAGCCCAGATCCCCAGCACCTATGTAACACAGCCACGCCAACAAGGGAAGGCCTGGGAAAGGAGGGCAGGCAATCCCCAAGGCTTGCTGGCCAGCCGGTTCAGTGAGAGCCTGGGGTTAGCCGACCTGCTTGTCTGGACTGAGCCTGGCCTGTGTCCTGTTTGTAAGCAGAAGGTGGAAGGGCTGGACCAGACGCTTTAGCATCCCCTGCTGTGGGCTTCCGACTATGCTATTTGGGGGAGCCTCCACCCTGACACTGCCAGCTTTAGGAAGCCAGACTGCAAGAATGCCTGGAGTAGAACGAATTGCAGCTCAGCCAACCTCTTGCTGTGTTGTCCCCTTTCCTGGCAGGAAAGCCTTTTCTTTTTTGGGGAGCGGAGGACTGATAAAACCAACAGCACTAAGTTCCAAGGAATAGAGACCCCTTCTCAGGTAAGCTCTCTGTTGGGGGGTCCTGCAGGAGGGCAAGAGGTGTCAGCACTTGCCATCGGTTCCACGTTTGCCCTTCCGGGCTGATGATCGGGGATAACCCTGGGACAGGCCTTGCTCCTTACCACCGCTTATCAAGGCTACAGTGCAAGGACACAACTACAGGCTTGAGAGATGTTGGCAAGGTCGTATAACTGTAACTTTTTTTTAGTTGATGTTTTAGGTTAGCATACAAAGCAACTGATTTCATCATGATGTCTTCATACAGCTGTCATATTTTGTTCTCATTCACCCTCACCCCTGTGCTCACTGACCTCACCCAAGATTCACCACCCTCTGGCTCATTTCCTTTATTCCCTCAACTAGTACCTCTTTCTCCTCTATTCTTTTTATATGTGTTCCATTATTTTCTCTGTGTTTCCATTCTTTTAAGATCTCTTCCTTTCCTCCAATGATGACCTTTCCAGTTTCATGAGCTATATAATACATATACAAACATATAAATACACATGTGTACATAAAATCATAATTCTTAATTTAGGTTTTGTATAAAGAGAAAACATTACACACTCAGCAAGACCATGACTTCCATTTCTTTGTGTGTGTGTGTGTGTTGTACATGCATGTGAATGTGCAGGTGCAGTGTGTGTGCATGTAGAGGTTGAAGAAGGAGTCAGGCATCTTCTTCTATTGCTCTCATCATCATCATCTTGAGATGGGGCCTCTTGGTGAAGCAGAAGTTTGTTGTTCAGACTCGATGAGCTGGCAAGTGAGCTCTATGGTCCCCTCCTGTCTCTATACCACAACTCAGGGGTTACAGAAATCACAGCCATGCCTGGATTTTTAACTTGGGTTTTTGAGATTTAAAGTCAGTTCCTCATGCATGTACAAGTGAGGCAGACTGAGGCATCTCGCTGGCCCGCAGGCTCCATTTCCAATAGGAAGCATGGCTACTAATTTTATTCCCACTTCCCAGATGGTTCAACTTCAACACCAGAATGCTTCAACTTCTTGAAGGAAGATTCAAGGAAAGTCCTGTGAGCACCATCCAATAGGGATGGTATAAGGCTTGGAGATTCTTGAGATTCCTCCCAAGAACAACAAAAAGAAATGGAGAAGGAAGAAGCTCTAGCCTGGACAGACATGTGACCTACTGACTTACAGATGTCTTTTCTAGAGTAGTCCTATATACTGTTCGGCTATGACTAGGGGCTACCCTCTACCAAACCACATTTTCCCCCTAATGTAGCATCATAACTAAGTTTCAACCACCGTACTGGAATGCTGGGGCTATCTTGATGCTCTGTTTTTTTCTGAGCAAGCACGAGCAGGGACGTAGGAGATGGTTCATTTGGTAAAGTGCCTGCAGGAAGATCTAAACTCAGATCTCCAGCACATGTGTGAAGGCCTAGCACTCCAAGTCTGAGACCTCAGCACTTGGGCTGGGAGAGAGGCAGGGGCTGGTAAATCCACAGAGCTCATTGCCCAGCCAGTCTAGTTCTAAGCCAGTTTGGTCTACCTACTAAATTCCAGGCCAGCCAGGGCTACACACTGAAAACTTAATCTCGATGATGATGATGACGATGATCCAAGATAATCAGCATCAACCTGGCCTCTGCATGAGCACCCACATGCATATATACTATGATATATATATATGTATTATATATTTCTACAAATATGTGCACACATATATATGTACACAAATATATACACACATATCTATCATATGCACAAAAACTACAACAGGAACCCATATGGAAAGATTGACTCCTTTCATGTTAGTTCATTGACCACAGCACCAAACACAGATTTTTTTTTTGGTAGATATTCAGGCATGAGGCAACATACATGGAATATGCCCAGCATTTTACAGTTGTTTCCTTACCTTAATTGAATTCTAACAAACACGTTGTAAGAGAGAGAGGGGGTCAGTAAGAAAGGAGATGGGACCAGTAATATTGACTTTAGACTTTCCATCCCAACTTTAATCAAGGTTTCTGTTGCTTTGCAGAATAGATATGTTAGATATTTTGAAAAACTGAAATTTCGCTACCAATGGACTCTCCCTCCAAAAAAATTACTCATAATAAAAAGATTCATTGTTTACTCTATTCATGGTAAGTGCCTTATTTAGAATGGAAGGCTGTGCAAAAGGCTAGTGTTTTCATGTTTGGGGGAGTAGCTGGCTATAATGTCTCACACATGAATTCCTACCTCTGGCCCTGTGAGGGCTTGTTGGCAGCTGCTAAATGGCCTTTTCCTTCACCAGTTGGTACGGGGTTGGCAAAGGCACCCCTTGTCCCTTCCCATTTCTTCTCTGATCTCAGTGGAAGGGCAGGGAAAATGCTTGAGACTGCTTCTTTCTCATACTCACCTCATCAGAGTTCATCTTGCAGAGGCATCCCCATATAATTTTCTCGCCCTCCCTTTTGGAGACTCTTTTTCTTATCACCTGATCTCCTTATTTACCCCTTGGTCTACTACAACTTTCACTGGCATCTCCATTATGATGCCTTAAATACCCAGTCAGCAAATGTTTTTCTTTTCATACAACTACTAAGACCTATGTTCAGCCAGGTTTATACCAGTGTCTCCTTCTCTTTAGAAGTTCTTGGGTAGATTGTACAGTCTCTTATTCTCTGTAGTTGTGGGTCTCTGTGCTAATCGCCACCTACAAAACAATGGAACATATATGCATATATACAATGGAATATTATATATATGTTCCATTATATGTATGATGGGATATCACACACACACACATATGGCTCTCCTCCACCATCCTGAGGCTCAAAGATCATTGCAAAAGAGGAGGCGGAAAGCATGTAAGAGCCAGAGGTGGTGGGTGACTGCCAGGAAACAGTATCTTCTAAACACAGTGGAGAAGTTGCACCTATGAAGTCACAGTAGTTATGGCAGCATGCCCAAGACTCATGCAAGCCCAAGCCAGACCAAACGCAAGCATGAAGAGGGGAGTTGGGCATGAAATCCTGTTTCTAGCTGAGGAGCTTCAGGCAACTGATAGCTGCTGGGAGAACAGTCAGTTTTCTCTGAGAATGCTGCCTCTGGTAACTCAGCCACACTACAGCATTAGATCACACATCCAACCATATTTGGGAAGTACAAACCAGCTTTGATGGGTTAAATAATACAGGAAGATATAAAGTAGGGTATGGAAGGGGTGGATCTGGGAGAGTTGGTAGTAGGGGATGAATATGATCACAATAAGTTATATGGGATTCTCAAAGAACTGAAACAAATACTTTTAAAAGGAAGTTCCTGTATGGTTGTCAAAGGAGGGAAATAGAGCATGGATAACGGAGACAGCCAGGGTTCTGGAACACACAGGGTTGGAAGTGAAGAAAGGCTTCCTAAGGGCCAGAAATTATTAAGTGTACACCCGCATCCAGCAGGATTGTTGTTTAACTTTTTTTTGAATCATTAAGTTATTAAGATCCACTTATGCAGTTTGAAATTTTTAAGTGTGTGAGAACTTAAGGGCTTAGATAAATACACTTTTCTTGTCATGTGCTAAGTATTTGACTTCATATGGTTCTATACGTTTTCCATGTGTTCCATAAAACATTTCCGTACAAGTACACTACAGTCTTATTGATCTCTACTAGACATCAGTAGATGTTTAGTAACGAATGAAACACAGGAAACGGAGTCAAGAAACCATAATTCATGACAATTTAGTAAGATGGTATTAATGAAACATTAATCGTAAAGAAAACAATGTTAGATAGACCATCAAAACATTTATGACTATATTAAAATATTTGTTAGGGTAAAATGTGGAAAAAGTTAATTGGAGGCTTCCAAAACCAGGCATCTAAGGAATTGATAAGGGAAGTAAAGACCATTATTACTAGGAATAGAGGCATAAGACCATTTGTGTAAAACTTATACTGAGTACTAAAGAAAGCCTGAATACGGCCACCCTGTATTTTCCTAGATATTGCTTTAAGAACTAGACTTAGGGCAGAGCAAGAGGAATTTAGATAATTGATTTTAAATATCATGACTGAAAGTCCAAGACAGTTTGCAAGCCATCTTCCCTGTTTTCCCCCCTAGAGACAAAACAAGGGAATTCTAACTGTTAAAAACTAAATTACATGTTTCTCTCTCTTTTTCTCTCTACACTCATAAGTTCTGCTTTAAAAGACAAAAATGGGCTTTCAGGGCCTTGCTTTTCAAAAACAAAATCTATACAAGGTCAAATGATTAAATATGAACACATTGTACAGTGAGGTCATTATTCTCAAATGTCAACGGGCTAGGTGCTGTAACTTTTAACAAGTATGT
Source organism: Pachyuromys duprasi (assembly GCA_028658305.1). Classification (NCBI taxonomy): domain Eukaryota; kingdom Metazoa; phylum Chordata; class Mammalia; order Rodentia; family Muridae; genus Pachyuromys; species Pachyuromys duprasi. Next base: position 106,466,941 of record CM053764.1, on the reverse strand, counting down.
ATTTTTCACTTTTACTCAGGTGTTGGAAAAGGCAATGGAAGTGATCTAAAAATACAAGTAGTAATGTGGCAGGAGACTATTTTTTCCTGTTTTACTTCCAAAAATTGTATGGTAAGAGAAAATACATGAACTGAAATTTCTGGTGGTTTATTTTTGCGTTTGTTCGTGTGCATATGCATAGAGGGTTCTAGGCATACGTGCTGGTGTGGGTGCAAGTGTGTGTGTGTGCACACAGAATCCAGAGGTCAAAGTTGGATGCCTTCTTCAAAGGCCAGCCATGTTTGTTTGTTTGGTTGGTTGGTTAATTGGTTGATTGGTTGGTTAGTTTTTCAGGACAGTGTTTCTCTGTGTAGCCTTGGCTGACCTGGACTAACTTTGTAGATCGGGCTGGCCTCAAACTCACAGAGATCTGCCTGCATCCGCTTCCCTGAGTGCTGGGAATCACAGGGGTGCACCACTGTGCTGAGCTATCCATCTTACTTGCTGAGACTGGGTCCTTCACTGATCCTGGTGCAAGACCAGGGATCCTCCTGTCTCCACACCCCCGATGCTAGGATTACAGGAACCAAGCACCACACCCAACATGGTGCTGAGGATCCAAGCTTAAGTCCCTATGCCCACACAACAGACACTGTATCAATCAAGCAAATTTCCTAGCCTGCTGTTTGGCTAAAAACTTGACATCGAAATAGCATGTTCATTCCCCAAGCCACAAAGAGTTGCTGGTTGCTCCCTGGCTACCAGCCAAAAATTTGGTGATGCTTGTTTTGCCTGCAAACCAGAACTTGCTTCACCTCGCTGTTCCAAACGGGTTTTGCAAGGCACTTTGTCTTTCACTTTCCCACAATGCATGAGTGCTTTCCCAGTAATCAAGGTTTTAAATTTACAGTCATACTTAAATTGTTAGCTTTGGCCATTTTTATCTTGTTTCCAGTCACTTTCTAAAAGACAAAGTGGAAAAAAAAATCACCCAGGAGTTTCTAGAACTACACATACCTAGGTTGTTCTCCCAGACTTTGAGTCAGGAAATCTGGAATGAGGCCCAGACATCTGTAGACATAGTTGTATCCTTAGAGATTTTGTTGCTTAGATATTCTGTGGACAGGCATCCTGAGAAACAGTTTATGAACTAGGAAGAAACCTCTTTCCTTCAAGCAGCGGGAGCTAAGAGGTAATGTTTAGATAACATGTTGAAAAATGCCTGAGGTGATGATAGGCCTTGGATGCAAGAGCGTCGTGGTTTGAATGAGAATGGTCCCACAGGCACATATTCCGCCCAGTTGGCGGAACTGTTTGGGAAGGATTAGGAGATGTGGCCTTGTTGGAGAAGGTCTGTCAGTGGGGGTGAGCTTTGAGGTTTTAAAAGCCCATATCAAGTCAAATCTTGCTCTCTCTACCTCCTGCCTTACGATTAGGATGTAGGACTCTCAGCTACTGTTCCAATGCCATGGTGTCTCTTTACAGCCATAGAATAGTGACGAAGACAGACAATTTTTCATGTAAGTAAACTCGATCACTAACACAATCACCCTGCCACAAAGAGTTTTTGTTTGTTATTGGCCTCTCCTAGCTGAGGGAATCCGCTCATGCCTGATTTTGAGTGTTCAGTTCTTGTCTTTGAAAACATTCTGCTCCTGGTTGTGCTCTGTGTTCCCTTTCTTTATATTATAATTTGTTCTTTCATTCACTTTATGGATGTTCGTGAGCATTCCGTGTGTGGTCGCTGCAAAATCTGGAATGAGGGCATTCTTCACCCTTGTGATTAAACTCCATCTATCAAGGGATCTTTCCCCTGCTTCGCCATATTTGTCCACTTGAATTTTCACATGTGATATTGTCCTTGGTTCTTTGATATGGTCCCTAAATCCAGCCAAGTGATAATTCTTGTTATGCCTTTGAAACTTTTCCCTGTGTCCTCTCCCCCTTTATTCCTCTCTGCTACTACTCAGACCCTTGTTTGCCGACATCTAAATTTCCACAAGTCTCCTCATGGTTTCCTCTTTATATGATGTATAAAGTCCTAAACTGTCCACCCTAAAACATTGTCTCACTGTGAAAAGCCATAGAAGAAAAGAAAGGTGGGCAATCAATGTGTCCATGGTCAAAGCCAAGAAACACTCTTTGGCTCTATTTGTTTGTTTGTTTGCTTGCTTTGTGTACATGTGTGTGTGTACATGTCAAATTACTCTTAGTACTGCTTTCAGCATAACTCAGAGTTTTGTTGTTTTGTGGTTTCATTTTTATTTAGTTTCAGGATCTAAAAAAAAAACCTTTCTTGATGTCTTCTTTGACTTAGTAATGTGTTAATTTCTATGAGCTTTTCTTTTTTAATTAGAGATTGTTTTGCTGTTGATCTTAAGCTTTCATTGTGTGGTGGCCACGCAGAATGTACAGTTATTTTCATCGTGTTTGTATTTGCTTAGACTTGTTTTGTATCGCACCCAGTATTATACAGTCTATTTTAGAGAAATGTTCTTGGGCTGCTAAGCCGAATACATATTCTTTGGTGTTTGGGTAGAATGCACAGTAGATGCCTATTAAGTCCATTTGAGAAGTCTCATGTCACATAAAAATTTGAATATTTCTCTGTATATGTTTTTGTCCAAATTATCTTTCTCCTGCAGAAAGTGAGTTACTGCAATCAGCCACTTATTATTACTGAGTGAGGGTTAACCTGTGATTTGATGTTCAGTAGTAATGTGTGTGCTCAGAAGCACACGTGGGGGTGAGCACGCGCACACACACACACACAAATTGGGTGCCTGGGAATTTGGTAAGTATTAATGTATTCTTGGCTAGTTGTTCTCTTGATAAGAATGACATAACCTTCTTTATATCTTCTGAAAAATATTAGTTTGGAGCCTATTTTGTCACATGTTAAGATGGCAACAGTTGTTTATTCCCTAGGCCTATTTCTTTATGATTTTTTTCTATCCTTTCACTCTAAGCCTGTCCTTGAAGAGGAATGGGGTTTCTTGTAAGCAATTCCAAGACACATTCATTCATTCTTCATTCAACTGTCTATGTCTTTTGATTGGGGAGTTGAGGCCATTTATATCTAAAGCTACTGCTGAAAAAAGAAATGTGTTCATTGTTATCACTTTTTTGTGATTTCCATTATTATTTCTATTTTGTATTCTCTTGGTTGTAGATTCTTTTTTTCTGTATTCATTTTTCAGGTGTGCCCTTTATTTCTGAACATACTTCTTTTTAAATTAATTTAAATTGTTTAAATTTAATTAAAAAATTCTTTTCTTATATTGAAAATAGTTTTTTATACAATACATTTAGATAACAGTTTCCCCTTCCCCAATTCCTCCAAGATTCTCTGTATCTCCTCTTCCACCCAGATCCACACCCTTTCTGTCTCTCCTTAGAAAATGAACAGGCATCTAAGGAATAATAACGAAATAAGATAAAACAGACACAAATAAATCAGAATAGGAAAAACAAACAAACAGAAGAAAAAGAGCCAAAGAAAAAGCATCAGAAATACATATAGATACAGAGACACACACATTTGTATACACAGGAATCCCCTAAAGACAGTAAACTGGAAGCCATAGAACATAGCAAAGGATCAGTAAAGTTAAAAAACAAAGAAAGAAATAGCCTGGCATAACATTACGAGACAAAGAACCTCCAGTTCATTTTGTGTTAGCCATCTACTGCATGGGCCTGGCCTGAAGAGTGGGTTGGATACCGGGTGAGACGGCCCCGGAGAAAACTAACTTCATTTGCAAGTGATTATCAATGAGAAAGAACTTCTGGGTCAGGGATGTGGGCTTCTATCCACCTCTTCCCTCAGCTGGGACCCCCATCTGGGGCAGAACCATGTGGGCCATCTGTAGGCTGCCACAGCCTCTGTGAGTGCACATGTGTGTCAGTCCTGCTGTGTTCAGAAGGCCTTGTTTCCACCCCCTCAGGTTCTTTTATTTAATTAAAATTTTTATATTAATTACAGTTCATTCACTTTGTATCCCAGCTGTAGCCCCTTCCCTCCTCCCCTCCCAGTCTCACCCTTCCTCCCTCATCTTCTCCCATGCTCCTCTCCAAGTCCACGGATAGGGGAGGTCCTCCTCCCCTTCCATCTGATTCCAGCCTATCAAGTCTCATCAGGACTGGCTGCATTGTCCTCCTCTGTGACCTGGCAAGGTTGCTCCCCCATTATGGGGAGGCGGTCAAAGAGCCAGCCACTGAGTTCATGTCAGAGACAGTCTCTGTTCCCCTTACTAGGGAACCCACTTGGAGACTGAGCTGCCATGGGCTACATCTGAGCAGGGGTTCTAGGTTATCTCCATGAATGGTCCTTGGTTGGAGTATCAGTCTCAGAAAAGACCTCTGTGCCCAGATATTTTGGTTCTGTTGTTAAGCTTGTGGAGCTCCTGTCCTCTCCAGGTCTTACTATCTCCCCCTTCTTTCCTAAGATTTCCTGCACTCTGCCCAAAGTTTGTTTATGAGTCTCAGTATCTGCTTTGATACAATGCTGGATAGAGTCTTTCACAGGCCCTCTGTGGTAGGCTCCTGTCCTGTGTCTTGTTTTTTCCTTCTTCCAATGTCCATCCTGTTTGACTTTCTGAGTGAGGATTGATCATCTTACCCAGGGTCCTCCTTCTAGCTCGGCTTCTTTAGGTGTACAGGTTTTTGTGGGTTTATCCTGTATTATTAGGAATAGCGCTTCCTCAAGATCCAGCTATACCACTCTTAGGCATATATCCAAAAGATGCTCAAGTATGCAACAAGGACATTTGTTCAACCATGTTCATAGCAGCTTTATTCGTAATAGCCAGAATCTGGAAACAACTCAGATGTCCCTCAGTTGAGGAATGGATACAGAAATTGTGGTACCTTTACACAATGGACTACTACTCAGCAATTAAAAACAAGGAAATCATGAAATTTGCAGGCAAATTGTGGGAACTAGAAAAGATCATCCTGAGTGGGGTATCCCAGAAACAGAAAGACACACACGGTACATATACTCACTTATAAGTGGATACTAGACCTATAAGAAAGGAAAAACCCCTCTGGTTCTTACACTCTTTCTCTCTCCTCTACTGCATCGTTCTCTGAGCCTGAGAAGGGGCTTGATAAAGACCCTTTCCCATTTGATAAAGTCCCATTTGGGACTGAGTGTTCTAAGGTATCTCATTCTCTGCACATTGTTCAGTTGTGGGTCTCTGTATTTGTTCCCATCTGCTGCAGGAGGAAGCTTCTCTGATGATGTCTTAACAGGATAATGATCTGATTCCCTGGCAAGCTTTTTCTTTAACCTCTTATTCCTCCCTTCAGTATGAAGTGCCGTTCCCAGCATTCTCTGTGGAGCTAGTTTGTAGGGCATGAATTATTTTAGCCTGCTTATATCAGGAAAGTGTTTTTCTCCTTCAGTTACGGCTGATAATTTTGCTAGGTATAGTAATCTGTATTGACATCTGTGTTCTTTTAATTTTGACTTTTTTAACTTTTGAGATTTTAATATAATTACATTTTCCCATTTTCTTCCCTGTTTTGAAACCCTTCCATTTACCCCTCCTTGCTCTCACTCAAATTTATGACCTCTGTTTCTCATTGTTATTGTATGGACATATGTATTGTTATATACATATATATTCCTAAGTATAACCTGCTCAGTCTATATAATGTTATCTGTGTGCATGTTTTCAGGGCTGACAGTTTGGTATTGAATAACCAGTTTGTGTGCTCTTCCCCAGAGAAGAGCCTAGAATTAGGCTAGCCTAGAATTAGCCTAGCCCCTAGCCTAGAATTATTAGTGTAGGGTTGAGGACGCATGGGCTTTTCCCTGTCCCCTTTGGCTTGTCTATTAACATCATCCTTGCTCGGCTCATGTTTAGCCAGTCATACTGGTGAGATTTTATGGGTATAACTTCTGGCATTACTAGGAGACATAGTATCACAGCAAACTCCCTGATCTTTTGGCTGCTGCAGTGTTTCTGCTCCCTCTTCCACGATGTTGCATGACTTTATCAGCACTGAGTAGTTATCTCGGTTTCCAGTACCACGCATGTTTTTCCTGTTGTTGAGTCAGGCTTAAGTCCAAGCAAAAAGCTGTTGGTCATTGCCAAGGCATGTGTGCCACTGCATCCTTAGGGTTATTGCACCATGCCAACCATTGTTGTGGGTCATAGGTGTCATAGCTGGGTAGGACTGTTGGTTGTCTTCCTCCTTTGGAAGGTGGCATGGCACCATCTGGTGGCATCTGTGTTCTTTAAGCGCTTGAAGTTCACTCAGAATCTTCTGGCTTTTAGAGTTTACATTGACAATTCAGCTTTTATTCTGTTTCTATTTTGTGTGTGACATGTGGTTTTTCTCTGGCAGTTTTCAGTACCCTCCCTTTGGTTCTGTAAGTTCTATTTTAACTACAACATGCACACTAAATTTCTTTTCTGATCCTGTGTAATTAGGTGTTCCACTTGCTTCTTGTATCTTTATGTATATGTCTCTCCTTAATTGGGGGACATTTTCTTCTATGATCTTGTAGAAAACCTGGTCTATGTCATGGGGGATTCTTCTCCATCTATGCCCATAATTCATGGAGTCCTAAAGTTCCTCATATTCCTTTGTGGGTTTTTGTTGTTGTTGTTGTTGTATTTTTTGAATGGTCTAATTCTACTATACCCTCAAGTCTTGATATTCTATCTTCTATTTGGTCCATTCTACTGGTATTGCTTTCCCCTGAGTTTTCTAACTGGAGTATTGTGTTTTTCAATTGCATCTTCAGTTCATCTTGGGTTTTCTTCAGTATTTCTATCATTTTACTGTATTTGATTTTTAGATCCTGACTTTTCCTTGTCATTTCATTCAGCCATGTTTGTGTTTTCTTGGACTTAACTTAGAAGTTTACAATTATTGAGATATTTGTGACTTCTTTAATATCTCTGATTTCTTGATCATAATCATTGTTACCTCAAGTTCTGTATCCTGGGTTTATCTAGATAATTCTCATTGGAGAACATTTCTTTGCTATTTGTCGTAATTTTGAAAAAAAAATGACCTGGGCATGTGGAGTTCTTTCTTCGGTTTTATATCAGATGTGGGATTCTAGTCTGCTCTGTTTACTGGAAGCTTGGTTTTGTTGTTGTTACCTAAGCTTGATTGATTCTAGATCAGCTATGAGGAGTTGGTGGGCTAATTCTTTGGTTACTTGGTATTTTGTTTTAAGTGTGGTTGTGTTTGCATGCATATATATATATATATGTATATATATATATATATGTGTGTGTGTGTGTGTGTGTGTGTGTGTGTGTGTGTGTATGCCATGTGCATGCAATGCTCAGAAAAACCAGACTAGAACATCAGATTCCCACTGAAGTTATAGATGGTTTTCAGTCACCACATAGGTGCTGTGAACCTAATCCAAGTTCTCTGGAAGAATAGCTAGTACTTGTAACTGCTGAGCCATCTCTTCAACCCTTCAGTGTTGATTTTTCACTAGAGGTGTGTGGGAATTCCAATTCAGTGGTTAAACCCTCTACACCCCCCCCCAAAAAAGTATGAATGGAACTTGTGGCTGTGTCTGCCTGGGCTGATGTGCACACTACACTACCTAAGCTATGCATGGAAGTGTGAAGGTTGTGCAGGTGAACTGTAATCTAGAGCACTCACCAAGGTAGGCTGGTGTGCAGGCTATGACAGCAAGATTGGGCCTTTGATTGGGGTATGGCACAGCTAAGTGGTGTTCTGTGACAACTTACCAGGGTAGGCTGGCACACAGCTGAGTGAACAGAGCTAGGCCTGAGTGTTAAGGATGGTGTAGATGGTTGAGGTTGCAAAGAACTCACCAGGGTAGGTGAGTCGCACAACCAGCATTAGGCATAGGTTTGGGATGGCATACACAGTGCAGTTTTAAAAGAGGCTTCAACATAAGAAAAAGCAGATGACATATATTCAACAGTAATGTCTCCTTGGTTAAGCTCTATTACATTTAATACTGTGGTTTCTGACAGTATTCCATCCTAGCCTTCAACGGAAATAGAGTTCTTTTAAACAAGTAACAATTTTATAGAAAGATTAACATCTGCATAAATATGTATATATACACAGACATATGCATACACACGTATATATGAAATGACTGGGCTGCAACACCAAGAACACTTTATAAATTTGGAGTGTTTGAGGGAGTAAAAGTTGACTTCACACTTATACTTATTAGCTGGGCATATACTTCTGAATTTCATGTTTATTCACAGATATTCCATGACATTGAGACAGATAGAGTAATAATTAATGTATACAACTGTCCAGCTCTGTCGGAGGATGTGAAAGTGAAGTTTTTCTCCACGGTGAGTAATCAAGACGCTCTTTGTTCTTCTTTAGTCTTATTTTGTTTTAGTTTTTTTGAGTCAGAGTTGCACAGTCCAGGTGTGTATATTGCCACATTTTCTATATCCATGTATCCACTGAAGGACATTTAGGTTGTTTCCATTGCCCAGCTATTGTAAACAGAGCAGCCATGAACATGGCCGAGCACTTGCTGTGGGATGGGATGGAGAGTCCTTTGGGCATATGCCAAACAGTGCTGTAGTTGGGTCATATAACTGATTTCCATAGTGGCCGCACCCATTTGTGCTTCCACCAACAGTGAATGAGGGTTCCTTTTTCTCCATGCCTCATTTTGTTGATCTTTCCTACTCTTGCTAGTTAAGAATGAATCTCAAAGTTGTTTTGATTTGCACTTCCCTAATTGCTAGGGATGACAAACTTTCCCCTTTTGAGGACCCTGTTCATGTTAAGGTCCATTTTTCAAATGAGTCATTATTATTATTATTTGTTGTTGTTGTTTTTTGAGTTCTTTATATATTCTGGATATTAATCCTCAACAGATGCAAAGCTGGCAAAGGTTCCCTCCCATCCTGGGACTTCTTCACCAGGCTGGTTTTTCTGAAGTCCCACTTGCCAGTCGTTGGCCTTAATTCCTGGGCAGACAGTCCTCTCAGGAAGCCCATCCCTACACCTGTATAATGTGGGGTGCTCTGCTTGTTTCTAGCGCTTTCAGCACTTCAAGTTGCATGTTTAGGTCTTTGATCCATTTGGAGTTAGTTTTTGTGCAAGATGATGGATACAGTTCCATTTTCATCCTTCAATGTGTGGACATGTGGTTCACCCAGAACCATTTGTTGAAGATGTTATCTTTTCTCCTGCTTTTGTTCTTGGTATCTCTGTCAAATATTACATGACTGAAACTTACACGTACTCATGTTTGAGTCATTGATTTTGTTCTTTTTGCCTAGATGTCTGTACCACATATATATGGTACCACACATATTTATATACATATAAATTATATATATGTATATAATTGGTCAGGGGAGACTGGGAAACTCCCCCAAACACTTTGTAATATATCTAAAATCTGGAATGGTAATCCCTCCCTCTGAATGGCTTTGCCTATCCAGAGGTTTTGTGATTCCACATGAATTTTAGGATTTTTTTTCTATTTTTGCAGAGAATTAAATAGGCATTTTGATTGTGAGGCAACTAAGAGCTACAGCAATAACCTATAGGGTTTGGGGGAGTCTCCCAGTCTCCCCTGACCAATAATTTGATATGAAACAGTTTCTCACACCTGGTACTGGGATTTCTTTAGTCTATTACTCTGGGGCAGAACACCTTGGCATAGCTTCATTTAAACTATATATGTATATGTATACATACACCCTTATATGTACTATATGTAAAGTTAGGCTAATAAAAATGATTCCTATGGCTTTTTCAAACACTGTCACTTTACTGCATAAAAGTTATATTTTAATGAATTTCAATTTATCTATTTTACTTTACTGCACTCTATTTGAGATTTATATTTTAAATGAAAATACCAGATAAATAACACGTTTATCATATAAATACCTTTCCTTAACCTTTTTAACACCAAGAGAAAGCAGCAATCTATTGAAGCCTTCTTTGTGTCTTGAGTGTATCATTATAAACTGTAAAGCTGCATATTTAATGGATGTGATTGCTTAATATGCATTTACAGGAATAAGAGAAGAAATTTTAAACTCATTTGAATTGTTAGTTCTTGGTATAAATTTTATTATGAAACTAACCTTTTTCTTTAACTATGTCTTTTTTAGAATCTTCCTAAATACTACGATGACTGCCCTTTTTTCTTTTGGTTCCACACATCTTTCATAAAAAATAACAGGTAGGATACATTGTAATCCAACAGACACAGCTTAATGTTCCATGTATTAAAACAAAGTTTATGCTGCTATCATAGAAACAAAACCCTTGAATCATCATTCCAATGTATTGGTCATCTTAATGTGGCTTTAAAATCGTTTCAGAATCTTTTTTACTGTTAATATGAATATACATTCAAAACAATATACATTCACACATTCACAGCTGGTGCTCCTCCTCTCCTCTTGTTTCTTTCATGGAGCTCAGTCCCATTACCTGCTCCCCTCACTTGGGACATTATGTAACTTGGTAAAGGTTACTTTTAAAACACAGCTGCTTGTTGTGCCTTGTGGTTGCATTAATCACAAGCTCTGTATCCTAGAAAAAGCCAAAATGTATTCTACTCAGATCTCCAGTGTGATAGTAAATTTCTTCCATAGAAGTTTAATGGGCACCAGCTCAATTCCTTGAGTTTGGCAAGGCCTCAAGTAATAAGTGTTGGTTAACTGGCACCCAACCACCAGATTCCACTTGTGATCCAGGTGTCCACAGTTTAGAAGCTGATTGGCACACCTAACGCCTAGGGCAGGAGTTAGAAAGCCCACGTATGAGTGAGGTCACCTAAAATCACCCCTGTGCTAGTTCTCCACTTAAATAAGATTTATTAGAAAATCATTATTAGAAAATGAATTGGAAATCTTTATTTAAAAAAATAATTGCATTTGCATATTATTCCAAAGAATCTTCTTGTGATGATGAGAACAAGGGGGAGACTGAGGCAGACAGGCAGGCAGACAGAGTCCACTATGTCCTAACCTTCTCATCAAGCTGACCAAGACCTGATAACAAATCCAACCTTGTAAGACACCAGCAGCGAACTGGTGGCTGACAGACTTGCAATGCACACACATTTAGACTTGTAAAAATTAGACTTTGGATTTGGTGGGGATTTTTAGCACTTATTTCTAAGCTTGGAAAACCTTTGATTCATGAGTCTTTGAAAGCCAGCTGGGACTTTGTTGCAACTTCTCAAGAGTGATTTTTGCTAAAGTGTAGTTTTGTTCTTTATAGTCAATGTTAATATAAAAGAAGCAAAGTTCAGTTGTTGCCATGCTTACTTTTATATGAGGCTCTAAAGATGCTTCTAACATCTAATTTGCTTCTGGAAAAGACAAGCTGTTTATATTATATAGTCAGGAGGTGGCTGTTTAGTCAAAAACACCAACTTTTTTCACTTACAGGAGAAGCAATATTTCATGACTGGGTTTTATTACACATCTCTGGAGTATTTCTCACTTCTAGAAATATCATTAATAAGGTAATAAAAGCAATGTTGGAAGAATCAGCAACATGTCCTTATTAAGGTATTTTGTATCTGGTAGAGCTGAAAGGAGCCAACCAGCACACTAGCAAGGGTGTGAAGCTCTCTCTGATCTCTAGTGAGGGCTCCTTCTGACCTGCCAACAAGGGTATCTATTGCATGGCTTTCTGTTAGCCCTAAAAGAAAATATAATAATTTTTTTCTCCCATTCTTAGGCTTTATCTAGCAAGACATGAATTGGATAACCCCCATAAATCAAAAACATGGAGAATTTATGGTCCGAAGTTTGCAGTAGAAGTGTTTTTTGGTGAGACACAGCACGCGATATGTGGTAGATGTTGAATAAGTGCCATTCCCCTTCTTGGATAGAATCATGTTCTTCCCAATCCATGCTATGTATTTATGTCCTCTAACCTGTATCTTTGATGGTATATCTGTATTTGATATATATATATATACACATGTGTGTATGTATGTACATGTTTCTAGGAAATATATTAAATATATTCAGGAAAATTACGTCAATGGTAATTCTTTTTTCTTCTGAAGGCATACACAGTACAGTCTTTCTCTCCTTTTGAGAGAGGGCCTCACTACATAGCCCTTTCTGGCCTGGAATTCACTATGTAGGCTAGATGTGAACTCACAGCAATCCACCTGCTTCTGTCTCATGAGCGCTGGGATTATAGGCATGTACCACCATGCCTGGCTGTCTTTGTACTGTTTACAACATACAGTATGTGGGAGAATTAGGTATCATTGTGAAGCACTTTGAAACAGCCAACATTTCATGCCAATATTAGAGACACTGGGTATTATTGTGAAGAACTTTGAAATAACAGATCTTTCCTGTCAAAATAATTGAGATATAAAAAAATTGTGTTTCCATAACACACATGCATTTACACATTTCTGAGCAAGTATTTATCCTCCATTTTATATTTGCAATTTGCTTCTATTTGATTCACAGATTGTTCATATCAGATTGGCCATGATGCTAAAGGTTTGCTTTGTTTTGTTATTTACATGACCTGCACACTTGTGCCTGTATGTGCATGAGCATATGTGTGCCATGGTGCCCATGTAGCCATTAGAGGTCCACTTGTGAGAGACTGTTCTCCCATCCATCACATGGACTCTGAGATGGAACTCAGGTCCTCAGGCTTGGCACCAAGCACCTGTACACACTGCGCCATCTCACCGCTAGCTCACACTTTCTTCTTTGTCTAGGCAATGCACAGGTCACTTACCTGGCAAACTCCCTTAATCACACACACACAAAAAGGATAAAAAGATGTGAGTAAACACAAAAGACAAAAACCTTAGTGATCTCTGCTTGCGTGTAACATTAACGTTAGGTGAAGTTGGAAGGAACTAAGTCATCTGAATGCATTATCGTTCACTGCGCCTGCTCACCTAAACCAAGCCACTGTAGCCTTGTGCCCACATGGGACTCATTTTCTGTTTGGTATCACATGCTACTTCAAGTCCCTTTGTGGCCAGTGTCTTAAAGCCACAACAGTCCTTGGAAAGAATGTCATTTTTGGCTTCACTGAAATAAATTTTATTTGGATTTTCCTTTTTATTAGCAAGGATGTCAAGAATTCAGGCCAAGGTAAATTCACCTGGAAATGAAAGGTAGCAACTAATAAAACTCACTGTAGGGACACCTTTGAAAGAATGTCAACCATTATGCAAAGACCTTAGAGTGACTTTGCAGAAAGTAAAGGCAGCTACTGAACAATATAATCTTACAGGGCCACATCATATACATGGCCCTCGTTGACAGAAATACTATGCAGGGCATGGCTGTGTAACCCTGAAAACCCTGCGTTCTGTCGAAATTACTCTACAAACAGTAATTCATGAAAATCAAAGGGGTTCGGGGCAGACCACTGCAATCAGCAAGTTTGCATATCAGCACACTAACCACTTTGGGACCACTAAGCAGCTCAGAAGTCTAGAAGGTGAAACTGTGTATTCTGCGTTGAAGTGAAAATAAAATAAATAAGGGCTGTGAACACCTCAGTTGTGACTGAAGCTCTGAGTTTCCCTGGGGATGAGAAAGCAGCAACCTGAGAAGGTGTTGGATTTTTTGTTTTGTTTTGTTTTTTTGCAACCTTTCTTGCCATCCTCTAAATATCCCTCAAAGGGTTCTGGTCCTGTCCTCCCCTAGTCTGGTTCTTCTCCAAGGAAAAACACTTTCCGTATTATTGCTACTATCTCCCATAAGTCCAGGTATGGAAACGTGTTGAGGGCAGGACAGGCTGCAGACCATTTCATTTAATTTGCAACCAGGCACATTCCACAGGCCGATTCCCTGGTAGGTTGGCCTTTTAACTTGTCACACTGGCAATAAGGAAAGAAGAAAACCGCAGTTAAAAAAAAAAAAAGTACTTTTAGCCGGGTGGTGGCGGTGGCTGCAGCGGTGGCGGGTTATCATGCCACACTGAAGTCTTTTCATCTTGGAGGAGAACCCACAACCACCACTTCACTAAACCATCATAACCCCTAACTACATTCCAAGCATTTATCTTCACACACAGATAAGTGGAATCCTTACCCACGCTCAAGAAAACTTTTTGTAACAGACAGAGACCGTTGCAGAGAACCATAAATGATGACCACAGTGCAGAGTAGTGGAGCCTGGTAGATCCCAGCAGATCAACAGATCCATCCACAATACAACCCCTGCTTCTAAGGCTCAGAGATCAGTGCAGAAGAGGTGGTGGAAAGAATTCTAAGAGCCAGAGGAGCAGGAAGTTTGCTGTGAGAATGTGTCTCCTAGAAATGTCAGGGAAGCTGCATCCATGTGGCTTCATCAGCATGGCTGCCCAAAAAAGACAACACTAATAGACAGGGTATCACGAAAGAAAGCTCACCAGGCTGGCCAACCAATTACAGGCAACCAAGGAAGGCTGAGAGCAGGAGAAATAGTCCTCCCAAGGGAAGAGCACACCTGAAAACATATACACAAGTGACATTATACAGACTGAGCAGGAGCAAGCTTACATGTGTATACGATGTGTATGAGTATGTGTATGTACAGATTACAACAATTAAAGAGAAAGAGGCAGTGAATTTGAATGAGAGGGCAAAGTGGGAGTACATGAATGGAGGAGGAGAGGGAAAGGGGGAAAGTGATGCAATTATATTATAACCTCAAAAAATTTAAAAGTTATTAAAAAAAAATAAGATAGCGAGTGAATAGAAGAAAACAGTCACTATGAACCTCTGGCTGCCACACACTCATATACCACACACACAGAGTAAGTGAATGACTGAATTAATAAATATAGGCTGTCTAAGTCATTGTTCTTTTGCTATGTACAGACGCTATGACCGTGGCGACTCTTAGAAAGGAAAGCACTCCAGTAGGAGCTTGCTTAGTTTCAGAGGACTACTCCATCATCACCACGGCAGGGAGCACTCCTGCAGGCATGGCAGCTACGGCTGTGGAGCTGAGAGCTTTACAGTCTGAGCCTCGGGCAGCAGGGAGAGAGAGACACTGGGCTGGAATGGGCTTCTGGAGCCCCAAAGACCACCCACAGTGACACACTTCCTCCAACAAAGCCACATCTCCTAATCCTTCTAATCCTAGCAAACAGTTCCACTCCCTGGTGACTAAGCATCCAAATATATGAGCCTACGGGGCCATTCTCACTCCAACTGCCACACAGGCAGAGGGGTAGAACAATTCTAGTGGGCTGCTTCATACCTGTGGAGTGCACAAGTAACGTTTTTTGTCAGCTTGCCCTACAGTAAAATTATTTTACACCAGGAATCTTGCTGACAAAAGGATACTTGTTCCAATGCAACCGCCACCTTGAAATATTATTATCCATAACTCTTTAATATTCCTATTGGTCCTTAATATAACATATTTGAATGAAATGCACCATAGACTCACATTAGGTTTATTTAATAATGACAGAGCACTCATTTCTTTAAACAAAATATCTCAAAGTTTTGGTTTTGTCTCAAGTATAATTGTGCCCAAACATTAAGCCATAAATCAAACCAAGAGAACAATGATTAAAAAACAATTTTCCCCCTTAGGCCTCTGTTTTTCACTTTCCCTTGTCCCTATTTCTATAGATGAGGCCATAAAGGACAGACTATGAGAAGACCCACAACCAACCGGGCTAATAAGGACTGGATCCCAAGCACCAAGAGAAAACCATGGCTCTCGCCTGTCCTCTTCCTGCAGGAAACCAATCCTACTTTTGCTTCAATCCAGACCTCTTCAGATGAAGCATCAGTCAGTAGCCACCAACCACACAAGAACGGGTAAAACTAACACAGAAAAACGGCTTTCTCATGAAGTGCCAGTCCAGGGATGCTGACAGGCACTCCTCTCTTTCTGGGAAGACTTCACTTTCCTGACCCTTGTGCTTATGGCACTGTGGCAAGGGGCATCCACGAGGTCTGCCTAGTTCCTTTGGGTTTATAGGCAGAGTAGGCACAAACCCTATTGCCATCCCTCTGGTCTTGGAGTAGTACAGACGTTGGGTTTGATCTCTGCAGTGATAATACCCTCTTAGACCCTGTGGCCAAAGAATTTTCCATTGCATGTGTCTCGGGCTGAGAAGAAATGTAGGGCTGAGTTTCTGGTTGCCACATACATACTACTTAGTTTAATAAAAATGTTTTTGTTATGTCAAAATGCTTTCCAAAGTCACACATCATCGACATTCATTAAAATTCACAGACCACCAGCTCCAAATACAGAGGCAAATCAAGGCGTTATGAACCCCAAGGTGAACTTCAGGAGGGTTTGCTGATATGGCTATGCTGCCGTGCCTAACTAGCAAGCGCCACTGGACTTCCCTGTGAGTAGGACTCCACAATAAAGGCAGGAAGCCCAGACTTCCTCTCTGCTTCCTGAAAGGGCCTCTGATTGATGGAGGCTGAGAGACAGTGGGTTCAGAGTAGCCTCAGATCCAGGATCAAAAGAGCACCCTGGATTCCTGTTGAATCCAGATAAGAACCTCTGCTGGGCTTTGTGAGAGCGTGGCAGGGCAGGCCTTGTCTACCACAAAGGGAGGCAGCTCTTCGAGTGAGAAGGAAAGGTGGTGGGTGCGCTGCTGCCCTCCAGAGGTCTCACACTCTGGACCACACCCACCAGTACCAGAGTGCAAAATAATGAGCCCACCTAGAAAATGAATGGCACTGTTAGGAGCTGAGCATCATGACTGTAGAAGCCACACAAGGGTGCATAAAATTTATCTAAAAATATACATGGATGTTTTAGCTTTAACGTACCACAAAAAATTAAAAGCTTTAACCTCTTAGTGCACAGGCCCAGCAACCTATAGCAGTGGCCCTGTGTCTAGGATGTGTTAAGCAATCACTTATAAACATTCTGCATAGAAATTGGTCACCATTTACAATTAAACATAGAACAAAACTGTGTTTTCCTCAACACAGAAGCATCTAAATTGTATGTGTACCTCTGACTTCCACAGAAGTTCCATCCTGGGAGGAAGACAGTCTGCATAATGCTGGTGCATAGAGCCACCAGCTGCCTGTACATCCCACCAAGGGCAAGAATGGCGACTTTTCTCTTTTGGTACAATAATAGGCAGAAATTATACTATGTAGGATAAAGGGGCCTTCCACAAAGTCTCTTAAGGCTTTGACTAGAAGGGAAGACAAGGACAAAAGTCCCAATTAATCAATAATAATTCCACATTGTTCTCGTCCTCTACAAAACCCTGAGTTGACAACAGTCACTAAACGGCTGCCTTGAGTCTGGGCTCACCAGGACACGTCAGCATGCTTCCAACTGACTCATCATCAACTTCCTGCTATATTCATAGGCCAAAAATAATGCCCCATTGGCAGGAAATGCTCGAATCATAGTAGGTTTCAGTCCAGAATACAAGGCTGTTATTCCTGGAAGACAAAAGGCAATCTGAGATTGTGACAGCACTTCCTTGAAGACACACATGCAGATGCAAAGAAGAGATTATCTGTGCCCACAAGATCAGACAACAGTACTAAACCCCATGAGGCAAATGCACTCATTCTCAGGTTCCCCTCAGCAGACTACAGAAACAAGGTAAGTAGCAAGGCTCCTGGCAAAGCAATTTCTATGTGTGAGGACTCCTAGGGCAGAGCTAGGCCTAGTGTGGCCAGATTGAGGCAAATGAAGAGCCAGAGGGGCCAGCAAGAGAACCCAGAGATATCTCTAGTACTAGCCTACTCAGCAAAGTCATGAGAGGAGACCCAGATGAGGGACTGAGCTAAGGTGTGCCAGGCAAAACTGGAGAAAGCATGCAGGGGTAGTGGTGATACACAAGACACCTGCATTCTGTTTAGGACATGAATTAAGCATGTGTCTGCATCACTGTGCTTTCTCTCTTTAACCCCAGTGCACGAGTTCATAATCCAAGGAATTTTTGTTGTTGTTTTGTTTTTAAAATAATGACATTTTTGACCATATACTTCATCTACTTCTCCCTTTATATTTTTTTTTTGGATTACAATATAATTTTATCATTTACCTCTACCCTTTCTTCTATTCAAACTTTTCCATAAACCCAATCATTTTTGTTTTGTTTTGTTTTGTTTTTGTTTTAAATGCAGGAGTGCTCCATGTACACCTGCATGCCAGAAGAGGGCATCAGATCCCTTTATGTATCCTCATGAGCCACCACGTGGTTTGCTGGCAATTGAACTCAGGACCTCTGGAAAAACAGCCAACGCTCTTAACCGCTGAGCCATCTCACCAGCCCCCATAGCCCTAGTTTTAATATGTCTATATGGTGGATAGCAGAAAGACAGGTCTTTGGGTTGCACAAAGTTGATGTGATATGAACATGACTTTAAAAGTCTGCATCGTCTCGAATAACTCTAAAAACTCTTAGCAAATCATCTTTAAAAACTGCTCAGATACTTTTTCATTCCAAAAGTCTTATTGACAAAGATGTAATACGCTCTTTTAAATGTGATGTAACAGGGATATAATGTACCCAATATTTCCTTTTAAAGCCTTAGTGATCACGTCAGGCGTCTTTTCATATTTGGATTATATAAATGAGGCGACATTACTCCCTTTAAAGCGTCCCTCCCTCTAGACAAAGTCTGTATATTAAAAATCACCCCCCAAGGTATTTAGAACACAAAGACTCCTGCCAGGTACATGGTCCAGAAGTTAAGAGAAAGAACTTTAAACACTGAAAAAGCTAAAGCAAAAGGTTTGGAATCGGAAAGTCACACCTGTGAACACACTGGGAGAAGGCCACGAGGCAGGGAGGAAGGAGTAGCCAGTCTGACCAACCCTGTGTGAGTCCATTTCCGAGAGACTAGTCACTGTGAACACACTCCCCCGGGGCAGGCTCACCTTCATTCTTCACAATGCTCAGCAAGGTTCTGACGAATCCTGTCTGTTTTCCAGTCATAGAAAGAACTTGAATTCTAGATTTGATACAATCCACTGGATAAACAGCAAGCCACAGGCAAATCCCACCAAATCCACCACTTAGCATCAATGGAACAGGTCCTGGGGAGGGAAAGCAGCCAGAAGTACTTTGTCTCAGACGCTGTTTCCAAAAGCACAGCTAACAGTTCAAGGAGCATGACTCCTT
Source organism: Pachyuromys duprasi (assembly GCA_028658305.1). Taxonomy (NCBI): domain Eukaryota; kingdom Metazoa; phylum Chordata; class Mammalia; order Rodentia; family Muridae; genus Pachyuromys; species Pachyuromys duprasi. The sequence goes on along the minus strand of CM053764.1, from coordinate 106,447,882 downwards.
GAAAAAAAAATGCTAGTTTCTATCTAAGAAATCCAGTCTCGTTGGGCCTCATAAAGACCAGCTGGCCACTCAGGTAGTGTGTCCCCACCCCACCCTTGTGTTCCAGTTGGGGTTGGGCCACCTATAACCAACAGGTCTCACATCATGGAGAAAGCAAGCCACCGAAATACCGTCCATGTCTTTCTCAATTTTAACTCCCTACAGTCCCAAATCTTCCTCTACTGTGAAAATCACTTTGTACTGCTCCCTAAACACCATGATTTGTTACCATGTTTTAAACATGTATAACATTAAACAAGTGCAACTGGGGATGTTTCTATTTATGACACTAATAAGCACTGACCAAGTTCCTTCATTACCTGCCTGCCTTACCCTTGGAGCTAAGGTTTTCAAGGTAGAGATATAACTTTGGGTGAAGAGTTAATATTTACGTATACAGTTTAACCACAAAAATGTATTTTAGGCTGACCAACCAGTAAGTTAAGCACAGCATTAAATGAGGCTAATCTCCTCAATGGTACGGTGTTTTGTCTTTTGGTTCTTTTGAGGGGTTTTTTCAGGGGGAGGGGTTGTTTTGCCTTTTGGGGGGCTATCTTGAATGTCCTTAAAATCTGTGGTGGTTCTCAAATAGGCTGCTTTTGTCTCCCCAGGGAATTCTGGCAACTTCTGAAGCTATATTTGTTTGTTCTTATTTCTCCATGGAGAGAGGCTGCTACCTGAGGAATAGCCAGGGATGCTACTGAACAGGACCTCCCAGCACAACAGCTTGTGAAGTCCTGTTCATTAAACGCCTAAGTGTAAGGAACATGAGATGTGTCAGTAAGTACTTATTTAATGGAAATGAATTTTTTAAAGAGCTTGGGAACAAAGTTATTTGTGATTTGGTGTCAGAGACAGGGCTTGGTAGACAATCTTATCGAGATGTAGTTGCAATGACCGGCAATTAGCCAACTAAAAAGAAAACAAGTTTTAGAAACTTGCTGTGAGGTTATTGCTATTGCTGTAAATCTTCCTCTAAGATGGATCCAGAGCAGCGACTAACACTCAGAAGGGGAAGGGATGCTATAACAATACTAACGCCAATGTCAGCGAAGAAGTTTGGGATATAAGGTTTCAGGACTTGTCTTTAGGAAGTTTTCCTTGTGAGAAGGAGCCAGCCAAAACTTGCTGCCATTTTACTTTCTGGCATCCAGAAACTCCTGAGTGCTGGGTGGACTCCCAGAAAAGTACACACTGAACACAAAACCCGTGGAAACCAACAAACCCAGGAGGCAGATTCTACTAAAACCCAAATGCTGCCAGCGTGGGTACATTTACCTAGGTCATCTTTTGATTTCCCTGAGGCGAAAAATGATCTGCTCAGCTCATAGCCACCGAAGAAGAAGAAGTAGCCCGGTACTTCTCGGAGTAAAGTGCTTGAGAGTCCATGGTAGAAGCCCAGGGGTCCATCCTTCCTAAAGATTTCTTTCACAACTGACCAGACTGTGCTGGGGAAGACAAAGCAGGAGGCACCGTCAGTGAGGTGGGGAGATGCATGCATGCAGCGAGATTCCTGTACCGAGGATGACACACTCAGCCAACGCTGCTACACCTGTGTTCCTGTGACCTGCCCTTCCGGTCAAAGCACACTTGGCATTCTGGTCACTGAACCAGCATGCCGAACCAGGCCTGCTAACTGGGTATGCAGTCAAGTCACAGCGTCTGAGTGTGAAAGGATTACTGTCTGTTTTCCAATGCTGAGTAAGTCAAAGCACATTACAATAAGGAGCCGTCCAAACCTGACAGAGCGTAAACAATACAAGACTTGCCCAGTGCCTTATCCCCGGGAGCCCCAGCCCCTCAAGCTTTGTGGTGCATTTGTTACCTGTCATTGTAATAAAATACCTAACGTGAGGCAAACTGAAAGGAGAAGGGGTTTCTTTCGGGCTCAAGGTCCACGGTGGGGGCAAGGCAGTGGCAACAGGAGACGGGTGCAGCTGGCCACACTGCCTCTGGGTCAGGCCGCAGGGACCAGTGACAGCTGCTGCTTGGCTGGGCTTTCTCCTCTATGCAGTCGAGGACCCAGGCTCAGGCAACAGTGCCACCTCTGTGTTAGGTGGGTCTCCCTACTTCAGTTGTTGGTATAATGTTCTTTTGGAATATACACAATTTATCCTTGTTTATTCACATGCTGATTTCTCTGCCCCACTATCTGGTTTCAATCCAGACATTGCACTGTGACGCTTAGAATAAGCACCTGTCTCAAGTTTGTGTAAGCATGCTACCATTTGTTCTCTGTGTTGCCAATAAAACAACCAGCCACAATACTGAGCAATAGAGAGAATAGCGTGGGATATCCTGGTCCAGAGGGGAGGAGAAGGAAATGAGTGAGAGGAGTAGGAGAGCAGTGATTGGCAGGAGAGGACTTGGAACCATAGGGAGAGATGAACTGGACCTATGATATGACTAAAGGAAAGTATAATGGGTGAAATCTAAATGGTAGGAAACTATGAGGGCTTGGAGGTTTAGGATGGAGTAACTATTGCCCAGCATTGTACTCTAGGCTAATTAAATAAATTCTAGCCTCTGTGTGGTGATTTGGGTATGCAGCTGGTTTAGGAATAACTGCTGCTTAACTAAAAGATAAATAAATATTAATAACCCACAACACTCAGTTGACTGAATAAAGATGGCCTGTCACAGGTGTGCCCACCTACATGCCTCCTGCATGATTCTAGATTCTGTCAAGATGACACCCAACAGTGTGCATAGGGTAGTTTGTTTGGGAGGCCACCTCTTTTTTGCTTTGCTACAGAGAAATGAGCATTACCTGAAGGCAAGACAAGAAATTCTGAGGGTTGAGCAACAGCCCTTAGGCTTCAAGGGACTTCTCAAGCAGAGGGGTGCAGAGCGCCTCCTTTTTGCCCATGAGCCCTGCTCCCAGAGCAGCTTCAGGGCCAGACACCCTGGGCCCACATCTGCCCTGGGGTAGCTATTATACACACTGAGAACAAGCAGAATGCCACAAGTTCAGTGTAACTACCGAGTTGCTCATTTTGTTCTTAGGGAGGGGAGAAGTGAGGCTTCAGGTCCTAGAACAACAATAGCAATGAGCAGGCACCTTCCTTCCGAGCGCTTTGTTCCTGCCGCGCTGCTCCTATCACTCGTGAACGTAATGAGTGAACCTAACTCAACAGCAGACTTCAGTAAGCCTGCCTCCAAGGCCTCAGGGTGGTACTGGCGATGGGCCATTGCTCACTCTAGACGCTGGTTACAAAGGTCCGTTCACTTCAGGACTGTTTCTAGAACTGTGTGCACTCACAGTGCTGCAGGTAGGTTCCAGTTGACCAACAACCCTTGAAAGTGTTATACCACTAGACTCCTAGGCTCTGAAAAGCAGGGAGGAAACTGAAGACAGCAGTTACTCTACAGACTTTGGGTGGTAGCAACACCCTTGACCAGATCTCCAACCAGATACATCAAGATAAATAGGCAAGTTTTGTTGTTAATAAGGATAATAGGGGGTTTTGATTCTAGACACTGCAGTGGACAGTCGCTTTCGAGTCTACGCTGAGCAGTGCTTTGACCATAGAGAGCAGCAATACTTACAAGGCTTCTGATGAATGTTTTCAGAACTTGGACCCTTGGCAAGCACATGCAAAGGCTTGGGAAGGGTGGGGGTTGCCCCCAGATTGTGGTAAATACCCACATGAAATGTGAGGAAGGGCATCAAACACTCACGTCAGAATCTAAGCCCACACTTGGCTCAGCTCTCAGACTCAGTTCAAAGCTGTCTCCCAAATATGGCTGAGGCCATGCCTTATGCACTCAGGATGACAAAGGGAAAATTTGGTGTCTCCATTTCTGTACTGTTAAATAACTGCCTAAGACACCCTCTGTTGTGGGCAATGAGTCCCAACACAATAAACAGTCTTTTCGGAGAATTATCCCCTGCTGCGATATTTCAGAATATGGAAAGCTATTTCTGCACTTGCCCCTTGCTTTTAACAATATAAGATAATAGCTCACTACACCAAGACGAGGCACCTCACAGCTAAGAACAAACAGTGCTTACTTCTGGCTTGCAGCTATCCTTCCTGACGTCTCCATTTCATACATGGTCTGTAGCCGGCACTTGACGAGCTCTGTGGGGCAGAGAACCAGTGCAGCAAAGGCAGAGGCGAAGGACCCAGCAGCTGCATTCTGGAGGTCACTGAAAGGAGAGAGACACCATCAGCTTATTGGTCCCTTCGGCTCTCACCAAACCACAGCGGGCACAGGGGTGAGAGAAGGAAATCCACACTAGCCCTCCTATCCAAGGACCCCAGGACCCTGTAGCAGAGAGCAGTACTTCATCTCCATAAGAGGAATGGCACTGAGAGGTAATACATGTCCCCAAAGCCACACCACATCTACAAAGTGGCATGCTAGGAAGCAAGTGCAGGTCTGCCTGACTACCACATCCCCCAGTTCATATGCTGAGGACCTGACTCCCAGTGTGTGATACAGTTTACAGAAAGGGTCCTTAAGAGACAATGAGGCATAGGTGAGTTTTTAACGATAGGACCTTCATCATGAGATCCATGTCCTATAATCTTGCTCTCTCTGCCAGGTGGGTATATTCACCATACCTCGCTGATGCAACTGAGCAACACAAAATGAATCAGTGGCATTTTTGTAGACTTTTTGTTTCATTTTGCTTTGTTTGGGCATTTTCTTTTCCTCATTGGTCTTTTGCTTGTTGATTTTTGATTTCCATTTTTTGTGGGGGTGGGGTTTATGTGTTTCTTGTTTTATTTGTTATTGTTTTGTTTTGGGGAGGGAGAGAAAATGGATATGAAGGAAGATCGGTAGAGAGGTAGGGGGGATCTGGGAAGAATTGGGAAAGTGGAAAAACATGATCAAAATATATTATATGACAAAAGTTTTCAGTAAAAAAAAGGTGGGCAGCTTAGGGTGCTGCCGTCCTCGAGGGGACTAGCATGGCTCTCACAGGACTGCAAGTAGTCCCACAAGAGTACAGCTTTCTGAAACATGTGGTGGTCTCTCCTCACACATTCCCACCATGATTTCATCCACAATGCTGCCACATAGTCAGAAGACACTCTGGAAGAGCCAAGCAGGTGCCAGCCCCAAGCTCTCGTACCCCAGACTGCTCTGAGCCAAATACACTTCTTTTCTTTCTTCCAAGTTTGGTCCTGATATTCTGGTGGTCTCGCTCTGTGTGTCAAGACAGCAGCTGCTGTCCACAGGCTGAGCTGGTCTCAGGAGAGCAGGCTTACCATGGTGCTTGCTGTCAGAAGCTAGGCTGTTTGCTGGGCAGACTTAAACCTACCACCACATGCAGGGCGAGGCAGGCATACCAACATCCTTATGTAGAGCCTTCTGTGATGTAGAGCGTGTCTCCTACTGTTTAGTTCACTCCTTCACATCACTCCTTAGCTCTCTGGTTAAAAGCTAAAGCTTCAAATGGCCTTTTGGCTAGCTTACAAATCATATTTGGCCTTCCTCAGGGACTGTCTATCAACCTGCTGACAGACAACTCTCAATTAGGGTCATTACCTAGAATGTGCCAAGTTTGCTAGAACAGAGGTATCAGTCAATAAACCTGGAAGTCAGTTCAACCTCAGTTATTGGGAAGGTTCCAGAATCTGAATGAACATAGAACATCTTATGAGAGTACAAGGGAGAGGCCTTATCAGCGTTTCTATGGACTTTGGCTTTCTCATAAATTCTTTCATCTTCCAGCGCACAAAAAAAGATGCGTAGACCTTCAGTCTAAGTGTAGAGCAAATTTGTACAACTGGAAGTGTGTGATGGGATGGGGTTTTGTAAAAATCTACTGTAGGTATTTTTTGTCTCTTTGTTTGGATTTTTTTTTGCCTTATTGCTCTGTTTGTTTGTTTTGATTTCCATTTTCATGTTTTTATGTGTATGTATACTTTTTGTTTCGGTTTGTTTGTTTTAAAGAGAAAAACATACAAAGTTGGTAGAGAGGTGGGAAGGATATGGGAGGGAAAATATGATCAAAATATATTCTATGAAATTTTCAGAGAGAGAGAGTCTACCTTGTCATCTAGTGAATGAGAATCATGACCTAAATGCCTCTGCCGTGTAAGCTCTCAGTCAGTCAAAGTTCAAAGCAGATACTGCATTAGGTTCAAACCAGGACACACAAATATTTGTGATGAGCTTGCAGAGATGCACAGCAAATGCTTGCTATAATGGCTTCCCTTTGCAGCTCTTGATAAATGTTCCCTCTAGGGTCTGACTAGTATCCTTGCTGGCCTAACAGAAAGAAGTTGGGGTGGAAGGGGAACCGAGGGCTCAGATGACACAGGCAACTATGACTGTGTCAGGCAGAGACAACAGCACCTCCACATGGTAAGGTCATGGTAAGGGCCATAAAGACACAACTAACATGCAAGAGTATAGCAGACACAGGTAGCGTGCACCTAACAGGTAAAAAGCAAAACTGCTCTCAAGAGTGAAAAGGAAAAAGGCTCTAAGCTTAGGAAAGGTTCCAGTGCTGTTTCAGCACAAAATAACAGGCTGATTTCCTTACTGAGAGCTTGTATGCTAAAAAGCTACACACTGTGGGTATCTGTGACAAACGTACTCAAGGATCTGTACAAGGAACACAGTGACACCAACTCTTGCTTCTGGAGAGGATGGGGAGAAAGACAACCCTAAAGTATTGTCCTGCCCACCATCAGAAGAGCACTGAGTGGGCCTCACAACACACCTGCCATCCCTCTGTGGGAGGCTGAGCCAAGACCATGGGTGAGTTTCAGATTGGCCCAGGCTGCACAGCGGGACCATGTCTCAAATAAAACACAATGGAGAAAAAGCAGTGTGCTCAAACCCGTCTCTGTTCATAGGCAAAGAAGCAGAGAAAGTGAGGAGGGGCACGCAGGGCCAGAACCCCAATAGTCTGTTCCCGTCACCACCTCTGTCCTACAGCCAAACAGGGTTACATTGTGCAGAGGGGAGCGGAGAGTCTTCTACAGGACTTTACCTGAGTGCCCCTTGTTTCTTTGGCTCGTCTCCCATGTTGTCCTTCCCTAAAGAAGCTGAGGGAGATGAACCCAGATGTCCTAAAGGAGAATGTCTCTGCTTCAGCTACAGAAAGCCAGGTGCCTACTACTTTGCTTCTGTCTTGATATCCCCCATGGAGTGCTAATCTCTCAGCCCTCTGCTTTGGTCCCTTTGACTCTGTGTCCTGTTCTCTCTCAGAGCTAGAGGACAGGAGGATCACATTCAGCAGTCTCCTGTCCTACACTGTCTCCTCAGGCTATCTTACCCACTCCTGTCATGATCAGATGCCTCTAAGACACCACATCTGAATCTCACAGAACTCTTCCAGAGAGCACATCTGTCTACTTCAGCTGTGTGCAACCTGAGGCTACCACAGAGGTTCCAATTCCTACTGACAAAGCCAACAAGCCTGTCTTGTGCAAGGATAAATGTGTGTGTGTGTGTGTCTGTACTGGTTTCTTAGGAACTATACATTTGTTCTTTTTTTTTTTTTTGAGATAGGACCTCTCACTTGGACCTGGAGCCTAGATCTCTTTTTGTCTCTGCCTTCCCTTTACTGCGTATGAGCACATACCATGTCTAGCTTTCATGTGGGTGACAGGCATCTAACTCAGTGCCTTGCAAGCACTTCAGTAATCAAGCTTTTCCCCTCAGGCCCTCCCCTGGCATAATTTTAAAATCATTTCAACTAAACATTTGAAGGAAGCAGGACTAAGCACCCCAGTGGTTTGGTCTCTGAATGACAGAGACCATTGCACAAATGGAAGCACAATGGTCAAGCGCATGTGGCAGTCTGATGAACAGGGAAGGGTCACCAAAGAAAGCTGGGTCCATCTGTAGCTTCCTAAATTATCCAGATTTCTCGTCTAACATCACTCAGGTAACCTCTTCCTTCCAATAATCTGTGCAGATGAGAGAGAAGTGAAAGCTCAAGTCCCATGTTCTACAATTTTAGTCCAGCACGTCTGCCATGCGCAAAGCACCTTCCCATAGGAATCAAAGCACACACAGGACTCTTAATGCATTTGACGACAGTGGAGGACATCAGAATCATTTTAAAAAAGGAAAGCCGTTTCCTATAAATGTCATTCAGACAACGGATCGCCAGGGTCCTGACTCACCTCAGTTTTGCCTGCCTGTCCAATCCAACCACTTTGCGGACCACCTGCTGGCAGAAGCCGTAACACATGAAGAGCACCGAGTTCTCTGCAATATTGGCAATCAGTGCAGGGCTGGTGCCCTTGTAGAAGCCGCGGAAGCCCACCTGGGAGTAGGTCTTCAGGCAGCAGTCGGTGAGGCCCCGGTAGAGGTCTGGAAATGTCTGCATCTTCACCTTCATCGTGTCGAAGGGCTGCCCAGTCAGTACACATGCTGTGCCCCCTACAGGTAGGACATGAGTCTTTAGAATGGGTCTGCAGCCACGGATGGACAGGAGAAGCCAGTGGCTCACTGGCCATTACCAGTGTTTCAGCTCCTTTCCCAAATCCTCTAGCCAAGTTCAGCAAACTGCTTCGAGCCGGTACCTGTGCTGGCCAGCACCAGAGGCCCATCCTAATGATATTCATGCTCACCCAGAGAGATGTTTGGTTTCTACATTCTAAGCCCATACAAAGATATACAGCCTATGATCAGGGCTCGGCCAGGAGTGGAGAGAGAGGTGCTGGAACCCAGTCTGACTGTGCCATCCCGGGCAGGAGAGATACCTCTGTTCTTCATCTATGGAATCTCACAGGGTTAGCACAAGGTTAACACAAAATGGGTTTGGCACAAACCTGGCACACAAGGGGTTACTATACAACAACCACTAGACACATGACAGAGAGGGAGAGAGAGAAGCCATACAGAAGGGACAGTGGGCACAGTGGTAGAGAAAAGCATTTCTTTTTGTCTAATGCCCTAGTGTGAGGCAACTATTAGAAAAAGTCACAAGATAAGGACAAGAGCCTGCTAACTAATCTGAGGAGTCACAAGATAAGGACAAGAGACTGCTAACTAATCCCCTGAGGACAAAACATTTGACCTGAAAAAAGCGGTTTAGTTTTAACTCTATCAATTAATGATTTATACTTAGCTAGGGAATAGGCTATAATTACTTTTGCTTAGTATAAATGGACTGAAGTCTGCCTTGTATCTGTTTTTACACTATTAGAATACAAAATATACTAAGTTAGATTACTCCAGAAAGAATTCTGAACGTAAGGATAAGAGCAAACTGTGATTGCCCCATAATATCTGCAGACCCTGGACTAGGACCAAAGTTTTGGGACATGCTGCTGGTTAATATTTACCTCCTTCCTGAGGCCTGGAAGGCCTTGCATTTCAGACACTCCTGTTCAGGTCAGGGAACATCACAGCTATGTGATGAGGCCACTAAAATGCCACCAAAATGGAAGGCTCACAACTTTACAGTTCTGATGCTATTGGTGTTTAATCCACCTGTGTGGTGGGAAGGAGAGGTGGAGGGCACTGAGGATGAGTCACTTACTTACCGATAGGCAAGGTGCTACTTCCACAGCCTCTGGCTTTATTATTAAACAATCGAAATGATTCCTGTAACTTCCCTCCTACTGTTTGCTTCTTCCAGGAGAGAACAGTGTGGTTTGACCTGATTGTCCACTCCTCTGAATGCCTGGACTATAATTCCCTAAGATGCTACAGCCGAGGAAGAAGCGAATGCCTGCAATACCAGTGCTCAGGAGGTAGAAGCAGAAGACTAAAAGTTCCAGGCTAGCCTGGGCTACTTGGTGAGACCAGAGCAACAACAACAGGTTAAGATAATCTTTTTCTATAATCAGACTGTTCTGTCCTACATACTGCTGGGCTAGGTCATGTGGTCCCAAATATAGCAAAATAATTTAATTATTCCAAAAGACTGTGTGACTGTTAGGATTTTTAGAGTGCACATTTTTTTATAAAAATGAATGAGTTCAGGACATTAACCTTTGAACTAAATGCACGGTAACTCACTCATCCTCAATTTTCAGTTAGCAGTTAACTGACACATACTTGCTTCATATCCTTGATGGTTTCTGTGTCCATTCTAGAAGGTAAGAGGCTAATGAATGTTAAAGATATAATGAAACAACTTCACCCCTCCCCATGAAAGTGAAGCTAAATCCCAATGCTGTTCACCATGGAGCTCTGTCCAGTGCCTACCCCCAGCCTCAACCAGCAAGCACAGGGCCAAGCCAATTCTCAGATTTACGTCAGGAATGAAAGCACATTGGCAGTTTCTCCACTTGCATGGAAGTCATATTTCTGATCACTGTTTCCTCCCTAAAGGAAATGAAAGAGCTTCTGTCGCAGTCAGCTCCCCCCACTCACTCTTTGGGAAAAGATGCTGAGACCACACCATGCTCAGCATTTAACTGATAGTCACTGGGTGGCTAATTCTGTCAGCTTGATTGCCTTGAGAGGCACCTTAAAGACGAATAAAGCAGACCTATGTGGACGACTGAATTTCCAGAGAGCATTAACTAAGGAAGGAAAACCCAATCCAAAGCACCACAGGCCGGGGTCCAGATAGAATAAAAATATAAGAGGAATGAAAAGGCAAAGGTAGGCCTCTGGGTAGGTCGGTCTGTCTGTCTCTCCCTTTCCTCTCTTTCTCTTTCCTCCCTCTTTTTCTCCTCTTTTCTCCCCTCCTTCTCTCTCCTGTCTCTCCCCTCCCTCCCTCTCCCTCTCTGTTTGTGCATGTGCATGCGTGTGTACAGACCCGTGTGCTTTCTGCCATGTGAGCTGCTCTGGTCTACCACCCCACTCCCACTACGATAGAGTAAAACCTCCGAAACTGTGGGCCAAAATAAATCTTCCCTCCCATAGGTTGATTTCTTTAAATTTTTATCATAGCGACAAACAGTCTGTCTAACAGAGTCATTCAGTACGCAAGCAGCAAATCACAAGGCATTGCGGCTATTTATCAGGGAAGGGATGGCTTACAGCAGGACAAACAGGTGAGCCCCAAGCCCCCCAAGCAGAAGTGCCACTTTACAGGACTAGGAAGTGTGACATTTTTAAGGAATTCCTTCAAAATATTTTTTGCGGCTGGGCATAGTAGCACAAGCCTTTAATCCCAGCTCTTGGGAGGGAGAAGCTGGTGGATATCTGAGTTCAAGGCCAGCATGGTCTACAAAGTGAGTTCCAGGACAGCCAGGGCTACGCACAGAAACCCTGTCTCAAAAACAAACAAAAAATGATTTTTGAGGTACTTGTCATTTTGACACTCTGCAGACAAACCTCATTTGTCAGAAAATGTCCTCCTTTCCCAGCCAGTATGCAGGTAATGAGGCACACTACAGGAAGTGCCAGAGAATGCTTTTCCCTGACATGAGGGAGATACTAAGCAAACTCAAAGCACTTCACAGACTCCCAAGATCCAACTTTAGTGATCTTCATGGCCTTGTCTTCCATCTCATCTTAGCTGCCCAGGCCTCCTTTCCTAACCTACAGTATGTTCAGGTCAGACTCAGGACAACTTCTTGGCACTCTAATAGAAACGATCTAGTTGGGAAGCAGCTTTGCTTAAAATCAGAAGGAGACAGAAATATTTCTATTGCCTTTGACATCTAATCACAAGCCCTGGCCACAGCTGAATCTGTGCTTACAAATAAATCACTGGCACCAATGAGGGGTAGTCATGGAACATTATAGGTTCTCTGCACAAGTGTAATAATCCAAAACCCTAGGTATTTGCCAGTCCAGAGAGTCAGGGTAGCAAAGAGTCCAAAACACCTCTTACTTCAGAGAAGGCTGCTGCCCTATGAGGCACTCTACAACAAAGATGACAAGAAAACAAGGAGCCAAGATCTGGGGGTTTCTATACAGATAGTGAACATGGCTCCCCAGAGTTATGTAAGACCAATATATCAACTGGACTTTGGGACCATTAAAAGTGAGACTGCTTTTCCGGGCACCTCACAATAGACTGCTCAGTCCAGTGTTGATAATGAGCACCTCCTCTGACCAGCCCCCTCCCCCACACAAAGCTCCTACCTCTACCAAGAAACTTGCTGTGCTCAGAAATCACAAAACCCCAGAAGCTTTGGGGGCAGGAGAACCATCTAATGTCAATATTTTAGACACCTTATCATCCTTTAAAAAAAGGAAAAGCCCACCAGAAATTGTCTTCTGTAAAAGGCTTCCAACAGTATTGTCACAACTTGAGTAAAAACTATAGCCTGTAAGTGTTACTCAAGCAAAAGACTTCCAACAGTATTGTTACAATTCGCATAAAAACTATGGCCTGTAAGTGCTACTTAAAAGCCCCAATACATATAGCAAGGGGTAAGCTTTAAAAAAAAAGATCATTACTATAAAGTCTGTTATTAGACTGACAAGAGCATATGATGCCTGCAGTGACTGACTCTCTCAAGAGACCATACACCACGTCACTACAGGAGCAGGGCCCATCTGCCCCCACAGTCTCTAATGGACAGAGCTGGTGGGGGCTTTTGCCATTTCCAGCCAGCATCCGTCCTCTCTGCCACAGAGTAGACCCTGAAGATCCACAGTGGTGAGTAACACATTGGGGTACAATGTTGCTAGATGTTGGGCTTGCTTATCAGCCTGGAACACTCCTTGTCTCTAACCTAGAGAAGTGCAGTAGCCCAGGGATCCTTACCAGCCTTCCTCTTGAGCCAGCTCTAGCTGACCTTTGGCTCATGAAAGTTAGGGGAGGCATAAGAGAGGGACTTGCTGTCTGTACAAAGATTTTTTACAATCAGACAAAAGACCGAGAGAGAGTGAGATAGTCCTCTGACCCTACATGATCTGTTGACCCAAAAGGTCATACTGGATAAGAGAACATCAGGCAACATGGGCTTTACAGAAATTGATAGGGGGCGGAGCTAGGGCAGACCAAAGGTTCACTTGGGAAACATGTACCTTCCAGTGTGCCATTGTCCCTAATATGACATAGGACTCTGGAAAAAAAGAAAAAAATACTATCACGAGCACCCAGTTCTCTTTGCCCCAGGCTAAGCTTTTCCCTAACTCTGCATGTTTAAGATAGTCTTTCTACCAGCCCTGGCTCCAGACTGCCCTTAGGCTCAGGGTCAGCCTCAAATGCCTGTTCATCTTCTCACCCACACCAGGAGGCACTGTGGAATATCAGCCTCGCTGTTAAAGGGGGCTGCAGAGGAGTTTTAATCTAGAAACATGGCTGCTGTGGCAAGGGATCTCATAGGAAGATCTAGGTGGCTCGAATGCCGACCCTTAGCACATACCTTTAATCCCAAACAATGAAAGTAAAGTTAGTTTGGAGAAGGAAGCACCCATGTTTGAAAGTGACATCTAATTGAGAGGCAGACAAAGTGCCAAATCAGAGAAAGGTTTGACAGAATGAGTCAAGACAGGACACACCCAACTCAGTTTTACCAGGACAGTTTTACAGAAGACAGGTTGCAGAGAGAGAGAGAGAGCAAGCTAGACAAAGGTGAAGACAGAACGAGCCAGGGAATGAGAAGGAGTCAGAATATTAGAACAGATTGCCAAAGTTAGTATGAAGCCAAGCAGAGCAATTCAGTCAGAAGTGAGAGAAACAAGTTTGAATCAATCAGCTTGGAAAGGAGTTTGAGCCAGGACAGCTGAGTTGAACCAGCCAGCCAGAGTTCAGAAAGAACTAGAAAGGGTGAGCTTACTCAGCAGTAAGTCTTAGAGGCTGAAAGCATTTTGGCCTGTATTAGATTGTATGGAATCAGAAACTACAATTAGACAGGAGAAAGAATAACTCTTTTACAGGGGGCCTTCCTTTCTTCCTTATCACCAATAAGAACAGTCACAGGGGAGCTGGAAAGTACTTCTAAAGGGACCAACTTTGGTTCCCAGCACCTACATGGGTAGCCCAGACTACCTATGACTCCAGTTCCAGGGGATCTGATACCCCCTTTCATCCACCTCAGGCACCTGCTCACACATGGCAGCTACTTACACACACACATGCACACACACACGAATAAAAATAAATCTTAAGAATAAAAACCAGTAACTGGCATTTCGTACTACAAAAGATCTGGAACAATATCACATTTCCATTAGATCGAGTCATTCTGAAGTTAAGGTATATTACCTGTGGGGTAACAAAGACTACATTTCCAACACACTCTGAGGAACTACTTCAGGAATACAGGGGGAAGGGTTCTCCTTCCCCCTCCTTCCCAGGATTACCTGCAGCCCCTGCTGTGAGGTCAATGGCAGCTTGGATGACAGGATTGGACTTCATGGTGTTACTGGGTTCTGTGAAAAGCAATTCTCTAGAGCGAAGGATGTGTACCACATACTCCTGGGAAGAGGCAAAAATTCAGTTAGTCCAGCCTCTGCATTTCCCCATTCTCTAAACCTCCTGTGTTACTGAACCTTAAAGTCCAGGAGTGGAAAACAATGTATCAACACAGGTAAATGATCCACTTCCCCTTAAACAGCTCACACCAAAATCCTCCCCTGAATATCAGGGCTATACTTCAACCAATCTTTATGAGGACCTCGACCACACCAAATAAGCAACCAATCACAAATGGCCCAGACCACACCAGACTAGTGTTTGAGAGGCCTATGGTGAAAGTCCATTCTATCAAGCTCAGCAGTAAGTTCAGACAGCAGCCTTCCATGCTGAGTGTCAGAGCCTAGGAGTTCCATTGAATCACCTGGCTCTTAAACAGGAGGGCTTCTTCTAGACAAGAAGGATTATAGAAGTACCATACACAGGCCGTCATGGATGTCACAAGGCCCACGGTAGAGCCCTGACCCTTGTCACCACCTCTTTCTTTCTTAAAAAAAAAAAGTTTCCTTTAAAACTAGCAACCTGGAAGTTACAGAAACACCCATGCATACATTTTTTCAGGAAAAGTTAGAGACAAACTGCACAGAGAGCTTTCACACTGGCCTCAGATAAACTTCAATGCATTCATTTCTTTTCACATGAATGATTCTTTACTAACTTGGGAGGCATGGAAAAACATATCTAATTATGCAGTCACTATAAATTCAACCCCTTCACATAAGCCAAATGTAAACACTTCAAATCCTAGAAAGATAATATGCAGACTTGATCTTTAATTTTTCCCCCAAGAGCCAAAGGAACAGTAAGATTGCTGTGAATTTGAGTCTCCTAGAAAGGCTATACCATGAAGTCTCATCAACTTGGGAACAAGACCCATGTGACAATGATACCAGTAGACATGCTAACATGTACAGAGGAAATCTCAGAGGGGTTCCCAGCCCCTGACAAAGAACTACAGTCAGCTAACAAATGCTGGGGGGGGGGGGAGAAATAGTCTTCCCTGAGAAGACAACTGGTTACCCACCATATACGTACAAGTAGCATCATATGGACCCAGAGGTTTGTATTTAAATATTTAAGACTGTGTATGTGTGTTCCTGTGTAATAACAATTACGAAAAAGAGATCATGAATGCAAGGGGTTAAAAGTAGAAAAGGGAAGGGAGGAAATAACTATAACTTCAAAAACAGACTATTATATGTAAAAATGTTTTCCCATGCTGGGGATTAAACATGACTTCCATCATACTAGTCAAGCATTCTACCACTTTTTCTCCTTCTCAGCGATATCTGCCAAATCACAGAAGACAGAAATGCTCCTAACACATGAGCCCTGAAAGTATGCAGAAGTAACTGAGTATGAACTGTGGGTTGGAGGGAATGCAGGACGTGCACAAACCAGACTGGTCCGCATGAATTTAAACAGCCTTCGGAGCTTGCTGTATACCATCTGGAGATCACCCGAATCCTTTCAGCTTCCCACCCTCTTCCTTCAAACTACCCAGTAGTCCCAGAAACAACGCCAACCCGAATACTGGTTCCTAGGGGGAAATAACTTCTCCGGGGGTCGAACCGGGTGAGGCTGCATTTCCCTGCAGCTGGGCAGCAGAAGGCCGCATGCCACCACCATGGAGCCCCTTCGGCGAGCGCCGGGCACCGGGGTGCCAACTACTGCCGCTGCGGAGCGCGTCACCCGGCCTGACCCCGGGGACCCCCTCCCCCTTGCAGCGCGCAGCCAGCGCGGCACCGCCGGGCACCGAGCCCGCCCGATCCCTGCGCCTCCCGGGACCCGGCCGCGAGACGGGCGCGCGCGGGTGCCGCAGCACGTGTGCGGCAGGGCGGGGACCGTCAGGACGCGTTCCCGAGCCCGGCCGCCCGCTCCCTCCAGCTCCGGCAGTCTCACCGCCGCGCCCGGCTGTGTCCGGCCCGCACTCCAGCACCGGCGCTCCGCTGGTGACCGCGGCACCCAGACACTTTTTAAGGTCGTTGTGTGGGTCCGGCCCTCGGGCCCTCCCTACCCGAGGCCCCTCCCCCCGAGGCCCCTCCCGCATCCGAGGCTCCTCCGCCCCTCCCTCCCGAAGCCAGGCCGAGGAAACGGGAAGTCTGCCACCCACAAGGGCTGCTAGGTTGGCAGACCCTGGGGGCTTCTGGCAGCCTCAGGGAGGACTCACTTGAGGTCTCCCGGCGTTATCCAGCCCCGGAGGCTGTGGCTTTAATTTGGCGGTAAAAGAAAAGTACTAGAATGGTAGTGGTGAAATATAAATTCACTTATGGCCAGCTTTTTAAATTATCTATCATCAATCCGTCTAGCTAGCTAGCTAGCTAGCTATCTCTATCTTCTGTCTGTCTGTTTAGGGACAGGGTCTCATATCGCCCAGGTTTAACTTGCTATGTGGCTAAGGACAGCCGTGAACTAACTGATGTTGTTACCTCCACCTTCCAAGTGCACGGACCACAGGTGTGTGCCACCAGGCTTGGTTTTATGAGAAGGTTGGGATCAAACCCTGGGCTTCTTGTGTGCTAGGCAAGCGCTCTACCAACAGATGGCCTACATCCCTAGGCCATCAGGTTTTATTTGCTTTTCTGTTCATTGGTTTAGGATTGCTTTAAATTCCAGTGGTTCTCCCCCAAGGAAATCCATCCCCAGGAACATTATGGAAAAGGCACCCAGTATATTAAACTGCCGCTGCAAGGCAGCCTCCCTAGTTTTTTTGGTTCCCAGCGATATATTCCTCTGACGCCTTACTTAGCAGCTGAAAGTGACACTGCAGTGATGGTGCAGAGGTGAAGAAGTCTTGCCTTTTATCTACTTGACTCAGCCTTGAATCGTGAGAGAAACCTCAGCAGAGGAATTTCCTAGATCCAGTCGGTCTGAGCGGATCTGGGTCTGTGCGGCAATGTCTTGTTGGAGGACCCAGCCCACTGTGGGCGGCATCATTCCTTGGGCAGGTCTTCCTGGATTGCATAAAGAAGCTAGCTAAGCACCTAGTCAGGGCTCAACCTAGAGAGTGAGGCAATGACCTGTGTTCTTCCACGGCTCCTGCCTTGAGTGCCTGTCTTGACTTCCCTCAACCTGGAAGTGTATGCCAGATAAACCCTTTTCTCCCCGAGTTGCTGCTCATCAGAGTGTTTTGTTGCAGCAACAGAACGAAACTAAAGCACTGCTCTTGCAGAGGTATGGAATTCAGTTTCCAGGACCCTCATCTGGTAACTCCCCAGTCCAGCTCTAGCGGATCCAGCACCCCTTCTGGCTTCTATAGGCATCTGCACATACCCTCCTGGAGTACGCACACACACACACACACACACACACACACACACACACACCACATAAATAAAAATAACACTGAAGGAAACTGGTTCACAGGAATGGTTAAATTATCATTAGCTCTAGCCCTACTCAGTTGGAAGATTCTTGGGCTTCATGTGACTCATGGCTACACCTTCCCACTCTGTTTCAGCCTCCCTATAAATCATGTTCATCTTTTTATGAAAACGTGCATGCTGGTGGGTGGGGAGGCTGGAAGGGAAAGCTGTCGTCCCTGGAACTAGAGTTACAGGTGTAACTGCCTTATTTGTGTGCTGAGTCCTCGGGAAGAGATGCAAGTGCTCTTAACCGATGACCGACCTCTCCATCCTCGAATAAACAAAAAGCATGTCACAGGCATGGAACACCGCTCTCCCTGAACAACAACATGTATTTCAGGGCTGAATTCCAAATGAGCAAACAGTCACACACTGGCCTCTCTGCTCCAGGTAGTTGCTGGCTACCCTTGGGGTTATGCAAGGGATCAGTGTGGCTGACCCGTAATAGAAGCAGGTTTGACGCAGCTGAGAGGACAGGCAGACTGACCACAGGAATCAAACCTTTGTCAGTGCACCAGAATTTCACAATGTACAGGTTAATGACGTCACGGGGGAAAACAACAAAGTGTGGTAACTGGACAAATTACAAACACAGCACATTCGGGATTCAAATGTGGGTTTGGTGAATAAGGAAAAGGAAAATAAGGCTTTAATTACACCATTTCAATACCCACCACAAGCCAGGCTCTGTGGCACACGCCTGTAATCTGAGCACTCAGGGAGGCAGAGGTAGGTGGATTTCTGTGAGTTCCAGGCCAACCTGGTCTACAAAGAGACCAAGACAGTCACAGCTACACAGAGAAACCCTGTCTCGAAAAACCAAAACCAAAACAAAACAATACCCCCTCTGTATTCATGAGTACTGATAGAAATTTTGTTGAAAACTCCCTCAAGTCTTATTTGGAATTAATATTTGAAATTGAAAAAAAAACAACATAGATTTGGATTTCTGTGAAGCTGTGAAATAAAAGAAGAAATTTGCATTAGTGAAAGTTGTTAGAACAATGTTTGAAAGAGGGCAGTTTCTTTTACGTGTGTCTTTTCTTTGGAAATGTTTTATGGTATTGCAAAAATGAGGGAAGGAAAGTCAGATCACACATGTGCTTTATGAGCCTTAAACATTTCTAAAGGATAAAATAGAATGACAAAATAATTATGGATGATGCTACTAATGGCTCACAATTTTATTGCCTGTCCTCTAGTCTTGCCCTGGTCGTTCCTGTTCCATCTTTGTCCCCATGGTGACTCCCCCATGGTAACCTCCTCCTCATGTCATGATGACCTTCTCTCTCCTCTCCCTCGATCCCTTTCTCCCTGGGTCCCCCAGACTGGAAACAGAAGTTTTGCCTACTGTCTCTTCTGCCTAGTCATAGGCTCTTCAGCTCCTTTATTAACCAATTGAAGATAACTGGGGAGTAATTTTTGCACAGCATTGAAATGGAGATTCCTCAATAGCAATGACAATACCAGAATCTGTTAGCATTTAGCTTGCTGTCAGTTTCAGCAAGTAACAATCAAATATACAAAGACACACCTTAATACATGACTGAAGGTCACCTCTACAAATAATAATGATAACAATAATAACAAAGGGTGGGCAGAGAATACAATTACCCATAATTCATGTAAAACAGGGCCCAGCAAATGCCTGAAAAGGACCAGCAAGCAAACATGGGAGACTTGTCACGACATGCAGTCTCTACCACTTGCATTCTGCTTGGCCAACACAGAGCCAAGGACACCGCAGATAAATAAGCATAACTGTGTTCCAGCAAGACTTAACCTTCCTGTGTAGAAATTTCACCGTGTGTGTGTGTGTGTGTGTGTGTGTGTGTGTGTGTGTGTGTGTGTGTGTTGACCAAAAGCAATTTGGTTGCTTTTACAAGTCAGAGTCCATGTCTAAGTTGACAAAAACTATAACAGCATATAATTTTTATTTTTCACACTATATTATTCTTCAACTATTTATAGCCAGATTTTTGAAAGCATTTAGAACAGCTGAGGAAGTAGATTTGGCTAGCAGGCTCACCTGTCAGGCAGGATTAGAATAGGGGTGCATGGTTCCCTTAGGTCTGTAGGAGGGGGCCTTTCTCTGAGATAAAAGCCTCCCTTCTTAAAAGAGAAGAGAGAGCAAAGGCTCCCAAAAGTTGTCTAGTAGAAATCTTCTTCACTCAAAAGCTGTTGTGTTGTTTAGGGTTCAGAAGATGCTGAGAGATCGACCCCAGACTCAAGTAACATACCAGCAACAAAAGGTGTTTATTCTGCAGAAGACCAGCATGCTGAGGCCACCATCAAGGCAGAGGTGACCCTAGGCAAAGGGGCCTTTTTTATGGGGAACTAGGGAATTTGAGGGA
Organism: Pachyuromys duprasi; assembly: GCA_028658305.1. NCBI lineage: Eukaryota > Metazoa > Chordata > Mammalia > Rodentia > Muridae > Pachyuromys > Pachyuromys duprasi. The sequence goes on along the minus strand of CM053764.1, from coordinate 106,427,870 downwards.
CAGTTAGGTCATCTTTCCTGTGAGTGGTGCAGGTCAAAAGCAAGGGTATGAGTGCCAGGGCCTGAGGAGGGGTCAGGGACTTTCTAAACTGGTTCAAACCAGCCCAAACTGGTGGGCACCAGGAAAGTTACAAGAGTCAACTCCTGACTGGCTTGCATCCAGATGGTCGGTGGGCTGCATTCCTGAAGATAAGGCTGCCCAGCACAGATGCCCCATCCTGAAATAAGATACCTTCCCATTTTTGTGGTTATCACCAGACTATTCCTTGGGTAGGCGATTTTATGATCTTGTTCCTAGAATTGGTGACCTATGGCCTAGTTCTCAGGACTGCTGATTTCTGGGGGGGGGGGGAGTCAGGCCTGGTCATCTCAATGTGAACCCAGGTATTTAGAGAGATAAAACAGATATATAAGTCAAAAACTTACTGATAATAAATCATAAATTTGTTTTAAAACAACTCTTTGGTATGCTTGTGATTTTAGCATTTGTAAAAGATAAATATGTGTTTCTCTGTACTAATGATATGCATTTGCATATTTCACATAAGGAATTAAATCTTAGTTAAATATTTGATACTGAAGAATACAGAGCGTTGATATACTTGGCTGTTCTTGGGGAGCGTCTTTTTTTAATTTTATACTTATTTTTTTAATAAATTTATTTATTTTTATATCAATCACAGGTTAGGTTTTTTGCATCCCATACGTAGCCCCCTCCCTCACTTCCTCCCACCCTCCCTAACCCTCCCTCATCTCCTCCCCGCCCCCTCCAAGTCCACCAACGGGGGAGGATCTCCTCCCCTTCCACCTGACCCCAGATCATCTTGTCTCCTCCTGGCTGGCTGCAATGTCCTCCCCCGGGATCTAGCCAGGCTGTTACGCTTCCAGCTCTTGTCCAGGGCATTTTCTTTGCTCCTCTATTCTAGCTGGGGTTTCTCTCATGCAGCACCCAGGTACCTGGTATTCAGCTAGCTCTCCCTTCTGCTCCAGCTGTGCAAGCAGCTCACTGTGAAAAGACTGCTGCATCTCATCCAGCTGGTTCTGAACTTCGGTCATCTAGAAGAGGACTTCCCTGAGTTCCAAAGAGCCCTGATTCTCAATGGCCATTTTCCCCATCTTTTCCAAGTCACTAAAACAGTCTTTGGCAGCAAAAGTCACACCTTCCAGGGCTTTCTCATAGTAATTCTGTATGGTGATGAAGTTGCAGAAGCTGCAGCTGAACTGCCTCCTGCTCTTTAGACACTTTCTAGAGCAGTTTAGACACTTTTTGAAAGTTGGTGAATCTCCTGAGTGTGACAGCAACATGGCCCTGAGTCCTGCCTGGGTCATAGAATCATTTCACAGGCAAGGTTCTGGGATGGCTAAGAGTAAGGGGGGAAAGCTAGCTGAAGCAAGCAGGCAGTGTGGGTACAATTGATTTCCTATTCTGTTGGCCACAGATAGTGTGACCAGCTGTCTCATCCTCCTGGCTCTGTGATGTCCCCACAAGACTGTAGCTTGAAATTTTAAACCAAATAAACCCATTCCTCTCCCAAACTCCCAAACTCATGGTATTTGTCACAGTTTCATTGTTATTATGATGAAACACTGTGTCAACTATAGAGGCTCATTATTATAGATCAGGGGTCTCAGTTCACGGTCTTTTGGCTCTGTCCTTCCAGAGGTCAGTGGTGAAATAGCCATCATGGCAGGGTAGATCATAGAGTAAAGTTTCTCACCTCATGGTGGCCTGATAGCAGTGAGAGTAAACATTCCTTCAAGATCATACGCCCAATGGGCTGGAAAGATTCCTCAGCAATTTAGAACATTTGTTGTTCTTTCAGAGGACCTGCACCACATGTGGTTCAAAACAGATCATAATTCCATTTCCAGAAGAACCAATGCCCACTTCTGACACCTAAAGGCACCAGGAATTAATTTTTGCATAGACATACATGCAAGCATTCATTAGCATACAAAAAATGATGTTTTTTTTAAAAGAAAACACCACAATGACCAAACTTCCTCCCCCTAAGCCCTACCTCCCAAAAGGTCCACCATGCCCCAAAACACAATCGTCCCGGAACAAAGCCTTCAACACATATGCCTTTGGAAGACATCTGGGATGCAAATGACAGCCAATGTGGAAGCACATACTTCTAATCCAAGAGTGCCAATGTGATCTTATCTTCAAGACCAGCTTCAACTGCAAAGTGGGACTTTATGTCAAAAAAAAGAAAGAAAGAAAGAAAGAAAGAAAGAAAGAAAGAAAGAAAGAAAGAAAGAAAGAAAGAAAGAAAGAAAATAAATAACCCTTGAAGGTAGCATCCCAAAAGTGTGTAGGTTGAGATGCAAAAGCACGTGTCAGGGAAATTCCACAGCAGAGTATGCTGTGCAAGGAATATGGTCCCTTTCAACTGTTGTATTCTATGGGGCCCTTAACTAAAATCAGCAGTAGCCTCTGTTTGATGAAGCACAAATGGCATTTGACTAAAGGGATACTTTGAATTTTCTGATAGAGAGTTAAGACTCCATGAACACCTTCCTGAAACAAGGCCCTTCCCTGTGCCACCATGGAGCTGGCATGCCCTTGGAAGCTCCTGTTGTATTCCTGTAGAGCTCTGTGTGTCGGTCTGTGCCACTGGGCAGTTCCATCTCTATTCTCCCAAAGCTGGGCAGGATCCTCACCAAGTCTGCACGATGAACCATCCCATGCTGTCACTGCCTGGTTTCTCTAATTTCCAAATGACAGGTCTTGAGTGACAGCCGATGAATGTCACAGCCCTGGTTTCTAGCCTTAGCCACATCTACATAGGAGCAGGCAAGGCTAGATTTTGCTTTCTCCCTTGAAGAGGCAGGACTCACTTTAGTGTTAAGAACGTTCCCCAAAACAGACAAGGAATATAAGCCATACTAAGCAGCTATAGGCAAACTCTAGACTGGTCAGAGAAATGGATGAAGGAAAAGACAGGGATCTGTGGAGCATCAGGGCAGCTCTGTAGACTCCCTTAGCTTGGTTTGAACATGTTTCTCCAGTGTGTTTTGGCTGGAGGCCACAACAGAGAGCTTAAAATCTTGTGTTAGATCATTGAACAGTAGCCCTCTGTTGACCTCTCACGACCTTGGGACTCCAGCCAGTTCTTACTGTACCTGCTCCATGTCCTTGCTGAGGATCAGGAGCTATGGTTGTGTCCTTTGCCTTGGTGTGCTTTTATCACTCTGTCAAAATGACTCGTGGCAGTCAATTTGAAAGATTATACCAGGGTTTCCAGAACTCTCTCTTCTCTGTCTAAGTCTCTTCTCCACCCCATCTCCTCTCATCTTGATTTACATCTGGGTATATCTGCACTGGGTTATTCCCTAGGAGATATATCCAGTCTGAGACCCATAGGCTACATGCATTCCAGAATTGCTATGAATGTGATCCCAAAATATTTGTAGATGACAATGTCATATTACAGTGGCAAAGTTCTGGACACACCTACAAGTCTTTTTGCTTTAAAAACAAGAAGTAGTCAATTACTACTCATTGGGTCACAAGCACATTCGATGATGATGCCTTTATTTAAATTTAACATCAAGACTGTTTTGAATATGTTAATAAGTTCTATTTCAGAAATAGAGAGAGTAGTAAACTTTATCTTAGTATAATATTGCCAGGTTAGCCTGGTGTGATGGCACACGCCCATCATCCAAATACAGGGTGATGAAGAAGGGTCTATCCTTCTTATCAAAACTTTGCCAAAAATAAAAAACACAACAACAACAAAATAAAACAAAAGAACGCTCACATATCTTTTACACAAATGAATTTTAAAATTCATCTCTTGCACTAGTCACAATTTAAGAACTCAGGAGCAGCTTGTGGCTTGTGGTTTGTGGCTTGTGGGAAGGACACTCACAGAACAATTTCATCAGATCCATAAATTCTGTTAAACATCACTGATCTAGAGCAGTAGCTGGTACATTGTGGTGCTCCAGAAACAGCTGTAGAAGGAAGTTTCCCATTGACTTTAATCACAGGAAATGATGGCACCAAGAGATCCACTCTAGATACAGTCTTTCTTACCTCCATTGTGGAGAAGCAACCCAGTTACCCTTGGGTAATCTGAATCAATCACCCCTCCTAACACTGTTTTTCCTTTCTTAGCCTCTGACTTAGGAAATCAGAAGCCCTAAGTGGCCAGGGGGAAGTCTCGAGCTTCCAGTTCAAGGGAGTGTTTGTTGAAACATTTAACATTCCAAAGATGTCATTTGAATAGGTTTTAAGATGTTTACTCAAAGTCGGAAACAATATATGTTTATCAGACCTTACCATATGATTGCAATACTTATATTTAAATCTGCATGTGCATTTTAAAAAATAATTAAAAATAATGTTAAAATAATTTTAGCATGTAAAAAAGTGAATTTTAAAAGGGAACTGAAGTGGCCACAGTTTGCTTAAAAAATCTTTTGAGCACAAAAATAATAGGTAAACAACCAAAAATATTGAAAAAACTGTCATAAACACATGATACAATTATATGAAATTAAGTGTACCTAGCTGAGAAAAATAAAAGGCAGAAAATGTATTTATTTCTTTGGGATGTGAAGAATATTTGGTAACACAAAGGACTAAAAGGTGTCATTTACCATATTAACTAACTTAAAGTAGTAATATCTCTTCCCTATTTGTCTCTCCGACTGTCTGATTGTTCTTTCTCTAGAATCAGCTGAGGGAAGAGTGGTTTGTTCTTTTTAAATATTTATTCATTTGTTTATTGTTCCAGACTGTTTTATAACAGGTAACTTGCATGTCACATTTTGTAAGAAGTCAGTTCTGGCCACCCTTCCACAGTGAGCTTATTAAAGGAACCAAACTAAAAGTGGAAAGCAAAAGAAAAAATAATTTTATTTAATATGCTCACAGTGGGAAGGGAGGCCAGAGATCTAGAAAGCCTCTCAAAGTCCACCCTTAGGGTCCTGAACTACAATCAAAGCTTAAATAGAGAGCTGAGGATGTGCACTTCCAAATAGTCCTTCTCAAGGTACAGTCACACTCATCATTGGTTCATCATCTGAGTTTTAGCTTCATCCTATAATGTGGCTTGACAAGATGTTATAACTGTTTAAAATCCTTTTCAGGAAGACATGTTACTCCTCTGGCTGGTACCCCTTCCATCTCCAACCATGAGATTCCTGAGGAAATCTCGTATTCGTGGGGTCCATTCTTTCAACAGTCTGATAGAGAGGTTGAGAGACACAACAGTCTCTTTAGAATATCTTTATATATGCCAGCCCCCAATTACAACAGGTTTTATGAAGATGTTCCCCAGAAAATCCCTGAGAAAATAAAACCAGATAGTCTGGACTCAATGGGTCCACACAGATACTTGGCTTCCTTTCAGAGATTTATGCAGTAAAAAGTGAATCTGTCTCAGATTCCCACATTGCAGTGCCAAAAAAATGTCCATGCTAAAAACAAAAAAACAAACAAAACCCTTCAGTTCTCATCTTAAATGGAATAAGAGATAGTTTATCCTGGAGCCATTTTGAGTAACCATGGCTCAGGGGCACAGGACACAGATCTAGGTTAACCAAAATTCCACGTTCTAACATGGAAGCAGTTTCATTAAGTTTTTACAGTTTTACAGAACAACAACAACAAAAAAATTATAAATCAAGACAAGGTTAAAGTACATCGGTGGGTACTTCAAAGAGTCAAGTACAGCAAGATGGGGAAGCTTTTTAAAGGCCCGAGATTCCAAAAAGTTAGTTTCAACACATGAGGGAAGGAATTGGGGCAAGAGGCGCAAGAACTAGCCCCAAATAAGGTAATTAGATTAGTTTCTGGATCTGCAACATTCCAGTCTCTCCATAGTGCTACAGTTCTAATTGGCCATTTAGTCTCTGCAGCCAGTTTCTTTCCAAATCTCATCTACAGTCCCCATAAAAGAGGGCTCCAGCAACAATCATGACCCATAGTATCTTTACTCGATGTGGTCCCCTGTCAGTCTTGACAGTGTGTCCTTTAATTTGCACTAAAGCTTGACTTCTAATAAAACCATCTTGTTTATTTTGCAATTCCGTGGGATCCTTTACTTTCAACTCATTGGGGAAAAAGCAGAAGACCTTGCAAACACCTAGCCCAGACTCTGACCAGGAGTAACTGTAAAAAGGCAAGCGCAGTGGACTCGCCCGTCACTCAAATGGGAAGGCGGGACAAGAAGTACAGTCAGTTTTTGGTCAATTGATTTTCCCATTCACTCTTCCCGACCAGTATCTTTATGGAACCTTGATATGGACTCCACCTAATGAGGAAACAGCGGGATCAAGCCAGGCAAAGACCCTGGAACACAATTACTGGTGTCTGTTGCCTGCCGGAACCCTAAAGGCAAGGACCAGTGCAGGCGGACGTCATCTCGGGGGACATTTTTGTCGAAAGGACGCACTAGTTCGCTTGTTTGAATTTGTGCTTCCGGTTGTGCTTTCGCTTGAGATTAGTTTTACGCGATGTTCCCTAGAATCCCGGCGTTTATACGTCCTCGCCCTCTCTCAGGTTTTCCTTGGTCCTCAGGAAACTGGGAGGTCCCGGTGGCTGTGAGTGTGCTACCCGCGGCTCGGTCTGGAACTGTCAGGTAAGGCGATTTAGGGTTGTTGACCCCGCCGTTCTTCCAGGACTCCTCTCCACATTCCTTGACATGCAGTCGTAATTTCTCCTGCCGCCTGGGGTTGATACTGTAACCGTAGGTTGTTAGAAGTGGTTGTTTTAAATGTGGGCAAAGAGAAACTGTAGAAAGACAAGGCAACTTGCCCAGTGTCACGGCGGGTGCGGTGATCTGTCTTGTCCTGTACTCTTTCTGCTGCACACCTGCCCCTCATCTTTCTTGCTGCTCCTTTTCTTTGCGTAGATTCCAAAAGAGAGGTCGTTTTCTTGCTTCCCAAGATATTTTGATGGCCTCGTCAATGCTTCCTTCCATTCCTTCATGCATTGTTTAAAGTGCCTAAGATATCTCAGTTACTGGTGTTGAGCTCTGAATAAAACAGTGCTGCCATTCTGAACAGTAGTATAGTTTTACCAAGGAGGTAATTCAAGTGTAGTGAAGATAGCATAGGTAAATTCAGAGTTCATTCTCTCAACAAATAACTGTAGGAGAGCGTATAGGGATATTTAGAAATCGTAAGAGGTTCGTGGTATTCTTTCTGGGCACCCTGTTCCCAGTGCTAACAATGCAAGCTAACAATGACGAGGGAAGGATCAACTCCGCGGAGGAAAAGACTGCACAAAGTAGTGTTACTAGAATGTGACATATGATGGAGTAATAGCATGGCCAAAGAGAGCACCCGTTCTCTAGGCTGACTGCCCTAGAGAATTGACAGAAGGAGGAGAAGGGTGTTTAAGAAAGATTTAAAAATGTGTCATCATTTTTAAAATGCAAAACTAACTTTTATTTTTAGGAGCCTACACTATGAAGAGTGAAAATTATAAAGTCAGTCTCTGAGGGGAGCCGTGTGGTGTGTTTGGTTTGATGCTGGGGAATGAATTCAGAGTTTCTTTCATGCTAGGCAAACGACCTACTGCTTACATTCCCAGGAAACTGATGGTTAAAGGGGGCAGGGGGAGGACTCATGAGATATTCTCAAAGAAAATAAGCTCAGATGAGTGATTAGGATTCTAGATTTATTATATTTTATTAGGGAGTTGCATGATTTTCCTGTTCTACATGTTTTTTGAAGTACCACAGCACTCTTGGAAAGAAACATGTGGTAAAGGTTATATTGTGTGTAACTTATTTTTCTGATTTTTTTCTTGTCTGTTAAGGTGCCTTCAACATTAGCTTTCCAACAAAATAATAATGCTTACAGAATTTTCTAATTTGAATTGTACCACATTGATATTATGAGCATTCTATTTACTGGTCATGACAATACTACTACTGTAACTTGTTTTTTATTCTAATTTTCAAGTGACTGATGAGGTAGCTTCTGGCATTTTCATAAGCAAATTATGTAGTTTTGGAGTTTGGGAATTTTTTTTCATTAAAGTGTTCCAAGCCTGAGGCTGCCATTTCTAACTTTGTTGCATTATTTAACCCAAGGTGTAAGGCAGAAAAAAAAACCACAGGTGAATTACCTTGGATGTTAGTTAAAATGCAGATTTCCCAGTTCCATTCCAAATGTGAAAACTGGGAACCTCCTGAGTCCATTTCCTATACACTGCAGTTCAGAAGTGCTAAATCCCTTTGAGCAGCATTTTCTTTTTTTGTAAAATGAGAATGTATTTTGTAAGATTGTAAGGATTAAAAAACATAGCTACTCAAATGTAGTCTTCTAACTAGTGATGCTGGCATCACTTGTAAACATGCTTAAAATGTAAAATCTTTAGGTCCTCTTTGAAGGTACAGAATCAGAATTATGTGGTGGGACTGAAGAATCTCTTTTAGCAAATAAGATAGATAAAGACTAAGGTACTCTAAAAACTAAGAAAAATTACCATAGCCATTAGCACCTTAAGTATAGAAACTGGACCCATCTATTACTGCTCACCACATCACATGATGACCCAATTCAACTATGAGATGAAGTGTTAGAAGCAACTGTATTTGAGAAACCAGGTAATGAAGAAGATGGAGGATTCTTGTTGAAAGTTCATCTTGCCCAGAAGCTGATTTAGGTGTGGTTTATACCAAAGATGGTAGAAGTCTGGAATAGGACATCATAAAAACCATCAGTGAGCCTGTAATCCTAGCACTTAGGGAGGCAGAGATAGGCAGATTGCTGTGAGTTCAAGGCCAGCCTGGTTTACAAAGTGAGTCCAGGGATAAAAAGCAAAAACAAAAATGGCAGTGAGATTCTGTAAAGGCCCTCTGGTGGATGTAGCTCAGTAGTAAAGCACTTGGCCTTCATGCATGACTTCTAGACTTGGTCCCTGATACTGGGATCAATGCAGATGTTTATTGTTTTGGCTGTCTTATGGTCCTGTTGGCTCTTAGCAAAGTCGTCGCTAAGTGCCTGTTATATGATTACAGACAGGTGGGCAGTTTTCAAAAGACACATTTGTGCCAAATGATGCACATCCATCCTTACTGTAATCAAAAAGTCAGGAGATGCTTTCAGCTGTGCAGATCTCAAGAGCAAAGATCATTTATTCACACTTTTTGTCAGTGCCCATGCAGCAATGTTGACATGTAATACAATGGACAGGTAAAAGGAGTGATTTTTTTTAACTGTTTAATGAAAAAAAAAAAACATTTCATCTGTTCTGGAAGATGAGGGCCATCCAAATGAAGCTAAATAGAGAGTCAGGCTTGAAACTGCTTTCATCGCTCTGCCTTACTGTGAACTTCTCTTTACTAATAAATTGTTAGTGCTTCATATAGTGCCCAGCACAGAGTAGGAAATTTTCCACAGTGTTGTCTGAAACTAATTAGAGTCTTTAATTTTAAAGGTGTGATATTTTTATTTATTGTTTGATAATTTCATAGATATATTAATGTCATTTGATCTGATCTACTTGACACTCAACATTCCAGCATATTCATTAGTTCTGAAAGTTCAACAGCAAGTAGCAAGCAAAGGCTTTTATCTCCTAAAAAGTAGGTACTTGGATCATTTAAAATTGGGCTATATGTATGGAGCCCCAAGTTTCATACCTAGCACTCACAAAGTAAAGAAGGAAATCTTTTCATAGATACAGCAGTTTGTGTTCTTTTCAAAATCATGCCCAAGAGAGCAGAATGACAACTCACAATTCTTTTTTCTGTCTACTTGGCTTAGCTCATTGTTAAGCACAGTTTTCAGGGGTGGTAGATTTAGATGAGGCACCTTACCAGGCTCAAGAGAGAGACCAAACCAGCATCTGATTTGCTGGCTGAATCATAGTAACTGAGCTCTGGTTGGTTCAGGGAACTGTAGTCGGTTAAATATGTACCTGTAATCACTTGGCGATTGGCTAGGAAGTAGGCGGTTTACTTTTCTGTGGCTCGCTTCCATTTTTCTGTAAGTGGTGTCTTATCACTTTGCTGGCAAAAGTTCTCAGGGTCTGCTGTGGTTCTGGGAGCTGCCCAGTCGAAACTACATTGATCTAGTTTTGCTCTGCTCAAGCTATACTACATTTAACTGGTCTCAGGAACTTTCCCTTTAATATTACAAATAGTAGTTGACTAACTGTCATGACTTCAGTAAGAAAACTGATAATACCTAAACATTTTTGTAAGTGATCCTTTCCTTAATAGAAATTTAATTATTTTCACGTTGCTTAATTAAGACATTTCAAGGAGGTATTATGTCCTGTTAAGAACAAGAACTTGGCAGTCAGTCTGATTTGGATTTGAGAATAGCAGGCTGTCATTTATTAACTGTGCTATTTAATGTTTCCCAGTTTTTTTTTTATCATGACATATAGAAAATGGTATTTGTACTGAACCTTGGAATAAATGGAAGGAGATAGCAGACTTTGGGAGTCCTAGACCTCACTTGGCAATCCAAGAGTGAGGTGATCAGTATTTCAGCTGTACACATTTATAATGTACCAGAATGGTTTAGGCCTTAAGGAATGCTGATAACCTGTGTAGTAGTCTGAGTGAGAATGTTCCCTGGAGTCTTAGATGTTTGAATACTTGGTCCCCAAATGATGGCACTGTTTGACTAAATTAAAGAGATGTGGCCTTGCTGGAAGATGTTACTCTGAGGTTTTATAAGCCACTCCCACTCCTAAGTTGCTCTCTGCCTCCAGCTTGCGTCTCCAGATGTGGCTTCTAAGCTGCTCCTGCCGCTGTGTTTCACTGTGACAGACTCATCTTCCTCTAGAACCATAAGCTAAATAAACCCTTTCTTCTGTAACAAAGGTCGTAGTGTTTTGTCACAGTAAGAGAAAAATAACTAATACACTTTGTCCCCAGTTGCTGGTGATATTTAGGGATGTTTAGGTAGTGCAGCCTTGGAGGAGAAAGTACATCTTTAGGGGTTGGCTTTGACATTAAAAGCCCTCACCTACTTAAGTTTGCTCTCCCTGCTTGCCATTGAAGATGTGGGCTTTCACCGTGCCTGCTTGTTGCTGAGCATCCCTGTTGTGATGGACTCTAAGTTCTCTGGAACCATAAGGCAAAATAAAGTTCTTTGAGTTGCTTTTGGCCACAGGAAAAAATATCTAATTCAGAAGCTGGTACCAAAAAGGTGGGTTCTTGCTGGGAAGAACCTGGCTGTGTGTTTTAAAAGAATGTGGACCACTTTGGAACTTTGAACTAGAAAACAGAGGTTAACTGCTGCAAGGCAATTTAAAGGGTCATTCTAGCAGGAGTCTGGAAGAGAGTAAATGTTGAGTACAAAGTACACTGTATAGGCCTGGCTCAAGAGCTCAGAGGAAAAAAATATTGGCATCCAGGCCAGAGGCTATTCTGTGATAGTTTGGCAAAGAATCTGGGTACCTTCTGCCCTTCTTCTAAGAACTTGCCTGAGGCTGAATTTTAAAGTAATGAACTAATTTCTTTGGTAGAAGAAATTTCAAGACTGTATAATGCTGAGTCAATGGTATGGTTATTATTGATAACACTTATACAAACCTATAGCACAGAAGAATAAGTGGCACAAAAATACAAAATGTGCAGTTTGTCTAAAGGGCCCTAGGAAGTCTCATGTTACAGCCAAGGCAGGTTCTGAGGGAGACTTAATTGTTGTGGAAATTTGTGTCGTGATTGAGACGTTTGTTGCTGCACAGTGGGAAGGATGTGAAAGGAAATTGTGCCCTAGCTAAGCTCTCAACTTGAAAAAGTGCCTAAATACCTTTCTCTGCCTTGAAAGCCACAACAAAAGCTGCTGCTAATACAGTTCAGGCCGGCTAGGTTCCACCCCAAGCAGGTATCTGAACTTGACACTGTTGTCTACTTGTTACTGCCTTTAGAGTCATGAAGGGGCCATGGATTCTTCCTCCATGGCCTCAGAGAGCCTCTGAAGCTGGGCATCCTGGGGTAGGGGAGTCCCTGCAATAAGGCCCTGAGGAGCCATTCTGTGATGCTATGAAAGTGAAGCCTGAGTTGTGTTAGAAAACACAAGGATTTGTGAGTGCCAATCCTGTGAGATATCTGCCAAAGAGAGCTGTAAACAGAGAGTGGAACCAGTCCCAGAGGAAGATGCATTTTGAAGACAGCAAAGCTGTAAGGGAGGAGCCATCTATATCTCTGACATCCAACATGGAGCTATGATGGGATATGGAGTTTGCCCTGCTGGATTCCAGTCTTGCTTTGACCCAGTGTTTCCTCACTGTGCCCCATTCCTCCCTTTGAAATAGTAATGTATTGTCTGTGCCATCATATGTAAGAAGCATGCAATTTGCTTTTTTATTTTAACAGGAAGTTATAATTAAGAGATCGCCTTGAATCGCAAAAGACACTTTGGACTTTTAACCAGTGTAGAACCCATAAACAACAAAGGGGACTTTAAAAATTAGACTAAATATGTTTTTTCATTATGATATGGCCATGAGTGTGTAGGGGTCAGGGAGTAGAATATAGAAGTTTGGGATGAGAATCTTCCCCCACAGACTCAGGTATTTGAAGATTTGGTTCCCAGCTGGCTGCACTGTTTGGGGAGGATGTGTGGCCTTGATGACAGCAGAATGTCACTGGGGGTAGGCTTTGAGAGAGGAAAAGCCTTGTGATACTTGTAGTTTGCTGCCTCTGCTTTGAGTTTGCAGTTGAGGATGCTCTCTTGGCCCCCTGCTTCGGCTGTCATGCCTGCCACTGCCTGGATTGCTTCTTTATCTGACGGGCTGTTTTCCCTCTGGAATCATAAGCCCAAATAAGTTCCTTCTTCTGTTAATTGCTTTCAGTCATGGTGTCTTATCTCAGCCACAGGAAAGTCACCAATACACCCTGCGTGGCTACTTCTGTGGTTTTCAGTACTTATCTGTAAGAGGAGGAGGATGCTGACCTTTGGAGTTGATGTGAGTCTGAAAAATTATACAGTCTTATTGTACAAGCAAGACCCAGAGTATTTACTAACACATGATGAATTGCTTCCATTATGATTGTTAATAATGGAAAGCAAAAGAAAATGGAAAAGGCATACATTAAAATTCCTTGAAATGTAGAAGTGGGTTTTTTCACTTACTATTTAATTATTTTTGCATTATATTTTTCTCTTCCTTAATATGTCATTCCAGGACAGAAAATATCCAGAGACATTTTGGCACTGGCAGCTCCGTCTATAGCAAGAAAGATAACCAGTCTGTTCCAACCAACGAAATTTCACAGAAGGCAGAAGACAATCAAGGCAAGGAAAAGGAAACTTCGAAAAAAGACCTGCTGGATATTATTAAGGACATGAAAGTTGAAGTGAACACAATAAATGTACAAACAACAAAGCCACGTGGCAGGAAACCTTCTGCCAGTCTGGAAGCTCCTGCAGAAGATTCTCCAAAGAAGAGGTAAATTGAATTCCAATGTGAATGATCTCTGAGCCTAATTTATGGTGTTCCAGTAGGCCTTTTTTTATAGTAAACAATCTATTAAATTATAGTCTTCAACAGACATTGAGAGAATGAAGCAGCACAAGCCCAGTGTCTTTGATAGTTACATTGGTGTGTGTGTGTGTGTTTTATGAGACAAGAAGATACCTGTAGCCAGGTATGGTGGCACATGCCTCTAATCCCAGCACTTGGGAACAAGAAACAGGATTGTGAATATGAGGCCAGCCTGGATTACATAGGAGACCTTATCTCAGAAAAACAATAACGAAAAGCTTAAAATACACATACATATGTAAGTACCTATCACGAATTACATTTTGGCACCATATCTGTAATCCCAAACTCAGGCTGAACCAGGCAGAGTGCAAGATTGTGAGTATTAGGCCAGCATGGGCTACATAGGGAACCATCTCAAAAACAGCAACAAGTAAGAACAACAACAACAAAAATCTAGATGTTTTTATGACTTATTATTAAATGTGCAATTTAAATGACCAAAATGAGGCAAACCCTTTGAAAGGTTCAGTAGGGTCATTTTAATGTGTTATTTTTAATCGATTCTTTGAGAATTTCATATATGCATACAATGTATCTGTCTCCCAGATCTCTCCCTAACTCCTAGATCCATCCGTATCTCTTCTGTCCCCTCCTAAATTCATGTCCTCTCTCTCTTTAAACTAACCCACTGAGTCCAGTACCCTGCCCATGTACTCATGGGTGTGAGACCGTCCACTGGAGCATGGTCAGTACCAAGGGTGACCCCTGAAGAGAGGTGATTCCCTCCTCCCACACCCAGCAGCTGTGAGTAGCTTCTCACTTAGAAGCTCATGAGCCCTCCATGCTAGAGTGCTTGCTGCCTTGATTGTGCGAAGTGTCCATGCTGCTGTGCACTGAGGAGGGCAATGGGCCTGTCTTGTCCTGGGGATGCTGTTTTCACTTGGTGCTTTTCCCCCTCTGCTCTTCACAGTCTCCCCGCCCACTCTGCAGCGGCCCTGAGCTTTCTTGGCGGAGGGTGGTGACAGAGATGTTGAGTTTGTGGCCACTCACGCCACAGTTGCTTTCTCTGCACTTCAGCCAGTTGTTCCTGTGTTAACCTCCTCCCACTTCATAAAGAAACCCCTCTGATGACATTTGGTTGCTGCACTAATCTATGGGTATAAAGATGCAAATTTAGAAGGCAGTTTAATGTTATGTCCATTTAGCAAAATAATAGTTCTAACTTCACCCTTAGGGCCTCTGAGCTCCCCATCCTTGGGTCCTTGGCTAGATTTAAGGCACCAGGCATGAGTTTCTTCCCCCGGATCAGGCCGTAAGTGCAGTCAGAGAGCAGTTGGCTACATCACTGGTGTACCACACTGGTTATTTCACAGGTTCACAAGTGGGTAAAATTGTTGGTGTTTTCCCCCAGTAGCCTACACAACACCTGTCAGTACTGTGCACACCAGTCATCAGAGAGGAAACCTCCTGGTCGGTACTGCTTGATCTCTCCATGTCCTAAGACCCAGCAGTGTATCAGTAGGGTCTTTCCCTCAAGTTCTGGTGGGCACCCAAGGGCAGTGGCAATAGCTTTGTTGTTTTGGGATTCTCCAGGATATTCTTACAATAACGTAATTTTTAAAAAATGATTTCCAATTAGATATGAACAAGACAAGCATGAAAGTGAAGATTGTTCCATAAGTCCTTTAAAGGTTTTCCTGTACTTTTATATTTTATTTTAAAATATATTTTAGTCTGTGTGTGTGTGTATAAGAGAGCAGGTATGCTATACCTTCCCAAGAATGTGGAGGTCAGAGGACAGTTGGTTTTGGAGTTGATTCTTTCCTTCCACTGTGTTTCTGAGGTGGCATCATCTTTATTCTGCCTCTGTTCTGTATACTGAACTTTGAGCTTTTGGCCAGTTTTCTTGTCTCTTCTCACTGGCCCTAGGAATTCTGGGACTGCTGATGTATGTAGTCACATCAGCCTTTTTGGTGGGTTCAGGGAACCAAATTCAGGTTATCAGGCCAGTGCATTAAGCACTTATCCTGCTGAACCATCTCCGTGACCTCTACTTTTCTACACTAAAAAATAATAAATTATAATTATTTTTATTTTAATAATTTTGAGGAGCTTTTCGAAAAAATGTCTCGTGTAGCCTACACTGGCCTCAAACTCACTTGTAACAGAGGCATCCTGCCTCTGCCTCCTGAATGGTAGGCATGTTCATCATACTGAACCACTTTTCTACTCTTAAAGGAACTGGAATTAGAAATATTAGACTGTGCACTCTTGGTGTGGTATATGAAAAGACATCTTGAAGCTGGCACAGTAATGCATGCCTATAATCCCAGCACTCAGGAGTCAGAGGCAGGGGATCACTGTGAGTTTGAGAACAGCCTGGTCTACAAAGTGAGTCCAGGACAGCCAGTATACACAAAGAAATCCTGTCTTGAAAAGCTACAAACAAACAAAAAAGACTTATCTTGGAACCTTCTGATGTTGGTCCAAGAAGAGGCTGTGGGCAAGATTGTGAATGGGATGCATTTGTTTTGAGTTTGAAGAAAAGTTTCTTGCAGTAATCTTATTTAACCACTTAGGCACTGGAAAGTAACAACCACTTCTTTACTTTTTTATTTTGAGAGAGTGTCTCACTAAGTTGCCTAGGCTAGCCTTGGAATCACTTTGTAGCCCAAAGACAGCAAGCACTTGTGGTCCTTCTGTATCAGCTACCTGAGTAGCTGAGATTACAGGCCTGAACCTGACCTGGTCTCTCCCTCACTCCTCTATCCCATCTCTGTCCAATGTCTACAAATTTGAATTAGTCATAGTATTTGCATCAAGATGCTCTGTAACAGTTACTTCATGCAAGAGGGAACTTAATTTCCTTCCTCTCTCCCTCCCTTCCCGTATATCTCAGAGCTCACTAATATGGCTACTATTGCTGCATTGTAGATTACTCTAAAACATGCTGCCATAAAGTAACCATTTTTATACTCTGAGAGTTCAGGCAGCACAGGGAAGACTGGTTTCTGCTGCATGACGTAAGCCGTGAAGGCTCTGGGATCCTCTGAAGTTCACCCGCTGGCCTCAGACACACTCAGAGCTTGAAGCTGGCCATCATCTGAGACCTGAGCTGGTACTAGTAGCAGAGATGTCAACAGGAGCTTTTAGGTTGCTTTGGCATCTTCACAGACTGGTGGCTGGGTACCAGAGACAAGTGTCTCAAGAGAATGTAAGCAGAGGCAAAGATATGTATTTTTAATGACCTAGAATTTGACTTGAATGATTGCCATCAGTTCATATTGATGTATACAAGCTTGCTTTGCACAGAAACTGCTTAAAAACAAAACAAAAACAAAACAAAACAAAACCTTTACCCGAGGCTCCAACTTAGGCCAGGCCATCAAGCAAACTTGTATGGCAAATGCTTTCCCAAATACTAAGTAAACTCATTGCTCCATACCCCACTTTTCATTTGGGTTCTGGGGCTCTAACTCAGGTGCACTTGGCTAACTGAACCATCTCCCTAGCCCTCAATTCTTTCTCCTGGGACAGGATCTCCCTATGTAATCTGGGCTGACTCTGAGCTTCCAGTGCTCTTGCCTTAGCTTCTGAAGTACCAAGCATGGCTGCCCATGGGTAAGTGTTAGCAAGTATGATTAATTAAGAGTTTACTGTTTCGAGGTTTATATATTACCAGTGTCTAAAGCAGGACCTTTTATATATGTGGTTTGTTTACATGTGGTTTGGAGACATGTAATGTTAGTAGTTCTGTGGCTGAAGTAGGAGATCGTGAGTTATATGCCAGTCTGGTGAGACCCTATCTCAAAACAAACAAGCAAACAACAAAGCCACCAAGAAAACAGTGTTGACTATTGAAGAATTCTTGCTTTTGTCAGAAATATATACTGTTTTGAATGAGTTTTCCTCCCCAGGTTGTTTTTCTTTTTACTAAACTAGTGATGTACTAACCAATTCTGTTTTTCCTTCCTTGTTTCATTTTTTTTTTTCTTTTAGAGATGAGTTCCTGAGTCCTGAGTTGGTGGCAGCAGCATCTGCTGTTGCAGATTCTCTCCCTTTTGACAAGAAGACCACCAAATCTGAGCTGCTCAAGCAGCTTCAGCAACACGAGGAGGAGATAAGAGCCCAGAGAGATAAAGAGAAGCGCAAAATTAGGTCAGTGGGTCTGATGTTATACCAGTGGCACTTAGATCTCAAAATGGGCAATGTGCATGTGGCTGCCAAGTGGTACCCATTGGTTTTACATATAAAGTCCACCTCATGGGCCAGCAAGATGACACAGTAGGTAAAGGTGCTTACTGCCAAGCCCAGTGGCCTTATATCTCCAAGACCTCCAGACGGAAGGAGGAAACTCACTCCCTAAGCTGTGTGCTGATCTGCACATACATGCTGTGTTGTGTCCATGCCTACACATATACATACCCCACCTAACAATATAATTTAAAACATTCACCTCATAAGAGCAAGTACGTAAGCAAGATACTGAGCCATCTCTTCAGCTCCTGTTATAGTTGAATGACCTAGCCTTTCTTTTAGGAAGTTACAAAGATTTTGTCTGTGAAAGAGAAATATAAAATCTGTAGTGTTACTTAAGAAAAATAAGAAATTGAGTGATATAGTTTCTTTGAGAAAATTAGTTTTTCTCAATTAAACAATCTGCTGGGTTTGCTCACAATGTGATGTCAGACATGTTTCCTCCCATTTCTCATATGTTTGAGCTGAAATTTTTAACATTTCCTTTTTTAAACTATTTTATGGTGTGTATCTGAGTGTGTGTATCTGCACCATGTGCGTTCAGCAACCAGCAGAGTCAGAAGAAGGTATTGTGCCCATGGAACGGGAGTTGTAGGAGGTTTGAGTTGCCTTGTGGGTGCTGGGAACAGAAGAACCCGGGTCTCCTTTGAGAGCACAAGTGTACCTAACTGCTGAGCTGTTCCTCCAGTCCCATCAGTGTGTCCTGTTATCTCCTTGTTCATTTATGCCACATGTCACTGCTTGCTGCCACAGTGGCTAAGCTTCACTTTACGGGCTGATCTGAATCTCCTGTTCTCAGTGGCACATAGAGGACCAGAGAGTAAGCACGCCCCTAGACTGTCACATGACTCACTCTATATAGTAGCAAATAAGCCCATTTTCAACTTTAATGTAACAGTCAGTGTAGGGGATAGGTATAATTTACTTGTTTGTATTTTCTAATCAGTTTCTCTGTTTATTAATATTTTTGTAACTGACATTTTCATCTTTCAAATAAAGATTTCTTGAAGAGTATCTTTAAAAACTTGGAGATGTACATCTTAGTGTTTATGTCGTATGAGTGTAAGCATATGACTTTCTATACTCACAGATCTTTATGTTCTCATTGGGGCATAAAAATGAAGTGATTTAAATATTACACCTCCTGAGAAGAAAAATTTGCTACTACAGTGAAGCTAGGATTCCTAATGCACTTGACCTTTTTATTTCAGTTTCAGTCACCTAATATCGGATATGAAAATTGCCAAATCCACTTCTGTGAGAAGTCGTACAAAACCACAGGACCAGATTCAGTTTGATGAAGGAATAGACGACGATTCTCTTCACCAGAAGAAGACAGCTAACTTCACAGAAAGGTATTCAGGCGATGTAGTCCACTGGGGTGAGGTTGTGTGTAGTTGCTATTGTTTACTCTAATTGTAGTCTTACTTTATTCTGCAGGTTATTACTGATAGACCCATTACCTCTGTGGATGTGTTTTATATTCAGCAATAGCTGTAATAAAATGTCATGACCAAGAGCAACTTGGAGAGGAAAGGATTTATTTCATATTACAATTCAAGGTTACAGAATCACTGAGAGAAGTCAGGGCAAGAACTCAAAGCAGAAACCTAGAGACAGAAACTGAAACAGCATCTATAGAAGGCTGCTCACTGGCTTGCTCACCCTGCCGTGCTTACTTTGCTATGTTTTTCAGCTTCGGACCATTTGCCTAGGGGTGCCACAACACACAGGGAGCTGGGCCCACCCACGTCAATCATCAAGTTAAAAAATTCACTACAGGTTTGCCCACAGGCCTATCTGGTTAGGACATGTTCTCAATTAAGGTCCCTCTTCCAAAATGACTCTAGAATGGGTCAAGTTGACATAAAACTAGCCAGCACAGCTATCTTCTCTGAAACTTATCACTTAAAATGTTATATGTACGCATGTTAGTGCACGCTGGAGTGCCTGCAGGTGTCGTAGGCAGTAATCTGCAAAGGGTGAAGAGTGAAAACCAGGTGCAGAATGACTTCAGGGAGTCTCACACCAGGCGGTTCCTTGTTACATATTTAAAACACAAGACAATTTGGGAAGAGGTTTCCAGGCAACAATCAGTCCAGTTCCAGGTGCACAATAAAACTTAAGATGTGACTACAAAGAAACTCCTTTACAAAGTACATGTGACCATGAGGGTGGGTTCCACAGCTAAGAGGCCTAGACTCTAGTGTGGTCTCTGACTCATAGCAAAGAGGTCAGCAGGCCACAAAGTACATGTGACATCTCCCCAAGGATAGGTAACTGTCTAAGGAGGGAAGAATCTGAGATAACCATTCTGGGGAATTTGGGTGAGGCAGCTCCACAGAGAGCAAAATGTCTCCAGGTCGTTAGGAAAATCTACTTCCAGCTTTCTGGATGGAGTTCAGGTGTTTGATTTTTTATGTCCTCCACTGAGGAGACACCCCTGTTTGTTTGTTCTCTTAGTGCTTCTCTGTGAGTACAAGGGCCTCTGTGCCCTCAACAAATGCAGTCTGCAGTACTGCGTGTAAACATGTGTCCAAGCTGAACTGGACCTCACTGTGTTATTTCCTGGAGAGGAAGTTCTTGGCTTTAGCAGGGCTACCTTTATCATTACCATGAGTCACAGTGAGTTTTGACTCAACGTCCCCACTGAATAGTAGTCCTTTCATTAGAATAAGTGGTGCCAACCAAATTCTGCACAAGCGAGTTTATTCTGAATGTTTCTAACCCCAATGTTTCTATGTCCTTTGATGTACAATTCCCTCTCTTCACCTTACAGAGATCAATAAAAGGCCAGGCTTGGTGGCTTACACCTGTAATTCAACGCAGGAGACTGAGGCAGAGGAGCACCATGAGTTTCAGGCCACTGTGGATTTCACATTCAATTCCACTTCAGCCTGGGCTAGAGTGAGACTGTCCCAAAAATAGTAAGGCCAGACACCATGGTGCACACCTATAAACCTAGCACTTGGGAGGCATAAAAGCAAGTGGCTCTTGAGTTTTAGACTAGCCTGGTCTGTATAGTAAGACCGTGTCTAAGAAAGCACAAAATACACATACATAAATACAGATTGGAATGATCATGATAAAAGTCTCCAAGTTACCTTAAAGTGGTAAATCATTTGTAGTCATCTGAATTTGCTAATTTGAAACTGTTAGAGACACTAAGTCATACTTCACATGGTTATTTTGCAGTTGAAAGATGTATAGTTACATAAAACTTGTTTTGTTTTGTTTTGTTTTGTTTTGTTTTGTTTTCTTTAAGTCCAAAAAGTGATGGTTGAAGGGGAGGGCAGGCATTTGTCATGGGCTGATGTGCACTAAGGTGCCTTCAGTAGCAGATGTACAATTGGAGGATTCTCAGCACCATGTACATTCCATAGATTTTAAGTAGGGTCTCAGAAACTTGACTTAGCTGCTTCTAGGTGTTACATTACTGATTTGTATGGGAACCTGAAAAGCTGGTCAGCATTCATACAGGAAGTTTAAGGGGTTAAAATTCGTTTTAAATAGTTGTCTGAGTTACTAAAATGACTTAGTATTCTTAACATATTGAATGAAGTAGCAAGCTCTTGTGGACAGTGCAATGGCACGCATGCGAGCACACACACAGATGAGGGGAGAATGAGAGAGATTGAAGGAGAGCAATGCACACTTGCATACACGTACAAAAGAAATAGTGAATAAATGTAAGAAATTAGAAGTAGCCAGGCATGGTGGTACATATATGTAATCCCAATATTTGGGAGTCTGAAGCAGAAGGACCTCAGTTTAAAACTGGTCTGGGGTACGCAGTGCACTGTGTTGGTTGTTTTCCTGTTTTGATAAAATGCCATGGCCAAGACAACTTATCTCAAGAGCTTATCTGGGCTTCTAGTTCCATCATGATGGGGCAGAGGCATGGAAGCTGGAGCAGGAAACTGAGGAGTCTTAGCTTCAGTGGCAAGCACAAAGCAGAGAGAGGGAATTGTAAGTGGGCTAGGCTACTAATTCCCAGAGCCAGCTGCCAGTGATGTACTTTCTCCAGTGAAGCCATACCACTTTTGCAAACAGTGCCACTATATGGGTATCACGTGTTAAAATACAGGAGCTGATGGGGATCATTCCACTCAAACCACCATAGGTGCCCTGGCTCAGAAAATAAAAAATTTAAAAAGCAGCACAAAGCAAACTTTAAAGAGTAAGAAAGGGACATTGAGGCTTCTCTATACAGGGCGTTAAAAGGGTGACAAAAAGGGAATATAAAAAAGTAACAGAAGGTGCCAGGTTCTCCCTGATGGATGACAGGAGTTAAATTGTAGATTGTTGCTTTATAAGACAGTATCTTTCTTATGGAAGAAGAGGGAGATAGAAAGACCTGGAGGGAACAGGAACTCTACAAGGAGACCAATAGAGCCAAAAACCTGGGCCCAGGGGGTGCTATAGGGACTGATACTCCAACCAAGGACCATGCATGGAGAGGACCTAGACCCCCTGCTCAGTCTCCAAGTGGGTTGCCTAGTAAGGGGAGCAGGGGCTGTCTCTGACATGAACTCAGCAGCTGGCTCTCTTAGCACCTCCCCCTGAGGGGTGCAGCCTTGCCAGGCCACAGAGGAAGACAGTGCAGCCAGTCCTGATGAGACCTTATAGGCTAGGGTCAGATGGAAGGGGAGGAGGACCTCCACTATCAGTGGAAAGGACAGAGAAGGAGATGAGGAAGGGAAAATGGGTGGGACTAGGAGGAGATGAGGGAGGGGATACAAAGTGAATAAATTGTAATAAATAAATAAATAGTGTTTTTTAAGCTGGTAAAGAAGTTTTGAAGCATTTATTATGTGAATCTAAAAGTTCTGTAGCATTTTATATCTCTTGATTGTTATATGCATTTTGGACTTTAAAAACATAGTTTTATTGTTTTCTAACATTTTTCACTAAATATTTGGAAAGTTCTAAACAAAACAAAAAATAGTGTTTTATCTGTGCCTTCTTCTAGCACTATAATATATAGTTAAGCTTTGCACTGTTTTCTGTCCTCAAAAACAAACCTTTAGTTCACCAGCGTCTATATTTGCGTATTTTATAGCTTTCCATAACACTAAGTTTTCTAGAATTTTCAGTTGAGTATTTTGAAAATTAAACTTAGCTGGTCTATTGTAAGGCAAAAATCCAAGGGCATGTGTTCTTTTTTCACTTATGAGTCATAAAATCATGGCAATTTAGCTAAAATGTCTGTTGTGGCTAATGTGATCACCTGTAATTGTTTCATGTATGCTTTTCCTTAGGCAGTTTTTGTTAGCATTTTACAAATATATCTCACTAAGATGCATTTTTAAAATATTTTTATCTTAGGAGAAGTTTATTCAAGGGGAAAAGACTTTCAATTTTTGACGTTAAGGCGTTGGCTGAGGAAGCCCCAGAACCAGGTTTGTTAAGAAGAAAACAGCTCCTCTCCAAGCGGAGAAGCATTCCTCTTTCAAAGGTGGTTGTGGTGTGTTGGTTATATGACAATTGGGTATTTGCCTTTTTATGTTTCTTCCTGTCATTGACCTAGATCTTGCTTATGAAAGAAAACTGCTAATTTGGGTTATGCTTCCCTCTTAAAATATTGCCTTCTGTGGGATCCTAGGAGCTCAGTATTCCAGGTGAATAATCCAGAGCTCTAGATTGACTGCTGCTTTGGTTAGGAAGTATTCTTGGCCCACCATCTGCAGTATAACCCTCTGCTGTTAAGTAAAGATAGCTAATCTGCTTTCCTGCTTTTGAGTAGCTCACCGTCCAGAATAGAGAGAGCACACATTGAATACTCTCTTTTCCTTTTGATTAATTTGGCTGCTTACTCTTCATTTCATTGATTCTTTATATTGTTTTTTATTCATTTCTGAAATATTAATATCAGCTTTGATTTTGATGATCTTTTTCCATCTATTTTTAGGGTGTTGCTACTGTTTTTTCAATGCCTTCAGGTACATCATTAAGTTGTTTATTTGAGACCTCAAAGGTTTTTTGTTTTGATTTGTTTGAGTCAGGGTTTCTCTGTGTAGCCTTGGCTGTTCTAGACTTGCTTTGTAGACCAGGCTGGCCTCAAACTCACAGAGATCCACCCACCTCTGCCTCCCTGAGTGCTAGGATTACAGGTGTGCGCCATCTCTCCTGGCTGCAAAGTTTTTTTTTTTTTTATGTAGGTACTTAGTTCTGTATCTCTTGGACTGGCTTTAGTGTGTGTACTTTCATTGTTGTTCAATTCTAGAAATATTTAAATTTCTGTTTTGATTTCTTCCTGACTAGATTATCATTCAGTAGCATGTTGTTTAGTTACCATCTGTTTATGTAATTTCTGCGATTATACAGCTTTATCCCATTGTGGTCAGATCAAATACAGGATGGATTTTAAGTTTTCTATACTTTTTGCGATTTATTTTGTGTCCTAATATATATTAGGACAAAAGCACAATGTATTGCTGTTAAGAAATTGCTGTTAAGAAGAATGGATATTCTTTAGGTATTCAGTAGGTATCTTGTAGACCCATTTGATTTATGATGTCACTGAACTCCAGAGTTTCTCTGTTCAGTTTTTTTCTGGATGACCAGTCTATCGGTAAGAGTGGAGTGTTGAAGTCACACACCATCACTGTTTGGGATCAGTCTGTGGTTTTAGACCTAACCAGCAATGTTTCTTTTATGAAACTGTGTGCTCTTGCATTTGGTGAGTGTATGCTTAAGATTATATTAACTTCCTGGCAGATTTTTTTTTTCTTTAATGAATATGACAAGTCTCTCCTTGTCTGTTCTGACTAGTTTTGTTTTTAAGTTGTATTTTGTCAAATATTAGAATAGTTATGCCTGCTTTTTCTTAGTTCATTTGCTTGAAATACTTCTTTCAGTCCTTTACCCGAGGTGGTATCTACTGGTAATGGTTAGATGTGTTTTGGTTAGGGCTGTCAGAATGGAGAGGAGCTGATTTGGGGAACACAGATAGCCTGGAAGGTCTGGAGGGTCCCTAATGGGGGCCTGTCCTGGTTAGTGTTTGTCAACCTGACAATAAAGTAATTTGGAAAGAGGGGATGTCCACTGAGAAAATATCTCTACCAGACTGACCTGTGAGTAAGCTGTGGGGCCTTTTAGGGTCCAACCCACTGTGTTATTCCTGGTCAGGTAGTTCTAGGGTGTATAAAAAGTAGGCTGAGCAAACCAAGAGGAGCAAGTCAGTCAGCAACGTTCCTCTATGGCCTCTTGATCAATCCCTGCCTCCCGTTCCTGCCCTGACTTGCCGGACCTTAGATTACAATCTATAAAATGGAATAACCCTTTCCTCCCCAGCAGCTTTTAGTCATGCTGCTTTAGCACAGCAATAGAAACCCTAACTAAGGGAGAACCAGCCTGGACTCTGAGGCTCAAAGAATGGGAGAGGCTGGGAGGATGTGTTAATCCCTGGCAAGCAGCACAGTCCCAAAAGATGGAAGGGGCCAGGAGGAGGTACCAGTTCCTGGCACACAACTAAATGAGGTGAGGAAGTGAAGACTTACTGGGAAGGGGAGTGCTCGGCCTCTGTCTCCACCCCGTGTGTAAGCAGCTGGAGAGTTCCTGATAGAGGGTAGTCTTGTTTTTAACTTTTTAATTGACTCAAATTGTTTTCCAAAGTGCCTGTACCATTTTATATTACCGTATGAAATGGCAGTACACAGCTGCCATGGTATTACCTTACTCATGCGGTTGATGGTGAAGATTAAATATATTAATGTGCTTTAAATTTTTTTCGCAGACTAAGTGTTCAGTATCAATTAGTATTTTTTTCTTTTATTTCTCTTAATTGGGTTTCCTATAGCTCAGGCCCTCTCTAGTCAAGAATGTCCTTGAACTCTGATCTTCTTGCCTCCTTCAGAGGTTCTTGTGCTTACATATAAGCACTAGGGAAACCAGAAATGTTAAACACGCTGGGCTGTCTCTTCTAAGCGAAGGATGTACAGCCTCTTTTCTGCACAGAAGATTAGGAGCAGAGCCTGTTGATGTTTGTGCTATCTGTGTGGCTAGACCATCCCAGCGCCTCCCCTAGACCCTTTCCAGAGCTTGTCTTTCTCAGTCAATCTATAGAACCTATCTTAGGAGAGAACGTCCGATGTAGTCAATCTGAGCCAATCTTTACAAAAAATGTCCCATGTACTTTACAAAGAGTTTCAATTTAGTCATGTCTTAAGCTTTATTGTATGCACAGGATTAAGTTAATTCTCAGCAGGACACTTTTTTCCAGATTGTGCTGTCCTTAAATATGCCTGAAATAAACTACATGAGGTCAGGCTCTCTGAACCAACACCAACTACTGAGTTGTCTTGGACCAGACTTCCTTCTTATCTTGCCCTCTTGACACTCTGCTGGCCGTGGTGTTTGCAGAGACTCCACACCTCTGTCTGTTTAGTGCTGTGATCACAGACCTTCACCACCATGACCATCTTTGCCATTATTATTACTAAATCTTTTTCCTTAAAAAAATTTTTTTAGAGAAATGGTTTTGACAGAATTTCGTATCATCCAATTTGGCCTCATCCTTGCTTTGTAGCTGAGGATGACCTTAGACTCCTGGTTTCCCCGACTCAAGATCTGAAGTGCTAGGATTACAGCATGTGCCACCATTGTCATCACAAGTGACTAATTTTAACAGTCTGGGACTTTGAAAGTCACATATATTACATACATGCAGCTGGCACACCAGTAATTCCCTCAGTAAACTAAGGCAAGAAGACCTACAGTTTTACAGAGAGAAGCTCTGTCTCAAAAAGCCCAAAACATAAAACTTATAAAACCATCTATAAAATGCAAATTCTTTTTCTTTTCCAATAGAGGTGCAATAATAAACTGGCATTGTGTTTGTAAAAGCTAAGGTTTGCCATATTATTCTTATAGCCTATAACTTTCATTTTTGTTGCATTTTTAACTGCTGGCAACCTTTCATTATAAACTAATTCTGAATATCAAGGTCTGATCTGTCTGTCAATATAGAGTTAATAATAAATTTTGAAATTACTTTTCATTACATTCTTATTCATTTTGTGTTTGTATGCGCAAGCATGGGTTTGAGTGTGGAGGTGAGAGGAGACCTTTCAGGGGTTTGTTTACTCCAGGGTCTGTTGTATATGACCCTGGGAGTCACACTTGAGTAGTCAGGCTTAGTGGCCAATGCCTTAACCCACTAAGCTAATAATTACATTTCCCTATACTTAAAAACTTTTCTTTTAATCACATAGAAGCATCACCTTCTCTCTGGGAGATAGAGTTTGCTAAGCAACTAGCCACGCTGAATGAACAGCCCTTTGGGAATGCATTTGAGGAGATGATACAGTGGACAAAAGAGGGGAAACTGTGGGAGTTCCCCATTGACAATGAAGCAGGTAAGTGTAACCACAGAAGCGTGTCAGCCAGAGATTATTTGGGAAGCTGTTCCATTTCAAAGTATAGACAGGTACATATATGAATCTTAGAACACCATGGTATCTGAGAAGAAATCTGGCAATGTTGTTTTAAATTGTTGTTTTAAAGATGGTTAGAATTTGATTCCATTCTAGATATTTGATAATAAAAATAAAGGAGAAAAATTATATGTCAAAATATATCCTAGGGACTGGCTGTAAAGTGCGTGCCTAGTACACATGGGACTAGGCCCTAGGACCTCATAAATGGGGCATTATAGCAGATAGGTTTAATCCCACATTTGGGAGGTAGAGGCAGGAGAATCAGAAGTTCATAGTCATCCTCAGTTACAGGGCTCACATACAAAAGTTTTAAGACAACCTTGGGTTGTCCATCTTCATATTTTACCATGTTTTGAGACAGGTTCTGTTTAATTCTGTTTGTCAAGCTAGCTGACCCAGAGGAGTCCAGCAATTCTCTTGTCTGTCCTCTCATTTCCCAGTAGGGGCCACACTGGGGTTCTAGAGGTTTGCCCTGTTGCATCTGGGTTTTTTACATGGGTTCTGAGGATCACCTCCTACCATCAGAGTTGTGAAGCAAGCTATCTCCCTAGTCTTAGATCATATTTTTATATCCACTGTACCAATACATAGCATGGGCTGTATTTGGATCATTTATGTTTAAAGTAGGTGTTGAGCCAGGTATGTGGATATGGAGGCGGGAGTGTCAGAAGGTCAAGACCAGGCTGGGTGGCTCAGTGAGAGCCTGTCTGAAAAAAAAAAAAGTTGACTGAATTGTTAGAGTATAACTGGGCCCTTGTTTCATTTTCATTTTTGTATTTATCATTAGTGTTTTCTTCTCTTGGGCCACTTGAACATTTTGTTTATGATTCTATCTTATTTTAGTTTTAAATATACATTGTATACTTCCTTAGTAGTTTCCTCAGATGTCAACAAGATTGGTGAGCAACAGTTGTTCCCATAGGGGGAGACTTGCAGTATCCCAGTCACTGCTGCTTCATCCCTAGGTGGGTGTTCCCTTAGACCTCAGGCCGAGTGTGGAGAATCTGGTGCGCACAGTCAGCTAGGTCTCATTTCACAGTTGATGCTTTGATGTTGCAATACATTATTCATGTTAGTCATATGATGTAGACTTTACGTTCACAATTATACTACTACTTTATTTTATTTCCCAGGTTTTGATGATGACGGTGCAGAATTCCATGAGCATATATTTTTGGATAAGTACCTGGAGAGTTTCCCCAAGGAAGGACCAATTCGCAACTTCATGGAACTGGTGACCTGTGGCCTTTCGAAAAACCCATATCTGAGTGTTAAGCAGAAAGTCGAACATATAGAATGGTTTAGAAATTATTTTAATGAAAAAAGGAATATTCTCAAAGAAAATAACATAGAATTCACTTAATGTCATGAAAATTCTTTATTTAAGCTATTGAAGATGTATATTATAGCTAAATAAAAATTTTATTAAATTTTTCCTGTGCTGATATTGTACCTGATTTGACTAATAAAACTGAAATTACTTTTAACCTGAAATATATCCTTGTATATCTCCGAGAATTAGTAATACACTAAGAGAATTCTCCCTAACTTTTCTCATTAGGTGACTATGCTTCTTTGAGGTATGTAATTGTTAGCTGTAAAGCTGATAACATCAAAATCCTTGTGCATTTTAACTATAACAAAATACCAAGCTCATGTTATAAAGACAAAAACATTTAATATAGCACAATAGAAACTTTGGTTTGGCTTTGTCACAAATGCAAGGGTACATGCACAGGGGAGAGGTCGTGCCTTAAGCTGCATGTGAAGCCTCACGGCCCCTTCTGAGGACAGCTCCAGGGGCTTGCGTCCTTTCTACCAAGCCCCGCTTCTTCATTTTCACTGAGATCTTAATTTATCATTTGACAGTTTTGTACATATACACAATGTGTCTTGACCATATCCACCCCCGACCCTGTCTCCCACTGCTTCCAGACCCTCCCAACACGTTCACCTCCCACCGTCAAGTCCTTCTTTCTCTTCTTTTTTATAATTCGCTGAATCCAAACGGTGCTGGCCTCTGGCGGGTATAAGCCCCTTGTTAAGGATCCATGCCTCCTATGTTAAGGGCCAAGGCTCCAGCACAGTAGAATTCAGGAAGCAGATAGCTGGCTCTTCAGCCCCAGCTGACCCGCATCCATATGCTCAGCAAAGCAAAGGTGTCACTGTAGTGGTTCTGGTGGTACCTTGTAGTGGAACCTTGTTAATCCCAGTGGATTCTTCAGCTCCAGCTAAGCAGAACAACAAATTCTTTTGTTTGGTTACATTGTTTTGTTTTGTTCTGTTTTTTCAAAACAGGGTTTCTCTGTGTAGCCCTGGCTATCCTGGAACTCTGTAGACAAGGCTGGACTCAGCGAACCACCTGCCTCTCTCTGCCTCCCGAGTGCTGGGATTAAAGGCATGAGCCACCACTGACCAGCCAGAACCACAGATTCTTAAATGGCCTGGGGAGTCATTGCTTCCCTCTGGAACATCACAAGCCAGGCCTCCATCATCTTCACTGCTGTCAATATTCTTATGTTCCAGGCTCATACAGAACAGCTCACGGTGCTCTCCACACTCAGTGGGGTTTCTAGCCTAAGTTCCAAAGTCCTTCCATAGTCCTCCCCAAAACAACATGGTCAGGTCTGTCACAGCAAAACCCCACTGTCCTGATGGTACCGGGTTGTCTTAGGGTTTCTGTGGCTGTGAAGAAACACCATTACCAAAGCAACTTAGGGAAGGAAGTTTATTTGACTTGTACTTTCATGTCAGTGTTCATCACTGAAGGAAGTCAGGACGGGAACTGAAGCAGGAAAGAAACCTGGAGGCAGGAGCTGATGCAGAGACCATGGAGGGTGCTGCTTATAGAACCCAGGACCACAGCCCAGGAGTGGCACCACCCACAATGAGCTGGGCCCTCCCCCACCTATCACTAATTTTAAAAATGTCCTATAGGCTGTGTACAGCCTATCTTATGGAGTCTTTTTCTCAATTGAGGTTCCCTCCTCTCAGATGATTTTAGCTTCTGTCAAATTGACATAAAACCAGCCAGTACAGATGGGATTTGTACCTTCCTCCTGGTACATGAGGCCACAGACAAGCCTCTGTTTTTAGTGGGCTTTTGGCTCACTCCGACTCTGGCTCCTCCCACGATCACTCCTTATTATCTTCTTACGTTTTTACCTCATCTTTTAAATGTTTTACAGAATTTCCTCCTGAATCAAATCATTACCATTATTAGGTCCATATGGGGACAATGGCTCTCTTAGCTAGTTCCCTGACTGGGTCCTTAATCAGTGGTCACATCTAACTCAGTATAGGACCCTGTCTAATTGCTTTCAGAAAGCTTCTCTGGGACCTCATGATGGCAATCACAATTCACTGCAGACGATCAAGTTAAAACCTTCCTCCTACACAAAGTCAACTTGACCCATGCCCTCTTAGATCCTGGGGACAGAGTCTAACCCCATAGTCCTCCTGCAGCAGAAAGTCATCAATGAGAAAAGTCACCACTTCTTTTTATCTGTCCTCACAGTCTGGAATGAAGGGTTAGTCCTCTAAAGGCCTCGAGTGGGCTGAGACACTCCAGACAAGAAAGCTACTTGTTGGATAACACCCGTGGGCTGGCAGGATGCTGGAAGTTTTTGATAAGGTGGCAGCTAACTGAAGAAGGAATTGTCTCTCCCAAAAGTTCTGCTTTTCTGCCCTGTAAAACCCCAACATCCTTGTGCCATAATGTTCATAGCCTCCACTTTCATGGGGAGACAGATGTCTCTCAGTCGCTCTGATTGAAGGAACAATCCTGCTTCTGTGGAGGCTAGGCTGGGCTTTCTTTTACTCCCGTGACTCCTCCATCAATTTTGATCTAACGCCCACAGCCTCAGGTAAAATGTTCAGGACCAGCCTTGACCTTGTCTGAGAAGTCTGGACTGGTCATCCAGAAAGGGGAGGGGGCTGATGGAGGAGTCTCAGGTTGGGAGGGTGAGGAAAGAGCTGGAAGTTTGTTGTCTTCCTTATCTAGCCAGGGCCTCTTTCTTTCCCTGTTGGTCTACTTGGCAGGGCTCTGTCAAGCTCATAGTCCTGTATTCTGTCAAAGTACTAGAGGCTCATTCTAGAGCTGCTAAAACAGAAGGAAGGAGAAATGAGAACATCTATCTACCCCTGATAGGTCACCAGTAAGAGACAAAGGTAAGATTTCTAATGAAGCCCAACTTGGTAAACCAAGGGATTCATTGGGCTTATTTACAGAGCTGAGGAGCTGCTTCCAGGAGAGTAGGTGACCACTAAATAGGTGCTGTTGCCGCAGCCTGAGAGGCCATTGGAGAGGGCTCCTTCCTCCAGGATGTTGGATCCCACCTCCTGACTCTCTGGAAACAACAGAACAAGAAGGCAATTTTGTTGTCGTTTATTTTTGAGAATATTGTTTGATTCTGTTTTTCAAAGTAGGATTTCTCTATGTAACCCTGGCTGTCCCAGAACTCACTCTGTAGACCAGGCTGGCCTCAAACTCAGAGACCTACCTCCCAAGTGCTAAGATTAACATTGTGTGTTACCAGCACCTAGCTGAGATTACAATTTACTACCAATGCTTCTCCCTACCTTTCCCTCCCTCCTTACCCACATACACTTCTCCCCACTCTCATTCAAGTTCAGGGCGTCTTATTTCACTGATTATTATTATGTACGTATATATATTTGTTTACACATACATATATACATATACACGCACACACACATATATATATATGTTGAGTCCGTGTAACGTCACTTGTATGTATGTTTTCTGGGCCGATGCTGCTGTGTTGTAGTGCCCGGATAGGGCTTTTGTGTGAATGGTGTTTGAGTGCCACGATGAGGCAGCAGTGGGTCTTGGCAAGCATGTGAGCAGGGCTATCTAGCCACCATGTCACTGAGCTTCGACATGGCTATCGTCCAGCGGGTTAGAGATCACGCTGTGAGGTGGTAGGGCTGGGACACAGCACACATGCGAACAGGGCCATGTGTCTTTGTCGCGGCTGTGGGACACGGCAGGGAAGTAAGCAGGGAAGTCCGGGACGTCACATGGGAGCACTGGCACAAGCTCACACTACCACCTGTTGGTCCTGGGACAAGGCCGCTGTGCACACAGAAGTGCCAGCACTGCCTCGTTCGATGACAGTGGGCTTGCCTGTCATGGTGGTCATGGAAGCAGCAGGCACAGGAACAGCCATGCTTCTGCTATCCTGTGGTGGAGATGGCACTAGGGTTGAGCCCAAACATGATAGCCTACAATGCCACATGGTGGCGCAGGGACGTGGCAGCCGTGAGAACAGGCAAGGCGGTGCCACTACCCGCAGATTCCAGGGGCATGGTTGGCATTTGAGCAGGTGTGCCTAAGCCACCAGGTGGCATTTCTGAGGCATGGCTGGCAAGAAAACAGGCTATATTATGTGCCACCCCAAGGCAGTGCTGGGACATAGTCCACATATGAAGAGGTGTGCCAAGGCTTCCCATTTGTGGTGCTGGCAAACGGTGCTGTTCACACGTGTGAACAGGCATTCCTGCACCAGCACATGTTAGCACTGGGACACAGCAGCCACAAAAGCAGGCATTACCTCTCCGGCACCTGGAGGTGCTCAGACGTGGCTAGCATGTGAACAGGTCAGCTTGTGCCACCACATCATGGTGCGTGGACGTGGCCTGAGTGTGAAGAGGGGAGATCATGACAGGAAGTGGTTTCCTAGGATGTAGCAAACATGTTCATAGACAAGCAGAGCCACCACATGGGTCTGACACATGGTTAGACACCAAACCGGACACAGACAGACAGGTGTGCTCAGTCTGCCGTTGGTTGACACGGAGCACATCAAGCGCTCCAACAGGTGAGGTAGCAGCGCAACTTGGAGGCCCTGAGACACCACAGGCATGGGAACAGGCATTCTCACGCCACCACATGGCGGTGGGGGGACAAGGCGGGCGCTCACACGGGCATGCCTGCACAACTGAGTGGAGATGCTGGCACTTGGCCGGTGTGTCAGCAGCCGAGGGACAGTCCACTGCCATGTGGTTGTGCTGGGACACAGTGGGCATGTGAACAGGCATGCTGTGCTGCCTCAGGCAGCATCGGGACACGGCACGGGGGAGAGCGCCCACGCCTGTTCTCCTTTCTCACAGCCTCAAAATGTCCCCTGCCACCAAACGAAACCTCTCGTACCCAGGAACGGGTCATGTTCGAGTGAGCTGTGGGACAGAGCGGCCCCAGGGGAGCCCTCAAACAGTCCAGGCTACTTGCCAAGGCTTATTGGCTTTTCCCCACAAACTCATGGCTCTGTTGCTAAAGACCACACCCAGGGGCTCACTGAACATGGAGAAGTCGAGCTGCTGCCGATCTGGAACCTTCCCCCCTGCTGACTGGTGTGCACGGTACTGGAAGGGGCTCTGCAGGCTCCCAAGGGAGAAAGATAAACACCAGCCTAGCCACCGACCCTTCCATCCACAGCGACGGCTGCCTGGGCGGTGGACTAGTACAGTAGGGGCACGAAGCTCATAGTCCCAACCAACCAACATTTGACTGGATTTAAGACCCCTTCCATGAGACAGAACGCGTACCCAGTGCCGCTGGGGGCAGAGGACCTGAAAGCTAAGGGACTTAGGGGAAAACCGAATACTACTTTCCAATAAAATAAGATGCAGCAATAAAATGACTCCTAATAACATTCCGCTATCCCCATAGGTCAGTGCCTTGCTCAGCCATCATCACAGAAACTTCCTCCTACAGCCGATGGGAACAAACACAGAGACCCACGGCCAGGCATTTTGCAGAGACCTTGGAACACCCAGCCCTAAGTGGAATGTCTCCATCTAATCCCTTTCCTAGCATCTCAGGGAACTCTGGAAGAGGAGGCAGAAAGATTATAAGAGCCAGAAGGGATGGAGGACACCAAGGAAACAAGGCCTTCCGGAGACAACAGGACTGAGGCTCATGTGAGCCCACAGAGACTGTAACAGCCTTCAGAGGTCTAAGCCAGACGGGGGCGGAGCACCACAGGGGAAATAGACACGCACATCATCCATAACCAGAAGCTGTCGCCACCTGAGAACCACCCACAGAGGAAAAAGTAGTTTCTCCAACAGTAGATGGCCCACACAAAATAAACTCAATGGTATTGTTGACATTTTTTTGTCTTAAATTGCTTTGTCGGGGCTTTTTTTTTTTTTTTTTTTTGCCTTACAGGTCTTTTGCTAATATATTATGGTTTCTGATTAGGTGTTCTATGCTTCTCTGTGAGTGAACGTTTTTTTCTCAGCGTCTGGGTGTGTTTCTTGTGCCTTTTCTTCTTCTTTTTTTTTTTTCTCCCCTGCTTGCTTGTTTTGTCCCATTATTTTGGTTTTCCTTAGGTTTGTTTTTTTTTTTTTTTTTTTAAGGTACCTGTTTGTTTTCGACTAATAGAGAGAAAAGGAAGGCTATGGATGCTGATTGGTAAGGAAGTGGGGAGAATGTGAGAGGAGCTTGGGGATGGGGAACCGTGATCAGAAAGAATATAGTGTATGAAAACAATATTCTCTATTGAAACTGAGCATTGACAGTAATTGTGACTAAAAGCTGAGCTGGGAAATAGTTTACAAAGGAGTAAGAAAACCCAGTGAGAAAACGCCCTTGATCTGACGCAGCAGAGCCAACGCCGACCCTCCTGCCCTCTTGCTCTTCCTCTTTTCTGCTCTTCTTCCTCGAGAAGGGACCACGGCCAACATCCGCCTAGACAGCAAGTCCTGTTTGCTAAAGGCGAAACTGCCAAGGTTCACACACTTGCTGAGTCCCAGGACGGCCTCTTGGCACCTGGGCACGTTTGTTAATGCTCCTGCAGTGTTCCTAGCTGAGCGGCCACTGGTGACCTGGGCATGCCTTTCATCGCAGGCCTTGTCCCGGCGCTGCCACAGGTTACACATGGCTGTTTGTGCCCATACGCTGTTATGGCCATGCGTGCTAGGTCCCAGCACTGCCATTTGGCGGCTTCGACATGCTTTTTTGCACACATGCTATTTCCCAGAGCTGCCACGTGGTGGTGCTGTTCCAGCACCCACTCACAATTGTTCACAAGTCTGTCGTGTCTCAGCACTGCCATCTGTTGGCCTGAAGATGCCTGTTCACAGACGTGCTGTATCCAAGCGCCCCCTCGCGGAGGCCTGGGTACACCTCTTTGCTTACTGTGTCCTAGCACCTGTTAGCACTTGCTGTGTGGCGTCCTGGACACGCATGTTACATGTCTGTCACATCCCAGTGTAATCAAACGGTGGCTTGGCCTATTTTTATGTTTGCTGTGCCACCACATGGCAGCCTAGTTACCCCTGTTTCTACACAGACTGTGTCTGAGCACTGCCAAGCAGTGGCCTGTTTGCATTCTGCCATGTCCCAGCAATGCCACATGTCTGCCTGGGCACACCAGTTTGCATGATTTCTGTGTCCCGGCACCAGCATGCAGCAGCCTGGGAATACCTTTTCACATACCTGCTAGGTCCCAGGGCTGCCAAGTGATGGCCTGAGCACACTTCTCTGTGCGCCTACCACGTCCCAGGGCATCTGCTAGCAGACTTGGCACAGCTGTTCATACGTGTCTATTCACATGCCTGCTACGTTCTAGTCCCAACACACAGCAGCCTGTGCTCATCTGTCTGCGTACATAGTGTGCCCCAGACCCTCGACTCAGCAACCCGAGCATACTTGTTGTTGCATCTACTCTGTCTCAGTGCTGCCAGCCAGCAGCCAATACCCACTTCCACATCTGCCGTGTCCCGGCACTGTCACGTGGTGGCTTGGGAAAACACATCTGCACACTTACCATGTCCCAGGGCTGCCAAGTGGTAGCCTGGGTATGTCTGTTCTCACACCTGCCCTGTCTCTAGTTAGCCACGTGATACACACATACTGTTTCCCGGCACCACCATCCCTGAGCCTCCTGTAGTGTTCCAGCATTGCCACCTGGTGACCTGGCCGTACCTGTCAGCACTCCTTCCGTGACCCCAGAGCTGCCAAATGACTGCCTGAACACTCCCATCCCAGGGCAGCCATGTGGCAGACTTGTCAGACCATTTAATGCCCGCCATGTCCCAGATTTGACACATGGACGTACAACATTGCCTGTTCAGCTGAGCTCCTGTCCCAACACCAACACCCACCAGCCCTGGTGTGCCTTTTCACCTTATTTACCTGGAACCACCTATTCGCACCTGTTGGCATGCCTGCCATGTTCCAGTGCCATTACCTCCTGGCTGGGGCACACCTGTTTACACACTTGCCAAATCTGGGCACCACCATGTGGCAGCCTGAGCATGCCTGTCCACATGTCTTCCATGTCCCACAGCACTACATGGCATCCTAGACTCACCTGTTCACATGTAAGCCATGTCCCGGTATCCCCACGTGGCATCCTGGACTTGCCACAGTGCCCTTGGCATGCCTGCTTGCACACATGCCGTGTCCGAGCACTGTGTTTGCACACCTGCCATGTCCCCGCGCCATGCCACCTCTTTCACACACCCACTGTGTGCAGTTTCTGCCATGAACTCAGTTGCCTGCTCTTTGATCACCTCCCCTGGCAGGGTGACATTATCAGCCTACAGAGGAAGTCAGTCTAGGCAGTCCTGATGAACCTGATAGGCTAGATAGACCTGATAGACCTCCCTATCAGTGGACTAGGAGAGGGAGATGGGGGAGGGGGAAAGGGGAAGGAGGTTGGGACTGGGAGGAGATGAGAGACGGGCCTACAACCAGGATACAAAGTGAAAAATTGTAAACAATGATAATGATAATAATAATAATAGAAAATTCTCCACATGTGTTCACAGATGTTTAGTTTTAGCTGATTCCAGATGTAGTATGGCTGACAATCAATACTTGTCATCACAATGTGAGTTGGCATGAAGCCATACATTTGTACCTATTTAAGATGGAGCTAGCTAATTATGTGTGTAAACCAGCACATGTACCAAAGACAGACCCTGTAATCTGCACATACACAGCAATGACAGGGTAGGAAATGCATGTAAGTGAACTTGCACATATACACCTAACCATGTCAGAGCTAGGATATCACATTCTTGTGTGAAACTGCACATATACAACCATGTATGGGAGAGGTAGGGAATACATGGGTGTGAACATTCACACATCTAGCTGTCTATTGTAAAGGTATACGCTTGAGGAACCGCACATATACACCTACCAAGACAGAGTGTGGGGACTGGAACACAGAGAATGACCAAATACAGGGCCTAGAAATGGAAGTGTACACACAGACGTTAAGTGCACATATATACTTACTTATGATGGAGCTAGAGCTACATTTGCACATGAGAATGCATGGATGCATGTACCTCTGACAGGCCTAGGAATGATGAAGCTGAGACATATGCACACATATGGGCCTACTCAATGCAGAGCTAGGAAATAGTTTTGTTTGCTGACTTGCATATATGAACCTACCTATAACAGAATTTGGAAATCCATGTGTGTGAACCTGCTTATGACAGAACAAGGAATACATTTATATAAACCTAAATATATACACCTAGATATGGTGGAGTTTGTGAAAGACAAGGAGACTGGACCTGGTGTGGGCTTTTGAAAGCCCATATATGACATGTCTAGGATATGCCTCTGTGGTTGAGTCTGTACATGATACATCTAAGAAATGACCAGCACAGAAAGACATGCCTAAGCGTCAGTAGTGGCACTTGTATCTTGGTGGTACCCAACAGCTCTCTAATTGGACTTAAGGCCCAATCAACAGGAAGGAAATCATGCCTGGTACTGAAAACTTAGTCAACTACCCAGGGTCCATAAGGTCTTTAGAGAAGAACTTACTATTACTGATTTACTAAATGCATTTACTAAATACTTCCTACCTACATTTTAAATATTTACCCATATGCCTATAGATAGCTGTAATACTCATCCACCAAAAATCTTTTCTTTGCAACAAGCACCATAACAGAAAACAGCAACTGGCCACGACCAGAATACAACTGATCGTGGGATGCCTTCGACCCAAGGGGTAAGTTTAAAACACAACTCCTGCACGTGAGGCTCATGAACACTGGGGATGATGAGCAGAAAGACTGTGAGAGCCAGAGGGATGAGGAAACAATTTTAATTTTAGAAAAAAATAAAATTGAAGGAAGAAAAACTGCAATTCAGTGGTCTGTAGCAAATGAATGCATCACTTTGGTAATGAGCTTTCTCAGAAATGCTGTTTGGAGCTTGCTTTTACAAATTAAACATTGATCTAACCTGCAACCAAGTGAAAAATGTGTTTTGACGTTGTTTATAATAGTTCACTCTGCTTTCATCTTATACACTCGGTCTTACTTAAAATTAAGTCGATTTTTAAGAAAAAAAAAAGTC
The DNA here is from genome assembly GCA_028658305.1 of Pachyuromys duprasi. Lineage (NCBI taxonomy): Eukaryota > Metazoa > Chordata > Mammalia > Rodentia > Muridae > Pachyuromys > Pachyuromys duprasi. The sequence goes on along the minus strand of CM053764.1, from coordinate 106,389,389 downwards.
CTTAAGACTTTTAAGACATTTAAGAAAAACAATGTAATCAATCTTACTGTGCTTTGTACTCCTGATATAATTAACTCCTGAGAGCTGAGCTGACCACATAGTTTGATTTTACCAAGTTCTTTATTGAACCTTCATAAGCAGTTTGCACCTCTAAATCAGAAGAATGAACATGTGTATAAGCTGTGGACATACATACACGCAATGCTGAAAGTGACAAGTGGGCATCAGCTGATAACATTTGACCATGGCTCTGTGTGCTGTTTCTAGTCAATAAGACAAGAAAAACAAATTTTCTCCCCTGTGAGACTCCTGTAAAAGATTAAATCAAAAACTCCTCATTCTTTCTCCATGCAGTATTTGCATTGTTCAACAGACTCAGAGGATGGTCTTTTAAAAGAGGTTAGAACAGAACTCTTCAGGAAAAAAAAATCAGAATCACTCTTGGGTAAATGACATCAACAATTGGTCTCTTTTCTTTTACTTGGAATTGCCCTATATCACTACTGCGGTACACAAAGAGCCATTTTCATTGCCAGTAAAACATCTCTTAGGGATACCGTGATAAACACTTCTGTTCTGGGGTACCCCAGTCAATCTGGTGTTATTTTTTCTCCACTTTCATGTGGATCCATGCAGTTCACATTCTTTTGTCTCTAGAGTATTTCACTGAGCATAATTATTTTAAGATTCATCAGTTGTATGAATGTGTTAGTACTTTATTCTTTCACTACCTTGTATTGCTGTGTTGTATTCCATTGTATGATACACCACAATTATTTATTCACTAGCTGGTTGACATTTGGAATAGTTATAGTTTTTAATTGTTAAGAGTAAAATAAAACAACTCTATACTTGCAGTGTGTGAGAGAGAAAGAGAGAAAGAGAGAGGAGATTGCAAATCATTTTATATGAAGAAATTGTCTGGCTTCTCAAAGAGGAGGGAGGAGGAAGGGAGGTGAAATATTAGAAGGTCAGTCTTTGCAGCCGGACAGGGATGGGCGTGAAGTCTGGCTCGGCTTAGTTATCCTCTTCCAGGAAAAAAAAAAAGTTGTTGTTTTTTAATGAGTTCTTCATTTTTTCAAAATTAGGAAACTACCACAAGGGGTAAGTGAGAAGATTAAATTCTATGACATCACCTATATTTGATGCACAGCAAGCGTATGACAAGTGGTGAGTCCCCCATCTGCTCACCTGCAGAAGGGAAGAGCTTGCTGTGTTTGGAGGAGCATTCAGAACATAGTATGCTCTACAGACCAAATGTCTATGAGTAGTTTCCAATGAGTGTCACTGACAAGGTAAGGATGATTTAGTCTAAGTGTGCATTATCTATTTCAAACGGTGTTCTACAGCGTTTTGGTCATGTTTTAATCGTGCTCTAAATAACCCTTTAAGAAATACTGAGCTTTCAAAGCCCTCAAATATTCAAGTTCATCTTTATCTGTGAGGGAGATGTTATGTAATAGGAAAAGAACTCAGAGTCTGAAGATTGGTACAACAATGGAAAGTTGCTACCAGCTGACATCTAGAACTTGTTAGTTTTGGAAGTAGAGTTTGTGAGATTTTCCACACAGTAGACAGCTTTAGAAAGGGCAGCAGCCTGTGTGAGCCCGGAGCGATAGATCTTAAAGACAGTCCTGTCAATCATCCCTGTGTGGGAGTCACAGGAAAAAAAAAGATAACAAAGCGTGCTCCAACTTGGATAGACTGCCAGATACCTGGAGCACGTGGGAAAACAAAGAGGTTTAGGACAGTCACCTCATGACCAATAAGGACAGGGCTTGCTCAACCAAGAATTGAGAAGACAGGAGTCTTATGATTGCCCTGCTTCTTTCTGCTCAAATCCCTTTCTGGGCTTGGTTTCTTTGTCTTAATGAGTGGGGTTAAGCTTGGTTGCTTCAGGTCTAACATCCTATAATTTTGTAATGCTGATTAATCCATGGATGTTGAGTGCTAGAAACCTGACTGCCTGGTCAAATTTCTGCTGCTTACCAGCAGAAATGGGTACTGAAAAAAGCATTGAAAGGAGAGAAAATAACACAAGAAAAATGGGGGGAAAGGAGAGTGGAGCAATGAGAAAGTGATTCCCCTGAGCGTTATTATCAGTATCTTCCTCTCACATTAAACAAGACACTTGGCTGTGCAACAGAAAATAACTTCAGGACAAGTGAGAATAAATCAAACTTAACAGCTTATTGAGTACAAAATGGAGATAGTGCACAGGTCAGAGTATAGGCAGTTAGGAAGGAGAAAAAAGAGATGCTTCTGTGTCTTTGCAATAGATGCATAAATACTTAAACATCTATGTGCACACAGAGAGAGATTGATTCATTGATTGATTAATTGTATGGCTTTGTAAGTTACATTTCTCAAATGGTATATTTTACAACAAAGCATAAAGACAAAACAAAATTTAAAGATTAAGTACCAAGTTACAATAATTAAAAAGTACAGAAACAAGTTTACTTTTTTTATTATATTGAAGAACTTTCTTCTGAACTACATACTTGAACCAGGTCACACATACTGAATCCTGGCCTCCTCTTCCAATCTCTAGGACCAACCTGCCCACACATCCTCGCTCCTGTTCCAACCTCCTCTGTCCATATGAGATGTAAAAGTAACAACAAAAAAGTCCATGCCCAGATTCTACTGCAAAAAGGCAAACAGTGTGAAAGGTCACGCCATTATCTTTTCCCCCAAACCTACCAATCCTGTAGAAATGTTTGCCCATGAGAAATACCTAAGTGAATCAATCCTAGGCCAGAGAGATTAACAGAAAAGTCATGAACATCATCAAAATATCCAAGGAATTTAAAGAAGACACAAAGAAACAGCTTAATGAAGTTAAACAGAAAAAACTTCATGAGAACAAATGCCTGAGTGATTCCCAAGAAAACACAAACATAAGGCTGAAGGTAATGATCAATACCATCCAGGGATTAAAAAACAAAATTCAATGAAGAGATAAAACATTGAAAAGAACTCAACCTGAAATGAAGATGGAATAGCACAATAGCCCAACTAGAAAAATCAAAAGAAAGCCTTATAAGTAGAATGAATCAAGCAGAAGATAGACTTTCAGGACTGGAAGATAAAAGATCTTTGCAAAATAAGCAAAGCATATGGAAAAAAAAAGTAAAGGAGCATACAGGGAATGTGGGACACTATGAAAAGACCAAACAATTATGACCACAGATGAGGGAGAAGATTTTGAAGTCAGTGGCACAGACCAGATTTTCAACAAGATGATAGAAGAAAACTTCCTGAAACTAAGTAAAGACTCAAATACAATGAGCACGCAGACCACCAAATATACAAGACCAGCACAGAAAATCCCCCAGGGCATAACATAGTTTAAACACTAATTATACAAAACAAAGAAAATATATTGAAAAAATACATCATCTGAGGCTTTAATCCCAGTAGTAGATTTTTTTTAATGAAATTGGACACTGCTGGGTTTGATGAATGCTTAGGTTTAGGATACTAAAGTTTCTACGATTAGCCATTTTCTTCATCAGAAGGAAATGCCCCTCTTTGGTGCTTCTGATTAATTTTTAGTTTTAAGCTATTTTGTCAGACATTAGGATAACTCGTCTGTTTGCCTCGTGGTCCCATTTGATCAGAATAATTTTGTCCATTCTTTCACTCAAGGCAGTGCCTATCTTTAAAACTAAGCTGGGTTTCTTGTTGGCAATAGATAGACAGATTTTGTTTCTTTATCCATTCAATCAGTCTGTGTCTTTTGATTAGAGAATTGATGCTATTGACATATAAAGTTATTAAAATGTGTGTGTTAATTATGCTTATTGTGTTGCTGATTTTTGGTGGTGTTGGTTATAAGTGGTATTTTGTGTTATAATAATTATTAATAATTAATATTTCTTTCCAAAGTCTCCCCTGCTATGCACATTCCTCTCTTCAACCCACAATAATGTTTCTTATATTTTCCTCATATGTGGTTTTAAGGTATGGAAATTTTGTGTCATGGAATATTTTTATTTCTCCTTCAATCATGGCAGATAGTTTTGCTGGGTATATTATTTTAGGTTGGCTTCATAGCATTTTAGGAATTAAAGTACATTTCTCCAGGATCTTCTGGCTTTCAAAGTTCCATTGAGAAGTCAGCTTTTATTCTGTTTCTTTTACATGTGACTTAGTTTTCTTTTCTTGAATCTTTCAATATACTTCCTTTGACATGCTATGTTGTATGAATGTTTTAACTATCTTATATTGTAGAAATGTTCTGTTTTGGTCTTGTCTATTTGGTGTTCTGTGTGTTTCTTATATCTGTATGAGTGAGTATTTCTTTAGTTTGGGGAAATTTTCTTCTAAGATCTTGTTGAAGATATGATCTATTCCATCAACTTTCTCCATCATCTATGCCTATAATTTGAAGGTTGGTTTTGTCATGGTGTCAACATTTTCTGTGTGTTCCTTTCCTGTATTTTTAATTTTTTATGTTTTTTGCTTGTTTTAGTCTAGGTCCTCTGTTTTAACTTTGATACCTGATATTCTGTCTTCTGCTTGATTCATTCTACTTTTAAGGTTTTCTTTTGAGTTTTCTAGTTGAGCTGTTGGGTTTTCCAACTCCATCTTCATTTCAGATTGAGTCTTCTTTAATGCTCTATCTTCTGACTGAGTTCTGTTTTCAAGTCCTGGATGGTCTTCCTCATTTCATCCGTAGCCTGTTGTGTGCTGTCTTAGATATCACTCAGGTATTTATTCTCCTTTCGCTCCTTCTCCTTGATTTCACTGAGCTGTTTCTCTGTGTCTTCTTTAAATTCTTGGAATTCTTTGTTGAGGTTTATGATTTTTCTTTTAGCTTCTGTGTCCTGGAGTTTATTTAGGTAATTCTCACTGGCAAGCATTTCTACGGAAATGGTAGATTTTAGAGACAAAGTAACTAGCTTGATCTTTCATATTGTCGGTATTCCTTCAATAGGTTCTGGGCACATGGACTTTCTTTGTTAGTTCTGAGTTTGTTATGAATGTAGCATTGGTTAGGAGGGAAGATTTGGGGGTGGGTTGGGCCTAGACGTTGGAAATGGCAGGAGGGCAGAGGGGACTGAACTAGTATAAAAGATGCACATCCTGCTCCAAGCCAGGAGTGTGCGAGTAGGTAGATGTGAGTGGGAATGGATATGATGTGGGAGAGTCCAGAACATAGGTTGGAAGGATACTGGTTCAAGTGTAGAGCTCCTTTGTAGTGAAGGCAATGATGTCTAGACTAGTTTGGTGTAATGGTTGTGGGAGCCAGACTAAGTCTGGTAGATTTCAGAAAAGGTGTAGATGAGGAAATCAGGCTAGACCCTGGAGGAGGATGTGGAAGTCTAAGTAGTGGAGGCAGAGAAAAGGGTTCTGTGGATGGATCCAGCTAAGGCAAGTCCTGGTGGAAGCACAGATGATGGCTGCTGAGCAGGAGGAGGTGTTGGAACTAGGCCAGGGTTCAAGGTGAAGGACCCCGTGAAAGCCTAGAACTAAGTGGTTGCAAGTCATAGGTGGGCAGACTGGGCTGGGGCGCTCACTGTGGGACCCAGGCTAACTCTGGTAGGTTATAGAGGAAAAGCATTGGGTGGTGGAAAACACTCACAAGGCTATACCCCAAAGGAGGACCTGGGAAGTCTGATTATGGAATTGGGTACTGGAGGCAGTGCAAAGGGTCCTGTCCACATCCCAGCTTTAAAGACAGGCACTGCTTTGAAGGGAGTAAAAGGATGGACAAAGGTACTCCAGCCGAACGAGAGCAGGAAGTAAGCAGGTTGCTCTCCCAGGGTCTGACAAAATAGACTTCAAAGCAAGACTAATCAGAAGAGACAAAGAGGGACACTTCATTCTAATTTTTTAAAAAAGTTAATCAAGAAGACAATACTATAATGAACATATACACCATACCCTGGCATAGCCAATTTCATTAAAAAAACACACACACACACACACAGAGATGGATGGACACAGATTAACATCTATCCATGAATACTGGGTGATTTTAATACCCCACTTTCTCCAATAGATTGGTCATCTGAACGACAAAAAAAGAGAGAAACATCAAAAATAATTGGCATTATGCATCAAATAGTCTTAGCAGATATCTACAGAACAATTTATCCAAACACCTAGCAGCACACATTCTACGCAGCAGCACGTGGGAGCCTTCCCAAAATGGACCACATCCCAGAACATAAAATGAATCTTTATAAATTCTAAGAGACTGAAGTCATTCTGTGTATACTCTCTGACCACAATGAGACAAAACTTGAAAAAACAAAAGATCAAAAAAAAAATCCCTAGTAAATGCAAAAACTCGCAGAGTGTAAACAACTCGTTACTGAATAATGGATGGGTCAAAGAGATAATCAAGAAAAAATTCAAAACTTTCCTGGAACTAAACGAAAATGAAAACACCATACACAAAACTGCTGAGGAGCATTGCCGGTGTACCTTCCGTTCTCCTAATTCACGTGTACCTGCTCCGTTTATCACGCTCTTCCCTAAGGACAATAAGGTCTTCGCAGTGTGCCCTCTGTTCCCTGCCAGGTCCCTGACTTATGCAGTATTAATCCTCTCTATGCATTACTCGTCCTCACGACAGCCTTCAGAGGTACTGTTTACACTTTCTAGAACAAGAAGGGGAGCGTGCATGAGGAGACTGAGACATTTGCTCCGGCCGAACCAGGAGTTTCTTCAGTGTCTGTGTCCCTTGCCTATCTGTCCCAGCTTCCCGTGGAGTTGTCATAGGGAACAGTCATTGTGGTTTTGCTCTTGTAGAGATGACAACTTCTTCGGACTCACAGCCAACTTGCACGGGTGAACTACAAAGCTTTGTGTGTCCAGCCAAGATGTGCGTCATTTTTCCGATGCACCAGAAGGTCACTTAGCTAGTGAGTGGCAGGGGAAAGAGTCAAACAGGATGGCAGGAGAGTTTCGCTTCCTGTGCTTTTGGTGAGAAAGTCATTAGAAGGGAGGAAACAAAAGAAAAGTAGGTCAAGTGAACTAGAACCTGTGGCCTTTTCCCTTACCCTGAGTACACACCCTGTGCCAGGAAAGGAGCTAAATGTGGTGCCTTGCCTTGGTGAGCACCTGTGGTAGTGGCTTTTCTTCTGCTAGAGACACCCCACTAAAACAGCATGACACAGTATAAAGGCTTTCCTCTTCAATTTTGGAGAAAATGGAAAACTCTCAGGAGTAACAAACAAACAAAACAACCATGAAATTGTAGCAGTGTACAGGCTCTGGCAGGCTGCGTCAGTCACGGAAGACTGTTTCTTAGTGGCCTCATGAGGTGAACAGACAGATCCCTGAGTACGTGCAGTTGGCAGTAAAGACTTCACACCAGAAAACCTACAAGAGGAAAATTTGCTTGCATTGGTCTTGGTTCTAGATGCAACAGACATGCAGCTGGGTGGTGTGTGTGAGTGAATGAGTGTGTGTGTGTGTGTGTGTGTATGTGTGTGTGTGTGACCATTCCACATGAGTTTAGGGGTGAAGTTAAACTACTACACTGTCCAGAACTCCCAGAGTTGGGAACTTCTAATTTAGAATGACATTTTGGGAGAATTGCACACTTAAACAAGTTTTCACAAATAAAGGTCATTCAATGCAGAAACAGCAAGATATCACCAAAAATAATAATGATAAAAATTAAAAGTCAATGAATAAGTTTGAAGACCAGGTTAAAAGATAGAGTTAACATAAATCAATGTTTATAGCAGTTCCTTCCAAGTCATCATGGATTCTTTTTCTAGGCTGAGCACAAACTGTGTGCGTGTGTGTGTCCAATAATTTTCTGAAGAATTCAGGTTTCCATCTTTGTGGATATTCAAGCCAAGCAATAGCCAACTAAATGTGTCTCCTTTTGAGTTGGAGGACCTGGGCAGCACTCTATGCCAAGTGGGACAGAAGAAACACCCCAGCCCACATCAAACAGGGCAGAACAGCCACATTTCCTGGAGCTCCCAGAGACCAGCAGTTTCCACTCAGTGCCTGCAGAGGACAGCCAACAGAGGCAAGAAGACTTGGATTTCTAAACTAAGAGCTTTCTTCTCTTGTTTCTCCTGCAGCAATGAAGGTTGAATACAATGTTTGGCTGGGGGGTCTCTGCCTCTGTTTCCACTATGTGCTGGACGAAACATCTCAGATACAGTTGTACTCGGCTTGCGTTTGCAAGGAGAGCATTTGTTTAATTTGAGGCAGGTCTCACTAAGTTGCTCAGAGCGGCCTTGAAGCACCACTGCCAACACAGCAAGCCTTAAACTTGTGATCCTCCTGCCTCAGCCTCTCAAGAAGCTGGGATTATAGGCCTGCACCATGAGATTCAATGTTTTCCTTTCTAAAAATTTTCTTTTATTGTTTAAAATTCCATATATTTATGTATTAAAACATGATCAGACACTCCTCCCCGCTTGAACTCCTCCACCCCATGTGCCCTAAAACACTTTCTCCTCCTAATTTCATGTCTTCTTCTTTATTAACCCGCTAAGTACAGTTAGGATGTCTACAAGTGTGCAGGTATAGAGCCGTCTACCAGAGCATAGGAAATGGACCCATGGCCATGCCCTCAAGGAAGAATGTTTCTCCCTTCTCCAGCAGCTGTGAACTGACGATAACACCTCAACTACGGTAAAACCTAGAGATCATTGACTGTATTTATGTAGCATTTTGGGCTGCCTTAGTTTTGGGTAGGCCTTGTGCAGGTGACCATAGTTTGTGTAAGTTCATGAGTGTGACAGCCATGTCATGTTCAGAAGAAAACATTTCACAATGCTGTGCCCCATCCTGCAGCTTAAATGTATGAGTGTTTGCCTGCATGTATGTATGTACACCATATTCATGCACGGTGCACATGGAGGCCAGAGGAGGACATTAGCTCCCTAGAACAGCCAGAGTTATAGTTGTTAGTGAACCAAACCCAGGTCCTCTGCAAGAATCACAAGCACTATTAAGCACTGAGCGAACTCTCTGGGCCCTTGTTCTAACATGTTTTCCATCTCCTCTTCTTAGTGCTTCCTGAGCTTTGTCATGGGTAGTATGGGATAGATGAGTCCTACTTACAACTAAGCACTCAAATCTCTTCTCAGCACTTTGACCAATTATGTACCTTGGTACTGATTGCAGTTCCCTGATAACGAAGAGTCACCGATCCATACTGAGAGAGAGCAGCTCAGGTCTGTGGGTATAAATGAAACTAGTTAGAAGACAATTTGAAAACATGACCATTCATGAGACTCTTAAATACTGCTGGGAGGTGTTAGGAAGGCTGCTGGTGGAGAAAGACATCAATTATCTTACCCAGCATTGGTCCCTGCATGTTACAGTTCTGACCTCTCCCACAGATGTAGCCAGTGATGCAACAGTGGCAGAACTGTTAAAGGGTAGGTAACTAACTACTTTGTATTTGATGTATCCTTCGGATTTACCTTACTGGGCTAGAGAAATGACTTAGCAATTAAGAGCATTTCCAGAGGATCTAGTCAAATTCTCAGCTCCCACATCAGGAAGCTCACAACCTTGAATAACTCCAGTTCCAAGAGATCTCATGCCATTTTCTAGCCTCAATGGGTACTCATACACACACACAATATACATATACATATATATATAATATCCTTGATTTTAATACCAGTTATGACATGAACATTAAGTACTTACTAGTTTCTAAAAAGCATATATATGTATGTACATAACTGGTATTAAAATCAAGGATAAGAAGGAGAAGAGAGAGAATAAAAGAAATCAATTTTATAGTAAGTCTTTCTATAGAAAAGATGGAAAGTATTATGAATATACCCAAAGATCTTACTGAGAATTCAACACAGAGGGACAATGAGGTGAAAAATATAGAAAAGAAAACAGTCACCACAGACGATAAAGTGAAGAAATACAAAGTACAAGAAATGAGAAGAAAAACATAATTATCAAATATTCAGTGGCATAAAATTTGTTTGATAAAAGAAACAAATCCCAGATTTGGGGATTAAATGAGTAACAAACTAAATAACCAGAAATGCAGAAATGAACTATAAGTCACATCGTTCTGAAACTTGTTCGGTGCTGGAGAGATGGCTCGATGGGCAAAGTGCTAACAATGCAAATATGAAAACCTCAGTTCAGATTCTCAGCACCCATGTTAAAGGCAGTCATAGTCAGGGCATTCCCAGGAGCTCCATACCCAGCCAGTCATGCTGAGTCAGTGAGTTCCAGGCTCAGTAAGAGACCTTGCCTCAAAAACATAAGGTTGGAGAAATGAGAGAGGAAACCATCCAACTTTGGCCTCTAGCCTCCACTTGTAAAATGTATATATACACGTTTGCACGCATATACAAGACATATTCAGGGGGAGAGAGACAGACAGAGAGTGAGAGAGAGACAGAGACAGAGAGAATAGAAAGAAACCCTGAGTGTATGTGGTATGAGGAGTTAGCCTTCAGTAAAAGCTGTTAGGCTGTCACATAACCATTTCGAGCATCAACGCCATTTTGATACATTCTAATACTTCATGTAATCATCTTAAATATTAAGTTTTGCTCCTGAACGTAGCACCTCTGTACTCTCTCATAATTCAAGGTAACTGATGAGACTTAGACTCTCCATTAGAAAGATGATTTTTGTTGTTGTTGAATATGAAAATCAGAGGATTTCACACAGTGTTGTGTGTTAAAGAATTTAAGTAAACCTATCTGGATTTGCTGACACTTTTCTGTGTTGTGGAAATAAGAATGGGGTCTCTGGCAGTTGGGGGAAGGACTGGTGGAAGGCGATTGTTGAGGGATTAACAGGAGGGAGAGATGGATGACTCATGAGAATGTCTCTTGCACAAATTTCCAGCAAAATCTGAACTAAGAAAAAAAGGCTAAGAGAATCAGAGATACCTACTCTTAGAGTTGACTGAATGAGGCAGAAAGCAGGAGAGGGGGATGATTCCAGAGCTATAATTTACTAAAGAAGTTTTCTGGGATTCCAGCAGTGTTGAAATCAGTTACAACCTTGTAGGGAGTTCGTGGGAAAGAGACAGAGGGAAAATGAACCTACACTCACTACAAGGCACATACTCTGCGGTATTCATAATAATAAATTATGTGCAAGGGGGACTTTTTCAAAGAACTTCCTTTTCTCCCCTAATGAGTATGTACTGTCAGATAACGTAATGTTCTCTTTGTTTTTTGGTAAATAACCAACAACTTTTGATGCCCATAATCTAGTGTTTAGCTGTCTATCCTTGTGATTTAAGTTGAGGTCAGATAAATATTACCACAGTCCCTAGGAATTGCATAATATTTTCCTCCAACACTTAGTTCCTTGTCTTCAGTAAAATACAGGATCCAAGACATACCGTGGGAGAGCCTAGGACTAGGAGAAAGCTTACAAAGAACCCTGCTCACGTGAGCCGATAAGAATGCCAGCCAAGAATCAAGAGCAACGGTTGACTGGGAAGGTGCTTGGGTGGCTGTGGGAATCAAGGTAGGTCTAGCTATCTGTCTTTGCCATCGCCACGGCTACCTCCCCACCCCCACGCCCGCCCCCCAGAGAGAGGCTGGAAAGCACCAGGTCTCCAGGTGGACTCATGATGAGGACAGGAAGCCTGCAGGTGGAAGAACAGCCATCCAGAAGGGCGGGAAACACTGCCATCGATTTCCGTCCTTTCCCCGTTTAGTCTATCTTGGCACTTTTCTCCAGTCATAGGAAAACAGTGAGAACACACTAAGGTAAGCATTCCAGGACGTGATGGAGTATGATGGTTGCAAGAGGCCTTTCAAATGGGGAATGAAACTCCGCTATCTACCCCACTCTTCAAAGCAGATCCAGAGGTCTGTCGGTCAAGTTCACTTACTTTCATTTAAGGAAAAGGGGCTAAAGAAATGAAGATGGAGTCAGTAGCAAAGCAGAGGTCAGTTGCCAAGTCTCACACATGTGCATCTTCCTCAGGGATGTGTTCCATTAAGAGTATTGATTAGCAGGTGTGATTTGACAACTGTTTGAAGGTACGGATTGAACATGAATTGCTTCCTCTTCAGTTACGCTTAGATAAGATGGTATCCACAGGTGCCCACCTAATCTAAGCAATGACAAGAAATGGTCATTCCATGTCCACATCTGAACCAGTTTAGTTAAAGTCAAACGGGGGGTGGGGGGGAGAGTTTCTAAAGCAATTCCAATGCTTGTTCATAGTTCTGGACACTGTAAGTAGCCCTGAATCTTTCATATGTTCTGCTGGAGCAAGAATGTTTGACTCCTCAAGTATCGGCAGTATCATCCCAAGCAGCTCTAATCACACGCACGCGTGCGCGCGCGCACACACACACACACACACACACACACGCACACACACAAATCCTGCTTGTTGTCACACAAAGTCTTATGCCAAGAGGACTATCCAACGTCTTAAATGTCAGCTTGAAAAGATAAGAATGGAAAGGGAAAACATGGGGAGGAAAAAGAGCACAAAATTCTTCTCTCATATTCGAGTCTGCCACCACATCTCCTTACCCACAGACACGTATGGCTTTTAGCCCCGTTGCTTTGTGGGTCTGTGGTGAAACAGCAAATGGTGAAGGTCACCTGGTGGTTTGGAAGCAAGAAACCAGGGCCTCACCATCTGCTTTGAAGGATACACTCCCAGTGGCCCGAACACATCTCGCTATAGCAGAATACAAGAATGGCTAAGAGCTAGCCAGTTCATGTGGATCTGTAGAAGGAGCCTAGGAAAAGAAATCATTAAGAATGAACTCGAGGCCAGGCAGGCAAGCCCTGTGTTACAACCCAGCCTAGTGAGTCTGCCTTCTTATTCCCAAGCTTTCAGCACTCACCCCGATTCTCACATGCAGCTGAGTCACACAGCTAGTGATCAGGCCTTGTCTGAAGAGCCCAACCTGTGATTAGCTAATTATTTCTTTAAAAGAGAGAAAAGCGTTAAACAAGTTTCAATGACTTTTCTATACAAATTAAGTGGTTTAATTGGCATTAGAAGCTATAGGAACTGTCAGAAGGGTTTGCAAACCAGGTAGGGGTGTGACTGTACTCAGCTATGTATCTGTCGGTGGCTGTCCAACGCAAACCACATGGGATTAGAGGAAGGGGTCAACAAGGGCTTCCTAATACACCAGGAAATCTTCATAAAAATGTGGCAATGGGAAAGGCAGCTCTGAGCATGCACTGTTATCTAAGCCAGTGGTTCTCAACCTGTGGGCTGCGACCCCTTTGGGGGTTGAATTACCCTTCCACAGGGTTCACATAAGACCATCGGAGAACACAGATATTTACATTATGACTCATAACAGCAGCAAAATTACAGTTATGAATTAGCAGCAGAGATAATTTTATGGTTAGGGATCACCACAACATGAGAAATTGTATTAAAGAGTCGCAGCACATGGAGCTTGAGAACCTCTGCTCTAAGCTAATTCCCATGGGTAGGAACAATTTGGTAAGTCAGACACTATCTATTTGACTCCAGCAAAATCCTATCCAGAATCAACATTGTTGCCATTCATTATTACATTAGGATCCTAGAATGTGACAACATCCCAGTTTTCAGGCAAATCTTAAGCAAGTGAGTACCCTGAACATTCTATTTTACACACACACACCAAAACTCTCTTTGGTGACTGTATTCTTGAGAGAAAGGGAACAATAGGATGACTATGTATGAAAAGGGGCAATGCTAGATAGATTTGCTTACACAATATAGTTTGGGTAGACCAACAATGGCTGTCTTCACAGAGACCAAGAGCTGCTTGTGTAGCTGCTCAGTCCACAGGCTGGGTGCTCTTGCAGTTCCAATCTAGCACCAAAGGTTTGGAGGAGTCCTAGAAAGCCACTGGCCTTTAATCTATATTGGAAGCCTGGTAAATCTGAGTTCTAAACTCAGGGAATGACAGTAGCAGCGGCAGCAGCAACAGAATAGATGAAGTTGCCAGCAAGATGAAAACAAGCAACAAACAAACAAATAATGGTAGCAGCAGCAACAACAAAACAGATTTTTTTTATCTTAAAACCCCAGAAGGTACCACCCACATTATGGTATGTCTTCCGGGTATTGGTTTCTTCATTAACCTCTGTTCATTGCACAAAGAAACTTCTCTGATGAGCTCCTGGAGAGCTGTGCTAATGTAGGAGTGGAGACATACATTTAGAGGGCAGTTTATCATATTGGTCTACGGTAGAGGTCAGATTCAGCGTTCGTCTCTGGTTGCATGGTGAAGACCATCTAGAGTTTCAGAGACTCTGGGCAGAAAGACACAAAGTGATATAGAATATTAAACAATCAATGACCAAAGGTTCAGGTTAATAATTAACAAAATGAGGATGGGTATCACAGGGGATAGGAAGAATTGGATTCAGTTTATTCCCCTCCAGGGTTTTCATCAGCCGTTCCCCACTATTCTTTTGCAAGGCCATCCCCCACCTTCTCCATCAGGCTTAGTGTATACGGTTTTATGTTGGAGTCGTGTTTTGTGCAAGATGATAAATATGGACTTATTTGGACTCTTCTACATAAAGACATCTAATATGACCAGTACCACTTTTTTCCAGTGTGTGTTTCTGGCTTCTTTACCAAAAAATCAGGTGTCCATTGGTGTGTGGGTTTATGTTTGGGTCTTCTGTTTTGTTCCATTGATAAATGTTTCTGTTTTGTACCAATGCCATCTCTCTCTCTCTCTCTCTCTCTCTCTCTCTCTCTCTCTCTCTCTCTCTCTCTCTCTCTCTCTCTCTCTCTCTCTCTCTCTCTCTCTCACTACTATAGCTCTGTAGTGTGGCTTGAAATTGGGGATAGTGATACCTCCTACAGTTCTTATATTATTCAGGATTATTTTAGCTATACTGAGATTTTTGTGTTTCCAATGTGTTACCAATGTACCCAGCAAGAAGAAATATCCTTGCTGTTCTCGGGAGTGAGGTACCACGCCTAAGATGACACTTTAGGGTGCCCTCATTTGTCATTCATTATTTCTTTTTTTTCCCATTTTTAAAGAATTTGTGTATTTTATGTACATTGTTTTTTTTTCCTGCTTGTATGTCTGTGAGAGGGTGTCAGATCCTCTGGAACTGGAGTTTCAGACAATTGTGAGCTGCCATGAGGGTGCTGGGAATTGAACCCAGGACCTCTGGAAGAGCAAGCCAGTGTTCTTAACCACTGAGCCATCTCTCTACCTCCTATTCATTATTTTTATACCTGAACAAATTATTAGATTAAGCTAATGTTATTTATGAAATATTAAACACATTATGAAATATGAAGAGAAACATTCAAGTTTTCTACAATTCAACAGTATCCTTCAGAGATTAAGGCTGAAAATGGAGTCCATAAGACTATTAAACCACAAATACAGTCCATATCTTGAGTTCTTTCATTACATTTTTATTCCTTATCTTTGTTCCACAACATCAACGTATTTCCCTGGACTATCGTTTGCCGTGCGCAAATATAGCTCCTAGGTCCTCACCCCTTAGGGGTGACACTTTGGTGGGGTAGGCGTAGCAAATACATTGTGGGTGTTTGTCTTGGAAATAGTTATTTGGTATATTAGTTGCTCTTTTGTGGCTGTGATAAAATACCATGGCTAAAAACAAACTGGAGGGAAAAAAGAGTTTGTGTTAGCATAGTGTTCCAGAGGGAGAGTCCATAACAGGAGGAGAGAGGGAATGGAACAGGAGGGAGGAGCAAGAAGATGGGTGATTACATTTCTATTCATGTGCATGAAGCAGATACTGCACAGCAAGTGGGGTGAAGCTATCAAGCATATCTCCAGTGACTTTCTCCAGCAAGGCCGCACCCCCAAAAGCTTCCATAGCCTCCTCCCAACAGAAGCACAGCATGTTCAATCACATAAGCCAATGGGGGATACTTTTCATTCAAACCTCAAGACTTGGAAACCAGAAAACCAATTTTAGATCATTTATCATTCAGTACCCATTTTAGACATTTTAAAAGACCATTTATTGAACAGAAAGACTCTGCTAAGAAATAAGTGTATAAGTGAAATGTACAGAGATCATTAAATAAAGTGTTGATGCAAAGACACAACCCTCATCTCAAAGAGGACAAAACATTTTTTTCTGGAGTCAAATATAAGTGACCCTGGCCAGGGAACACAAATTCACATGACCTCAAATTTTATGTTCACTATGGAAGCAATTTCACAAACTTTTTATAGTAATGGAAGAAAGAAAGTTGCGAATCAAGACATTTTCAAATACATCAGTGGAGAAATTAGGTAGCTAAGTTAAAGAAAAGTGGGGAAGCCTCTGCTTTGAGCCTCAGGTGTATTCTGATGACACTCTTAGCTTTTCGGTTGGCTGGAGAGTAGTTCTCGGTACATTTCAAAGGATTTATTTAATGGTCTCAAAGATGCTAGGTAGGTCCAGAAGAGAGCACTAAATAGTCATTAAGGGAAATAAAGTTGCCCCAAAATATTTGTCTCTGGATGTCTAGCATTCCAAACCTCAATAAAACTTCACCGTCCCAGCTGGAAAAGTCAGCTTCCTTCTGGCAACTTTTGTTTGCCAAGGTGGGGACAAACGTGGCTGTAGAGCACATTGTGGATGCTAAGGCTGCAGATGTTAGATGGAAGGGACCCAAGACCCACCCAACACAATAAGGGAAGGGAGGGGCACTCCTAGAAAGGATGCATGCTGCACTGTGTCGCTGAGGATTAGCTTAGCAGCTAGTCAGACAAAGTACAGAAGCAAAGCTGGAGGCAGGTATTTTGGTTTGTGTGACTGAGGAAGGGCTTGAGGACTATGTGACAAGGCTTCACTCTCACATCCTGCCTCAGTGAAATAAAGTTAAATAGAGGAGATGGAGAAATCAGACTCAAAAGACCTTCCCTGCTATCCTAAAAGCTTGAGCTTATTACCATGGGTAAAGGAGAACCAGTGACAGATGGGGTTGCAAGGAACCCGTTCAAAGCAAGAGAGCTAAGGCTAATGAGCAACGTGGGAGGAAGCAAAGAAATGTCTGCGGGGTGGAGGGTGAAGAAGAGACATGAGTCGAGAAATATCCATGAGAAAGCCAGGGAGAAAGACCCTCAGGTAGCCAATGCTGCCTTTGAACGAAACAGCAAACAGGACGCACAGAGCTAAGGGCTGCAGAACCTGAGATGCCTGAGGGGGCACCAGCAGGACTACTCAAAATGTCTGTGTGGTGGGGAGGACACATCCAGGTTAGTGACCCAATCTAAGAAAAGTGCACAGGGAGCACATAGACAGTGCACACAGGTGGCCTGACACAGTGAGGGTCTGGGTACAGGGATGAGTTCAGAGAGCTGAGTCTGCTGTAGAGCAGGGCCCATGAAAGAGATGCCTGGCACAGAATTCAACATCTTTTTAATGAACTGTGAACCTAACATTTGTGGAAAACATTACACAATTTCTACAGTTTGTGGGAAGATGGCCTCATCCACAGTGTAATTGTAAGTGTAGGCCCTTAAGAACTAGATTATAGCTTGCAAAAGCTGTTGACTGCTTATTGAAAACCAAAAGACAGTTAACATTGCCATGTATTTGCAGTTCTGTGCATTTGTAGCAGGAGTAATGAGTTTTTTCTTTGAACTATCCTCTTGGTGTGTAATTTCCTCTGATGAATACCTACAAAGTCTATGTTTCACATAAAACATGATTTGACTTTTTCACTTGGATTTTCCCATGAACTTGACCCTTTCCATTGGATGGAGACAATAGCATTCTCTCACAGCTTTCATGGATTCCTTTCAAATCCTCAAATATTTTTGACCTTTTGACAATAATCACATCTTTGAGCCTTTGAGGTTTTTTTTTTTTTTATCCCTGAGATCAAATTCTTGTCCCATGGGGAAAATGATAGCTTCAATGATTAGCATTTCCTGAGACGTTTTACTGAATGCTCTTATTTTAAAATCTTTTGCATATAATCGCTTTGGCACTTCTCCACATGAAAAAAATATTATCTACTTTTACTGATGAGAAATTAAAGTACATTTAGTGTACTTTAGGTTGGAGATAAAAACCTAAGGCCTAAAGCCTCCTTCGTGTGGGTCCAGCAAGGGCAGAGGGAATGTACCAAATCCAATAAGGTCATGACCCTGTTTCCAGCCTCAGCTACTACTGACTGGCGATAGGTAGAATATAATAGCAAGGAAGTAATGTTTCTCTTCTGTGAACGAAAGAAGTTTTTCATAGTAGAATGAGGCCTCATGTCTTGCATCCAGTTGGATTCTTTCTCTTGTGTCTGAAATGTGTTTCCTGTATGTCAGCTAATGTCTTCTCGACTTAGCAATTCTCTAGAAAAGTGAGTCCACTGTGAAACCCTCCATGATTTCTTATAACAAAATCAAATCCTGTGAGAAGTTTGGGGGCACGAAATTACACAATTCATATCCATATGTCCACCACAGTAAGAATGGACTTAGACAAAGTAATCAAAAGGCTAGACAAAGACACAGAAATTTTACTCACAATTCACCACGAATTATATCAATTTTCTCTTCTCTCATCTATAAAATAAAGAAAGAAGTAAATTAATATTTCTCATACTAGGGGTATAGAAATAGTCCTGAAAGCTACGAATGCTCTCTCCAAGGTCTGGGAAACATTTTAGAAGAGGCACTGGAAAGAGACAAGCATGGCAATACATTCACTAATAATCGGATAATAGCCATATAATATAGGACAGCCATCTGCAGACCTAAAGAAGCTAAACACTAAGGAGGACCCTAGAGAGGATGCTTAAATCTCATTCAGAGTGGCAAACAGGATAGACACCAGAAGCAGTGGAAAAGAAGAAACAGGATGTGAACCTATTATAGAGGGTCCTCTGAAAGGATTCACCCAACAGGGAATCGAAGCAGATGCTGAGACTCAGGGCCAAACTTTGGGCAGAGCACAGGGAGTCTTATGGAAGAAGAGAAGGGTGGTGTTAGAGGGACATGGAGGGGACAGGAGCCCCACAAGAAGACCAACAAAACTAAAAGATCTGAGCCCAGGGGGTCCTGGAGAGACTGATGCACCCACAGAAGACCATGCATGAAGAGGACCCAGACTCCTGCTCAGATGTGGCAAATTGGCAGCTCAGTCTCCATGTGGATCTCCGAATGAGGGGATCAGGGCTGCCTCTGTCATGACCTCAATTGACTGCTCTCTGATCGCTTGCCCATGATGATGCAGCCGTGCCGGCCCACAGAGGAAGAGGATCCATGTGGTCCAGATGAGACTTAACAAGCTGTGGGCAGATGGTAATAGTGGAGAGCTCCCCCTTTCCGTGGACTAGGGGGAGGGGGTGAGAGAAAGAGGGAGGGAGGGTGGGAGTGGGGGAACTGAGGGAGGGGGCCTCAATCAGGATAAATAATGAATAAATTGTGAAGAAAAAAATTTAGAAAAGATTTTTTAAAAAGTGTAAATGTCAGAGGATAAGGAAGAATATTATGAAATGCTGTCTTCTAGCCATGACATGGCAGTTACAGTCATGGACACACAGCAGCTCTCTATGACTACATGTACAAAAATTACATATGTGTGCTCTTTAGGGCTGAGTACTCAACAGTCACAAATTCTCCACATGTTGACGAGTTATGAGTCTGTGCACTGTCACCAGTACAAAGAGGCTTCTCTAACAGAGGCTAAAAGCCCTAGTCTGTAGATAAAGGCATAAATATTTAGAAGGCAGCTGGACTACATGTCCATTTAACAAAACATCAACAGCGGGATGCCCCCTGGGGCCTGCTACTTCCTCAACTATAGGCTTTTGACCAGGTTTACAGTACTAGGCATGCATTCTTTCCTGCGAAGCAATTCTCAAATGCAATCAGAAAAGAGTTGATTATCCCCCAAATAATTGTGTTCCCATCGCATTGGTGGATTCATCTTGCCTGGCAGATGGATACTGCAACTTCTACATTTGGGTCCACATCTGGGTAAGACCTTTGACAAGTTAGAGGTATCCGAGAAGAGGGAATTTCAATGAAGAAGATGCATGCCTAAGACCAACTTTTTTTTTTTTAATAGGTAATTGAAGGGAAGGGCCCAGCCCAGTTTGGGTGGGAACACCTCTGGGCTGATGGTTCTGGGTTCTGGGTTCTGTAAGAAAGCAGGCTGAACAAGCCTTGAGGAACGAGCCAGTAAGTAGCATCCATCATGGTCTCTGCATCAGCTCCTGCCTCCAGACTCATATTCTGTTTGAGTTCCTGTTCTGACAGAAGAACACATATTGTAATCCCTGGCACACTGAATATCGGTTTTAGCAGCTGGAGGACATTTGTAGCAATAGCCTCTGTTCTAAGTATCATTTTTTAAAACTTCTAGCAAGTAGCATAATATATCCATGGTTCTTTGGTTTAGGCATATATCATTGTTGGGGGTTGGAGATGTAACTTAGTAGCAGAGCCCTTGCCTGGAGTACACAAAGCCCTGGGCTCTGTTCCCAGCACTGGGAGTGAGGCAGTTGTCCAGAATACTTTATTGCCAAATGCACACAAATTCTCTACATCATTCCCTTTTGAAATCCACTTGGAGACTCAAAAATTGTACCCGAGAGAGCACTTGTCTAGGTTTTGCTGAGGTTTCTCATGGATTAATGAGACCTTCTTGTGAGTTGATGAAAACAATCATTAAGCCCAAGACACTGTGTCTGGAGACACAAGAGGCTAGAATTGAACAAAAGCAAGGAGAACAGTAAAGAAAGTCAGAGGGAGAAAGAAAGTGAGGAAGCCAGTAGCAAGTAAGAAAAAGGAATTCTTACGCCTTTAATCCCAGCATTCAGGGGACAGAGGCAGACAGATGTCTGTGAGTTTCAGGACAGCCTAGTCCACAAAGCCCAGGCCAGCTAGGACTACATAGAGAAAGCCTGCTTTAAAAAAAATGAATTAATTTTTATTATTTTATTATCATATTCTCAAAGTCAGTGTTGCCTTAGCAGGGGGAGATGTGGGAAGAGAATGGTGTGTCAATTAACATTTGGGTGGTGCAGGCCAATAAACACTTCCCAAGAGTGCAGCTAATTTAACAGAGCACAGAAGCTGACAAGCACTTACTGGCTACCTACTTCTATAAACGGGTGAGCTCCGTGTTTCTGAAATCACAGGTATTCTGCAGGTCGAGAGCCTGCCACTGCCAGAGGCTGACTGTGCTCCACCCACTATGGGGACAGCAGCAATGGCACCTACCAGCTGGATTGTCCAGTGAAGCTCACGAGAGAACGTAGGCTCATCTTTAAAGCAGGTAATTTCGGTGCACCATTGCCTGGAACAAATTCTAAATTCCTCCAAGTGAGAAAATCAGAATCACTTGGCAAAAAGCATCGGGGCACAACTTTATTATAAAAACCCAGAAAATGTAAAACACATTTTACAAATCACTCACAATCCCATAAAAAAATAGTTGTATTCTTTAAAGAGTAACTAAGCTTTAAGCTTTCAAAATAATTACACATAACAGAACTATCAGAGACCAAGACTTGACATGTCAGACAAGATCAAAGATAATCATTCCGATCTTAACTCTCTCTTCTGCTTTGTTTGCTTGGCAAACAATATCCTTACTATTTATACTTCAGGATCGTAACACTATTTTGCACAGCACAAAAATCATAAACTGCAGCAAGGGAAGAAAGAACCCTATAAGCACAAGATACGGTACACTCAAGCCTTGATTCACTTCTGAGCTTTTAAAACTTCATCCCGCCATTCTCGTAGAACAGGAAATATCTACATGGCGTTTTGCATTGTTTTATTCGATTATTTCACTCATACACATGTAAGTGTGTGCATGTTTAATTTATAAATCAAGGTACCATCTCCCCATTATACACAGATTCAATTCTATATTGCCATCAGTTGTGTTCTGCCCATATCAATGATCTCTTTAGAGGTTTTTTTTTTTCCTCAATTTTTAATGTATCCTTAGAATAAAACCAAACTAATGACACAGACAACCCTCCATAACTCGCCTCTCCACTCAGTTGCCCTCTTCTGGTGCTGGGTACTACACTTCTAACACAGATGTTGATACAACTACCAGGATGCTCTCCATGACAGATGGTGCACTAACCCTCTACTGTGATTTCCATCTAACATGTCCCGCAGAGCTCCTGCGTTGAAAGATTAATCCTCAGCTGGTGCTTGGATTGTGACCACACTTTACCAGTGGATTAATTACAACTGAATGGAGTATTAGGAAGTGGGGTCTCATTAGGAAAAGCAAGTAACTGGAGGTGTGCCCTTGAAAAATATATCTCGCCCCTGCCTCTCCCCATCTGCTTCCTGCCGACCGTGAGGTAAAGTAGCTTTCCTTCACTATTCTATTCCACCGTGATGTACTGACTAGCTGAATCAGAGGCCCAGAAACTCGGGGCCAGTGACCATGGAGAGAAACCTCTAACGCCATAGCTAAAATCGATCTTTCCTCCTTGAAGCCGTTTTTCTCACGTAGCTACGAAAGGCCGACAGGCGTCCACTCCCATTCCAGAGCAGAGGCCGGCACCCATGCTCTCGCCGGGCACTGTCCAGCTTGCTAAACTTATGGTTCTAACTGGTATAAATAGAACAGAAGAGTTTCAGTTCCTCAGATACTTAATGCTTTGGCTACTTGTCTGTAATGTTTGCCTTAGGCCGGCAAGTTTTGATATTGTGAGCAGTTTTTTTTTTTTTCCTCTTTGGTCTGTTGTGTTAGCTGTATTCACCTGATCCTGCATTAAAGAGAAATTTCCTGTTTTGATATAAGCAGGTTGATCCATTTTGACTAATGTGCTTTGTGAGATTCGCTAGCCCTCATTCCAGAGTGTTCTGTAGTCTCCTCTATGAAATTAGCCATTGTCTCCCCTGTGATCCTGTGTTTTTAGTGACAAGAGATTGCAGGGGCATGGCAGTAGCAGTGGGGGAAGGGGAGGGAGAAAGTTGATCTTCTTTGGTTCTTGTCTGCTTCCCAGTCCTTGGTTCAGACCCATCTGAGGCTCTGTTCTCTTACTTAGAGGTTTAGGCAGGTTCCTTGTCATTAAAGTATCTTGAGGATACTGGCTTGTATGTTTTTTTATATGAAGAATAATGTCACCTTTCACAGGAAATATTTTGAATCCAAGGTCTTAAACATGCTAACACATTCTGTTGAGCAACACTCTTTCAGCCCTTTTGGAATGGGAATGTATATTCTGTGCCATTGCATGTTGGAAGTATGTAATTTGCTTTTGCTTTTACAGAGGGTTATAGAGATTGCCCTGAGTCAGAGAAGACTTTGGACTTTAGATTCTTAAGCAGTTAGGAAACTGTAGGACTGTGGGAATTTCTAAAGTTAGACCAAATGCATTTGGCATTAGGATGTGGCTACAGGCCTATGAGGTGCAGAGAGTGGAATATAGGGGTTTGAATGAGAATGGCTCCCATAGGTTCATATGTTTGATTCCCATTTGGTAGACTGTTTAGGGTTATGAGGTGTGGCTTTGTTGGAAAAGGTGTGCCACTGGGGGTGGGCTTGGAGCTTTCAAAAGCTCAGGCCAGATCCTTCCCTCTCTCTCCTGCTGTGGATCAGATGTAAGCCCTCAACTACTGCTCCAGCGTCTTGTCTGCTTGCTGCCATGTGCCCCATCATGGATTTATCTTCTGAAACCGTAAGCCAGCCCCTGATTAAACACTTTATTTTATAAATTGCCTTGGTCATGGTATCTTTTCACAGCAACAAAAAGTAATTAAGATGGGTCCATTTGCTTGGAATACCCTTCTCTATCCTTTTAATGTGAGGTGATATCTATTAATGATTGTAAGGTATGTTTCTTGAATGCAACAGAAAGATGGATCCTGCTTTCTAATCCAATATGCTAGTCTGTCTTTTTATTGGGAGCAATTGAGATCATTAATATTGAAAGCTGTCAGTGAATAGTAGTTCTTGATTCTTGTGTTTTGTTAGGATGTGGGTTCCCCTTTCTGATTTATCGGTCTGAGATTTACTTCTTGTGTTTTCCTGGGTGTGGATAACCTTTTCAGACCGAAGTGTTTTGTGTTTTTTTTTCTAGTGCTTTCTATAGAGCTTGACTGGTATAGGTACTGATTAAATTTGTTTTTATTGTAGAATGCTTCTCTTTCTCCATCTATTATGATTGATAGTTTTTCTTGTTAGTCTAGGCTGGCTTCTGTGGTCTCTCAGTTTGTAGAATGTCAGGCCAGTCCCTTCTGGTTTTCAGAGTTTCCACTGAGAAGTCAGGTGTTATTTGAATGGGCCTACGCATATATGTTACTTGGTCTTTTTTTCCTTAAAGCTTTTAGTAGTCTTTGTTCTATACATTTAGTGTTTTACCCTGTGTTGTGGGAAATTTCTTTTCTGGTCCTGTATATTTGATGTTCCAAATGCTTCTTGTGCCTTAATAGGCACCTCTTTCTTCAGGTTGGGAAAATTTTCTTCTGTGATTTTGCTGAAAATATTTCCTGTACCATTGACCTGTTTCCATCCCCTCTCCTTCCTCTACTCCTATTATCTGGAGATTTGGTCTTTTCATAGTGTCCCAGATTTCCTGTATGTTTTGTGTTTGGATTATTTTAGATTTAACATTTTCTTCGACCAAACTCTCAGGCTCTTCAATACCTGACCCATTCTTCCATGTTTTGTGATCTGTTCACGAGGCTTCTTACCTCTGGTGTTATTGTCATCCTAAATTTTTCATCTCCAGTTTTATACCAGTTTGATTTTTCCTTTAGTGATTATGCTGGCGAGTTTTACATCAACTTGACATACGCTAGAATCATTAGAGGAGGGAGTCTCAATTGAGAAAATGCCTCCATGAGATGGGGTTTTAGGCAGGCCTCTAAGGCATCTCAATTAGTAATTGATGTGGGTGGTGCCATCCCCTCAGCTGATGGTCCTGGTTCTATAAGAAAGTATATTGGGCAAGCCATGAGGAGCAAGCCAGGAAGCAGCACTCCTCTGTGGCTCGTCAGCTCCTGCCTCCAGTCCCTGCCACGTTTGAGTTCCTGTCCTGACTTCCCTCAGTGGACTGTGGCACGTAAGCCAAATCCCTTTCTCCCCAAGTTACTTTTATCATAGTATTTCATCAGAGTAATAAAAACCCTAAGACAGTGATTCTATTTCTACTTTCGTGCCTTGACCTGTTTTCATTATTTCACTCACCTATTTCTTTGCATTTCCATAGTTTTCCCTGAGGGATTTATTCACATCCTCTTTAAGGCTCTTGACCATATTCATAGTTGTTATTATGAAACCCCTGTAATGTGCTTCAGCTATATTGCATTTCTTGGGGTCTACTATGTTTTGGTGGAGGCAAATTGTTTTGGCTGTTTATGTTTTTGCAGAGTCCAGGCATCTGAAATTATGGGATGTTTCTTGGTGTTGCTATCTGGTCTTGTCTTTGCTGAGTTGCTGTTGCCTCCTCTGGAGCCTAGGCAAGACTGAGGGATCCTTGGTAGAGATCTTCTTCAAGTTGGTGAGGGCAAATGAGTGAGGAGAAAAAGCTGAGAGGGGCTGTGGGTACATGTTAGAGGGATTGTGTCTGCACCAAGAATCTCAGTCTCAAGGCAGTAAAGGTGTGGTAAGCGGAGATTCCTGCAAGCAGGTTAAAGTAGGACAAAGGATAAGCCTGGAGAGACAGAAAGGAGAGGCTGGGGGAGGGGGACCTGGAATATGCACCACGAGGTGGAGTTCCCCTGAATGGAGCTGGGGTGGGAAAGGGAGCGTCACCAAGCAGACTGCTACAGGACTGAAAGTTGACATCTGGAAAGAGTGAAGATCGTCTATCAGAGTGCCAGCCCAGTGTCGCCACTGATGGTTCCTGGTGAAAGTGTTTCTATGAACCTATGGCTGACAAAAAGGAATGGAGACAGTCTAGAGGGGAAGGCTGACATGACGTATTGTTTGGTGTGATTTATAAATATGTCTGCTACTTTATGTTATTGAAAGTAACACGACACAGACATTTCTCTCCTATGGCCTTTATCCTAGTAATACACTTTTGGTGTAAATCTTATACACTAACTAAAAGAAAATATAGATATATAAAACAGAAACCACTCTTTGGGATATACATCCTGTCAGCCCTTTCTCCCACCCTGAGTAGTTAACACTGGTTATGTTCTCTCACGGTGAATGATGAGATACAAGGCATGCCTGGAAGAGGCAGGTGGTATTCAGACCGAAGTCTGTCTCTGGTCCCAGTTCATGCTCCTAAATCTTCCATGCACCTACTGACATCTGGGTCCCTGGGTATACCTGAACCTCCATGTCTTTTTCTTTAACTTGAATTTAAAGACACAAAGAAACGCTTTTCTAATCTTGTGTGCATCTGTGTGTGCACACATGTGGTATACGTACACATGAACGCAGGTGTTGAGGCTCCTGTCCCACATCTTCCTCTATTTAACCCTGAAGTTTCTGCTACCCCTGAAGATTAGATAGCCTCTGCTTTCTGACACCGTTTTCTTAAGCTCCTGGGCTGGTGTTCTGGTAGACGATTTTCACTATTACCCTCTGCTTTCTGGTATCATTTTTCTTGAGCTCTGGGGCTGGTGCTCTAGTAGACAATTTTTACTATCCTACTATGCCAGTGGCAGATGCTTTCAATTCCTTGTCTGTTGAACTAACATATGGGACATTTTGAAATCCCATTTAAACTGACTGCTTTTTCTTTTTATCATAGAACACTTTTTCCCTCTTGACCATGCGCCTCATTTTTTTACTCTTCCCATTCCTGCCTCTAGTTCTATACTAGCCATGAAGAACAATATGGTGCAGAGTCTTGGTTCTGTTAATATCTGCTGAAGTACCAATTTTTGCTCTATCAGACGATTGAATAGGCCGGGATCAAACTACGATGTTTATGATAGACCACAGCTAAAGGCTGCTCAGAGATTCCTTGTCTCTTAGCTGTTTGCTTTCTTCCAGGTTGCAGGTAGTCTGCCTTATAGATAGACTCATAGGCCAGGGATCATCCATTAACTCAGTAACACTTACACACAGATCACTACACGTCTCCCTGTGTGGTTCACTTCCTTCTGAGCTATGTCCTTCTGCTCTAGTTTGTCTAGAGCCCTTGTGTTCACCAAGGCAGCAGGACTGTAGTAGCTTTCAGTCTAAGTTCCAACTTGCTTCTATCATACCTCCAAATAGCTTTTACATGAATAAATATGAAACATTAGGTTAAAAATTCATTCCATTGTGTAGTACAAAACTACCAGTCAACAAAGCTTTAAACAGCAGGAGACACTAACTGTAACACTCAACAATGTAGTGAAACCATGGGAAAGCAAACTGCCATCAGCAAGACAGAGATGTCTCTGTCTAACAGCATGGCCTCAAGGAGCCCTATGGAGGCAAGGAAAATATGGGACCAGGAACAAAATAGCAACTTTTGGGAATATAATTAAAGGGAGACAAACGCAGTGACAGAAAGTATCTACAAGCAGCAGATAGGATATGCTTCATGGGGTAGAAGAGACTACACAGTCCATCGTGTGTCACACAAGTCTCAAAGTAAAGACCACTAACTCAAAGAGCCACTAACAACAGTGACAGCAGCACAAAGTAGTCTTCTGCTGATGTTACACATCACAGACCACATCCTGAGGGCAAACAACCCCGACAGGTTTTTTGTTTTGTTTTTGTTTTTTGAGAAAGGATTTCTCTGTTATACTCCTGGATGTCATGGACTTGCTCTGCAGACCATGCTGGCCTTGAACTCATACAGATCCACCTACCTCTGCCTCCCTGAGTGCTGAAATTACAGGCATGCACCACCACACCCAGCTGAAATTCATGTTTTAACTCAAAAAATATTCTGAAGTGACATTAACTCTGGTATTCTTGCTTCCAAAGACATGCTTGTATTTTCCACCATATCCTGAAGACATCAAAGAGTCTCAAAAAGGAAAGCCCCCATCTCTAGTCACAAAGCATCTTTCTTCTAAGGGTTTTTGTACTTATGCAGCAAGTCCTAGAAGAAGCAACAATAGAAAGCCGAGGAGGAGGAGCACGGTAGGATGACTTTATCTGACAAGTTTTTAAAATGTCGTTCATGATTTAGCAGAGGGGACAAGGAACAGGTTCCATACTGCTTCACAATCACTTCCGTTGCTCATTCTATTGATATTTCATTCCAATGAGAGCTGCACACTGTCAGCTTGGCTTTGTGGCTGTTGATATTCATACTTTCTTGCTATGGAAAAATAATGACAAGAAAGATAAAGCATAAGATAATTACTAGTTAATGTCATTAAATCATTAAAATCATGATGCTTGGTAAGAAATCAGTTTAGAATTAAACAACTGTTTTTCTGTAGAAGTTAAGCATATTGTAAGATCTTCTAATTTCAGTACTATTTACTTTTAAAATTATGTTTTTATTTATACTTTGAGGATTTCATACATGCATATGCATACAACATATTTTGATCATAATTACTTCTCTATTACAACTTCTTCAAGACTCCATCACGGCACACTTCCCTCCCAACTTCATGTCCTTTTTTTTTTTTTTTTTGTAACCCACGATGCCCAATTAGTACTTTCAGTATGTGCATGGTAGTGGGGCTCCTCCCTGACCCAGAGGCAACCTACCAGGGGCCATTTCCCTGAAAGAAACTGACTCTACCTCAGCAACCAACAACCATCAATATCTCCTCTGCCAGAGGTGGGGCTTCGTGCAACCATCCTTCATCATCTGAAGCTAAACTGGCTTGATCTTGTTCAAGCAACCAGTCACCGTGAGCTCATGTGTGCAATATCCTGTCACATCTGAAAAACACTATTTTGCAGTTCTTCTTTAAACTCTGGCTCTTACCATCTTTCCATCCTCCCTCCTCGATGACTACTGAACCTTGTGGAAGGAGGCTGACAGAGTTGTTCCACTTAGGACTGAGTACTCAGTAATAACTTATTTTCAGCACTTCAGTATCACCACCTTTTGGGTTCTACTATATTTAACTTATAAGCCTACAGACTTACTGAACATAAAGGTCATCACTATTAACTAGAAGCAAAACCAAACATATAATTCTTCTTGCTAAAAATTATCTAGTAAAGAAAAAGTATCTTAAGCAGAACCTGAAGATAATAAAGCTAAAATGATTGTTATTCAACTATTTAGCTTTAAACCTTACAGTTAAAATTTTTAAGTTTTTACTATCCAAAAAAGACATTATCTTGTTTATGCTACTCAGGGTAAATACAAATACAAGTGGCCTGAAGCTTACATGTTGGGCATGCAAAAGCAATCCTAAACAAAAAGGATACTACAGGATATATGGCCATTCCTAATTTCAAATTAAACTAAAGACATAGTACTAAAAACAGCATGGCTCACTGGCACAAAAACAGATGCACAGACCAAGGGGACAGAATTGAGGACCCAGATACAAGTTCACATACCTACAACTACTAAATTTTTTACAATAATGCCAAAAACAGTGGAGAAAAAAAAAGGAAGAAGCCCCATATCTTCAATAAATGGTGCTGATTTCAATGTGCAGAAAGTGAAATTAGATCCTTAATTTCCACCCAGCACAAAACTCAACTTCAAGGACCTCAACATAAGACATAACATCCTGAAACATCTAGGGGAAAAGGAGTGTGCTTCAACTTATAGACACAGATAAAGAATTCTGGGTCAGACTCCTACAGCATGAGAAAGAAGATCAACAATGGACAAATGAAACTAAAAGGCTTTTATACAGCAAAGGAAACTGCCAATCAAACCCACAGAGTGTAAGTATACCACTGCTATCTATTCATCTGACCGATGATTACACAAAGAACACAGAAAACATTAAGAAACAAATAACCCAACTTAAAAATGGGCTATGGAACCGAGCAGAATTCATAAAAGAATTACAAATAGCTAGTAAATGCTTTAAAAAGTGCTCAAGATGAAGGAATTGCATCAGAATGGCCATCATCAGGAATGCAAATGACAAAGGGGTTTGACAAGAAATGTACTCTTGTACACTGTTGGTGGGAGTGCAAACCAGCGCAGCCACTCTCCAAGAAGCCAGAAATAGGACTGTCACACGACCCAGCCACAGCATTCCTTGGCATGTACCCAAAGGACTTTATAACCTACTACAGACGCACTTGCCCATGTTCCATGTTCACTGCCAATAGCTGTGAAACAAAATCAACCTAGATGCCCATCAACAGAGAGTGGGAATGTGGTACATTTGTACAATGGAACGTTAGTAGCAGAGAAAAGATAAAATCATGAAATCTTCAGGAAAATAAATGGAACTAGAAAACAAAATATACTAAGTGAGGGAACACAGGCCCAGTAAGACAAATGCCATATGTCCACTCTCATCTGTGGAGTCTAGTTTCAAATATTTTGTTTTGTGTGGTTAGCTTGGACTCAAGTAGAAGCCGATGGACCAGAAAGCCTCTACTGGAGATGCTGCATTAAGGAGTGATAGTAAACAATGGTGGGAAAAGCTTATGCAAGGCAGGGCATGAGAGAAGGAGAAAATGGGAGAAGGGTTACCATAAAGGAGTAGAGAATGAAAGGCTACAATCCAATTAGAAATATGGTTGGAAGGAAAGTGGGCAGGGCAGTAGGGTGCAGAGCAACAGAGGAGAGAAGGCGACAGTGGGTGGGTTAACCAAAACTAAGAATGTATGAAATGGTTTCAAAACATACACTAGTTAGAAAGATAATTTCAAAATAGCATTGTGAAAAAAGAAAATGTTTGAAAGGAGGTACCCTGTGTGGGTGGAGAGTGCTGTTCCCAGAATACATAGTTATTAGACAAAAACTGCAGTGTGGGGCATCGGATGGCTCTCTATGAATTATTGGCCCCAGAATTCTCCATAGCAACACGGGCTGTTGGTTACTCAATGTAACTACACAATAAGACCCAATTGCTAAAACACCATACTCAGGCTAGAAGATACAGAGAAATAAATCTCAAAGTGACTGGAGAACTTCCTCCCTACTAGCTAGCTTTCATAGTGCTTGAAGATACTATGCTGAGACAGAAAAGACATCAAAGGTCTTACCCCATGTTAAGGCCTGCATGTTAAAATGCTGACCTGCCATGCAAGATGTGTCTATTGGTGTAATAGTGGCACGACTATTGTGAAGTAACCAACCATTTTCTGGTCGGATTTGAGGTCTACTCCACAGATGGCTATTCATGCCTGGTACTGTAAACCTGGTCAGAATCTCATGACTGGGAAGATCATAAGCCGTAAGATGGAACCTGAGTTTTTTTGCTAAAAAGTCAGGCTGTCGAGTTGCCTTCTAACAATTTATGTTTCTACTCATAGACCTATGCTGCTCTCAGCCTTGGTTATGGTATTTTCATCTGGCAGTTGGCAGCAGTCAATGAAGGAACTCATAACTGCTCAAAGAACCAAGGATAAGTAATTAGTGCTTCAATGGGACACCTTGAAATTTGTTTGTTTTTTATTTAATACGCACGGGTATTTATCAGCATGTCAACTATGTTATGTGTGCAGTGCCTGAGGCCAAAAGAAGAAAACGAAGTTACAAATGGTTATGGGCCACCATGTGGGTGCTGGGAATTAAATCTGGGTCACCCAGAAAGAGCAGCCAGTGCTTGTAACCACTGAGCTACCTCTCTGGACTTTCAATGAGACATCTTTATCAAATAACATCCCCCATCCCTGCCAAGGCTCAGAGAACACTACAGAAGTAAAGACAGAAAGAACATAAGAGACGGAGGGCGGGGAGAAGCTCTGTGCTATCAACACCACCTTCTGGAGCTAACACAGCTGCTGCACCCATGAGCTCATGGGAACAGTGGTTACCCCCCAAGAGGCACACAGGATCAAACCAACTAAAACCTGAGCGTGCATGGAGGAGATCTCAGGGTCCTAGCTTTCAGTGAAGAGCTGTTGGCAATTCATAGCTGGCTGAGGGAGGGAGGATCATTCTTCTTTGAGGGTATGGCCACCGGAAGGTGACTATGCTCTAGTGGTCAGTCCCATACCCTGTACACACAGTCAGCAGTAACTGAACTTAGTGGGTTTGTTGTTTTCTTTCATTTTTTTAGAAGAGAACTTGAGGCTATAAGAGGGGGTTGCTGAGAAAAATCTGTGGGAGTTGGAGAGGAATGGGCGGCACATATTGAAAGAAATTAGTTATGGTCCATTTTTAGTCTGAGGTCTTTTCAACTCTCAACAGAGAATCCAGATAAGCAGGAGGCACCAGAATCTATCTTTCCTAGCTAGTGGCTGGTACCTGCATGTCTGGACTGAAAGTCATAGGCAGACTGCCACTTGACTGAGCCTATATACAAAAAGAGGAGAGGATTAAGAATGCCCCAGGATATTCATTAGATAAGGATGTTTCTGGAACCAAAAGATGGGGAAGCTGGGTAGAGAGCAATACTAAGGTACTGGGAAGATTGTATTTCTCTAAAGAACTCAGCCAATGAGAATTAAAAGGGGCAAAGAATTGCAACAAGGGATATAAAAGCCACTGTTCTGTGCCAAATAGGAGCAACAGAAATTTTTACGTTTTGTATAGGCTGGCTCCCAATTTCTGCAAACTGAACATAGATCTGTCTTGCTTTTCCTACGTTGAGACTCCACTGTCCTTATTATGAAGTGAGGGAAATTGTTTCTCACAATCTGGGGAAAGGAACATATTCCAGGATTGCTGTATTTGGAAAGAGAAGCTTTGGTCTTGAGAGCAGAAGATGCATCCTGCCCCACCTCTAGGTGGACTACTCTGCCAGACCTCAGTCTTCTGCCATTCCTCAGTTTCTCCCCAACACTTTAGATAAGACCTAAGAGGATTTTAAAGAGAAGTGAAGCTACGTTATCTCCTATATTCCCCTCAGAAAGTGACAAGAAGATCCAGTTGAAAAGTCTAGGATAAGATGGGTGTGGTAGCACACGCCTGTGATCCCAGCTACTCAGGAAGGCAGAGGCAGGTGGATCTTTTTGAGTTTGAGGCCAGCCTGGTCTACAAAGTCCAGGACAGCCAAGGCCACAGAGAAACTCTGTCTCAGGAAACAAACAAACAAAACAATAGAAGTCTAAGATCCCCTGTCTTGTTTACTATGTCTTCATGCTCTACAAAACGAAGAACTGGGGCAGCCTCAGGCTGGTTGGGGTTGAGGATGGGAGTCTTGGCATGCTTTTCAGTTGCTGTGATAAGCACTATGACCAACACAACTCGGGAAGGAAGGGTATACTTCAGCTTACAGTTTATAGTCTAGCATCAAGGGAAGTCAAGGCAGGGTATCCTCCTGGAGTCAGCGACTGAAGCAGAGACCAGGGAAGTTAATACAAAAAACCCACAAATTAATGGTTCATATATAGAGTAGCTGAAAGGATTTAAAAAATTAGAAAGGGTTGATGTCTTCATTCCCAACTTTGTAACTGTAATTGTAACTGTAACTAATTACATATATTAATAATTAATATACTATGAAGAACTATATATATACTAAGAATTCATATATATGAAGAATTATATATATATTAATAGTTAATATATTATGAAGAACTATTAACTACAGTAGAGTGATACATTATTCCCTGTGTAAGAGCACTAACAAAAACCATTAAAACAGCAGTTAACAAACAAATGCTAAACGCATCAACATAACCTAAAACTTTAGATACTAGACCATCGACACTATCATAGAGTCAAAAATGTTAGAGCAATTGAAAAAGTTAAAATAAATCTAAAAAGAAGACCAGTAAGTTTAAAAAGAAAGAATAGAATTTAAGAAATAAATTTTTATGGTCCGTTTTCGGCATGAGGTGCATTTAGCTCATCAGAGGACAGACAAGCAAAAGGCACAGGACCACCTTCCCTCTCCAGCAGCTGGTGCAGGAGCTCCAGGCTCAGGCAAGAGCTGAGCCATCCAGTGGCTGTCACATTACTGAGCCCATGTATCAAAAGAGTCGGAACCTTCCATCTCAGATGTTAATTAATTATGGCTCTATGTCCTGAACCAACAGGATTGGGCATCTGGTGAGGGGAAATACGAGACACAGGGAAGATTGTAGCTCCATAAAGAATTCTCCCAATAAAAACTAAAGGGAACAGAAAAATACAATTGGAGACATAAAAATCACTCTTCTGTGCCGAATCAGTGTGGCAGCCATTTTTGCCCTGTGTTTCTCCTAATACCTTGCTTCTATAATACCAAAATTAAATCTGTCTCACTTTCACTACCCTGAGATTCCAGGATTATAAGGAAGTGAGGATTATTGTTTCTCATGATATGATCACATTTCATTGTACACATGAAAATTCTCAACAAAGAATTTTTAAGCTAAAATAAAAAAGGACAAAATAAAAATCACATATACACCATCTCAAAGAAGGACAAAAAAGTAACTCTCCAGTCTTTCCACATTAAACTCCACATAGCACTCATAGCACTTAACACCTATGTGAGCTCAACAGGCTGGTGTGCATCTCCATGCTGGCCTCATCAGATGGGGCACTTACATTATACATATATGTATATACTTACATTACATATAGATAATAAAAGGAAGCACTCTGTTTATTTGACTTTTCAACATTGTGTTACTTCCTTGATGCTACTGTAAATACTTAACGAAAGTAACTTAAGAAAAGTAGGGTTTGTTTTGTTGTAGTTTCAGGACACAGCCCATTTGGCAGGAAAAACATGGCTGCTGTATTGACTAGGAGCAGGGTACACTGCATCCTAAGTCTGACCCAGAGAGATGGACACTCCCACCCAGCCAGCTTTCTCCTTTCCTACTCTATATTTAGAGTAGATCTTCCCACCTCATTTAATCTAATCTAAAAACTCCTTCAAGACCCACTCAGAGCTTTGTTTCCTTGGTGAGATGAACCTGGCATTCTAAAGTAAGCACCATCTTGTCCTACTTAAGGCACCCATGGAAGGTGCCTTTATCTTTTATAAAAAGGGGTCAGTGTACAATTGATTCAGGACCTGTACATTTAAAAATGTGTTTCTTCTTCCCGGTTTCATGTGATCAGTACCAAAGGATGTATCAATATTGTTCAAATATAACTTCAAATATAACTTTGCACCTTAATTTCACAATTCCTGAAAGCCATTCATATACTAATGACATTGGTGTTCAGCTGTTTGACCATTTCAATGCCATCCCAAATGAGAAGGACAAAGGAGGGAAAATTAAAAGAGAAAGAAATGGAGTTATCAGTTGGTGATTACAGTCTCAATTACTGTAAAGCTTATAGGAATATGATTACTTCTCAAGGCCACAAAAAGGCCTCAGGCAACAGGATGGCAAAGGATTTAACAGCCATAACTTTGGAATAAATCTGCCTAAATGAAAAAGGTCTAAGTTTTTATAAACAACCATGTTTTATAAGCTTTTGTTAACTTAGCGCAATAGAAAAATCTATTTTAAACATGTTACGTATATAGCTTGGCACAGAACATACTTACAAATGGAATGCATTTCCACTTGTTGTCTTAAGCGAATTTTGCTCATTGTGTCATAAAAATTGGGCTCTGACAATGTTTCTTCCAGAGGTGGCACACTAAATATTCTCATAATTTTCCTCTTATTCCTAAAATACAAAACCAATGCAGATTTGTTTTTAAAACCTATATAATTGTCTCATGATCCATTACAAGAATGAAACAAATTTTTTTTTGTAAAGGAATCTAATTTTCACTAACATATAAAGCTCTCTGTAGTGCTACAGTACCATGAAGGAAAAAAAGATGCTTCATGCATTATAGTATGCACAATACTATATTGCTAAACAATATTACCAAAGGAGGCCCTTTCATTGGGATCCCCCAATGAAACTCTTAGGAAAGTTGTTGTACTGAAAACAACAGTATACAATCAAGAAGGCATGTCCTTTTCCTCACTTTCACGACATTTAAATACAGACAAAGCACTGGGGTAGGGAATATACCTGATGTAAGCAGACCTTGCTTTGGGAAATTCATGAATAAAAATGTTCCTCAATGAAACAGTTTCATAGGATATCTTTTTAGAAACAAGAGCAGTGCATCTCTGCTTTTAAAAGAAAAGTGGGAAGGAGGCGGCAGCTCTTTTAAGAGAAAAGTTGTCACATGCAAGTGGGTCTGAGATGACATGTGGCACCTTCTGTCACCCACACCCTCAGTCCAGCTACTGAGAGGGAGCTACACGGCATTCAAGGGCAAGCACAAGTAGGTGAGGTATATCCAAGGCCAAACAGAAATTATTTCTGGAGTATTGATTATTATGAATTACTTAATGACTTTTTAAACCTAAGTAGAGAATTCCTGAAGTATATATCTACAAACAGATTTCTGGTTTTCCTCTATAAAATACACCCTACCCATAATCATGACCACCATTTTCATCAAACATCATCAGCACCACCATCATCACCACCACCACCATGATCAACATCATCACCATCATCATTAATTCTATTATTGTTTTGCTGGATTTGGGGGAAAAGAACCCAGGAAGAGTTAAAAGGGCATTTAAATTGAGCTAGAGTAGAAATCAAGGCAGTAAAAGAATTTGGACCATGTAGCATATCAATGACACAAAGATAAAAGACTCATTACTTGTTCTCAAGGAACTGATATTTTTATAAATAGAGAACAGAGAAGTAGTGTGCTGGTTTCTTGTCACCTTGATATAAAGCTAGAATCATCTGGGAAGACAGAACCTTGGTTGAGGGGTTGCCTCTATCAGACTGTCCCTGTAGGTAACTTTGTGGGGGCATTTTCTTGATTAGCGACTGATGCGGCAGGGCCTAGTTCACTGTGGGTGGGTGGCTTCAGGTTGCATAAGAGAGCAACCTGGGCCAATCATGGAGGACAAGCTGTAAGCAGTCCTCCACAGTCTCTGCTTCAGTCTCTGCCTCTAGGACCCTATCTTGAGTTCTTGTACTGACTTCCCTCAAGGACTGTGGCCTGAGACAAGCTCTTCCCTCTGTAAGCTGCTTTTGGTCTTGATCTTTATCACAGCAACAGGAGCAAACTAATACAAGTACCATGTATGAGAATCAAGGAAAAGGCCAAACGGGTGGCGAGAGGTTTGCTAACTACGTAAGTGTTGAATATTTCTGCAGTTCAGACACTTGGATGAAAAATATTTTAAAGTGTGCTCATGGCAAGGGGACAATGTACCAAAGCTGATGACAGACAGGCTACTTTAGAAGTGATAGCACCCAAACTTTACAGCAACAGGTCCTGTTACCCAGAACTGAATATGGAATTTTCAAATCAAACCTCAGTCACCAGTGCCAACACAGACAGCACCTTTCAGTCCAGGAACAAGATTTCTGAAGAAACATTTTTATGCATTCAATTTTGCTAAAACTACAACAACAAACAAACCACATCACAATCCTTTAAACCTGTTAAATGCTCAGTTTCTTATCTATCCTTATTTACCTCTTGGCATACATGAAGAGACCAAAGCTAACAAGGATCACTATCAAGTAAACATTGGTGGCTTCATTCCAGGCTTCATGGACTGTGTAATCAATAGAGCCATCATCATCCATCACACCATAACTTCCAGCCATGGCATCTGTAAGAGAAGACCAAAGGTGAGGTTGGCTAGCGCATGGTCACTGACTGTTGTATGGCACACAGCTAAGAATGATTCACACTTTGAAACAGATGCCATTCATTCCTTGCATTTATTTTTGGGGTACACGGGATCAAACTCAGGTCATAATATATTAAGCATGCTCCCTACCCTGAGCTAGCCTGCAGTTCCTAAGTAGGTGCACTTTGTGCCTAAATACTGTAATTTTCCTCAATATTTATGGAGCCTAAAAAAGTATCCTCAGTTTGGCTCTTTTAGGAAAAGGTATGCTGACACCAGATTTAGGTCATAAAGGTACAAAACATATGTTTTTCCCCACTTTTTATTTTGAAATATTAGAACTCTTACAAAAATGTTAAAAAGTAGAATAAAAAATGCTGCTGAAGAAGTGAATTTGAATTGCTACTGCAGTTTCCAAACTGTAGCTATCATTCAGATGAAAACAATGGGACCCTTCAAAAACATGGACCCAAACAATAGCTGGGATTCTGAGACCAGTCTCTCTCATGACATCAACCTAGGGACAAAAACAAAACAAAACAAAACAAAACAAAAAACAGCATGACCACACTAGCTGCTTTTCATGTGCCTCCCAGCATGCCCACACATTCGGAGCAGGCCCAAGCTTTGCCTGTTTGTCAAATCTGGCTAAAAATAAAGCTCTAAGATGAGAAAGTCACTTTGCTACTTATTCATAACCACGCATTCTTTGGACATTCCCACAGAGAGCTGAATGATAATCACAAGCATATCAAACAGCAAGTAGAAGAATAAAGGTTTCTTATCTGTTTGAGAACTGAGTTTTTTTTAAGGACAAAGTTCTTCCCTTGTGTTGAACATAAAAGGGGTGTCTTATTAAATGACATAAAATGTAAAAGCAACTTAGAAGTGTTTCAGGCAGTGTACCAAAAGGAGAAGGAACAAAGGACAGGTGACAAAGGTACTATAGCACTTAACAATAAGACATGTTTCAATACTAAAAAAGAAATATCTGAGAAATTATTTACAAGAGCGTTTGTGTTTTTCTTTTCTGCCTTCAACAATGAAGGCGATTTCTTCTACAGAAATATCTCGCAGTCTAGTCTGTAAGCTATGCAAATATCACTGATGTGGTTTCCCTTGGTAAGTTAATTCGTCTATTTTCCTTCTTCCCACTTGTCTGTACAAAAGGTCTGCTCTAAGCCAGGTGGCATGCTTTCTTCTTTTTCACATCTGGAGTCTTGTCCAGACGGTTGGAGACCTTGTTGTGCTCATCTAGAGTAAAGTGGACAACACAAACTGCCCTTTAGTTTGAATTCCAGACATTGAGGACAAGACTAATTTCACGCATTGGTGTCTGATAGATATAAACACTAGTCTTGTAAAAATATTTTGGTCAAGGAACAATGAACAGAAGTTAAACTAAAAAAGACTTAAAACTCTAAGATCTAAATATTAGGGTAGCCCTAGCTCCTCAATATTAATGCCTGGAGCTAGGGGCTTTTCATTGAGTGAGAGGAACAACAGTAGGCGACATAGTCACATGTTCAAATATTAGTCTTTAAAATTCAATTCCAGGGGTTCTCTGGATTTTTGATTTATAGTAAATAGCCAGTCTGTATTAGACATAGAGACTTCTGGAAGAGCAAAAACTAGAATTGCCTTTAGTTTGTGGCATTTTGACCATTGTAAACACCAGGATACTAAAATGGCAATAATCATGATTGTATTTTGAAAAAAATAAGTGTCTGATGGAGGTGCTACAGAAAGCATAGACAGTACTGCACCAACAGTTAGAGCCCAACTGCAAGTTAACACATTAGGAAAGACACAGGGAACAATAAGGCCATGGCCACCAGGAAATAGAGTGTCATTTATTTAACTGACAAATTAATGAAGTGTTTCCTAATGCCCATATTGATCTGAACCAGATTAATTTCTTGCTATAGCATTTGACAAAACCACTGTCTGTGTGCCACTGAGTTAATAATAATGTGCTTTTACCCAAAGCTTGGTTTCTTCCTAGTACGTCACTCTTTAATTGTATGTAGAAAGGTTTCCTGACCATTGGCTAACCCAGAATGGAAAAAATGTTAACCTGAGATATATGACAGATATTATTAAACATCAGTAGTATACAACAGCACTGCTACTCTGCTGGTCCCTGGATGTGTGAATTATCTTAGACCCATAGCTGTAAAAGATTTACACTGAGGCCAGGCCTCTCTTGCTGGTCCCGACACTATCAACGCCATACTTTGTAAGGAATCAAGTGCTCAGAGTCACAGTACAGAGGCGGTACTTTAACAACCCCCACACACATACACACACACTGTGTGTAGTTTAACCAAGTGTGTGCATATGCACCCTAACGCTTTTGTCTAAAGTAAAATGTTCAGGGGTTCATTTCTGGCAAGCTAACGCTCCAGGATAAAGACCCTGGGAGTGACATTCAGGGCTTTTTTGGGAAAACCAACTCCTTCCCTTAAGCTGTCCTGTGACATTATGCTTCAACTATTACTGCAGATGCTAGAATGAGTTGAATAAAGTCACAAGTAAACATGAGTATTCAGAGATAATGTCGTCAAAAACGAGACCATGGGGATTTAGTTTAAGACTGACCTACTGAGGTGAAAAATCCTTTCCTAGTAATCCTGAGACATTATCCTAAGTTTTATAATTTGCTCACACCGTTTAGATCTGAGCATCACTTGCCACCATGCCTGGAATGTGATTTCGTCCTCCCATCTGGAACTCTTGTTATTTTCTAACAGAAATTCAGATTAAACCCAACAAAATCCAAGCTCTGTGAAGGGATGATTCTCTCTCCTGATTCTCTGAAGCACTAAGAAGTTTGAGGTCCTAAAGCAAAAGGGAGCCAAGCTCACAGGCCTTCACCCTTTTTTAGAGAAAGGAGAGCATCTGAGGCCTGTGGGCTGCGCAGTGCACTTTCGAATAACTTATTATTATTATTTTGCAACCATCCCGCTTCGGCGCACTGCAACTCTGTAACAGGTGACAGTGGTGGCTCTGGCACCCCAAGGCCACGCGGGCCTGGGAACGGAGGAGCAGAGGCGGCTACACAGAGCCGACGCCCAAACCTGGCCTCCTCCTGCCGCCGCGTCCCCGAGCAGTCTGTTCCAGGTGGCATACAGGACAGCGCTCTCCCGACAGGCCGCCCCACGTCCCGGCGGCCACCGGGACCCTCCGCACGCTGCAGCCGCCCCGCTCGGCGGCCCGCAGAGGAGCCCGGGAAGACGGCGGAGACCCGAACCCGGGTCTGACCCGCGGGCCCGCGGCCGGGGCGGGGCGGGGCCGGGCGGGGCGGGGCGGTGACGCGGCCGCGCGCGCGGGCGAGCGGGCGGGCGCTGAGCGGCTCCGGAGGTGCGGAGGCCGCCGCGCCGAACCGCTCCGCTCCGGCTGTTCCGGGAGACGGGCGGGGAGCGCGGGCCGAGACCCGGCGGACCGGACGACCTCTCCTTCGTCACTTCCTGCCGGCACGCGGTTTCCGGAGGGAACGAGAAGCCAGGTTTTGTTATTGGTTTTTCTTCCTTCCCTCTTTCGGAATCGGAGCCCGCCGCCGCCGCCGCGGCCCCGCGTGCCGCCCGAGGCGAGAGCCGAGCGCCCCGGTGCGTCTCCCCGCACGCCGCGGCCCCGGCCGGCGCGGGCGGGAAGCGGCGGGCGCGGGCCCGAGGGCGCCGGGGCTCCTCCGCGGCGGGGCGGTCTCGGGGTGTCTGCGCGTGCTCCCGAGACGCGGCTGTCTTGCTGGGTTCTCGGTCTCCTCCTCTTCCCGGCTGCGGGGCCGAGGCGGTCGGAGTGTTTTTGAAACTGGACGTGGTGGCCCGGGTGCTCTCGCGTCTTTGCTTGAATGGCTGGGGTGTTTTTGTTTTGATTTTTGAAAAGGAAAGGAAAAAAAAAAGAGAGAGAGAGAGAGCAACAACTTTGCGTAGTGACTCGAATGCTTAGGTTTTCCAGCGTGAGGCAGGTGACCGGTGTTATGTGGGGTGGCAGCCCCCAGGTTGGCGTGGCGGTGCAAATAAAGCGGTCCATTGTCCACGTGCTTAAGGGCTTAAACTATTCCAGCGGGGCAAGTTCTCCGGGGTCAACTGACTTGTAGTGACCGCTCTTGCTCGCAGTGTAGCGGTTCTGTTGAATTGGTACGCACAGATAAGAGCATATAATACTGTAACTTTTTCCAGGTTGTCTTGCCTATTACAAACTCACCTTTCCCTAACCAGCATTTACCAGCATTTTTTATAGTAACAGTGTTAGGTGCATTTGTATATTATACACATAATCATGAATGCTTTTTAACCATTTGGTTTGAGTTTAAAGTTAGAAAATTTAGAAACAGTAGTAACTGCTGTCTGCTGCGTGTTTGCCAGCACAGTGCCAGATGTTCATAGTTAATTTTCAAGGGTGACTTTTTGCATAAGCATAGATTATTCATAGTTTTTCAACACCAGTTTGATGTCATGCATCCTGTAGGACGTTTACGTTAAGTAGTTGTTTCTTTGGTGAAGATAAGGGTGTTGATCACAGAATAACTCAGCAAATTAGTGTGGCTTTAAAAGTTCATGGAATTGCAGTTAATCCGTTTGGGTGTTTAATTGTGTAAAATGCCTTGAAGCTCTTACTTATCCAAGTGCCCATTACATAATACAGTCAGAAAGCGGTGAAGCTAGCGTGGACACCAGGCAAAGGTACTGAAAGCCATCGAGGCTCTTTTTCGAAGGGACCTTCCTTGTATTTCTTTGTACAGTTCCTAACTAAGGACAGACATGTGACGTGATTTTTTTTTCAACACCAAACTAAGAAAATTAAACAAAACAGCAGGCTGTGATTTTGCTGGAGTGTTTAGATAGGATCTCAATATGTATCCCTGGATGGCCTGGATTTATGTGGAGCAGGATAGCCCTCAAAAGACCTGCCTGCCTATGTCTCCTGCGTGCTGAGATCAAAAGTGTGTCCTGCTATACTCAGCTAGGAATGTCAGAGTTTCACTGAGCATTTGACTACTAAGAATGTTACATTTTCTGTATTGTGGGTAGTTGTGTCTGACTTTTTAATTAGGCTTTAAATATCTTAAACACATATTCACTAATGTGTTCAGTATAAGATTAGAATATATTTATAAAGATAGAACATAATGATTTATATAGCCACAACAGTTTGAAAAACTGGCTTGTGAGGGTGGTGGTAGATCTGTGTCATGAGAGAATAGAAGTGGCTGGAAAGATTTTAGACAGACTGAGGGGAGAGGCTGGAAGCTTGTGCTTGTGGGTAAGTTAGCATATAGGAGCTCACTATCAGAAAATTCTGATGGTGTGTCATGGGGAAGAGATAAAAGTTGGCAAAGCCTTGTTCCTTGGTATTTACCAAAGGGTTTCTTTCTTTACTTGAGGACAGTGCCTTTCGGGGCGGAAGGTAAATAAAGAAGAGAAAGATACACATTGTCCTTTGGCATGAATACTTCTCAGTGTGAGTAACTGTTGCTACCACATTCGTCGGTCTCTTCAAGCAGTCTGCAAGCTTTGAGATTCGGGGGCAGTCATAGGTAGATGAAAGAAAGAAAAAGGTAGGTAGTAGTGATAAGGAATCCCCTGTGAGGCTTTCCTTTGGGCAAAATTTTGG
The DNA here is from genome assembly GCA_028658305.1 of Pachyuromys duprasi. NCBI lineage: Eukaryota > Metazoa > Chordata > Mammalia > Rodentia > Muridae > Pachyuromys > Pachyuromys duprasi. The sequence continues at coordinate 106,346,312 of CM053764.1, read as the reverse complement.
GCCTATGAACAAAATCTATCTAAATAATAGTGACAATGAATTCATAAGTCAAAGCAGTTATATCAAGAAGTAAAGAAACTATTCCCTTAATATAATCTATACCCAATTGAGTAGATTTATAATATATGCGATAAATTACTAAGTTTTTCACGTTTGTTACAGCTCTAAAGTTGTATAGACTGTCTTCACCCCTGTTTATAGGCCATCCAAATGATGACAGGAAGGCGGGCCTGTCTCATTCTTCATTTCAGAACTTGACTCCTAGGCTGGGGGTGCAGCTCAGTGTGAAAATTTGCCTAGAATGCGTGGAACCCTGTGTCCATCGTTGTCCATATCTCCATCATTGCCAAAATGAAATGGAAAACTTGTCTCTGGTATGGGTGCCCTTTACCCCACAGACAACAAATCAGTTTGTGCTAGAGTGAGTTGTTGCTTATCCCCAGGGCCTAGAACAGATCCTGGCCAGGAAAAGTATTTGTGGAATGAACAGTGTACCAAGTACATGCGTTTCTTTTCCTTTAGGTCCTTCTAGCCCCTTTGTATAGGGCTGTCCAGTCTCACCTCTGTAATTGCATCCCACAACTACTACTTGTGTGTTGTGTATGTGTTGCCATTTGGTGTTTAATCTTAATGGTGTTACATTGCTACATTAGTGTTTTAAGGAGTTTGTGTCCTCACTTCAAATACAATGTTCTTTAAGGCTGTGCCTGTTTATACAGCATGATTTTTGAGAATTGCCTTGGCATCTGGTATGTCTACAGAGTTGGCTTGGATATACCTATTGAGTAAATACTAGTTATCATGGGAAAAACACCACATATATTTTAAGCCATAGGTAATATATTAGTTGGGCAAGCTTTGAATATGCTTATGAAAGAAACAATGTAAAAATTTAGTGTCAAAAATAATAATGTAGGTAGGAATCCCCCCTGCCTTGGGAATGCTGGGAGGGAACAGAATCCTTAAATTACCCAACTAACCTGAGCACCGGGCTCTCGGCTCTTCATCGCTTCGGCGGTGGGGGCTGTGAGCCCAAGCTGCAGCTTGTAATTCTTTATAATAAAAAGATCCTCATTGATTTGCAAAAAAAAAATAATAATAATGTTTATGTAGCACTTAAAATGTGCTAGCCACTGTCTCTGTCCCCTTTACATGCTCATTTATTTGTGTCTCAACAATTTTTTGGTGAAGGTAGTTATTATCCTATTTTTCAAGGAGGAAATGGATTGCCAGCAAAGCTTTCTTACCCAAGATTATGATGTGCATAATAAGTAGAATAGGCAGTCTGGCTCCCGAGTCAGCCAAGCTTCTCTGTGAAGTTATTTGTGTGGTGTAAGGGAGGCAGGGGGGTGCCAGTGCACAGAGGCCTGAGGAAGATGTCAGGCAGCCTTCTCTGTCATTGTCTGCTTTACTCCCTGGAGACAGAGTCTCTCACCGAGCCTGGAGCTGTGTTGGTGACTAGTAAGCCCCAATGTTTCCACAGAACAGGGATTTTTATGTTGGTTTGGGGATCAGGACTTATGTCTAATCAGTTGCTCCTGCTTGTATAACACTGAGTCATCTCTCCAGCCTGGGAATTTTAATTTACGATTTGAAAGATCTAAAATATCATACTTTTTTTTTTATATAGTTATAGAAGGTGCCCTTGGTAGGGTGGGTGGTGGCTGGAGAGATGGTTCAGTGGTTTAAAGCGCTTGCTGCTCTGGCAGAAGACCTGACTTTGGTTTTCAGCACCCACTTGGCAGGCTATACCATCCATAGTAAATCCAGTTCCAGGAGGCCCAACGCCCTCTTGTGTCCTCCCTGGTACCATGCATACATGCGGTGCATGTCCACACATGAATGTCATCACCATGTAAATAAAATAAATAAGGGAGGAAAGATGTTCTTTTAAATTATTTATTTTACTTTTGTGCTGCTGGTGGCCAGAACCTCATAACGAGTGATTCTATCACATCTCCATCCTTACCCTAAGGGTGTGCTTTTAAAGTTTCAGAGTGGGGCTAGCAAGATGGCTCAGCAGGTAGAAGGTGCTGCCCACCAAGCCTGAATGCCATTCCTGGCACTCAGGGAAGAAGGAGAATACCAGCTTCCAAAGTTGTCTTCTGGCCTATACAGGAACACAAAAATGTAATTGTTTTTTTAATCCTTAAAAAGGTGAGGGTAGAAAAAAAAACTTGCACTACTGCACTGCAGAAGCACTTCTGAGTCTTGCAGGTAGAAGAGGGTGATTCTGAAATAAATGGTCAGAGACCATTGCAGGAACTAAAGATGAGAGTGGAGAACCTGGATTTTGACTGACAGTTAAGTATGGTTTTGATCTTGGTTGTTGGGTTCTAGGGTAACGATTTACCAGGACAATGACTCGAAAGTACCTTCTTCAGCATTAGACCACTTCTGCCAGATAAAATAATGCTGAGCGACACGTGCAGCTTGCTGGCTCCTTTTCTCAAGTACGTTCTCCGTTTCAGTCATTGTGGGAGTCTGCTGTTGTGTGGTTATCACTGAGGCTGTCCTCAGGTTATCTGCCGTCTAGTGGAATTTTGATCCCACTTTTTCAGTGTGTATTGAGCAACAGATAACACTCAATTAGAAAAGGTCAGAAGTCCTCTTCTCACCACGTACTTTTTTGTTGTTGTTGTTGGTTTTAAGACACAGTTTCTCTGTGTAGCCCTGGCTGTCCTAGAACTCACTCTGTAGACCAGGCTAGCCTCGAACTTAGAGATCCACCTGCCCCCACCCCCAAGTGCTGCAGTCAAAGGCGTGTTCTACCACATGCCTTTTTTTTTTAATGGTGGAACAAGATATAAAAATTTCTGTTGATTTAGCATAAACCTGGAATAAAGTCAAAAGTGTTAAATGAGGGCCTAACCAAAAAAGAAAAAAAAAATCACATTCTCCCACAACCTAAGTACTTACCCTTTTTGACAGCAGTTGGTAGAGTTGTTTCTGGGTGCCAGGCATCAGCGGTCTTTGACTGTTAATGGCTGCGCAGATAGGGGAATTGCCCAGAGCTGACCGTTATCCAAGAACCAAGAGGACGTCCCTTTAAATGAAGCAAGGCCACCAATCTGGCTAGAAGCCAGGCGGGACATACCCTGTGAAGGTATGGTATTCTGAGAGATCATTTTCATGGTGATGGATGCCATGCCATTTGTCTAAGGAGTGCGTTGTAGCTCAGTAAAGGAATGGCATGAGCTGCTACAGCCTCAGCGTCATTCATTTTGAGATGGCCTGTGTGGAAGTGAGTTACGAATTTTGCCTCACAGCTCATGTTCCATTTAAATGTTGTAAACACTAACTTGGAATAGTTGGAGTTCAAATAATTTATATTGAAATGTTTATCAAGGGGGCTGGAGAGATGGCACAGAGGTTAAGAGCACCCACATGGCAGCTCACAACTATCTGTTAACTCCATTTGTAGTGCATCTGATGCATTGATCTCCACAGGCCAGGCACACTCATGGAGCACAAGCAAACACTCAGAAAAGAAAAAGAAATGTTTATCCAATTGGCATGTTAGTCTAAGCTCATGCTCTTCCCTGAATGGTTTCTGTTATAAGAGATTCTGATGCACTGAGTCAGCTAGTGAACTTAGGATAGGTAAAATCAAAACATTAATCATTAGAGTAGCTTTACCTACTACCTTTTATTAATTTTAAGAAATTGATTATTTGCAATATTCTTATTACATGCCCTGTGATACATTTTTAAAGGTTATATTTTAAAATTGAAGTAAAAAAATTAAAATTTCTTATTGGTATTGTTTTTCTTATTACTTCTTTAACTAAAACATTATTTTGTGTGAGAATTTGCACTGTGTTAAGAATTTTGGGTTTTTAACCAGGTTTGTTTTTAACTTTTCTTTTTTTAAGGACTCTTACCTTGAAAACAGCATCATTGGCTTCCATATCATCTTTGAATATGAGTGATATTCCTAGTTTCAGCATGTCCTCCTAGAGACCAGCAGACCAGGTTTATTCTTTCAGGAAGTCTCTCAACACCGGACATAGTATGTCGGATGCCTGCACATGGACTGGATTACCCACTGACTCATAAACATTTGAAAAATGGCAAACAGCTGAAGAAAGGCGGTTTCAGGAAGTAATCTCCAACCCACTTTTGAGCAGCTTGAAAGAACATAATTCTAGAAATGAGTGATAGGAGTCTAGCCATTTCTACATTTGTTTCTAGACATTCATTATCTTTCTTAACCCATCCAGTTGGTGAATGTATTTGAGTTTGAGGTCAGCCTGGTCTACAGAGTGAGCTCACAGGACAGCCAGGGTTAAACAGAGAAAGAGACAGAAAGAGAGAGAGAAATTACATCTTTGTAAATAGAAACTTTAATATACTTGATATTTTACCTGTTTTCCAGAATCAACCACAATTTCTAAAACCAGATAGAGTGACACATGCCAATAATCTTAGCACTTGGGCGGCAGGGGCAGGAGAATGGGGAATTTAGAGTCATCTTCAGCTCTGTAGTTTGCTGGAGACCAGTCTAGGCTAAGTAAGGCCCTGCCTTACAAAACTAGAAAGGGAAAAGAGTGATTTTCATTCTTTCAGTATTGGTCTTTTTTTTTCTTGTCCAGTGTTTAGTTGTTACTCTCATTTGTTGGTGATGACTTTGTTCTCCTTCCTGAAATCTAAGTATCCCAGAAGACGTGGACAGCAGAACTTTCTAATCTTTTAAGCTTTGTGTTAAACTTCAGGCTAGTTTTTAGTTTGTTGCTATGATGTTACCTTCTTACCCTTCCCACCCAGTGTACTGGGGGAGGAGTAGGAAAGCTAGAACACATTTGTGTAGTTAACGAATGAAAGCCAGCCCTTAAGGTCATTAGTGTGCCCGTTTGCACATTAGATGAAAATTAGATCTGGGCAGTAGGGAACCTGCCTTGAATCCCAGCACAGAGAATCCCAGAGGTAGAGGTTCTCTGTGAGTTTGAGGCAGCCGGGTCTACAGAGTCTATAGAGAGACCCTGTCTTGAAAAACAAAGCAAACAAAAAAGACCAAAGGGGGGGGGAATTAGTTTGTTGATTAGAATTAAGATACTTGACACTGTAAGTTATATTTTCATATTTTCCCATTATGACCTTACCCTAACTAAGATGAGTTGATTTTTTTCAATATATTTCTGTAATTTAAGGAACATGTTTGTTCTTACAATTCATGTTTTATCCAACAAGGACAAATACAAGAAAAAGAGCAGGATTTTAACTTAATGAAGCAAAATTTCATAAAGTACTTGGTTATTTTTAATGTTTTCTCCTGTAGGAGGCCTGCTCTACCTCCCTCTCTCCCCCTTCTGCCAGCTGTACCCCAATCACTCATTCTCAGGTGCATATACAGTTTTTTCTTTTTTTACCATCTGTCAGAAATTTAATATTTTTGTGTTTTGCCTCTCCCATGGGTCAACCTTCTGTTTTAAATCTTTGCTCTTTTTAATTTTTTGTTTTAATTCTTATCTTTTTAATTCTCTGTACATGTATCTGTGTATACGTGCGTGTTAGTAACAGTGCTCTTGGAGGCCAGAAGAGGATGTCAGATCACCTAGAGCTGGAGTTCAGGCAACTGGGGGATGCTAGGAACCGCTGGGCTCTCCAATCCCATTTTCTCTTCTCTCGCTCTCCATGTGGCTGTGCCTTCCTCCTGGTCTGCCAGCTCCAGCTCCAGCTAGCATCACCTCTTGGCCATCCTCATCTGAACCATGGTCCAGGCTCTGGTATTTGGTCTGTTTTTTAACTATAAACTAATGCTGTTTTCTTGAGTGTTCAGTCACGGTGCATCTATTCCAGGGGCTCATGTTTCCTTTGTTCCTAACAGAGAGGTATTACCAGATGGATTTGTTACTAGTCTTTGCACAGAACACAGCTCCTTTTATGTGTTTTCTGTTTTTATATGTTTATGTATTTAAGATAAATCAGTTGTTATCTTCTTTTCCTTGGAACATTAACGTTCCCGTGTTCTTTGATGCTAAGAATTAAGATTGGTATTTTAGACAACTAATGCTACTTCAGATTTAGTCAGTGTAGTCTTATGGCACATCAGTCTAATTATTTAAGAGTTATTGGCATTTATTGCTCCTTTGTCTTAAATATTTTGTCATAAACACATCAGGTCTGAATCATAGACAAACATACTTGTGGCAAAATTTATCTACTGAACAAACACATTACCAAGGGTACTGCCATTTCACTGGCAGCAGCTTTCCAGGTAATTCTTCTCTCCTTGGTAATCTGGCTGAAGTGAACATAGGTTCCTTTTCTTTTATCACTCCCCTTCTCCCCCAAGACAGGGTTTTTCTTTTTAGCCTTGGCTGTCCTGGACTCACTCTGTAGACCAGGCTGGCCTTGAACTCGCAGAGCTCCACCTGCTTCTGCCTCCTGAGTGCACTACTGCGACTGCGCCGGGCTATCGCTTATACTCTTACAGAGATAAGGTGGCTGGTTGAACTGCCTGAAATTCCTAGTGCAGGCAATTGTAAGCCTCTCAGTCTGGGTGCTGGGCACCAAACCTAGGTCCTCTGCAAGAGCAATCTTCCTAACCTCTAGGACATCTATCCCGTCTTAATCCAGTCTTTCCTAATATTAACTCTCCTTACAGATCATGTGTTAGAACAAAAAATGCAGGGAAAGGAGCTGACATGAAATTATATTTCAGAATGAGCTTTCTTAGGAGAGAGGGAGGGAAGGAGAGCACAGGTGAGCAAGTGCTTCCACAGCTGTGGGGTAGGGGCCACATATTCAGCCTTGAAGTGAATCAGCAGCTGGAGACACTGAACTTCCTACCACAAACATCATGACTGGCCCTTGGAGTGAGGCAGAGAGGTGAGAGGGAAGAACAAGCCTTCCGGTATGGAAAGGAGTTGTGGGGGAGAGAGCCCTTGTGTAGTAAGAAGGAAAGCCTTCACGCACCTTCAACAGCCTCAAAGTTTGTGATTTACCGCTCTTCACGGGGAGGAGAGTTCTCCACCACCTCACTGAATAGCCTAGCCTCTTGGCAAGGAGCCAAACACTAGATAGGGCCTTGATCTATTGTTGCAAGGGGTGGGGCTCTAGCCAGCGAGGGGCAGAGGTGCACCTAGTCAACTCATTTGACAGGTAGAAGGGCAAAGAGGTGTGGCCTGATAGTCTGAAAGACAAAGAGGCAGGTAGAGAGGGTTCCTGTGTCACACAGTAAATCCATCTATGTATCTACAGATGACAGATAAGACACAAAAGGCTGCTGCGGAGTTCCTAGAGGTTTCAAAAATAAGCTGCTGGAAGCTCAAGCAGCTCTGTATCGAGATAGTGGCCGCAAAGCAGCTGCAGAGGGGAATCAGCTGCTGTAGTGTCAGTCATCTAGTCTATGGGATTGGGGGAAGCTGCAGAGTTGAGTCCAGTTATAACAGTAAAAGGAGTTGAGGAGGCTGTTGAGCACGAGGGACTAAGCAAAGCAGAAGCCCCAGAGACCATCAGCCCTGGCAGTCTTGATGCATACGGGAGGTGCGGGTGATAGGCAGAGGCCATGGCCACTGTAGTTGTGCATGCTGACCTCTTCAGGGTCTAGGTGAAGGAGCTGGACCCTTTCCTCAGGCTTGTATATACAGTAGGTTTGGGGGCCTGGTTTCCCTGGTAGCATTTTAATACAGCCATTTGCCCATATAGTCACAGTTCACTCAAATTCACAGGGTGGCACTGTTTCCAGGAATAAGTCATTTTCAGGCTGGGCAGTTCTCATGGGACTGCACCAACAGTCATGTTTGTGGAGCCAACCAGGTGTTGCCAGCAAAACTGAATTTCCCTTTTTGGGCTCATTATCTAAAAAAAATTAGAAATGGGAGGTAATTTGAGGATAGTTTTATTAAAATTTGAGAGAAAAGCATAGTACAAGGTAGGTGAAAATCTTGGTAGCCACAACGAGGAGAGAGAGAAAGCTCAGCATGTAATAGAAATTGAGACAGCTCATTAAGAAAGAAAATATCCCCAGGAATGGAAGAAGAAGAAAGCTCATCCCAGAAATAATGGAAGTGGGCTGATGAGCTGAGGAAAGCTCCCAGTTATGTGGTGGTTATGGTCTCCCCCTGCCTGGCTCTTGTTGGTATTTTATGGGTTTTACTTTGTGCATTCTGTTCATCAGATGATCCGCAGACAGGGAAGGGCTTTCAGGCTTTCTCTGCAAATGGCTTTCATGTTCATGTATCTCTTTCCATGTCATTCTGCTGACACATATGTAAAACAGACTCTCAGGGCAAGGCCGAGTCTAAAGATCTACTGTTTCACACACACCATGGAGTAGGTTAGTGTAACAGCACAGCATGATCACAACAATTTTACAGCAAAACCACGATTGAAATCAGCATGGGAGGACAGGAAGAGAAAGTAAATACTATTAGAAAAGGACTTGCATTAATAATCTATTTCTAGAAATGGAAAAAGCAAACACAACAGCTTTTTAAGCATTTGTTAGAGAGGAGGTCCCCAAAACAAAAGTATGGGTAATTCTAGTGCCTAGTTTTACTAGTGCATTGTGGACATTTTTGCATTTCCTTTTAAGTTCTAAAACTATATTTTAAACTGACAACAGATGTTTTATTTTGAAAGACTTCAATGTCTTAAAATTAACCTATGTTCTTTTGTAATTACATTGTAACATTCAGCAAATGCTTTGAACAACTGAGTCATTCCTTTCTTACATAAGAAAGTTTATAAATTGTGTAGTCTGCAACTCCTGTTGTATTGTAACAAAACTGGATTATAACTAGACTTTATCTTAAACATCAGGCAAAGTCCTTTAATCCCAGCTCTCAGGGCGCAAAGGCAGGCAGCTGTCTGTGACTTCCAGCCTGGTCTGCATAGTGAGTTCCGGGTTAGCCAGGAACAAGAGGAGACCCTGTTCCAAAAATATTGAATAAATAAATGAATAAACAAAATTTATAGATCTTTTTTCTTGTGCATATTATTGTTATTAATATAGAAGATAATGGATTTCATTATGATGTTTTTATACATGTATAGAATGTACAGGAAAATCCCATGTATCTCATATGATGCTGTTGAGATTTGAAAAACAACCCTACAATGTGGGATTCACCTCCCGTCACTGAGTATCTTTCTACCTAAGCCTTCTGGTCATACTGCACTGCTGGTTGTTGGGTATCTTAGAGCTGAAGGAACTTTAATAGCCACTAGTAACAGGTGGTCTCAGAGCTCAATACATTGTGGCAAATGCCAAAGTACAAGCATGAGGCAGAGAGAGTATGGGCTATTAAAATCTCAAAGCCAGCAGTACACTTCTCTAATAAGGCCACACCTAATCCTTCCCAAACAGTTCCAGCAATTGAGGATCAGCATTGAAATATATGAGCTTTTGGAGGCCATTCTCATTCAAACCACTGCATAGCTCAAAGAGACTAAAGGAGATCTAGAAACCTTACAAGGGTGCACTGATAATACATATTTGTTTGTATGTAAATTCTAACTATGGTAATTTGTCTCTTTACCTATGTAAACTAGGCAAGTTATGACATCTAGCCTTGGTTTCTTTGTGAAATGGTAATATCTAGTAGTATTTATTTAAATTATTATTATATGAATTGCCTTTCTTTTTGTTTGTTTTTGAGACAGGTTGGCCTTGAACTCCCAAGAAATCTTCCCCTGTCTCCCAGGTGCAGGGATTTAAGGTATAAACCATCACAACCAATATAGCTTCTTACTCAGTAGGAGAAGTAAGAGTTTATTTGGATTACAGTTTCAGGCTACAGTCAGTCTCTTATTGTGGGCCTGACATTTTCCATTTTGAAAGATAACTTTGATAAGTAAAGTATTCTTGGTTCATGGTTATTTATTTTCAGGGTTTAAAATACTTTATTACATGTTTTTCTGGTTGCTGATGAACGTCTGAGGTTATTCTGATATTCCTGGCTTTGTATGTGAGTTGACATTTTCTCATGCCCCTTCTAGTGTAGGTCTTTACTTTGTATTTTTAACATCTTGACTGTGATATGTCATGAAAAGTTTCTTCTCTGGTCATGTCTATTTGGAGTTCTGTATGTCTCTTGATGTTTTGGATGTCTGCTTCATTCTCTGGGTTAGGACATTTTCTGCTACCATTTCGTTAGACAAATCTCTCTCTTTTTTTTCTATTTGATTTTACCTCTGCTCCTTCTATAACATCAGTTCTCAGGTTTGGCCTTTTGAATATACCCTGGACTTATTGGAAATACCATTCCTCCTCCTTAACTTCTCTTTCCTTTTGTATGTCTGTTCATGTTAATGTCTCTACTTTTTCCTCCATATCTGAAATTTGTTTTCTGCATGGCTTTATCTGTTGATGATGCTTTCTGATGTGGGTTCTATTTAATTGATCGTTTCTTTCATTTCAAGTATTTTTGTTTGGATTTTTTTTTAAGTGTTTCAATCTCCTGGCTGAATTTTCCCTCCATATTTTGAACTTTTGCCTGTCTTGTCAAGATCTTCTATAGATTTTTAAATTTATCTGTTTGAATCTTGTCTATGAGCATTAATTTTCATTAAAATAATTTAGATTAATATCTACAAATGCTTTGCCTAAGTGTATGTATGTACACAGTGTTCATTAGAGAGTCTTGGACTCCCCTTGAACTGGAATTATAAATGGTTGTGGGCTGCTGTGTGGGAGCTAGGAATCGAATTCCAGTTTTCTATTGGAGCAGACTTATTTTTCAGTTTTGAATTGACCCTGGATCCTCTGGAAGACCAGCCAGTATTCTTAACCACTGAACTATTGCTCCAACACTGATCACTGATTCTTTTAAAAAAAACATTACTCTGAATTCTTTCTCAGACATTTCAGCACTCTCTATGATTTGGATTCCATTGTAGGGAGCTACTGTTAGCAGTGAGTAGTGCGATCAATTAGCTGTGTGTAGGTCATAGTTGATAGTTATATCATAGTCTTTGAATTGCTTTGTCATGTTTTGCACATCTGTTTAAATGAACTTGTTTTTCAGTTTTGACTTCCCCTTCTGATTCTACTCAGATGTTCTGTTTTCTCTGACTTTTACTTGGGCGGGGGGGCTGCCTGCATGAAGTTCAGCCTTAGAGACTTTTGAAAATTGGAATTGATTATAAAGTAAAATCATTGAAGTGATCTGTGTTAGTCAGGGTTCTCTAGAGGAACAGTACTTATAAAGAATGAATACACACACACATTCATTATACACAAGGGATTTACTAGAATGGCTTACAGGCTATGGTCCAGCTAGTCGCAGTGGCTGCCTACCAATGGAAGGTCCAAGACTCCAGTAATTGTTTAGTTTATGAGGCTGAATACCTCATCTGGTCTTTAGTATATGCCAGAATCCTGATGAAATGGGCTCTAATGCCAGTGAAAGAATGGGCCTGGTAGTGAAAGCAAAAGCAAACAGGTAAAGAGCAAGACCTTCCTTCTTCCATGTCCTTTAGATACAGGCTGCTAGCAAAAGTGTGGACTGGATTAAAGGTGGCTCTTTCCAATTCAAAAGATCTGGATTAAAGGTGGGTCCTCCATCTCAAATGATTCAATTAAGAAAAAAAATCTGCCTAGTTGTGGCACATAGCATTCAGAAGGCAGAGACAGGTGGATCTCTGAATTTGAGGACAGCCTAGACTATAGAGTGAATCCCAGGACAGCCAGGGCTACACAGAGAAAACTGGTCTCACTTCCCCCTCTCCTGAAAGAGAGAGAGAGAGCCCTAACAGGTATGCCACCTTGCTTGAATTTTAGTTAATTCCAGATGTAGTTAAATATTGACAACCATTTATCCACATTTAGCCACCACAAATCTACCCCTTTTCACCTTGATACACAATCATCATCTTATGCCATGCCTAATTTCCAAATAAAAACAGTAACCAGGCCATAATTACGCCTGATAGAATTATCCCGTGTACAGTCACAAACATTGTATTTTTAACCAGGTCATACTTAATGCCTGACATGACATAACCCTCATACAACCACAAATGCATTATAAGTTTTAGACTCGGTGCCAATGTCCCTTGAGTGACATTCTTTTAGTATCTCAAACTTAAAATATAACAACCACTGATATTCTCTTAATTGATGTCACATTGCATGAAAAAGAAATGAAGGAAAGGAAACATAAATACCTGAACAAATGCATTCTGACCAAACTGTGCCAGAAACACTCATGTCAACTCTAATGCATTTTTCTGTAAATGGTTATGTGGCCTCAGCTGGTATTTATGACTACCTTCCTCTACTACACTTTCTCTATTTCCTCCACCCTCAGCAAGCACCTCAGCAGGTCTTGGTTCTTTTCCTAGAGGAGTGACTCATACCTCATTCCTGAAGAGTCTGTGCCCTTTGTCATCCTGCCTGGATTAGGTTGTTGTAGTTTCCTGTTGACTAATCACAGGCCATAGTAGCACCGAGAGACTGCCTAAAGAATCTTCTGCATGCCAGGTGTAAATTTTGTTTTGGTTTAGTTTTTTTATTTTGTTTTTCAAGATAAGGTTTCTCTGTGTAGACCTGGCTATACTGAAACACTCTATTCACCAGGCTAGCCTTGACCTCACAGAGATCCACCTGCTTCTGCCTCCTGAGTGCTGGGATTAAAGGCATGTACTGGCATGCCCTGTGCAGATATAATCTTTCTTAGCCTTCACTGTAGAGAAGCAATCTACTTTCCCCTTGACAATCTGGATCAATCACTACTCCTTTATTAAGCTATTAGTTTAAGGGCATCAGAAGTCCAAAGTGGCCTGGGGTGAGTCTGAGCTTCCAGTTCAATGGAACATTTGTTATGACTCCTGGCAGGAACTAAAATGTTTAGTCTAGCAGAACTTAAGGTCATGGGAACAGGAAGCAAAACCTTTTCTAATGGATCACGAGGGGTCATACTGAGTGGAACCATTCCCCTTTCTACCTCTTGATTCCTGCACCTGTGGATTCTGGCTTTTGGCAGAACCAAACCATATGTTAGACATTGTTTCAAAGTATATACTGCTTTTTGGAGAACCATGACTCAGGCCCTCCAGGTTGCTGCCACCTAACTGTCTCTGTAACTATGTCTTTAAAAGGCCTTTCCCATCTTTCTGTTAGACCACCTGCTCAGAATAGCAAGGAACATGGTAAGAGCAGTAGATTTGATGATCATGGGCCCATTGTCACACTTCCTTGGCTGTGAGGTGAGTTCATTGATTAGAAGCAATGCATTGTGGAAAACCATCCCAGTGGATACAGCATTTTCTAAGTCCACGAATGGTAGCCTTGCTGAAACATGTTCTGGAAAGGCAAATCTATAGCCAGAATAAGTGTCTGCTGCAGTAGGAACAAAGCGTGGTCCTTTCCACGGTGGAAGTGGTCCAGTGTAGTCAGCCTGCCGCCAGGTCAGCGGCAGGTCACGTGGCTTCAGTGTTGGCCTCTGCTGTTGGCAGAGCTGGCACTGACAGCAGCTGTAGCCAGGCCAGTTTGATAAGTGGCAGTCCATGTTGTCAAGCACATGTATAACTCCATCTCTGCCACCATAGCCACTTTGTTTATGGCCTGTTGGACAATGGCAGGGGTGGCTGGGGAAAGAGGCTGACTGTCCACAGAATGGGCCATCTTAACTCCTTGGTTACTAAACTCCTCTATTGAAGTCACTTTTTATGAGCATTCACATGGGACACTAGTGTATCTGGATCCTTTCTCCAGATGTGTCCACTTAGTTCTTCTCCAGATATCTTTCTTACCAGTTTTCCAATCCTGCTCATTCCATGTCCCTGACCATCCCATCCATTGGCTATAGCCCATGAACCACTGAACAGTTGCACACCTACCCATTTATCCTTCTGAACAAAATGCATGTCCAAAAAAAGAAAAAAGAAAGAAGGAAAGAAAAAGAAAAAGGTTCTGCCCTTTGTGAAGACTTCCCTACCCCTGTGTGCTTCAGGGTTGTCCCAGAAAAGTGTAATGCTGCAGCTGTCCCCTTCTGGGTGATGCCTGTATAATGTGCAGAACCATTGCTAAAGCAGGTCCTAGTCTTCTCTTCCTCCATCAGTGATCATAGGGCACACCCTGTGAGGCTATAGGTACATGCTTGGCAGCAGACATCATTGTAATGGGAGGAGAAACCACAGGCATGTGGGCAGCTTCTTCATGTACCTCGATTGTGCCTGCAGGGTCTGCGCAGGCCCAGTCATGTATTCGCCACATCTGATAATGGATTGCTGCTGTGCACATCCTACTTGATCTGGTGGGTCAGAAAACACTCAGCTCACGATGGGCAGCTCAGGTCACATGGTAACTTGGTGGCTTGTTGTCAAACATTCAGTTTTCAACGAGGCCCAGTAGCAGGCTAAGAGCTGTCTGTCAAAGGAGAATAATTGTCTACAGATGATGGCAGAACCTTGCTCCAAAATGCCAAAGGCTCCAAACAGCATTCCTAATTACCACTGACAAGTTAGGTACTGTTGGGTCTGCTGAATCATGCAGTCCATGCCTTAGAGCAGCCTGCGCAGCAGCCGTCCTCTCCTGTCCCTGGCTCCACTTAAAGCCAGCAGCTTTCCCAGGCACTAGGTATATCGGCTGGAGTAACACATCGCCTGAAGAACGTGCTGTCTCCACAGTGGGCCCACTACTCATTGCTCTTCTCTCTTCATGGTGGGAGGGGCCAAGTGCAATAAGTAACCTTTAACTTTTGAAGGAACATCTGCGCATGCCCCACACCAGAGCACTCCTGAGACTTTTACAGAGGTAGCTTGAATTTTGGTTCTATTACTTTTCCAGCCTGTGATACACATAAGGGTTACCAACAAGTCCAAAGTGGTTGATATCTCCTGCTTACCTGGTCCAGTCAGCATAATGTCATCAAAGTAGTAAGCCAATGTGATATTTTGTAGAAGAGATGTTCAAGATCCCTTCAAACTAAGTGATAACAGTACTAGAAAATTGATCTATCCTCATACTTCTGTTGCCCTAGTACCCCTTCCAGCATCAAAATCTGTATTAGTCAGGGTTCTCTAGAGAAACAGAACCTAGAAAAAGAGAGAGAACAACTCCCATATATTTTATTTGTTAGCACGGTTTACAAAGGCTCAAAAGATGTGGATTAAAGGTCTGTCTTACTACCTCAGAAGATCCTGATTAGAAGTTGGTCTTCCCACTTCAAATGACTAAGAAAACTCTCCCAGGTGTGCCCAGAAGCTTGGGTTTTAGTTACTTCTAAATGTAGTCGAGTTGACAACCACGAGCAGCCATCATGTGATCCCGCCTTGGCTAGGTGCTAACAGCACCCAGGGTGAACTGCACTCTGCACAAAAGAAAGCAGATGGAGCAAAAGCTGGTCACATGTTTAATCGTGTGAATCTTCGGGGGCCTGGAGTTGTCGTGCCAGACCCAGAAGTTGTGAACTGATGAGGAAGGGCTATGGTTAGAATCCCTGCTCTCAGGGGACCTGTGGGAACACTGGAGTTTAAAATGTTAGTGCTGTAGGAGCCAGAGTCAGAGCCTGGTACCACGGTACTCTCTGGATTCACTGGAAACTGCCCCTGATTCCTGTGTTAATTGTGTGTCCTGGCCTTCAGTGAAGCTACTTGAGACTTAAAAGTTTTCTGGTTCAGCCTTTATGGTCTCTTGCCTGTCCAGCCACAGCATCTTTAAATAAGGATACTTGGGCTTCTTTTCCTATTTGTTCCATTTGCTGCTCGAGTCTTACTGCTCAGTTAAGAATATACTGAATAGGAATGAAGAAAGTGAACCCCGGGTCATACTTCTCATTTTAGTGGAAGTGCTTTGAGTTTTTATGGCCTTTTTGGTGTGCTATTGGCTATAAGTTTGTGATGTGTAACCTTTATTATGCTGAGGTGTGCTCTTACTATTTCTACTGTGTTCAAGTGTTTTTTCAAAATGTTGTCACATCTATTAAAGTGATCATGTCATTTCTGTTCTTCAGTTCATTTATCAGTATTGTTTACTGATTTGTATATATTGAACTATTTCGCCTTTTCTGTCTTATATAATTGTTTTAGCGATATTGATGGTAATTTATCTCAAAACGTACACTACAGACAAGGGGCTAACAACTAGAAATTACAAAAGAATTGCGGAAATTAAATACCAAGGGAATAAAACCACTAATCAACAAATGGCCAATTGTACTGAACTAGGCAGTTTTCAAGCAAAACAAAGCCAAAAAAAACAAGGGCCCAATAACTGTTTTTGGAAATGTTTGCTATCCCGAGACATCAGGAAAATGCAAATTAATTAATTACTTTGCAAAACTACCTTACTCCAGTCTGAATGGCTGTCATCAAGAAATCTGTCATCAGTGTTGGAGAAGATAGGAAGAAAAAGGAACCTTAGTCACTGTTGGTGCAGTGCAAATTAATAGAGCCACGTGGACACCAATTTGGAGAGTCTTCAAAATTTTAAAATAGAACTACTGTATGACCAGCTATTTCCCTTCTGGTTGTGTACCCAGAGACCTCTGTATCCTGCCATAAAGATATTTGGATCTCTTTGTTTGTTGCTGTGTTCACTATTGCAAAGAATTGGAATCAACCTATTTGCAGATAAGTCTTTGGTGTGTATACAAGTACTGCTCAGCTCTAAGGAGATACGAAGTTTAAACATTTAGAATGTGTAACGTTAAGTCAGGCCAGTTGCACTGGTAAGTTTCTGTGTGGTTTCTCAAAAAGCCTTTAATGTTAGTTGTCCCTTGCCGTATTCCCATCTTACCCTCTCTCCCATTCCCCTCTCTAAGTAATCTCTAAGTAATTCTTTATTTCTCTATAATACTTTATTTTTTTTCTTCCTTGGTAGGTTCTCTCCTCTTCTCCTAACTCCTCCCCAGTCCTTTTACTAGGTTCCTAACTTCTATTTCTATTTGGATTGTAGCACAATTGAAAGCTTAAAAGCTAATATCCACATATAAGAGAAAAAAATATTTGTTGTATTGGGTCTGGGTTACCTTACTCAGAATGATTGTGTCGAGTTCCATCTATTTACCTGCAAACTTGATAATTTCATTTTTCCTAACAGCTGAATAATATTCCCATTGGATAGATTTACTACATTTTCATTTATTCATTTATCTTTTGATGGACATTAGGCTTCCAGCTTCTGCTATTAGAGTAGCAGGGAACATGGATGAAAAAGTTTCTCTGTAGTAGGATGGTCCTTTGGTTATATCCCTATCTTAGTCAGTGTTCTGTTGCTGTGGAGACACCATGACCAAGACAAGCAAGTCTTATAAAAGGAAGCATTTAATTTAAGCCTTGCTTACAGTTTGAGAGGCTTAGTCCATTATCATCATAGTGGAAAGCATGGTGACATGAAGATAGGTATTAGGATAGTATCTGAGACCTTTACATTGTGACCCACAGGCAGATAGAGAGCCTGGGCCTGAGCTTTTGAAACATCAAAACCAAGCCCCAATGACACTTCCCCCCAACAAAGCCACAAGTACTCCAACAAGGTCATACCTTGTAATCCTTCTAATCCTTCCAAACAATTCTTTACCCTGATGGAACTATTCAGTCAAATATATGAATGAACCTTTGGGGGCCATTCTAATTCAGACCACCACAATGCTCAAGAGTAGAATAGCTGGACCTTGAGGCAGATCAACTCCCAGTGTTTTGAGTAAATCTACATTTATTTCTCTTAACAGTTGTACCAGTTTGCACTCCCACCAGCAATGAATAAGTGTTCCCCTTTCACTGTATCTTCACCAGTACCTGCTGTCATTTGTTTTATTGATCTTTGCCGTTCTGGCTGGGGTGAAATGAAATGTCATAGTAGTTTAATTTGCAATTCCCTGATGGTAAAGGATGATGGCTAAGGGTTTGTTTGTTTCTCAGCCATTTGTGTTTCATTTTTTGAAAACTCTCTGTTTAGGTTACTACCCTTATTTTTAATTGAGTTATTTGTATTCTTGGGGTTTTTTTTGTTTGTTTATTTGGTTTGGGTTTTTGTTGTTGTTGTTGTTCTTTAGGTAAAAACAAAACAAACAAACAAAAACCCTCCAGATATATAATTGCTAAAGATCCTTCACATTCTGTAGCCTGCTGTGTTACCTAAATAATGGTGTCCTTTGCCATACAGACTTTCAGCTTCATGAAGTCATATTTATAATTGTTAGTCTTAGTGCCTGTGCTATCAGTGTTCTTTGCAGAAAGTCATTTCGAGTGCCAAATGAGTTCAAGCCCTTCCCTCAATTTTTTTCAGGGTCCTTGATCCATGTGGAGTTGAGTTTTGTGTAAGGCGCTGGATATTGTTGAGGTATAGAAGATGGAATAGTGATGGGAGGAGAGATATGTTAGCTCACCATGCAAGACTGCTGTGGTGTACAGGTGCCCAGCTAACAAGCCCATCCAATATCCTGGGGCTCTGAGGCGCTCCCCTCTGGATACACATTAAAATCTCTGGGGAAACTATTCGCAGAACTCTTCTCCTGCTTCAGCCTTTACCTATGCTGACAGCTCTTCCAGAATACCTTTTACCTTTTCCTCTACCTGGTTCAAAACCTTCTCCATACTGTGGAGAGAGCCGCAGTCTTACTTTGCCTCTGTGTTAATAACTTCATATAGATCTCTTTCCCAGAGTACCCTGAGTTTTTATTTCCTTGGTAACTATATACAAATGAGAATGAATAAACACTGCCTGGTGGAGGAATGGTCAGAAAGTAGACAGGGCTTGAAAATGTAACTAAATGCAGCCCTCGGTTGGCTCAGAAGCATAGCAGGGTGTAGTCTTCCATGGTTTTCATATTTCTGCAGAAAAGGAAGACCAGGGCCCACAAGATGGTTCATTGAGTGTGGGTACTAGGGGCCCCTGCACCAGCCTCATGACCTGAGTTTGATCTCTAGAACCAGCTCATAGTTGTCATATGACCACACACACACACATGCATGCGCGCACACATGCAAATAAGTAATAAATTTTAAATTAGGAAGGATTAAAGTATATGAAGTTTGTTATTTGTGGCGAAAAAGTTAAGGCTCTTACAGTGTTCCAAGCATTATGCATTTCTGAATCCAAAAGCATAGTCACTCTTCCTGAGACAGAGGGTTCTAATTGTGATCAGGAATCAGGATACAGCCAGCTGTTTCCTTTGCTCAGCAGATTATTCCAGCACAGTTATTGAGATACTCAAATATAGACACTTCTCTAGATGCGTGTTCATAATTTTCATCTCACTCTTGGCCTTTGTGTTGTAGCTACCGTCTAACCCTTCTCTAGGCTATTTTTAATATCTTTCTTTTTTCTATATATTCTAAAGACTAGTAACTTAAATGTGATTATTTTCCTTGATTTTTTTCACTGCTCATGATTAGTTTAAGTTTTATTTTGAGAGAAATTTCCTTATTTTGTAAATTGTCTCAGAGAGACTCTGCTTAACTCTTAACACTTGTCATGAACCCTGACCACCACAAAACACAAGACAGTGGCGATTGAGAACTGCTACCACAGTGACTTCTAGTCTGATGTGATCTCTGTACCCAGAGCTCTTGTTGTCTCCTCAGCAGGCAGGGATGCCGCCCAAGTAGCTGCTTCTTTCTTTAGTGATCATGAATAAGGAGGACAGGAATTTTTTCTTCTTTAAAAAAATGGTTGGATTTTATGAATGTTATTTTTTTGCATGTCCAGCGATCATTTAAAAAGAGGCTTTTTAAGCTTTAAAGAAATCTGTTTTTATAAAGAGCTTTTTTTTTCAATACAATTTACATGAAAAGTTCTCAATTGAGGGAATCAGAGAGGATAATTTTCAGTCGTAGAAGAACTTTCTGAGGATAGAGTAGAAGAACTGGGAAGGATGTCCTCTCCTGGCAATTTGAGGAATATGATATCAAAGGAAAATAGAAACCAGCTCTTACAATGAAAGCATTAAGGTCTAAAATAGATAATTGTCTATTATTTTGTATGTACAGTGGCCAAGCCTGCCCCAATTCTTTGTCTACTGTTGTTGAAAACCAGTGCCCATTCTGTGTTTGTGAGAGCAAACTCATGGATTATTGTAATCACTGAGTTATTACAGTTCTTAGAGCTAAGTTGCTTATCTTTCTGATTCTGGGTTATTGTTTTGTTTCTGTTTCTCGTTGTTGCTTCAAGAAACGAGTAGTCATTGGAGTACTTTTGAAATGAAGCGCTTTATTTCTAAGGGTGCACTCACATACATCGCTGGCATTAGCCATCAGTTGGATTATATAGCCAGATATAACCAGAACGTCCCATCTCCATGATTTCAAGTTGATTTTAAACTGCCTTCCCTAAACATCTCAGGTTACCTTGTTGGAAACAGATCATGTCTGATCACAGCAAAAAGAAGGGAAAAATTAGAAGTTAAATGCTTAGTGCACACCTTTAATCCCAGCATTTGAGAGGCAGAGGCAGGTGGATCTCTGGGAGTTTCAGGCCAGGCTGGTCTACAAAGTAAGTTCCAGGACATTAGAAAAGAAAGTTCTTGGAAAGGAAAAAGAAAGTTTCCACAGTTTCCAGTACCACACACACACACATACAGACACTGAGAGAAGTTTTACTTAGAAGCTATAATGACTTCCAGTAAAATTAGTCTGAAACTAATAAACCTTTGTTAATCTACTTTTTGAATTACCATGACTTTAAATCTGATGTCTGACTTTGCTTCTGAATTTCAAATTATATTACATTTAAGATTTTACATTAGCTTAAACAACAAAAATTATAGAAATTAAGACTGCGCTTAATAAACCTATGTTTGTTTTTCCGTTCATTAATGCTTCTGCTTTTGAAGCAGGTGGCCATGCTGTGTCTGTGTAGCGGTGTCAAGCACAGCAGCTTGTATTATCAACCACAGAATTACTACCCTGAGAGAAAGGAAGGCCTGTCTGAGAACAGAGCAGGCAGGGTCTCTCTTCTTCCAACAGAAGGGGCTGGTGTTGGGAATTTGGAAAACATATTTGAACCTTACAGTCAAATATAAATATCTATGTGTGCAAGATAGATAAGAGGGTATTTACTTATCACCTTCTGCTCCAAGGTGGTATTCTGATAAAATTGTAGCAGGATGAGGCTGGAGAGGCGACTCAGTGGTTAAGAACACTGGCTGCTTTGTCAGAGGACCCAGGTTCCATTCCCAGCACCATTGTATGGAGGCTCACAAGGGCCTGTGATCCTGTTTCCAGGGGGCCTAATGCCCTTTCTGGCCTCTGTGGACTCCTGCACATACATCCCCTCAGTCACACACATACACATAAAATAAATGCTTTAAAATTATATGTGCACATCTAGATCCATATATATCTGTCTATGACTGAGGATGTAACTCTGGTAGAACCTTTGCCTAGAGTGTAAAAGGCCCTGTTTCCTACCCTGGTACCTCTCTGTCTCTCTCTCTGTCTCTCTGTCTCTGTCTCTCTCTCTCTCACACACACACGTGGCCGGGGGGAGAATGTAGCCATCTACCTATAGTCTGTACTTTTATCCACCGCCTCTATCTCATTGTGCATGTGTAAGCATGTACTTAACAAAATGCTTACACCAGGCACTCCTGCATGCTTCACAGAGACAGCGCGGTTCACTTTCATAATCACACTACAGGCGCCTCTAATTTAGAGATGATGAGACAGAGGCGCTCACCTTAGACCGCGCCTCTCAATGTATACGTCGTGGAGTAGACAAGTAACTTATCAGTGGTCAAAATAACATTAGTTGAAGGAGCTGAAGCCTGAGTCCACACTGTCATTTCTCTCTCTGTTGGCTCTCTGCTTCAAGCCTCTGTGTAATGTTCCTGATTATTTAGTTGCTGAAAACTTGATTTGCAGAAGCCTCAATTCAAATGTTATTTCCTCCAAAATGCCTTTTCTAGTTAACATACCTGGAAGCTTCTTTTCTTAATATCCCCGTAGCAGTGAATTGTTGCCCTTTTGGATGCTTGCTTCTTCATACGGCAAAAATTGATATACACTGTCCTGACTCAGATTGTATGGTTCTTAGAGGCAAAAGCCATCATAGGCTTCTTGCTATTCATATCCTTCTTGAAAAATGCTTGGAAGTTTCAAGTCAGCAAGAATAATGACTTAAAAATAACAAGTGCTGGGCTTTGTGTAATACGAATTTCCTAACTGAATTCTAGTATACTTTTTAAATATGAACCTGTACATGAGCGTGTTTCATTGTATACATATATGAGTTTCTCAAGGAACAAGAATATTTTTAAATATGAAAGTGAAAAAAAGTGCACTGCATGTATTTTTGTAGGGAAAATAGGGATCAAAATAAAACTTTTAATCAATTGCTATAAAGTTTTAATAGCTGATGCAATTTCAAGTATTCAAGCACCAGCAGGAATAATGCTGCCTTGACTCTCAAAGACCTGATGCAGCTTATATTGAAGAATTTCAATGAAGCAGCTCTATCAAAAGTTTCTTTTTAACTGTCTTGACTTTGCTAGTTATTTATATCTTTTTTAAAACAGATAATAAATTAATAGTAAAGAAAAACTAATCTTTTAGAGTTCTGTGTTTGTATATATATAAACCATACTATTAATTCATTACTAAAGTGTTCTAGGGGTAATTCCAATGTGATCATTTGGAACGTAGATGGACATGTATGTGTTAGTGAGCACTAGCAATATGTTGAGACACCTAATATACTGGTGTGTTGTAGAAGGGGGTATTAGCCACTGGAGGGCTTCTCTATCCCAGCTAGTTCCCAAATAACTGAGACAGAGACCTCTTGGATTTATAAAAGCTTTAAATCACAGTAACTGGGGAGCTATCAATTGTCTAAGCTCCTTTGCTATTTCCCAGCTACACACCCCATGCTATTTACCTTAATGGTTCCTGTCTGGGCTGCTTCTATTCTATCAGGCCAGCCCTTATGGCCATACTACCCCATGGTGACTTCCTTCTTTTTTGGGTTTCCACTCCTCCTGCTACATCTTCTGCTTCTCTCTTTTCTCCTCCTCTTGGCCTTGTGGTCCCTCAAGCTCAGGAACCTCAGCTCTGCCCTCTTCTCTTCCGCCCAGTCACAGGCTTCAGCAACTCTATTAACAAATCAACTTTAAATTAGGTAGAGCAAGCTTTTCACGACAAAGACAGGTATACATGAGGATGTACTTGGCTGTCAATTTTGGGGGCCAGTAATTACCATTAGAATACACAGCACCAGAATACAACACATACCAGTGATTCCACCACTTGGGAGGCTAAGACACCAAGATTTTAAGTTCAAGGCCAGCCTGGACTGAAGAATGATACACCATCTCAAAAACAAGGCTCTGGGTACTGTTTGCTCTTGGGCTTATGGCCAAGCAGAGCAGCATGGGAAGAGACTGCACAGTGCTGAGGCTGCAGTGAATGGGGACACTATGACAACAGTCTACAGCTTGGTGCCTCTATGCATTGCCTAGTCAGTATCCCAAATTCAAATTCCACCCAATGCTAGTCATGTTAAGTGACATAATAAAGGAAATTTTAAAAGGTTATTGCAATAGCAGGGTTTTAAGAGCATTTGCACACCCAGATTTCCTTGGAATGCTTAGTAACCATTTGAAATTCCTTTCAACTTTTCATAGTTTGAAGCTTTGAGCTTTAAAAGAGCATCGTTTGATCCTCACTCGTTAAGTACTCAATTGATCTACACCAGGTGTTCTATTGATGTGACACAGTCATGACACCACAGCCCTTTATTGAAAGCACCTGTGGACCAGTGCTGTGCATCATCTCATGGAGCTCTCAACTGTCCCTTAATGTCAGCATTATTTTCACCATTTAGAACGTGGGGAGGCAGACACAGGACAGCAGCGTCGTGATGTCACATAGTCTATAGGTGGTACCTCACATTTTAACCCTAGAGCTTCTCTCTAGTTAATCTCTTCCCTAATGGGTTAGGACTTTTTTTTTCCTTAAGCATTCACTTTGTTAAAGCTTTGAATGTTTTGTAGAATCCTCTGAAAAACTGGAAACCATTGTGAACCCTGAGATTTCCTCTGTTCTACCACTTTCAATATTTGGGTCAAATATAGCGAACTCAGAATCAAGACCTTGTTGCTGTGTCCAGGTGTAATTTTTAGCTATTTTGAAATATTTCATCACTTCATAATCCATGACCCTTTGACAGCTCCAAAACAAAATATGGTATGCTCACTTATCCTGGATCCTAAATTTTAAATTTCATCATAAAATAATCTTCATTTAAGAATTAAGCTGTGTCCTTTCTATGCTCTTGGCTGTCTGCAGCATCTCATGATACTAACATATGAACTCCTTGACAAGAATCTGGTTTTCATCCTGTCCCCCACTTAGTGCCTGAGCTGGAACTCACCAGTGTTAGTCTACATATTATAACTGAATCCATACCTGGGAAGGAGACACCCCACACACCCCCGCTTTTGTTTTTGTTTTTAACCCTTTCTCTGTGGTTTTCCTCTGTTTCCTGACTGTCTATTGGTTCTCTTTAGCTTTCAAGTTCTTCCTCTGTACTAGCAGGCTAGCCTCAGTGCTCTTTATTTCACTGGGGTCACAGACCCCTTTTTTGATAAAATTATGAAAAAAAAGTTAGCATTCCAGAAAAGTAAGCAATGAACACATTTTGTTTATTTTGTCATTTTGTTTATTTTAGAGGTGCAGGATACAAAACCTTTACTCTTTAAGGTCAAATGTAGCCCAAAGATCACTATGAATATGGCCCAATATAAAACCGTAAACCTATTAAAATATGAGATTTTTATGGGAAAATATAACTTGACTGCACGTTGTCCAACATAAACTTTGTAGGTAGCAGGCTGTATTGCAGTGTCAGGGATCCATGACACCTATTCTAGACCTAGAAGAAACATGCAGTTTTTTCACTAATGAAGAGGAAGCAGTCAAGTGTCTGAAGTAAATTAAAGGGTGCACTGTCTTCCTTGCAGGCTTTCGTCCTTGCGTTTTCAAGCAGGTGTGGCTGCTGTTACGAGAAACAGACTCGTACTTAGTGTGTTTGACATAGGAGGAACTAGAGAACTGCCTAGAGTTTCTTGCCTCAAAGTATACCTCACAATGCAGTCTGGGTCCTCTACCGCGCAAAACCCAGTGGATGCATAGGTCAGTCCAACTTTTCTCATAGATTAGAGCAGAGAAGATGCTTTGCTAAGAGACCTTTCTACCAAACACAGGCATTTTTGGATCATAATAATTCTGTCAAAATTAGCCTCATAATGCCCTCTTTTGGCCTTAAGGACTGTAGAGTAAGTTTGCTGAAAACAATTGTATTATCAGAGGTCAGCCCTCTGGTTAGCACAACTTACTGTCTTTTATCACAGGATGGCAACGCCACCTCCGGGAACTTTGGTTGAAATGACACAGGGCACACACCAGCTGGGTTACAGAGGGTATATGTGTGCTCTCTACAGCAGCCTAGGTTGTGCGTGGGGATAGAATGTCAGGTGTGCAGCCAGCAGTTTTTATAAACACCACAAGGAAGATATTAACAGTTACCAGTTTATGCCAACGAAAGCTGGCTGGCCATTGGCAACTTTTGGCATGTTTGTCACAGATGGGCTGTGCCTTTGAAGAGTCTGGTTGTGTTTTAATGATCCACGCTGTAGATACAATGCTATAGAGCAAAGGTTCTCAACCTGTGAATTGTGACCCTTTGGAGCCACATAGCAGATTTCCTGCATTTCAGATATTTGTTTTATGATTCATTAATTGCAAAATTACAGTTACAACTTAACGAAATAATTTCATTGTTGGGGTCACCACAACACCAGAAGCTGTACTAAATGTTTGTAGCATTTGGAAGGTTGAGAACCACTGCTCCAGGGGAAGATACCGAAGACCCTGAACCCAGACCTGGGTTTTGGGTGTTGAGTGTAATAAATCCCCTGAAGTCTAGGCTAACATGACATTTTTTAATTACAAGAACAGACAGCTCTGGGAAGATATGTAGGGTTCTAGGTATGCTCTTAATATGGAGCCATGGCATAGAAAGGTTGGAGGAAGATGCTGTAATCTAGTTGTCTTCCAGCTATTGAATTACTTTGTATCTGTCGGAAAGAGTGGTGACTGGAGGTTTGATGAAGTACCTATTCAGGGCACAAGTATGCCATCAGGACTGAAATGCCTCAAGCCAAGCAGTCTAAATCTCCGTTCTCCGTTGTAGTTACTGAGAGCGTTTGTGTTGCTTAAACAATGCAGTGGGTTCTGATTTTCTTTTGAATCTTGGCTGTGTTCTTGGAGTCTTGAGCTGTGTGCTTGGGTTTCAGTATACTTTCAGAATGATCATTTGTTCCAGTGGAAGACAATTTTTCCACGTGTAGCCAGCCGCATAGTGAAATAGACTCTAAAGTGCATTTTGTAAGTTGGAGATGTTTGTTCTTCGTTGTGGAGTTTGTTTCCTACGGGAGTGTGTGTCCTCACAGCTCCTCCTTGGGAAGCACAGAAGAGCAGCAGAAAGCTAGTGGGTAATCTCACCAGATGTGCTGCGAAGAGCAGGCAGCACGGCCACCATGTTGCCAAGATTGTCTGCTCTGAATGTGCTCAACATCAGGTGCTTGCCTGTTACAGGAAAGACCTTAGACATTTTCTCTGTCGGTACTTGCAGAGCCGATTTAAAGAAAGCCAGTGGCATCCAACTGAATTCAGTCATTAGCGCAATCATGATGCTGTGCATTGTTCGGCAGGGCACACCCCTTGGCCAGATTCCCATTAAAGAGGACACCAGTGTTGTCCTAGTGAATAAATCCCGGCCCACATGATGCAAACCAGCATGTTCCTGCCTGCTGCTCGGCTGCAGTTAATTTTAGCCAGCGTTTGTTCTATGAGTTGTAAAACTGTTTACCCAAGTAGAAGTTAGTAAGCTGAAATGTGACTTCTGGGCCTAACGCGATAGGTATCTATTTCAGACGAAAGATTGTGTTTATGATCCGGAAAGCAGACTTCTGAAGAATTGTGGCTCAGATTTCCTTTCAAACTACTTGTGAGTACTCTGGGAATTTTTAAGACTTCTCTTTGTTCTTTGTACCTTAAATCTTCCTAAAGTGACTATCATGGTAATTTTATATGCCTTGGGAAAACTAGTGTTAGAACGGTGGCAGAGTGTTTTATTTACATGTGCACTGCCCTGAGCACCTTGGTTTACTCAGCTTTTTGCTGGAGAAAGTATTTGATTTTCACTTATCTTTTTTTTTTTTTTGTAGATTAACCCTTATTTTGTATGTTAAAATGTTAGATTAGAGGAAATGGTTTCTATACACAGAAATGTTACAGTGTGTCTCTAAACTTCATTTTCTATGGTAGTGACTGTTGGGGGAAAATTGTTAAAAGTTAATACTCCTCTTGAGTGGATACACTGCAGAAAGAATATCAAGCATTGCCTTGCTAAATGAATAGATGAAAAGTCTTTTAAAGGAAGAGTTTATGCTTAAAAAATAGACCTTTATTTTCCTAAAGAGAAAACCTTATAAGGAAGGTTTTAGAGAGTGATTTTAAGGGGTACTTTGTAGGCTCAATTCCTCACAGTATCTCAAACTCTTACCTGCTTTTCAGTTTGCTCAGTCCCATCTTAAACCCAGACTGAAGCAAATGGAAGATTTCAGTGTTACTTTAACAAGTCACCTGCTTAGCTTGAACCGTGTTGACACTGAAAGTAAAATGCCTTCAAGTCAGGCAACTTGTTTATATCACAGAACCAGAAGGAAATTTCTTTATCGGTTAACATGTAAATTGCACCCAATTTAGGAATGTAGATTTTTAATGAAACGATTGTGTTTCCACTATAAGGGAAGAGAGACCAGCCCAGGGTTACTATTGTGAATGCTATTTCCCCGTTTTGCAAATCTGTGTTTAAAGGCTTCTTTGTCGTTATGTATTGCTTGATTTTAAGTACAAATGACATAAGGTGTCAACAATGAAAGGAAATGTTTCTGTGGTGCATTGAGTAGGAAAAGTATGTAAGAATTGAAAATAGAACCGAATTCCTAGGCTATTTTTAGATAGAAACATTTTTTGAAGCTTAGCTTTCTGAGCAGAAGAGAAATCTGTAAGTATAACAGAAAAGTCACTCATGTCATCTTGAGCAGAGGGATCCTGTCCCAGCAAAGCCTTCATGTCACAAGAGTGCGGGAACTTTCAACCCTACCATTGCCCTTCCCAGGAAGCCATGGCACCCCTGAGAACCGTCCTTAGTAGTGTACTGTAGCTGTGCTAGTTTTCAAGCTAAAATTAATTTGCTCATTGTCGTTTTAATCCTGCCCCAAAGAAAAGCTGATTAGCATTTATCCACTTTTAATGTAATAGAAAGAGGGTTACCTGTTAGTGCAAAGCATGTGCTCTAGGGCAAATTGTTAAAATGCTCACAAACACTTCCAGAGGGTGTGTTGGTGACTGCTGTGCAGTGAGGGCCATCCAGGCAAACACAAAAGGAGTTCTTCAACGTGAGTGGCCGTACTGGGTCTCAGGTGTTGGCTGGTTCAAAGATTCTCTTTGGTACTTTATATCCTCTGTCCCATGAAGGGATGCTGGTCAGAGATTCCTCATGAGTGGAAGCTCTGTTGGTTTTTTGTGACTTAGAATTTAACAGATAGCAGTGAGCTCAGCTAAGTGGCCGCAAATGGGAGGCCACTGCTAAGAAACACAGGCAGCTTCCACACTGCAGGAAGAGGCCAGCTTGGAGCAGCGGGCATTGCTGCCTCTGCTCCAGATCTGCCCTCGGGCCCTGTGGGAGCTACTCTCACTAGCTGCCTGCCCCCTCACCTTCCTCCTAGCTTCTTGCTGTCCAGAGGCTTGGACCTGACCTGCTGAGGCAGTCGGTTTACCTTACCATTCCTTTAATTACAGAGTGTGGCTTTTTGCTTTGAGCTTAGCAGGAAGCCTTTTGTCTGGCTTCACTTCATTCACAGGCTGTCTGCTTAGCTGGTTGGTTGTTCCTTGTGGCGCTATGAAGAGAATCCAAGCCCTCAAAGCTCTCACCCTCTGAGTTACTTCCCCAGAGCCCACACCAGGGTGTTACTCAGACAGTAGCATGTCTGTGTGGGTAAAGGCAACTGCATTCTGTAGCAGGTTGCCTTTGCTCAGTGATCACATCCCTGGAACATTCTCTCGGAAAAGGCAATCTGGCAGAAAAGGTTGTGGTGTACCTACTTTCCGCTATGTTACATAAAGTGAAAAGAGGGAAGCCTTCAGTTGTGCCTGTGTAGACTACAGTCAATAGCTGACTGCTGGGAAGAATACTGATGATTCTGGGAAATGCTGGGACCGCTGTTGTTGTTCAGCATGCACTAAGCACCTCCACAGCTCGGACAATACACAAAGAGAGCACAGTTCCTACTTGCAGAAAGCTCACGTGCTGAGTGTCAGCAGCAACAACTGACGTGCAGTAAACAAATTGGCAAAGAGACAACACGAGAAGGGAGAAATGAGAGCTTAGAAGCCTTGTCGTGGTCGTGTTGAGGACTTAGAAGCCTTCAGTTTTTCTGGGCAATCCCAACATAGGATCGGAAGGACTTTTTGTGTCCCCGTGCAGCTTTGCTCTAGGCAGCAGCTGGGGTTAAGTGAGGCCTTCCAGACCCAATTGTCAACTCCTTATCACCTTCCTGCCACTAAAGGAGGCATTGAAGTTTCATTTCACCTGAAGCTATTGTTGGGTGGTAGTATCCAATCTAAGGACAAATGAAAAGCAGTCTGCTCCCGTAAACTCTGTAGACCTTGAGTTCTGGGTTATTTTATTGTATTTCTCCTGGATGTCACCTGGTCCTACTCTGTATTTCTCCTGGATGTCACCTGGTCCTACTCTGTCTTAAGACGCTGGGTCGTCTACCTGGTTTTTTAAGACGGAGACTTGAGTTTCTCAGAAGATAAGCATTGTAAGGTCTCACCTGACACAGGAGAGCTACCAGGGCAAGCTTGGGTACAAAAGTCTGATGAATGTGTGCACAAGGATTTGGTCTGAATCATTCTGTTCTTGACACCAGCTGTGGCAGGTCTCTTACCCAGGCTCTGTGTCTTGTTTATGGCTCTACATCTGAAAGAGACTGAGAGAGATTCAACAAAGAACCTCGAGAAAGAGAGAGATGAAAAAAAAGACACAAGGGTTAGAAATTAGAGCTATGATAAGAGGTTGCCGACTTCTTTTGTTTAGCCTGGGAGGGAGGAAGAAATGGCCGAGGGACTCTTGGATTTTTGTTCAAATTCATCTGTGCATCCATTCAAAGAAGGGTGATGAGTAGCTGCTCTCTGCTCCCCTTTAGAATGTAAAGGGTCAGATACCGGGTGGCTTTGCCTTAACCACATTGGCACTGCCTGGGAACCGCAGAGCTTCACAGGCCCACCAAGACCTGAGGACAGGGTCAGGCTGCTTTAACAAGTCCCTAGGGTGATCCCCATGTCCACTGCATGAGGGTCAGGAAGAAAGGTATCACAAAAGCGGGGCCCAGATGATGAAAACTGTAAACTTTTCTCCCTGGAGTCATATAAACCTGTATTTATACTTATTTGTAATGTTTTTAATATTCTTTCTGAAGTGAGGAGATGACCTCTCAAAGTCCTTCTAACCATGACTTGGCTCTGGATTTCTTTAGGCCATTTAATATTTAACCTGGAAAATACTGCATTGACTTTTCTGAATTCAGTAATTAAGATAGGGCCTATTTTTGTGGAGTTTTGTTGTTGTTTGTTTTGGTTTTGGTTTCTGTGCTAGAAATGGAACCCAGGGCCTCACACCATGCTAAAAGTAGGTGTTCTACAACTGAAGTACATCCTTAATAGTACTTTTAAAAAAAGAATTTATTTATATCTCTGTGTGTATGTACGTATGTGAGTGTGTACCATGTTTGTGTAGGTGCCCATTGGGTCTAGAAAAGGGTATCAGATACCCTGGAGCTGGAGTTAATAGTGAGTGTGAGCAGCGTGATATGGGTGCTGGGAACAGAATTGAGGCCCTCTAGAGAACTGACCAGGCCATCTCTCCAGCAGCACCAATTTTAAATGAGGATATAAAACAATAAGATGAGAGTGGTAACGTGTTATCAGACATATCGTAGTGGGTTTTAGCAATGTTGCTAAAAAGGTGGTCCCCTTCCCAGTTGACTTTGTCACAGCCACCCAAATGCTAGCCCGTGGTCACTATGTCACATACTGTTGACTAGATCATGAAGCCCATGTCAGAAGAGGGGTGGCTGTGGGCAAAGCATAGCTTTAACTAGTTTCCCAGCTCCTTCCCTTCCACTGGAAGAGATTTCCACACTGTGTGGAAATCCATCATCAGAAGTAGGTAGCACTCTCTACACCTGAGGAGGACATAAGCATCGTCTGAAGCACCAGTCCTCCAGTGGAGGCACAGGGTAGGGACTTGTTTCAGGTTGACTCTCCTTTGTGTAGCAAATAATCCAGCAGTACGAGTAGAGGAGGCACTTGGAGTTGAACTATTCAGTCAACATATCAGAGCCACCTAGGCTCTTGAATTTCGCGAGTTCTGTTGACTTGAGAAAGTAGCAGTTCATGCCCTGCCCAAATCAGTCCTGGTGCCGATCCCCTGCTATTCTTTCACAGGTCATGTGAATGCATCTGAATTTAGTGATGTCTTTGCCCTTTCTTACATCCTCCTTTGCAGTTTTGCTTGAGGGAATTGTCTTGGGTTGAAAACATAAACACCTTGTCTGGCCTTTAGTACAAAGCGTTTTGTGATTATAATGAAGAAAGGGCCTTGTGAGGGCCTGATTTCTCTTTCTGTTTTAAAAGTATCAGATGAGCAGCACCACTGTAGCCAAAAGAACATCTCCTCCCTTAGCCAGGGAACTGTGGCTTAGGATTTT
Organism: Pachyuromys duprasi; assembly: GCA_028658305.1. Taxonomy (NCBI): domain Eukaryota; kingdom Metazoa; phylum Chordata; class Mammalia; order Rodentia; family Muridae; genus Pachyuromys; species Pachyuromys duprasi. Next base: position 106,314,585 of record CM053764.1, on the reverse strand, counting down.
AGCACTTGAAAGAGGATAGGTAGAAGCTTTGGCTTTTATAAGATAATTAATTATGTATTTTCAGAACTTTAAAACACCTTTAGAGTGAAAAGGAGAGGTAAAGACAGTTTAATTCAAACTCTGCTTTTCTCTGTGAAGGGATGTAGAAGGATAGCAGAAGTGTGAATATTTGATATAATTACTCTGGTTTGGGCTCTTATTATATCTGGAAAAACCCTAGGCATCAAGCTGCAAATGTTTGGTTTGGTTTTGTACGTCTGTCGTTTCAGAATATACAAAACCCTGGGAACACAGTGGTCACACACAAAGAAGGGTCTCACCAACCCAGAAGTCATAAAGAACTGATTTCTAGTATCCTGAGTGAGTCTTAAAACCCATGAAGTCTCAATAACTACATACCTAGTAGGTTAAAAAAAATTCAAATGTATCATTAAGTTCTTAATGATAGAAGTCAAAGGGCTGCTATTGGAACCAGGGTGCCACTCAGAGAACAGCACCTG